>JAPPVO010000032.1:78290353-78890353 GCA_030407325.1 Camellia japonica | reverse complement strand
TGTTAAATGTAAAATAAAATAAGAAATAAAAAATACACCAAGAAAACAAAACATCTATTTTTTTTTTTTCAAAATACTTCTGAAAATAAAAAAAAATAAAAAAAAATAATTTTTTTTTTGAAAACCTTTTTTATTTTTATTTTTAAAACATACTCAGAAATAAAAATAAAAAGATAAATAAACACACAAAAATAAATAAATAAATAAACACAAACCAAACCCTCTGCCTAACTTAATTGACATTATCCTTAATGGCACATACCACAAAGGAACAACCAAATTAATTATAGGGAAGAAATCTAAATTAAAAAATATATATATATTAGTAAAATAATCTACCCTTATCCTACTTGGTTATAGGGAGGTATGCACTCCAAAAGTTTTCAGTAGGTTGAAAAGTGCCCTAGTGATGTTCTCTTGGTGTATGAACTAGGCTAGGTTAGTCTTACAGTACTAGACGTTTTGTCTTTCAAAAATACTGGTTCCGCAATGCCGCTGACAAGCCCTACAACACCAAACCACATTAAGCCAAGGGAGACACTTCCCCAATAGAACAAGAACCAAGCCTATTTGAGGTAGGAGCTTGAGTATTTTCTTTTAATCCAAAATATCTACACGGTTGGACATGTGTTGGTGTGTTTGAACACAAGATCGGACCATTAGTTGCCTCTAATGCAGCGCTAAGTTTAATGTCTTTAAGTAGACGGAACTGAATTAATTGGTTTGTTAATCAGGGTCCACCAAGGAATTGGGCACAATTGACTCCCTATCAGGAATACCCTCTACGTATGGATTCAAATTCGGATCATCACAAGGGTTTGGAATTTCTAACCGCTCAAGGATTTAATCAATAAAAGGCAATGGAAAGTGATCCTTCCTAGTCATAGAGTTAAGTTCCTTGTCGTGCTTGTGGATGTGCCACCCAGTAGTGGTACGTGTAGGAATTAGCTCACTACTCTCATTTTCAACCACTATAATTCCTGACTTCTTGGGTTCAACATGTGTGGGACTCACCCCCTTGCTATCCGAGACAGGGTAAGTGATACTCGCATCTGGTATTTTTACCAATTCATTTTTCATTACTTCATTCATGGTGACACTCTTATACTCCTTGAGTATACACAAAAGGTGACATTTGTGCTCACTAGACAGGTTAGATGGAATAATCAAAGGAAGAGTGTCATTAGGCCCTAAGAAAGATTATTTAAGTGAAGTTGGAAGAGATTTCAACTCAAGTTTCGATGGGGTCACAATGGAAAGTACTGTAGGCTCATTAGAGAGGGTAGGTAGGAGCTCAACTCGGGATTTCCATAGTTGAAGGTTCATGTGAGGAACAGAGGCAAGCAAAGTGTTGACCTCCTCAATAGATCTATCAATATCAAAATTGTCAAATCTGAAATGAGTGAGACATGCCTTTAAAGGATCTGTTGAGAGAGTAGATGGAAGAATGTCCTCTATCAATTCATCAACCACATCAACTATACAACATTCACTATCATTGGAAGGGTATTGGGATGTGTAAAACACATTCATCTTGACTTCCATATTTCTAAATGATACTTCCATCAGTTAATGCATGCATTGGTAGCGGCTAAGAAAGGTCACTCTAAAATGACTGGGATTTGTTTTCTATCAGTTAATGCATGTTCCGTGTCAATGACAAGGAAATCAACAAGAAAGTAGAACTTATAGACCTTAACTAGGGCATCCTCAAGTATGCCACGAGGGGTTTTGAAGGAATGATCAACTAACTAAAGAGTCACTGATGTAGGTTTCAACTCACCAAACCCAAGTTCGTCGTACATTGAATAAAGAAGAAGATGGGCACTAGCACCTAAGTCAAGGAGTGCCTTTTCAATTGAATGTTCATCTATGACACAAGAAATGGTAGGTGCACTTGGATCTTTAAGCTTAGGGGCAGTGTTGTTGGTCAAAATGAAACTAACATGTTCAGCGAGTAGGATCTTTTTGGTCACGTAGGTCTTGGATTTATGTTTTTGAGTGCACAATTCATTGAGAAACTTGGCATAAGAAGGTACTTGTTTAATCGCTTCCAACAGGGGGAGATTGATTTTTACTTGATTGAACACCTCAATCATTGCTTCTGCAGATAGTTGCTTCTCCTTACTGAAAGGAGAATGATCATTCAAACACTGGCGATATGGTGCCTTTGGCACATAGGGTGCTATAAGCTCACTCGGAAGACTCAGGGGAGGACTATTAGGCTCATTACTTTCCTTTGGTGAATTTTGGATTTGACTGCCTTACTCACCCCCTCTTTCATTGGACCCATTTGTTCGGTTTGGTATTTCTCGACCACTTCTAAGAGTCATGACAGACTGAATTTGCTATATGTTCTTGCCATTAGATGATTCCACCATATCCTGCCCCTTTAGATTTTTGACTGGTTGACTAGGCAATTGTCCTTTCTCTCTCTTACTCAAGGTGTTGGCCAGTTGACCAATTTGAATCTCAAGTTTTGAAGTGGATTGGGCCTGAGAATGAACAAGTTGGTTTGTAGCATCCATCCTATGCAAGAGTTCTAACACTGTTTCCTCAAGTGGTGAATTTTTCTGCGAAGGATATTGGTATGGCTGTTGAGACACAGGACAATAAAGAGACGGACAGGTAGAATTTTGGAAATTCTACCTTAGTGGGGACGGAACATAAGAATTTCCTTGTGGCTGTGAGCCCCAAGAAAAATTTGGATGGTTTCTACATCCCGGGTTATAGGTGTTGGAAAATGGATCATTACCCGATTTAGAGAAACCTTCGATCGCATTAGCATGCTCTGGAACTGACTCGGGACACTGAGGTGCTGATGGACACTCGACTGCACATGGGTAGAACTTAAACAGATTGTGCAAGCCTCTTGGTATGGCAGCTATGTTGGTTATGAAGAAATGTGTCCTACTGCTAACAGTTGGTCCATTTTTCGAACAATGTTTCGACTTTCTTAGCAATATCTGCATTATGACTTACCTCATATAAGCCGCCTCGCTTCATACCACTAAGGTTTGGTTGTTTTTCATGTCGAGAGGCAGACGCATGGTGTAGGTAATTTTCACTCAGATTTTCAAACAACTCCCATGCTTGTACATCACTCTTAGTCATAAACGTCCCACCACAAGCCAAGTCGACCATTTGTTTGAATGAGTCGTTCAAATCAGAATAGAAAATGTAAGCAAGTTGGGACTAGGGTACCTGATGATGGGGACATTGATGAAGTAAATCTTGAAACCTTTCCCAAGTCTCATGGAAATGCTCACTATCAATTTCAGAAAATTTGGTGATGGCACACCGTATCTGATTGGTTTTACCTATGGAAAAATATTTGTCCAAAATTTTTTCCCTCAATTGGTCCCAGGTTGTGATAGAGTTAGCGGGCAAGGAATTTAGCCAGTGTTTGGCCTTATCCTTAAGTGAAAAGGGAAACAGTCTCAACCTAAGGGCCTCATCAGTAATTGGCAATCGAATGCAAGATGACGAAACATTAGTGGTAGGGGTAAAATGTGCCTTCAGTGACCTAGGTTGGTTAACTACGGCTTTACCCATTGCTAAAGTCGGTTTAGATTTTCAAAGATTTCTAAGGGTTCACTCTAGTTTAGGGTCGTACAATAATTTTGGAAGACAAGAACGACAACCATGCATACAACGCACTCACTTTTTTCCTTTTTATTTATTTATTTAAACAACTCAAAGAAAGGAAACACCTGCAAAATTAGTACAGCAAAAATAAATAACACTTTACAAGATAATAAAATAAATGTACAACATGTCGGGAGTCGTAAACTACCCTTTAAGGAAAATTAAAGTGCTATAAATAAAAATGCGATGAAAATAAAATGGGGTATAAGACCTCCTAAAGAAAGAAAAAAAAAATTGATAAAGTAAATTGCAATAAAATAGTAGTTAGTAGTTAGTAGTCAGAAGTTTCTTTTTTATATCTTCAATGTTATATGTCCAGCAAAGGTCATCCACTAGTGTCCAACAAAGGTAAATATCCCACAAATTATATGTCCAGCATGGGTATTTCCTTAATGGAACGGTATGAATTTTTTTATTTTATTTTTTTCTTTTTGATTTTTTTTTTTAGAATTTTTTTTTTTTGATTTTTTAGTTCACCTGCACAAGATAATCTGCACAAAAAGACAAATTAGTAAAAGCAAAAACTAATTGAAATTTTTGGAAAAAAAAAAAAAAAAAACTTACCAGAAGTCCCCGACAATGGTGCCAAAATTTTGATGCTATCGTTTGCACACCAAAATAAAATGAATAAAACCGGTAGCAACTACTATTATGAAGTATAACAGTTGAGAACATGTGTCAAACCACAAAGACTAGGGCAAGTTATTTTTGTAGCGATCCCGATTTTGACCCGGTCAACTTCGGGGGTCGAGCTACTTAGTCAGCTCGCCGAAAGCAAAAATGCAAAATGCATTCGAAATTGCTTACGGGAAAGTGTATTTCACGCTCGAGTGACCTTGTTATATCAATCC
The DNA here is from genome assembly GCA_030407325.1 of Camellia japonica. Lineage (NCBI taxonomy): Eukaryota > Viridiplantae > Streptophyta > Magnoliopsida > Ericales > Theaceae > Camellia > Camellia japonica. Next base: position 78,885,854 of record JAPPVO010000032.1, on the reverse strand, counting down.
GTAAATTAGGGTTTTAGATCACTTTTTGCAGCCTCCCCTCTCTCTAAAACTCTCCAAATTTCCAGGTCTAGAGCTTCTCTCTCTAGAAGTCATCTTCTCACTTTGATTTCTCCAAATCCATTGGGATTTAGGCCTAAGTTCTTCACCAAAGTTGGTTATCACCTCGAGGGCTTTATTATGTGCGGTGAAGATCGAGTTTCGACACCATAGATTTTGGGATTTCATCTAAGATTCTCTTCAAAACTTGAGGTAGAGATTTTCTACACTCTAATATGGTTTTTAGCTTAGTTATTTGCTATTGTGTATAGATGATGAGATTTGATTGTGGTTTGGACAAATCTAGGATTTGGGTGTGAAATGAAAAGAGGGGTTTTGATGAATATGAGATAAACGAGTATGAGGCTTGAATATAAGATCATGTTGTGTCAAAATAGTTGATTTTGGTGTTTGGGTTGATATTTGGTGAAAGGGGGATTCTGCCCTAATTTAGATTAGATTATTATTTTGCATAAATAATTGGGATTAACATTGAAAACGTGAAATTGGAAGGTTGTGATTATAAATAGTAATATTGGATATGTATTATCTCACCTATGGAAGTTTTGAATAAATATTTATTTTGATATTGAACATCTCTTTAGAAATAATTACATTGGGCTATCGATGGAGTATAGCTATGATTGTTGTTGAAATTACATGAAGATTAGGCGATTTAATGCTAATCCATTGTTGGTGTCATTGAATATGACCATGTTATAGATACATTGTATATGTATGTTTATTGGGAGGAGAAAGGGGATGTACTCCATATGTGATTATGTTTATAAATACATTGCATATGTATATTTGTTTGGGAGGAGAAAGGCGATGGACTCAATTTAAAGCAAGTTGGCCGGAGTGTCCTGGGTGAAAGACTCGAAATTTTATATATAAATGGGTGCCGATTCCTTCGGACGAAATATTCGTAAAATGGCAGGTTTGAAGTGTTTATGTGAGTTTTGCATAATTAGAAAATCATTGAGTTGTAGTCTCATTTTGATTGTTGAAAGATAACGAATTTAACTCATGAATTGAGTAGCATATATGAACTGGAAATAAAATTAAAGGAAAATGAAATAAGGTTGGTCTTAGTGGCATATGGATATGTAGGTCTTGTGGATGTTTCAGGATCGGTATTGTTTATATACGTGGTATTTATACCTTTGCTAAACCTCATAAATTGTGTTAGATTATTTCCACTGGGTTGTTGGCTCACCCTATATGAGAATACCATTTTCAGGTACAGGTGAGATGCTTCTTCCAAGGCAATAGCGTGGATGGAGTTTTGGGAAGCAAGAGCTTCTTAATTATGCCTTATGTGTGTATGTTTGTTATTTGTAAAGCCAAGGGCTTAATTATGCCTTAAACAGTGAACTCTGATATATGAAAGCATGTTGTTTCTCATATTTATTCCGCATATGAGTTATCTTTATTGTATTATTTTGGGGACGTGACAATTTTAGTTCAAAATTTCGGTTTTGAAAATAAAAATTGAGAAAAAGAAACCTTAGGGTCTAGAATCCACCACTGACCTTGTAATTGGGGGTTATTGTATTTTGGTCGTAGAAAATCATTGAAACAGGTACTACGATATGTCTTCATCGGGACACATTACTTAAGCAGATTTGTGTTTTAAAATCAGAGAGCCACGAATCATCTTCGCTTAGCACAGACCATCACCATTAAACTAAACTAAACAAAGGTTGATGCACGATCTGTCTTATTAGGTATGACTCGTCTAACAATTTTAATACACAAGTAGTGAAAACATTTGTATAACATGTATTCATGACCAGCGAACACATAATTTGATAAAATATTATTTGCACAAAAATCTAAGTTATACAACAGTACTCAAATCAATTAAAAATTTACAAAACTAAATACAACTACCCCAATCACTTGATCAGAGTTTCATCTTAACCCTAAGATATATAAATTAGTTCTACATACTAACATTACAACCACTACAAAATATATACACTCTCAACCTTCCCACTCTCCCTCTTTCTTTCTTTCTTTTCGTAATTTTTTTCCTTTCTTTTTCTCTCTCGCAAAGCTTCAGCTGCCCCTCTGCCAAGCTCCCCCTTGCCTCCTTTTATAGACCCAAACCTGCATAACCGAACAAAAATTATAATATTAATATAATAATATAGTATATATAAATATATATTAAATGTTAATTGAGTAGAAGCGCATGGGTGGCGTGGGTGCACAGTTAAATACTATGTACCTTTTTAATATAATAATACTTAAAATGTATTATTTAAATTAATTTTTGTACAAACATTCAAAATATATAAAAACACACAAAAATATGTAAAATTATAAAATAGTAAAAATAAATGGACTAATAAAATGTATTTATGGGGGCTAAAAATGTAACATTTAGGCTCCAATCAGTAGTGCTTGTATAGCTGTAGACGTCCCCGAACGTCCCGAGAGGGAAATCCCGTTCTGTTCATTTGGGCTCACTACAGTTCAAGGACTCAATGTCACGGTCCTGTATCTAATCTCGCAGAGTGCAATGCAAGACCGATGAAATCATCAAAGAGTCCAAATTCGGCAAATCGTTTTTGAAAACAGATTTTTTGAAAGAAGTGCCAAACAAGGACTGCTTTGCCAGATACAGAGTCGCCACCTACATATTTTATTTTGGAGAATTTAGGAAACCTGACTCGTTTGCCTAAGGCCACGTGTCCGTCATCACCAAAGTTGCCTCGGCTCGGGAACTTGGGTACGATTGGGGAAGGTCACTTCGTGAGCACCCCCGCTCGCCCGATCGAAGATCGGCTTCTACTAACCATGATATCTAGTTTTGAAAACATTATGCGTTCTTATTTCGGTTATTAGCCTAGAATTACTATGTGATGCACACAACATAAGTATAGACTGGGTCGCCTGAATTGGAACGAAACATCTCATGTTTGTTTTGAAAATGGTTTGCTACTCGCAAGTAGGCTTAAAATGCAGATTTTGCCACCCTCGGGTGGGCTTCGAAAAGATGGTTTTGCCACTATCTAGTGGGCTTAAAACTTGCAGTCGATGAATTGTTCCAATCCAAATAACCCAACCTTCACCCACAGGCATTCAGGCAGATATATCACATAAGCATATAGCCTCATGGTAAGCATGCTATCATGGCAATCACTCACATGCATGCAAGGATGCTAAAACATAAAAACTTACTGAGTACTCCAAGCCAAAACAGAAGCTATGTTAGAAATCCATGCATGATCCTAACTATACAAAAATGCCTAATGCAACACATGCAAAAATGCAACTTATAGCAGGCTCGGCTATTCTAAAGATGGCATGTAAAATACTACAACTAACAAGTATTCAACTCGGAATTGAAATACAATGCAGTTAGTATGATGCGCCCAGCCCGGTGCATACGAAACAGATGAATGAATGCAAACATGCTATCATACTGTATGCTAATTGAAACATGCCCTAAACTAACCATCATAAGCTGGTAAATAAAAGGGAGAAAGACGTGGGGTTGGAAGACATACATCACACGCACGCACACTTATTACAGTTGTGCCCTCTCTCGGAGGGTCCGAATAAATAATACAGTCCGAATAAATAATTACAGTCCGAATAAGTACAAAACCCTAATTAATTAACAAATTAACTAGGAAAGCAGTAAATTAGCATGCAAGCCCATGAACCGCCTCAGCTCTGTTCCAGATGATGAATGATGCATGCTTGAGTTGCCTTGCGCGAAAATCTAGTGCGATGCCCCAGTTTGCCTCTGTTTGCAATTAATCCCGGAATGTTGTGCAAAGCTCTTGAAGGATGTTGATCCTTGATTTACTGCAATAGAGAGCAAGAAAGGGCCATGGCAAAGTATTTTCACATATGTATGCTCGCCTCGATCCTCGTACCATCAACTACGCATCTCGATGCATGATGGCCGAGGGGTCGAATTGCACGACTCGATATGAAATGAATGCACATGAAAACACAACAAGCCGAGACTCCATCATGGTTAATCCGGAGTGTCGGTGACTGGAAATTGAGACACGTTCCGTCACTCGGAGTACGAAATGTCCCTCGTTTCCCGTGCTTGGGCTAACTCCTATCCCAAACATGATGCAATATGCATGACATGCATGAATGCGACTAATATACAACCTAGCATACGCAATGCTATGAACTGGCATACACAATGCTCTAACATACAACCTAGCATACACAATGCTACGGACTAAGATGGCATACACAATGCACGATGGACTTACACCAACATGAGTGGACCTCAGCCACACTCACATCAGTGGTCATTAGATGAAAATGAGACAACCGAAATGCGTGCACATGCATGAATACCAAGGACCGATCCTAAGGCATAACATGCTACTCTACCAAAGCATGACGAGGATGAAACATGACATGGAATAGCATAAATTACAGCTCTAAAACAGCATGAAATATGGTCCCGAAACGTGCAAATATGGCACACAATGCAAGCTAGGGGGCCCGGGTACCAAAACTAGTGAAGTGCGTTACACTAGAGGTACCCAAAGCAATGCACTAAAGGAAAAACCAACCCCAAACAGACCCTAGGCAAGTCTGAAACAGTGGGGAAATGGCCTAAAATGATGGCTCGGAATGCAACGAGATGGAGCTCATTCAATGGTCGGTAAATGAGGTATATAAGCCCGATTCTCAAACGCATTTAAAGAGATGAAAATATGGCAACATGGCATTCAAACAAGCTCTGAAATGTGATGAATGATAGGCTCAAAACATAAACACACCTCAGTATATGCATGCAATGAACTTCAAAATTCGAAGCTAGGCAAGTGCATTGAACTACAAGTATGCAAAATAGACATCATTCGACCTTGAGGCCCAAAAAAAGAGCTAGGGTAGTCCAAAATAAGCACAATGTTAGTTCAAAGCATGGCCAAAAAGTGCTAACATGAAGGGCTAAAGCAACATGCAACATTGGCTAGTAAGCATGAGTTGTATTACAACTATATGATGCGCACGAGATCTCATCAAACCAGCCAAAGATAGTGAACTAAACATGTCAAAATAGGCCCAAATAACCACTGAAATTCAGTCAACACATGCAAGAATGATGAGCCCCTTTGATAAGCTACAAGAGAGGTTACTCTACACATGCACCAAGGACGCTTAGCATAGCAAAACCAGCTCTAAAAATGAGTTATGGGGGTCCTAAAACCCACTGAAAAATGCTGGAAATGAAGTTTGGAAGCTTGCAAATGGGGGCCCCTTTGGAAGGCCAAAAAGGGCATCAAACAAGACAAGGAGAGAGGGGGTCACCCCCCTCTGATTTTAAGGCTCAAAAATGCATCTAAGCCACTGAAAATCCACCGGATTTCAGTGGGTAAGAGGCTAAACCAAGGCCAATGCAAATGCTCTAATGCATAGCCCTAATCATGAGGAAATGAAGCATGCAAAGGGGAAGATGACCCCAAACAGAAAAATACCATAATAAAACTTCAAGAAAGGCTCAAAATAAGACTATTTCCAGTTTATGAAAGATCTCAAAAATGCTCACAAGTAAGGCTAAGATATGATGGAAAATAAACCCTAAAAGAGAGATGGAGGATACGAGGAGGTAGATGACCTCAAACAGAAAAATGTCCTTAATCAAACTTCAAGAGGAGCTCAAAATAAGATACTTTACAGTTTATGTCGAAACCCAGAAATGCTTTCAAATAAGGCTAAAGAATGAAGCAAAATAAGCCCTAAAAGAGAGATGAAGCATACAAGGGGGTAGATGACCCCCAACAGAAAAATTCTCTAAAACAAACATGAAGAGGAGCCCAAAATAAGACTATTTTCAGTTTACAGCAAGACTCGAAAATGCTTGCAAGTATAGCTAATAGATGAAGCAAGATAATGACCAAAAAGAGGGAATAGGAGTGTTACCCTTGTAGCCAATGACTCCAGCAGCTTTTGAGGCCAAAAACTCAAATCTTAGGACCTCTCAAGACCTTCCAAGAAGCTTAGGTTGGTATTGGAGGGGTTAGGCTAAGAGATGTAGTGTAAATATGCAAGAAAAATGGACTTTTGAGCACAAAAGAAAGAGATAGAGAGGGATGCATGTATATCTCTTAACCAAAAATGTTGAACCCTTGCAATGGAAGAAGAGGCCTCCATTTATAGAAGAGAGGGGCTAAATATTCTCAAAGAAGCTTTAAATCTAGGTTAAATGGCAAACAGCTGGCACAGCTGGAATACACTTACTGAGACAAAGCTGGCCGACCAGTTAAAAAGGTCCAAGGTGGTTGGCCGACCACTTGGCATGGTCGGCCGACCAGGGGTCAAAAGGTTCAAGCCCCAAATCTGGTCATCCATGAAGCTCTTGAAGTTAGCTTTCCAATGCCATAAACCTTGCATTAAAATTCATCCTGTACAAAAAGTTATGCCAGTTTTGGTGAAGCCGCGCAGATTCGGTCCAACCGGACTTCAACCAACCATATCTCCCCCAACCGGACTTGTCTTTAGGAGATTCTTGAGTGAAAAATGAAACCCTATAAGTAAGCTTTCCAACGGTGGTGGCCTCATATCTTAATTCCTCCTGTACAAAGAGATATACCCGTTTCGGTGAAGCCACGCAGATGTTTTCTCTCCTTCCTGGATTCATACCGAACAACTTTTGATCAAAAACGCTGGTCGGCCATCTGATTTTCTTGTTTGACATGTGGCCACATTGAAGCCCCAGAAGTTAGCTTTCCAATGGCGCCAACCTCGCATCAAAATTCCTTATGTGTAAAGAGTTATGCCCGTTTCGGTGGAGTCGCGCAGTTTTGGTCCTACCCGAATTCATGCCGAACCTCTCCCAAACTAGTTTTTCATCTCTCTTCTCCTCTTTTCTTCAACTCCAAACCCCTAGACAAGGTGTTTTGAAAGATTTTTCAAAGATTTCATCTCTCTTTCATTCATTTCCACTTTGTCCTTGCTCGGTTTACCGAAAAGCGCAACATTTGACAAAATGAGAGCCTCGGAACATCGTAAAAACTTTATTTCAAAAACATTTTGAAAGAGAGCGTTTTTAAGGTCTAAAATATTTTGATCAAGATTTTTTTGGTCCAAAAAGGGGTATGAAGTTGAGATTTGGCTCTCCTCTTGCCGAAGAAATTGAACCTTTGCACTGCACAACTTCCAAAACCATCAGTCGCGTCCAAGTCTTAAGGGCGGTCAAAAATGGGGTGTCTACAATAGCCTACTGGTAGACACATACCTAGAGATTCCCAATGTGTGTGTCTACTACCCTGTTTTTTGTTTTGGAAGTAATGGTTTACGAATTAAATTATAAACATAGCATTTCATTGTGGAAAGAGAAAATGTAATTGTTTTGATATATGACATTTATGTGCAGTCACCAAATGGCTTTGTTAAGCATCATACAGAGCATTAAATTTATCTCTACTGGCATTATCTCACCCTATGTGGAAATTAAGTTTCAGGTGTTGATGAAATGCCTCCAATAAAGGGTTTAGCTTGGGAGGATCATGGAGCTGAAGGCTCATTTATTTTGCTTTGTAAATACCTTTTGTATAAGCCTAGCATTTTTATTTGTATTCGGGTATCGACCTACTTTGGTTGCAACTAAGCTAAGTCTTGGAAATGTGTAGCCTTTAAGGCATAAACTTGTAATTAGTTAAGTATATCAGTCACATGCTATAGATTCATAGCTTAGAGTTGATGAATGTTTCAATGCATGCGACATCTTCTTTTGTAATATTTTAAGGAAAGTAATGAATGAATATTAGTTCTGGAAATGATCTTGGTATCGTATGATTGAGACTATAAGTTTATGCATATTTGTTGGGGACTTTGAGGGTATCTGTTGTTAATATTTTCAGGGTGTTATAACATAATATCAGAGCTATCGGGTTTGAATACTTTGGGCTCGTGGGACGTGGTTATTACTTGTAGTTGGTTTGTCGTTGCTCCTTGGAGGGGTTTAGTCTCCTCGGATACGATAGCCCTACAGTTCGGACTCCCGTGGTTCTAAATCTGATTTCACAAGTGCAATGTGAAATAGATAAGCACAAATGAGTCTAAATCTGGCAAATCTTTTGAAAAATTGATTTTGAATCAAAAATGCCAAAAATGGACTACATTGCCAGATTTCAGAGCCGCCACCTAAATATTTTTGAAAAATTTAGGAAACCCATGACTCGTGCCAAAGGCCAGTTATCCTTCATCACTAAAGTGTCTCGGCTCGGGAACTTAGGTATGAAAGGGGAAGGTTATGAATTGAGCACCCCACTCACCCGATCAAAGATCAGCCTCTATTAGATAAGCACTTAGCCTCATGGTAATATGCTCGATATGGCAACACTAACACACATGCAATATGCTAAAGCAAAAATGCTCACCTAGTACTCAACCGAGGCAAGCCAAAATGGAAGAAAAATAGTTAGAAAAATACATGATCCTAATGATGCAAATGACTAATGTAACACATATAAAATGCAATTAATAGGCTCGACTACTAGTATAGCATGTGAGTCAATTCAAGACATGTGACAAAGCATTTATTCGAGTAAGGAATTTGAAATTGACATTAATTAGTATGATGAGCCGAACCCTTATTAATGCGAAACGAATGGATGCGAGTCATGGAAAATGCTAAGAAAAATATGATGCTATACAACCACGGTAAGCGTGTAAATAAAAGGGACAAAGAAATGGGGGTTGGAAGACATATACAATATTACAATTTTGCCCTTACACAGGAGGGTCCGAATGAATGTCCTAATTAGCTAATTATTACAACACCGAATTAACAAATTAATCAACTAGCTACTATGAAAGGAATTTAACTAATTAATGAACTAGCTGTTACAAGTTTCAAATGAATTTACTAATTTACGTACAACATATTATTATTAGCATTAATTTCACGAGCCACGGGAAGCGAAGAATCACATATGCATGAACAAGAATATCTGTCATGCCCCAAATTTTAATTACTTGGAAACATTACCAAAAGCCTTTAATTTAACTCCAATTTTTTTCTTTTTTTAATATATATATATTACCCTTGAGTAAAAGAAACATAATAACACATGTTCTCTCTCGCAATGAATACAACAACAATAATAATACATCCAAACTTCCACTGTGGAGCTACAAATAATTAAATACAAACATCAATGTACAATGAGATTACACATAAGAGATACATGAACTTCTTAACCCACCAACCAATCAATCCGAATTCTCTTCCAGTAAGAAAATGAAACAACAAGGGGTGAGCATAATTGCCCAGTAGGAATCTCATAGTTCTAAAACAATAATCATCCTATAGATAGAATTGATCATGCATGCAGGGTAATACCATATAGCAAGGTGATGTTTTGTAATTTCAAAATATCATACGCAGAGTACCTTTTTTTGAAAATTTATTTGAACATTTAAGGGAAACATTCATCCATAAACATTTTCCCTTATCATCAGGAAACCATAAATCCTTTTTGAAAACAAATGTGTTGAAGGAACAACATCATTTTAAATTTATTAACCTGATTCCAAAGTATTCCTCGTTTCATTTCCATTTTAATATTCCTCTTTTTACTAATTACATTCTTTATAACACCATAACCTCAAGTTCAAGTTTCCTTAATACTCAAAATAGCCCTTATACACTCCATTCCCCCTTGCAGATCCATTATTGCTATAACTCCTCAACGTAGAATTCCAAATCTCCTTTATATTCAATAACAGTTTTCCTACACTCAACTGCTACTTATATAACAACTAAATCACATCCATATTTGCATTATCAATTATAATTCAACATATCACACGGATAATAAACCCTTTTAACTCAATTTCTCATTTAATTACAAAATAAAACTCACAACCCAGTGAATTTGTTTTCATTGACCTCTTATCCAGTTACTATTTCCTTATCCATTCTTTTCAAATAATTGCTATATGCATTCCCCTTCCATACCAAATACACATTAAATTATAATTTCATAAGTTCATCACAAGTCACATATATCATTATCGATTCAATGCATTTCACAACACATCTCACCTTTTGCCGACTTGATACGGCGGGATAATGGGCACCCAATTCATAACACCCTCCATCTTTTGCCAGCTATTATACTACTGGAAGTGAACTCCCAAAAACCCTTTTCTCAAAAACTATATTTTTCCAAAAACCATGTTTTTCCACATTTACTAACTATCATACGGCAGCACGTGGACCCTCAAAAACATTTTGAACTTTAAAATCGTCCTCACATTTGTCGACTATTATACGGTAGGAAGTGGGAATCCAAAAACATTTTCAAAACCATCTGCTTTTCCACTTTTGCCGGCTATTATACGGCTGGACTAAGTGGACACCCAAAATTTTTTTTCCTACATTCGTCTAGCAATAAGCCTAGACAGGGCATTTGGGCACCTTTAATTCAAATCCATCCCCACATTTGCTAGTTATTGGTGGTGTTTGGGAAGTTTGTGTGTTGGGTTTTTTTGATTTTTTTCACTAAAAGACAAACTTTTTGCAAAACCAAAAAAAAAAACAAATCTAAACAAAATATCACATCCAATCCCATAATCATTTCACTTTTTCTCTTATGAACATTACATCCAACCACAAAAAAACCCAACTATCTTCCCAAACACCAAAAAAAATTTCTCCAATAATATCCTACAACTAAAAAAACCTATATAAAAACACACTTCCCAAACACCCACATTATACGGCTTGACGTGGAGCCCCAAAAACATTTTCGGCTCCCTGTGCGGTTACCAATCACAACACAACCCAACACAACTAAACTAAACTCAACCCAACCCAACACAACTCAACTCCACACAACTCAACTCAACTCAACTCAACTCAACTCAATATAATATAACTCAACTCAACTCAATATAATATAACCCAACTCAACTCAACATAATTTAACATAACTCAATACAATTCAACATAACACAACAAAATTCAACACAACCATTTCAACACCATTCAATACAATTCGGCATAATTCAATACAACTCTTAAACCTCCACATCATCATTTCATCACAATACTCATATCATCCATACCATTAGTAATTTCTTTCCCCCAAGTTTAGTTTCATGTTATAACATAATTTAAAATATCAACATTAAGAGTTTAATCGTAACTTTTACATAAATTTTCAAACTCTTTAAAATTTCAATAAACTTGTACATGTGTAATTTAACACCCCAAATTCATGATACTACTTTAAATTTAACTAAAACCATCATCTATCTTCATGGACCAAACTAGGATTTTTAAGAGAAATTAAAGTTTTTCACTAAACACATTTTATCCCAACCCTTCTATTACTTTTACACCTAAACTCATGACCCCCAATCATAACCCAACAAGTAAACCCTAACTCTTCAAACCCTAACCCCCAATCTCGTGATTAATCACAATATGCATAAAAATATAAACTTTGTATTTATATAAAGAAACTACCACAAATCTATTCATAAATGAGAGTGTTGAAGGAGAACTAGAAACCCCTACCTCTTGAAGTAAACAGATGACAACCCAAAAATCACCAGTGACGAAACCATGAAACTCTTGGATCAAAAGAAAGCTTTTGACGAAATCTACAATCTTTCTCAAAAGACCAAGGTGAAAAGATCACTCTAGGTGAGTAGATCTAGGGATCTAAGGGAAAAAGTTTGAGTTTAGAGAGAGAGAAGAGAACTCATGGTGTAGAGAGAGAGAGAGAGAGAAAAGAGAAGGAAAAGTGAAATGAATAGGTGTTTGTAGCCTATTTATAGTAGTAAGGTAATAATTGTAACGCCCCGATATTTATACCACTACATACTATCAAACCAATATATTAACAATAAGAATATACAATTCAATAACTAGAATCTATCACATTTTCAAATTTTTTTTTTGTGAAGCTCAAAGTAATAAAATTTCAATACACGGTGATATAAAAATATCCATCTTAATTGCCAGAAGGGCTTACATCTTTCAAGAGTAAGAGCCCTGATTCAACAAATAAAATTCCTAACTTGACAAACAACTCAAAGGCTGTAGACGAACAACATCAAAGAAGCTTCAGTGCTCCACATTGAATTCCATTCGCTTTTCGACACTGTCATGGTACACCTTCAACACCTGGGCTTTTAGGATATCCAGCCCATAAAAAGGGAGTGAGCTTTGATGCTCAGTAGGAAATAAAGTTAACAACAAATAAATATGCTCAAAGTGATTATGTTCATGCAATGCCATTCCATGCATACAACTTGACTTTATTAGAAAACCAATTTGTAAGATGCTAGATTCATATTCCAAGTTTGACCTAATTTGTTAACCATTGATTTAATCATGAACCTTCATTTTGTAACAAACTCCCCGTTACATGTCACAAACACTCCCCACATTTACTGGCCACCAAGCACAGTAGGGCAAGTGGGCACCTCTTACTTTTAGAAAACCTCCACATTTACCTGCCACCAAGCATGGAGGGGCAATTGGACACCTATTTCATTCTTAAAATATCTCCACATTTTTCGGCCACCGTGCACAGAGGGGCAATTGGACACCCATCGATCATTATAACTTTTCCCCCACATTTACTGACCTACAAGCACGGAAGGGCAATTGGGCACCTTTACCAATATACTGATAACATCCCCACATTTTCTGGCCTACAAGCACAAAAGGGCAATTAGACACCTCAACACACACACAACACATTTCAAAATAACCCATTTTAATTAACTCAACACACTTGATCCCAAAGCCATGAAGATATGATGCAATGCAATGGAATTGGTTTGCCAATATCATAGTTTGCCTAAGGTTCAAATCATTACTACAAAAATAATTAACATAAAACATAAGCAAGGCAATCTCAACAATTTCCATAATCATCTAATATAGCAACATCAATGCCAAATTCTTCATCTTTCCAACATCATGTGATTATCAACTCAAAACGACTCGAATTCCACTTATAAACGTTACTTAGGTAAGTTATCTCATTTCCATTAAACTCCCAAGCTAAGGTTCCAAAATGATTTAATCCACAACTTCTATCCCTACACTAGTTTCATCAAATTATTAAGATTTACCCATTTCATAATCTCCATGTATTCCAATGCCATATTAATGTCAATTTTAACATAAAACTATCAATTAGTTTCAAAATCTCCTTTTTACTCAACATTTCAAACCTAGGGTTTTAAAGAAAATTAAGGGGTTTCCTCTTTTCTTAGTTAAATCCTCAAATCATCAATTATTATTTATCAATATGCCAAAACATTCAACACCCTTTGAAAATTTGAGAGAAAACCCCATTTGTACATAAACAACTAGCCATTAGTGTTTCTAACCTATAATCAACTGAAAATCCCAAAATGTCACCACAATCACTTTGAATCATAGGTATTTATGGCTAAGAGAACTCCCTACCTCAAGATTGGAAGCCAAAGATGAAGACCCAACTCAAAACTCTGATGAAATCACAAAACAATTGGTAGAAGTCTTGATCTATGCTTGTTCTTCAATTTTCTTAAAAGATTTGGGGTGAATCTTGGGTAAAAAGAAGAGAAATCAAGAGTTTGGAAGGTTAGGGTTTCGGGCTTGAAGGATGGGAGGAGAAGAGAGGGAGACAAATAAAGTTTTTAGGCCAAAAAGTCACTTTATAATGTCTGTTAGTGACCTGGTCGCTCGAGCGAATAAAGCTTGGCTCGAGCATAGAAAATAAGCTTCTAGAATCTCTGAAAATTGCGCAGTTCGCTCGAGCGAAGAAAATCTCGCTCGAGCGAGTATGCTTCCAGCACAGAAACTCAAAATTCAAAGTGGTATAACTCTCTCGTTCGAACTCCGTTTTAGGTCGTTCTTGTGTCCAAATCGAAGCCCTGGAAACAAACTTTCCAATGGTTCTAGTCTCACATCTAAATTCAAAGTGTGGAAAGAGAAATGGGTAAAATAGTGAAGGTTGGTAAAAAACGAAAACTCAAATTTAGGGCTTTTGATCTAATCTTGCCTAAATATCTTGTTAAGGCTTCAATTAAGGTTCTAAACATCACCCAAGGGTCCTCAATTATAATATTTAAGGTTCACTTTGCCAACCATCAATACCAAGAGTCCGACAACCATACAAGTTTTAAGGTGACGAGCACCGCTTTACACCAATCCGATACGTATTAGAATCCGAGTCATTACAATAATAGAATAATACCCCTAAAGTCAAATAAAAAGAACAAGTCAAAAGCCCCCAAAAAGTAGGGCCCAAACTGACCCAAAAATCTGAAAATTACACACAGATGTCAACCTTTTCGACAGAGGTATCAATCCTTAGGAAGAAAAGCTGAGACACTAATGTGTGCAGAGGACAAGGTGTCAACACCTCCCAGACTGCTGTCGACACTAAATTCTAGCAAACAAACCCCAGATTCCGCAATAGACAAGGGTCGATCCTTCCCAAACTGGTGTCGACCCTTGAGGCCAACAACAAAGACAAGTGTCGACACCACAAGATTGGTGTGTCCCCAGAATAAGATTTCTAAGTTCCCAAATAACTTTTCAACGTAAACAAGCGTGAACGAACAATCTCAACAAGTTTAAATCGATTTATATTCCTCCAAAACCCAGATACAACAACACGAAAGATTGCCAAAATAAAATAAAGGATTCAAATACACTTCCCAAAAACTTTAAAGGGTACAAGTGCTACAACCTCCCCACCTTAGGAAATTTTGCCCTCGAAATTGAAGAAGGCCAAACAAAAGGTAGCATGAACACAATAGGAAACACAACTTCTAACCTACAACTAGATCCACACTTGGGATAGATTCCCAGATTTTGATTCAATACCGCAGCGCGCTGAGAACACCCAAACAAGAAGAATTACAAGGAAGAGATAATGATCACTCTTTCGACCAACATACTCATCGGAGTCCAAGTGACAAGGAACAACGTCTATTACGGGTACGTCCAAGGAAAATCAACAACTCCTCAACCGACAACAACGCGCACACTACCACCGGATAACCAATACCTAATTGGAAGAGAAAGAAAACCACCATTAAACCAAAAACTCAACTGCCACTAGCAGGAGCCAATGGCACACTACAGTGTATGGTCCATCACGATAATTTCAAATCGCATCAAGCTTAGCAACATTTTCAATTATTTATACAACCCGGCATTCAAAGATAAGACAATAAAAATCGTTCATGTATACGTATATATATAATTTTGTTTCTCAAATGGTGTTCCAACTTACATCGTTTACCATCAAAGTACATTTACAAATCTAAAATTTTCATAACAATTGCATTTACCATCAAAAGTGTTATTCAGAACATTAAACCAATTACACCCTCATGACTTGTCCATATTTAGTTTCCACTCAATCAACAAGCTATTCATTAACTCAACTTGGATTAAATCCTTAGCATTTAGTTTGACCGTGCCATCCCACGTCACAACACAAAGAAACGAAACGTTTATTTTTTACATTATTCTTAACATTTACCCGGTGAATTTTAACCATCACCCAATAATTTCCATCACCATCCGGTGACATCACAAAACCTTTACCATACACATGTAATAACAACGAACTAAAACAATCCAGTACATCTGAGGAATAATAAAACATATACGACGTCCCGAAAATTGGGAGTTCTTACTCATTACAAACATTAGCACAAATAATTATTAATACACATTAACACAAGGGTGCTCACAATGTTTTACATTCAAAGACTTTAATTCTATTAAGGTAATTTCCCAAATTCACATCAACAACATACATGCACAAACAAACTCCATGTCTTGTAATACCACTTAAAGTACTATTCGACCATACCACTATTTATCCGAACCATAGCAATTCCCAAATTGACTAAGTGTCAATTCACTTCAAATAGCATTCAATTAAAACTGGTTGCAAATCAAACCAAAACAGACCAAACTACCCAAATCAGTCCTTAAGGCCCATCAAAGGGAGCAGCTACAAGGGTTCATCTCCTCTACGTGACTTAAACCAATTCACTAATTTCTTACTCTCACCATCCAAACATTGACATACTAACCAACACCAATTGTCCTTATTTGGGGTTTAGTGCACACCCCTTTACATCTCACAATTCATACTCATCATTGCCACTTTTCATTCACATGCAGACTAGACCAAGAAATTTTCGATGTTTCACCCTCAACCCGAGGAATTTACATCAACTTGAGACAAGCCTCATCCAAGCCTCACCATTACATATGGGATACTCCACACTCATAAAACCCTTCCAAGACACTTGTTAAACTTGCTACTCTAATTATACCTAAGCATTCCAAAGTGACTAATTGTCACCCAAACTCCAATATCAACCAATTCGGTTAACCATTCAATAAAACTTAAATTTTGACACTCAAACATCCACAGGTTGCCTTAAATCAAATACTCTGAGATGGAGCTCCACACACCATTCCCCAAACTTCTAGAATTTCACCATACTCCTCAAATACACGTTGCACTAGTGCTATTCCCAACAATCCCATCACTCTTGTGCCGATATGGCAATACCAATTCCAAATCACACTAAACAATTATTACCCGTACAACACCCATTACAAAGATTACAACCCACATTCCTTCTCACGAACCACTTCTAGCATTTAACTATCAAGTTTCCTAACACTCATGAACTCTATACAAGCCTTAATCATATCACTCAATACTTAAATACCACAAACCCCCCTTTTTCACCATGATCGTTATGAAACGCAATTCTCACACTCCATTTCCAAACCTTTCACCATATTCTACATAACTCAAACTAACCTCACACCATCCTAAGATTTCGCCTCATCTCAACTATACTCCTTTACAGCCCTTCCCTAAGACACTTACTCTTCCTGCCAAAACAAGAAACCAACCTAACATATAACCACACTGCACATAAACAAATTTTAAGCAACAAACCACATAATTGAGTCAAGTCTACAAGGGTAACCACTTGCCTTGGAACTTCCAAGGAACTCCCACTAGAAACCACATTGATCAGACGCGTTTCAAATGAGATCTCAAAGCAAGTTAGCCGGCCACAAGCACTATCCATGAAGCTCAACTCATGCTCACACAATGCAAC
This sequence comes from Camellia japonica, assembly GCA_030407325.1. NCBI lineage: Eukaryota > Viridiplantae > Streptophyta > Magnoliopsida > Ericales > Theaceae > Camellia > Camellia japonica. Next base: position 78,868,697 of record JAPPVO010000032.1, on the reverse strand, counting down.
ACATAATGTCCCACACCTTCTACTTTTACATGCAAACATCCTCACAAAGCGAAGCCAACCCATTGTGGTAAAACCCACTTCCCATGAGCTCTAGGTTTTCAAACCCGGTTAGCTCTGATACCTAGTTGTCACGTCCCAAATTTTAATTACTCGGAAACATTACCAAAAGCCTTTAATTTAGGTCCATTTTCATATATTTTTATTTTTATTTTATATATATCTATTACCCTTGAGTAATAGAAACATAATAACACATGTTCTCTCTTGCAAGGAATACAATAATAATAATAATACATCCCAACTTCCACTGTGGAGCTACAAATAATTAATTACAAACATCAATGTACAATGAGATTACACATAAGAGATACATGAACTTCTTAACCCTACATGAACTTCTTAACCCTCCAACCAATCAATCTGAATTATTAGTTGTCACGTCCCAAATTTTAATTACTTAGAAACATTACCAAAGGCCTTTAATTTAGGACCATTTTTTAAATTTTTTTTATTATATATCTATTACCCTTGAGTAATAGAAACATAATAACACATGTTCTCTCTCACAATGAATACAACAACAATAATAATAATACATCCCAACTTCCACTGTCGAGCTACAAATAATTAAACACAAACATCAATGTACAATGAGATTACACATAAGAGATACATGAACTTCTTAACTCTCTAACCAATCAATCTGAATTCTCTTCCTGTAAGAAAATAAAGGGGTGAGCACAATTACCCAGTAAGAATCTCATAGTTCTAAAACAATAACCATCCTGTAGATAGAAATGATCATGTATGCATGGTGATACCATATAGTAAGGTGATGTTTTGTAATTTCAAAATATCATACGTAGAGTACCTTTTTCTCAAAATTTATTTGAACAATTAAGGGAAACCTTCAGCCATAAACATTTTCCCTTATCATGAGGAGACCATAAATCTTTTTTGAAAACAAATGTATTTAAGGAACAATATCATTTTAAATTTCTTAACCCAATTCCAAAGTATTCCTCATTTCATTTACATTTTAATATTCTTATTTTTACTAATTACATTCATTATAACACCAGAACCTCAAGTTCAAGTTCCCTTAATACTCAAAAGAGCCCTCATACACTCCATTCCCCTTTGTAGATCCATTATTGCTATAATTTCTTAACATAGAAATCCATATCTCCTTTATATTCAGTAACAGTTCTCTTACACTCAACTGCTACTTGTCGAACAACATCACATCCACATTTGCATTATCAATCATAATTCAACATATCACAAGGATAATAAATCCTTTTAATGTAATTTCTCCATTAATTACATAACAAAACTCACAACCCTGTGAATTCGTTATCACTGACCCTGTATCCAGTTAGTATTTATTTATCCATTCTTTTCAAATAATTGCTATATGCATTCCCCTTCCATACCAAATTACACATCAAATTGTAATTTCACAAGTTCATCACAAGTCACACATATCATTATTCATTCAATGCATTTCACAATACATCCCACCTTTTGCCGACTTGATACGGCGAGATAATGGGCACCCAATTCATAACACCCTTCATTTTTTTATCGGCTATTATACGGCGGGAAGTGAACTCCCAAAAACCCTTTTCTCAAAAACCATATTTTTTCACATTTACCGACTGTCATATGGTAGGATGTAAACTCCCAAAAACATTTTCAACTTTAAAACCATCCCCACATTTGCTGGCTATTATATGGCGGGACTGTTTAGATACCCAAAAATCATTTTTCCACTTTTGCCAACTATTATACAGCGGGACTGCGTGGACACCCAAAAATATATTTCCCACATTCGTCCAGCTATATGCCTAGACAGGGCATTTGGGCACCTTTAATTCAAAACCACCCGCACATTTGCCTTCTATTATACGGTGGGACGTGGGCCCCGCAAAACATTTTTGACTCCCTGCGCGGGTACCAACCAAACACAACTCGACTAAACTCAACACCACTCAACTCAACTCAACACAGCACAGCATAACCTAACCCAACTCAACATAAGTTAACATAACTCAATACAATTCAACATAACACAACAAAATTCAACACAACCATTTCAACACCATTCAATACAATTCGGTATAATTCAATACAACTCTTAAACCTCCACAACATCATTTCATCACAAAGCTCATATCATCCATACCATTAGTAATTTCTTTCCTCCAAGTTTAATTTCATGTTATAACATAATTTAAAATATCAAACATTAAGAGTTCAATCCTAACTTTTACATAAATTTTCAAACTCTTTAAAATTTCAATTAAACTTTTACATCTGTAATTTAACACTCCAACTTCATGATACTACTTTCAATTTAACAAAAACCATCACCTATCTTCATGGACCAAACTAGGGTTTTTAAGAAAAATTAAAGTTTTTGACAAAACACATTTTATCCCAACCCTTCTATTGCTTTTACACTCAAAATCATGACCCAAGATCATAACCCAACAAGTAAACCCCAACTCTTCAAACCCTAGCCCCCAATCTCATGATTAATCTCAATATGTATAAGAATATAAACTTTGCATTTATATAAAGAAACTACCACAAACCTATTCATAAATGAGAGTATTGAAGGAGAACTAGAAACCCTTACCTCTTGAAGTGAAGAGATGACAACCCAAAAATCACCGGCGATGAAACCATGAAACTCTTGGATCAAAAGGAAGCTCTTGGCGAGATATACAATCTTTCTCAAAGGACCAAGGTGAAAAGATCACTATTGGTCAGTAGATCTAGAGATCTAAGTGAACATTTTGAGTTTAGAGAGAGAGAAGAGAACTCATGGTGTAGAGAGAGAGAGAGAGAGAGAGAGAGAGAGAGAGAGAGAAAAGAGGAGGAAAAGTGAAATGATTAGGTGTTTGGAGCCTATTTATAGTAGCAAGGTAATAATAGAACAATAGCCCCAAAGTCAAATGAAAAGAACAATTCCTAAACCCCCAAAAATTAGGGCCCAAACTGATCCAAAAATCTAAAACTGACACACAGATGTCGACCGATGTCGACCCTTTGGAAGAAAGGCTGAGACACTAATGTGTGTAGAGGACAAGGTGTCAACACCTCCCAGACTGGTGTCGACACTAAATTCTAGCAAGCAAATCCCAAAGTCTACAATAGACAAGGGTCGACCCTTCCTAAATTGGTGTCTACCCTTGAGGCCAACAACAAAAGACAAGTGTCGACACCACCAAGATTGGTGTCGACCCCTGAACAAGATTTCTAAGTTCCCAAACAACTTTTCAATGTAAACAAGCAAGAATGAACAATCCCAACAAGTTTAAATCGATTTATACTCCTTGAAAACCAAGATACAACAACACCAAAGATTCCCAAAATAAAACAAAGGATTCAAATACACTTCCCAAAAGCTTTAAAGGGTACAAGTGCTACAACATCCACTCGAAAACTCCTCTATTTTGTTGCCAGAAATTGTTCTATTCGCAGTCAGAAAATATTTCTATTTTTGCCACAGCATCTGCTATGTTCTTCCAGAAAAGTGGCACTGCCTCCAAAAAGTTGAGTGGCCAACTGGCCTTGAAAAGTGGTCGGCCAGATGCAAAGGTGGTCGGCCGGCCACTATTTTGAGGGTCTGCCCTGCTGCTATAGAAATGAAACAGAGAAAAAATAGAGTGTTTCCAGGGGTTGTTTATCCTCTCTGCCTCTCCCTATCATGGAATTGATCAAGGGAGGGGTAGAATCGGTCCACAAATCATCAATGGTCGCAAGGTTGTTGCATGATGATCTATGAATTGATGGGACAAAGACTCATTGAATGAAAATAAAAGACCAACAAAACCTCCTCTCCATCATGGAGTTACCTCAAGGGAAGTGGTAGACATTGATTCTTGCTTCATTATCATCACTAGAGAGTATGAAATGACTCAAGACTCAATGGGTCCAATATAACGTCTGATTGAACCCGACTCAATTTTATTATCTTGTGCCTCTTTTAGTCCAATTTTGTTAGCCCTTTTATTACTTTTCCATTCTTTAATCATTTTAGTCCAAAAATGAGAGTTATGACCACTAATGAAGAGAAGTGTCAAACAAGTAGTTGTTCTTGGCATGAGAGAGATGTAATACCTTGGTAATGAACTTTCGAAGAGATTAAACCATTAAGCATGGAAGGTCTCTTTCTTATTCCTTAAACAACCATCAATCATTTGAAACAACTCTCAAACAAATAAAACCAAGAAAGGAGGGTGGTGCAGAGATGGTTAAGTGTGAGTACATGTATGAAAAGTATGAAATATCAGCTATCAACTCAAATAGGTTAGTATCAAAAGCCTAAACCACCAAACCTATAAGGACTTACAACAACATAAGCCTAATATGCAAAGCCAAAACTAAATAAACACACTAAAATAGTCCAAAAACTTACAAAACAATGCTGAAAATTATTTTGAAAAGCTAAAAAAAAGTGAGCAAAAATGAGAGAGAATGAAAGCTTGTAAGCAAGCCTAAAGAGGGGTGGCTAACCCCTCCATTTTTTGGACCTCAAAACCACATATTTTAGCCTCTTAAAACTCTATTAGTGGCTAAAAGTTGGGAAACAAGTGGGAAACACAAGGAGAAAACTTATGGAATAAGGTTCAAAGAAGGGTGGTTAACCCCTCCACCTTTGGTAGCTTTAAATCACAAGTTTCAACCCACGAAAAATAGTTCAAAGAAGTATGAAAACAACAATAAATGAGAAGGAATAAGCAGTGTAAGGATGGCCAAAGTTATACCTCTTGAAGAGATGTTACTCTTTTGTTCATAAACCACAAGAAATCAACCCTCAAAGGCTGATATTTTAGCTCAAGAACCTCAACAAGGACCTTCAAAATTTTGGTTTAGAAAGTGTATGTATAGTGTATGTATATTTCAAGATAGAGAGGGAGAGTGTTTAGCAAGTTTGGAGTCTTAATAAATTTTTCTAATCTAAAATCAAGAGGGATGGTCAAGTATATATAGAAAAACAAGTTCCTATCTTGGAAATATCTATATAAAGGCAGCTGGTGCAAGGCATGCACACTGTGGGATGAGGGGAAGCTGGCTGTAAATATTTTCCTGCCGAGAAACGTGGCCGGCCAGCCAATGACTTGTACGATCAACCACAAAAAGTGGCCTGCTAGTCCAAAAAAACTGCTTTCAAGACCGACTTCAAACGAACATATCTCCCTCATCCGAACTCGGCTTTAGGAGATTCTTGAGTCTAAATTGAAGCCCTAGAGGTCTACTATCTAAATTCCAAGTGAAGGCTGCTCATTTCTTTCTTAACGGTTTGATGCTCAACCTTTTCCTAAACTAGTTTTCTTACATCCCCTCCTATTTCCTTCAACTACAAACCCATAAATAAGATGTTTTTTTAAATATTTTTCAAAATGGAGTGCAAGGTTGGGATTAGAATCTCAAAAATCGAAGCCTTTTGCAGAAGAATTTGAACGATTGTACAGCGTAACTTTTCATCATCGAGTGTTCAAAGTGCAGCGCCCAAGTCTTAAGGGTGGTAAAAAATGGGGTGTCTACAGTTGCCCCTCTTTGACTGAGCTAGAAGTCATGAAATGGCATGAGTGAATGTCAAAGCCCGAAGACGATCCATTTTGACAAGGCCGTAAGACTTGGGCAAACAAACAAAATGCGGATGCAGTTGGTTGAACTTGAAAGTTGCCTACGTATCCCTTTGCAAGGAATTAAACTAGTGTAGTTCTGGGGTAGGACGCAAATGATACACAATGTAACGAAATAATCAAACCACAAGAAGTGCAAAAACACGAATACCATAAACGAATGGAGACGCAAATCAAACTACACTTAACACAGAAAAAGTGCCAGAACCGTTAAACCACAATTCTTGCAGAATAGGTGCGTACACATGCAGAACCATGCATTTTGCAAAAAAGAGTACAAGTAATTTGGGTGGTATGATATAAGTGAGGAATGATCTACTAGGAAAAGATAATGATCCTAAATACTGAACGCAACAAGACCAAGTACAATGCAATGGATGGACACAAACCAAACCGCGACTAACACAAAAAAGGTGTCGGAACCCTCAGACCATAACTCTTGTGGAATAGGCGCGTACACATGCAGAACAATGTTTTAACGCGGGAAAGGTATGAGCATATCCCAAACTAAGCTTAACAAGGAAAGAATGCAGGTAATGAAGTGGTATGATGTAATGGATGTAATGGATAGTATAGTAGATGCATGTGATAGATGCCATATGCAATGTGATAGAGGTACTAGATAATAAAATGTAGCAGCTGGGAAGTGAAAGTACCTTACATGGGTAATTGGCGATGACTCACCTCTTATGCTTCCAAACCACAGGTACTACTTTTCTCCTTGGCCATGTTTGCAACTTTTCCTATTCTCTAACAGGGTGATAGACTAGGTTTAGTATCCAAAATTAAGGCGCATACAAGCTACCTCAACCTATGGGGCTGCCATACAGATTTTAAGCCGAGAATACACCCCTAAGTATTTAAACCAGACTTTAGTCTCGGAAATTCCAAACCTTTGTATTCTAGGCCTTGGCCAATCAAACTCCAGTTTCCACCGTCTCAATTGATCCCCTAACAACTCACTACAAACACAGTCAGGTGACTATACCAGACCGCCTGAAGTTGTTTGAGCATGACAAACACCAAAGGAATTGCACCTTTAGAGGATTTAAGGTCTCCTAGACCCAATGAGTGCACAAGACAATGTGGGTGAGGTACACAAACAGTGCAGGGTGAATGAATGCACAAAATAGTGTTGTGTAGGTGCACAAGACAATGCAGTATAGGTGAATACACAAAACAGTGCGATACAAGATGAATACACAGAACAGTACGATACAAGGTGAATGCACAAAATAGTGCGATACAAGATGAATGTACAAAATAGTGTTATGCAAGGTGCTGTAGACACCCCATTTTTGACCGTCCTCAAGACTTGGACGTCACCGTTGGAACACTCGGTGATTATCCATGTTTGTGTTCGTTTGGAGTTCCCGGAGTTCTCGGCTACGCGCGCCTTGCCTCAGGACCTCCGAACTCGATCGTTTGGTGTTTGGTTTTGCACCAAACACTTGTGTTGTGCCTTGGGAGGGCAGGGAATGCTTTGTGAGGCATCCCCACATACCACCGGCACTATATTGTGCCGGTCGGCACTATTTTGTGCCGGTCGGCACTCTTTTTGGCAAAATGACCATTTTGCCCTGCCGACCACTTTACAGCTGTTTTTGGAGATATTTTCAGACAGCTTTCTGGTGTTTTTTTTCCCCTCCATACACGTGTATGGAGGGATGAGCCTTTAGGCTTGCTTAACTTGTAAGTTTCATGCCTATACAAGAGAAGGCTCTTCTCTTGGCTCAAAGGTGGAACTTCTTGAGAGACTTAGCCATTTTTACACAAGGGAGAAGCTCTGGTTTAGGTTAGAAATTCCATATCTATTCTATCTCTATCCCTCTCTTGTTAGTCTAGGTGTTTTGTGCCTTACTATTGCACACAAGCACCTAGTGAAGGTGCTAAGGGCTTGTTCTTGAAGTTCTTGACTGGTTTGGAGCTCAAGGAACCAACAACTCCAACCTTTGTGAAGGTGGTCTTCAAAGGTAACAAAACTTACTTTATTTCCCCCATTTTTGCACCTTGTTTTTACCTAGCTTAGAGTTGTTTTTGTGCTTAGTCCATAACACATAAAAGTTCTGTTTTTTAACCCTCTTCATTGTTTATCAAGAGTGTTTTGCACTTTGGGTAGGTTTGACCACTCTTAGGCCTTGAAAAGGGCCATTTTTAGGCCATTTTGTGAGAGCTCCGAGACTTTGGTACTTGGGCCTCCCCCCCACTGAAATCTTGAGGGATTTCAGTGGTGGAGATGGTGCCTTGAAGTCTCCAAAAGGAGAGGGCCACCCCCTCTCCTTGATGTCCTTGAAAAGGGCAAGTTTTGGCCTCCAAAGGAGCACCATGTTTGGTTGTGTTTTGAGTATGTCTTGGCTGTTTTTCATGCTTATTATGCCATGATTAAACTCTGTTTTAAGTTGGTTTTAGCACTCCTTGCATGCCTCGCATAGATGCTTTGTAATGCCTTGTATTGCCTTAACTTGCTCTAGGTTTGTATGCCTTCTTTCTAGCATGTTTTAGGCCTCGATCCATGAAGCTTGTATGCTTATTTTGGCATGTTTTAGCTCTGTCCAAAGTTATTTTGGTCAATCTTAGCATGCTTAATATAGCCTCTTTGCATTGGGCTTGTTGGCCTTAAGAGCATGAGTGTGTAGCATGCCTTGCTTGCTTCATTTTTGATGGTTTGGAACCATTTCACATGCTATTTCAGTCCCTTTGGTATGCTTGTATGCTTGCCTTAGTTGCCTCTTTAATGCTTTAAAAGCATGTGTTGTATGCCTCATGTTTTGGTCATGTTGCATACCTTTGATTTCAAGCCTCTTAGATGCCATCTAAGTGGTCCTTTGGGCCTAATTTGACATGCTAAAAATCTGTTTTAGGTTGATTAATGCATGCCATAATTGCCTCGCATAGGTGTGATTCAAAGCCTTATTGGCTTGCCTTAATACTTGGGCCATTTGTTGCATGTTTAGCTTGCTTTGTTACATGATTTGGCATCATGTTTTGCATGATTTTCAGAGCTTTATATGTATGCTAGTAGCCCATGTTCAACTCATCTCAAGTGTGCTTGAATGTTGTTTATTATGCTTAAGTGTTGGTGCCTTAATTTGTGCATGTGTGCATGTGTGTTTGGCCCTCATTTTCTTAGCATCATGGCCACTGATTTTAGGACTATTTGAGGTGCCTAATTCATGTATAAGTCCATCCTTCCATTGGTTTGCATGCTTACCTTACATGCTTGCTTGAACCCCTTTGCATGAACATGTTGCATAGTCCATGTCCCATGCCTAGTTGACATATTTGGGGTTGCATTTATATTGTGCATGTTTGGCCTCTTGAAGTGAAGTATGATGGAGGTTGAGCACCCTTGTTTGCTTGTTTGCATTGCATGCATTTGAAATCAAAGTTGCACTCTTGGTTCTTAGGGCCATCATGCATGAAACGCGCGATTGGTGGTCCGGGAATCGAGGCACGTGCCCCTTTGAGTCAAAAACATGATAAGGGGTGTGTGTAGTGCATAAATGGCTTGAATTATATTGCCATGCATGTTGTTGCCCTCTGCTGCTGTGAGTTGCAGGTTCTGCAGGTATTTTGTGCCGACCGGCACTGTTTAGTGCCGACCGGCAGTCAATTTCCAGCCGATAACTTCATCTAGTGCCGGTGGCCTCCTTCTTCGGCCGGTGGTTCTCCACCCCAGCCGGTGGTACTCCCTAGTGCCCTGAGAGGCACTCTTGGGACTTTGGCAATTTTCTGAGGAGGATAGCAGGGGAAACAGAGGCAATCCGTGCATGGCAGTATGGTTCCGAACCAGTCCCGAGCGCGTGTCGCATCCGGCCCTCATCCCGAGGCGGTTTACTGCTTTAATTAAATTTGTTAATTTAATTAATTTGTAATATTTAATTAGCTTGCGTAGTTAATTATTTGTATTATTCTTTTGGCCCCTCCGAGCGAGGGCAAAATTGTAATAAGTGTGTGTGAGTGGGTGTATGTCTTCCAAACCCCCATTTCTTTCTATCCCTTTTATTTACCTGCTTACGATGGTAGATTAGGGCACGTCTATTTTAGCATACCTTATGCAATGCATGCGTGCATTCATGCATTTGTTTACATGCACCGGGCTCGGTACATCATACAAACTGCATTGCAATTTTCAATTCCAAATTGAATACGTGCTATTCGCACATTTCATATGCCATGTTTAGGGTTAGCCGAGCCTACTCTAGATTGCATCTATGCTTGTGTCGCATTAGCCACTTAACATGAACTAGGTCATGCATGTTTGCTAACCGGGTTATTGTTTCTGGCACGGAGTACGATGTAAGTTTTTTTGCGCTTTAGCATATCGCATGCGTGTGAATGCTAACATAACAGTATGATTGCCATGCGACTAAATGCTTATGTGATATTACTGTTTGAATGCCTGTGGGTGGAGGTTGGATTGCGTGAGTTGGAACAACTCATTGAAATCCGTATTTTAGCCTACTTGTGAGTAGCAAAAACCAACACGTTTTTCGAGATAAAACGGATATGCAATGTTTATTTCCAAATTAGGCGATCTAGTCTATACTTGTTTGCTGTGCGCATAACATAGTAATTCTAGGTTAATAATTGGGTTAAGAACGCATAATGTTTTCAAAATCGGATATCACGGTTAGTAGAGGCCGGTTTTCGGACCGGGCGAAAGGGGGTGCTCATAGCTGACCTTCCCCGATCGTACCCAAGCTCCCGAGCCAAGACATTTGGTGATGACGGACACGTGGCCTTCGGCACCGAGTCAGGGTTTCCTAAATTCCCCCATTTAAAAAATATTTAGGTGGCGACTCTGTAATCTGGCAAAGCAGTCCATGTTTGGCACTACTTTTCAAAAAATCTGTTTTTCTTCAAAACGATTTGCCAGAGTTGGACTCTTTGGTTCAGATTAAGAACTGTAACACACAAAAAGGGAGTCCGAACTGTAGAGTGAGGCCCACGGGCGCGTCTACAGTTTCTGGCGACTCTGCTGGGGATCTTTAGAGAGCTTGACTCGAACTCGTGATATCCTGTTTTGATTTCGTTTATGTGTCTCTTTGCATTGCATGTGCATTGGTGCGCCTAGAACACAGTGTTTGCCATCTGCCATTCCTGAACGGTTTGCCGGAGGCTTGTCTTGTCAAGGCATGTCCATAAGGCTGACCGGTTATGGGCTCTGACAGCATGGGAACACAAACCCCGGTTTTACCGGGGCACCCTTTTTGACCATTCGACCTAGTGCATATTCGGAATCCATAGTGACCATTCCAACTAGGACAGGTTGCTTACCCGATTTTAGGTTGTTTGAAACCGCTGTGTGCATAGAGAAACCCTAGCTCCTGACAAAATAGGACAGGGAAACCCTACCCCAACATAGGGGCGTGTTGATTCTCATTTATCTGCTATGTGCTTTTAGAGTGTATCTCTACAGGAACACACATATCAGTTCAAGAGATTGAGTATCAGGCCCGAGGGCACTAGTATCAGTGTTGTTGAGAATCAGTTGTGTCTGCGGGTATTAGTTCAGTTTTGAACAGTGATTCTGGGGAACAGTGGTCAGTAGTAGAGTGCAGTTGTTCGGCTACACCCGTGATTGGTCGGTTTGGGGCTGAAATGCTGCTTGTTTTCCGTTTCAGTTCAGAGATTCAGAGAGCCGGTCCAGAACAGTTAGTGTCTTCTCCTTGCTGCGGCAGGACTTAGCATGACGCAGAATTCAGAAGAAGTCGTGGTCATGACGGCCGCGTTGGATCAAGGAATCACCCTACATGATGAGACTACTGTCGACATGCCGCATCCGCCCAGATCGCCGGCCGCGCACCCAGTTTGGGCCCCTCAGCTATATCAGGCTCGCGAGCCCACTACATTTGAACTAATGGGGATGATAGGTGATCTTCAAAGGTCCGTGACGGATCTCGCCTATGGAATGTCAGTTTCGCCGCCAGCCGCACCATACGTCGGAGGCTTTGTACCCCAGGAGCCCCCGCTACTGGGACGAATTGTGATTGAACTCAACCAACCGGAGATGACCTCCAGTTATGGTAACGACGCAGTAAACCAAACTCTAGATCAGGCCGAGGCCAGAGATAAAGGCAAGATGAAGACAGATGCCGACCCTATCGAACAACTGCTGTGGGCAGTAGAGGCTTTGAAAGCCAGGGGGATGAACAAGCAACAGGTATCTGCAGTTGTGACAAAAGCTGTGGAGGGTGCTTTCCCCACTCCGCCTGAGGGCAGTTCCAGTCAATCAGAGAATCGAGATAGGCCCCGTCCTACCAAAACAGTTATTCCCGCTCCCAACCTTGCACCCGGGAGGGATCAGAAATCCAAGGCCGCCCCCGCCGATCCGTTCGCTAGTGCATCTAGCAAGAGTGCTCAGGCCCCGAAGTATCTGCCCCGAGGGCACCGGGTCTTCCACCCTCTTTACATGCCTCTGTCTAGGGCACTGTTGATTTTGGCCAAAAAGGGGCATCTCAAACCCTTGGAGCCCCGGCCCCTACCGAAGAATCTCCCTGCCGCACATGATGCTTCTCTGTACTGTGCGTACCATCAGCAGACAGGCCATGCCACTGACAATTGTTTTCGCCTCCGTCACGAGGTACAGGATCTGATTGACAACGAGGTTATCCTCCCACCCACCTCGGCCAAGTCAGTCACTACGGAGTTCTTGGATTTTGAGGACACAGATACTGCGAGTATATAATCAGAAGGTGAACCGCCTGTGGGCAATGTTTGGCGCATTTTTTGATGTGGCGTTTGGCACGCATTTTTGGGCACCTATTAATTTCTGTAAATTCTGACTTGGGTGTCGAGTCAGTCTTCTGTTTTGTCTTGAGCCTGTCTCATTGTTTTGAGACATTCCTTTTGCTTAAGGGTCTGTCTAATTGTAATGAGTCAGTCCCCCTTCTATAGAATACCAGGTGACTTCGGGGTTGTTGCCTCAAACACCGTTTTGTCTTATAAATAGCTGTTTTTGCTTTTTCTTGAGTCTGTTTCTGTCAGGGAGCCAGTTATGCTCACAGATCCGCATGAAACGGCCGTGGCTATCAGGTGCTGTATTTGTTGCTATTTGAGTTAGCCGTGCCAGAAGGGTGTGAGTGGAACGACAGTACATATCGCCTGCTCTCTTGCGCCTTGAACATCGTTGTAATGACCTAAGCTTTTCATAAAACCCTTTTTAATACTGCGGTGATAAAAATAAAGAGGAAGGAATTCCTCGGGTTTTGCAAAACTTTGATCATTTTGAGAGAAAGAGAGGCATGCTAAGCTTTTTTTTATGAATGAATTTATGCTTATCGGCGTGAGTACTGAGAAAGACCCTGGCCTGACCCAGACTGGTTCCACACTATCTTCAGCACGAGCGATTTGTCGCTTTCTTAAAAACTTTCAAAAACAAAATATTTTGTGCAGTCTCGCGAAGACTTGTGTGGAATCGCTCTTGAGATTGTGCAGCCCGGGATCGCTCTCGACCTCAAGGCTCCATTTATCTATTGCAAACCGGAACCTGTTCAGAACATTCAGTGCCATGAAACGCCTGTGTGGCCCATTTTGAAGCAGCCCTCGAACAAGAGGCCTCAAAGTCAGATCAGGGAGATCAGATCCTACCAAGCAAAGCTCGAGAAGCAACCATGATGGACTTTTCCTGCAAATCAACCCAACAACCGCTCTCCCGGATACAGAGGGCTTCCATTTCAAAAACCATTTGGCATGGGCTTGCTCTACTTTTACCCTTTGAGAGGCTCGCTGGGCCGAAAACCCGGAAGGGCGGCCCAGGCAAAAGTTAGAGCAAAGAAAAAAAAAAAAGAAGAAAAAAAGAAAAAAGGAAATAAAAAAATATATATACAAAAAGAAAAAAAAGAAAGAAAAGAAAAGAACCAACAAAAAAATGAAAATACGAAAGAAAAGAAAAGAAGAAAAGAAAAAGAAAAAGAAAAACATAGCTCGCAAGGTCGAAAACCCGCATTGGGCGCCTTGGCAAAAGTTAGAGCCTAAACAGTGAAGGTTAAAATACCCGAGTGTACCTTAACCGGAACTACGTAAGGCTTGATTCCCATGTTTGGGATACGTAGGCAACTTCATCCTGAAGTCCAGCCCCCAACGCTTCCATAGCGTCTCAGCCCATGTCATGGTTTTGATTACTTTTGCCTCCTTCGAATCCAGTGTCTCGATTACAGCAACCTGGAACTGCGTGATTAACTTCTTCTTGAAGTCCAAACCACCAACACCTTCAAGGTGACTGTGTCCATATATTGTTTGTGGCCGTCTTCGTCCTCTCCGCGCCAGAGAGCCCGGTCGCGATCAATCATCGATGAGCATGCCGCGGCATCATCCAAACAAGGGGCAACTTTCCGTTGCCTTGCATTACCATAAGTTGCCCTGAGTTGCCGTCCAAACCAGGGGCAACTTTCCGTTGCCTTCTCCCCCTTTAAGCCAGGGGCAATTTTCCATTGCCTCCGATCCGAGGTTGCATATCTCGAGGGTAAGTTCCGCGCTCGTTGAGCGTTGACTGTTTGCGAAAATAGTTTTTGAAAATTTTTACTGAAGTTGACTATTTTCTCGAAAACTATTTCATTTTTCAAATTGGACCATGTTTGGACCCAAAAGGAGAATTTTCAGTGCTCACAGCCTGATTCGCATGATTTTCAAATCAAAAACCGAATAAGTGTGCTAATTCGACTCTCATTTTGATCAAAACTGTTTTAGGAAGAAAACAAAAGAATGGTCAAAGTGACGAACTAGGGGCGTAGCTGAGTCAGGTCTTCTGTCTTCTCCCCCCCACCAACATACTTGCCTGAAAGGCACTTTATCCGCTGCGAAGAATAGCCGTGAGCTAACAGTGCTGGGTGTGAACCTGTGACTTCCTATTCATCCATCAATCACCCTGGGGAGGGATGAAAAACGAGAGAATAAAGAATAGAGAGGTGTAAGCAGAGAGAAAAGTAAGCAAAGTGGTTTTGAGAGAAAAACCGAGCCTGAGGGCCGAGTGATGTGAGCATCACCAAATCAGAGAGGGTGGGGATAATACCCGGAAGAATTGGCTCTTCGAGATTTGAGGTCTCTTTGTAAACATGTCCGAGTGTCGTGTCCGTTGACTAGTCAGTCTCAATTTTTAGCTTTGAGTCTTTTCCGAGTGTGTCTCGTTGTGTTTAGGTCGTGTGCCTTTTGTTTCTTTGTTTGAGTCCCTCCGTTGTGTTCTGTGGTAGGCTTGATACCCCGGTTGAAAACCCTTCTTTATTTCAAAAAATCGTTTGTGCTCAGAATGCTGTGCCATTCTCTACATTCATGCGAAGCAAAAGAAGAAAAGGAAAATTGGGACACCCGAGTGTGTTTCAACTGCAACCGTGTTAGTTTTCGTGGTTCGTCTTGTCCGATTGGGGCCGTTTGTTCAAAGTTTGCTGTGTGCAGAATGAGCCGAGTGCTGTGTTATGGGCTGTATGCAGATCAATCCCCAGTAGAGTATGGGCTGTGTATCCAGTTTGAGCAGTGGTTTGCATGAGTTGTTTTGCTGATTAATTGGTTGGTTATCCGATTATCATAATACAAATTGCTCAAGTGCTCAAGTTCAATAGATCAATATCACTTACATTTGAGGTGTAGTATGATGCAATGCAGTGCAAAGTATGAAATACGCAGGTATATACAAATGTAACGCTTTTTCAGACAAAAAGTTTGTTTCATTTCATATCATCTTTTCAAGTACATAAGTTTTGGAAACAAAAATCTGCCTGTGGCAGTACAAAGTACCCTATCTACAAAAAAGAACAAAAAGCAGCAAAAATCTGAAGTAGCATCAATAGTCTCGCGCCTAAGGATCCGTCCTCGCCCTCTTCCTGGGCAGAAGCCCAGGAGCATCACCAGGAGCATCGCCGTCTGAGCCTGAGCCTGAGCTATCTCCGGTCTCCTCCTCCGACGACCCCGCCTCCGCCTCTGTCTCTGCCTCAGACTCGTCATCCTGAACCGGAGCCCGCGAGCTGCTCCCGGCGTAAGTATGCCCTCCTCTGGTGCGGGGATAGGCTCTGCCGTCCCGAGTAGAAATGGGAGGTCCAGTCGGAGCACTGCCCACTGGAGCGCCACCCACCGGAGGAATCTGGAAGGGAGGCTGAAAAAGCATGAAAGGTAAACACATCAGAATACTGAGAATGCCGTGAGCAGTTTATCAGTACAGAATGCGGTGTATGAGTACAGTGTATGAATGCCGTGAGCAGTTTATCAGTGCAGAATGCGGTGTATGAGTACAGTGTATGAATGCCGTGAGCAGTTTATCAGTGCAGAATGCGGTGTATGAGTACAGTGTATGAATGCCGTGAGCAGTTTATCAGTGCAGAATGCAGTGTATGAGTACAGTGTATGAATGCCGTGAGCAGTTTATCAGTGCAGAATGCGGTGTATGAGTACAGTGTGAGTGCCGTGAGCAGTTTATCAGGTTTTGTGCAGTACATCAGATTGTATGAAACAGTCAGAGAAAATATACCGGAATGCTGTAGAGAGCCAAGATGTCGAAGGTCCGCTGCAGCATCCCCATCATGGAGGCATTCAACTCCACGGACTGCCGGGTGTACTCAGAGGACGCCTGCAAAAATATCAGATGCATCAGTATTCTGTGGAATATCGAATAAACCAAAATGGAATGACAATGCAAGATACGAAATGAAGTGGTACATACCGGAGGCAAGTCGGGGATACCGGCTAACTCATGACCAGCCGGGGGAGGAGCGAAGGGGATCTGAAAGGTCTCCCCACCCTGCCCTCTGTATGTCAGCATGGTGGGCAGAGCAGGCCAACCGGCCCCCCGTCCCCTCTGAACCCCGCCTCTGCCGCGGACTCGAGCCCTCCTCGGCGCTCCTCCTCCTACTCCTGCTCCGACCGCTGGTGCCGCAGGCCCCACTCTCTCAGCTCGGCGACCACCACTCAGAGGACGCATCAGGAAGGTCCGGACGTACTCCGAGTAGTCGCCCTCGCCTCTGTAGCCGTCCGCCGCCCAACCAAGGGTGTAGTCCGCCATCTGCTCGGCGGTGAACCTCTCAGTATCCCGCATGTGCTCAGGAGGATGCACCGGGACAATCTGCTCGGGTAAGCCTAGGGTCTGACGCAAGAAACGCTCGCCCAGGTACCAAGCCCGACAGACCGGGCCCTCGAGCAGAATCCGGTAATCTGAGGTCTCAACGGCACCGGCAAACCGATCTCGTATCATCGCTGGCAAAGGAGCCCATGGCCGCCAGGTGATCTAAAATCGAAGTACAGTTTGTTACCTACTGGTATTGCAAATATACAGTGGAAAAGTGAAGTTTAAATGAACTACAAGTAAAACATACCTCCGCGGGGGTGATGGTATCGAAATAGCGGCGGAAGAAGCTGAATGTCTCCCGCGGCCTCCGGACGCACCTCCCGTCAAAGCGGCGTGAAAAAGGGACAACCAGAGGGGTCTCTGCATCGGGTGTAGGAGCGAGCCTAGGAAAGTAGGCGTAAACCCACAACTGCAAGATAAATACCAGTGCATTTATCAGATGAAGCAGAATACAGAAATGAAAGACAGAAATAGCAGAGTATGTGTGTGCCGTGTGTACAGTATACAGTCCGTGTGGGACAGCCTACAGTGTGTGCAGTATGCAGAGTACAGAAAGTACAGAACAGAAATGTAAAGCAGAGGAGAAGACATACCTCCCAAGCCCGCCAGTAGCCCCCGAGCAACTGTCCGCTGCCGCGGGAAACTGAGCTCATATAGCCGTACAGGGTGGCCAGAGCCGCGCCACCCCAGTCGAAACGCAAGATATCTCTGACGTCCACCAATGCGCTGAGAAGGCAGAGGGGCACTGTATTCGCCCGATCGGCGAAGAGGGTCGTCCCGAACAGGAACATCAGAAAACCGCGTGCATACCTCTCTACGGCCTCTGGGGTCATCGGGGCTGCATCAATGAGGGCGGACTGGACCCGAAACTGCACCTCGAACCAAGAATACCGGACGAAGCCGGGACGCGCCAGAGGCGGAGCCGCGCCAAGTAAGTAGACCTGGGCTGCGGTCCACTCATCCATGTCTATATCAAAGGGGATCGGATCACCCCCTACCCCGATGCCAGTGAGCACCGAGAAATCGTAAGGGGTCATCGTCATGTCCCCAGCCGCAGAAAGATGAAACGAATCGGTGGTGTCCCACCACCTCTCCGCCAGAGCGGCAAGAAGGGGTCTGCATGCCGTGAGCTGGGAGAGTCCCCTGCAGAAGGTACCAAAGCCCGCCTGGTCCACGATGCGTCGAACCGCCTCAGGAAGCTCACCATACCAATCTCGAGCCGTGACGTTCCCATACCCGCGGACGGCATGGGAATCTCCCTGTTTTCAAGCAGATAGTTGCAAAGCAATATGAGATGTGCAGTTCTGAGGAAACATGTGAAAGTCGATACAAATCTAGCGCGTGTGCACATTTTTCAGAAACAAGCAGATATCAGGTTCCAGTGTACTACGGTGGACTACGGCTTGTGATGTGTCAGTATGCTTGCGAGGGTCAGCATACAGATATAGTGCATGTGTGCACATTTTTCAGAATCCGAGCAGATGTCGGGTTATAGTGTGCCAGTGGGTGAACTACAACGTATGATGCGTCAGCATGTTGTGTGTGGTTCAGTTTAAATACAGCATACAACATGTTTTCAGATTCGGATAAGTGCCGGGTGTCGGTAAGTTTGCAATGAAGTACGGTGTGTGCCGTGGGTTTGGGTGATTGAGACTAGTGCAGTGTGTGTGCATGTGTCCGTCCTAAACAGATATCAGTTGTAAGCGTGATTGCGGTTAACTACAGTGAACGGTGTATCAGAAGCAAGCAGTTAAAGAAAGGAAACAACTTTGACAGTTAACAGTTCTACATTGCAAAAAGTAAAACAGAGAAGAGTGTTACCTCGACAGCGCCGAAGGACAGGTGAGAGGTCGGCTCGCGCAAGAGGAGCTCCGGGTCCAGCGCTCGGTCGAAACCGCGGAAGTGGCGAAGTCCATCGGGTGGTAGAATGTGAATAGCCGGGCGATAGGTCGCCGGATCGAACGGGCGCTCACTCAGCGGAAGGAGCTCAACCCCGGGATCCATCTCGAGATCCGGGGGAGTCCCGACATGTGGAACATCGTCTGCCATAGTAATGGTGGTCAGAAAATGGCCGGAAAAGCCGGAATGTGAAAAGTCAACTGGAAAAGTCAACCCCGAGCGGGCCGAAAATGGCCGGAAAAGCCGGAAGATGAAAATACACGGAAATGTAGAGAAAATCGAGGGGAACGAGTCCCGAAAAGGTGGAAATAGCAAAGGACGCTCCGAAATGGAATTTCAATCGGTGGAAAATGTCCGAAACGCGAAGGTATTCGCGAATCCGACGATGAAATCAAGTCTAAAACTCGAGAAAGAGCGAGGATCGAAGGTCGAAAATGTTCTAGAGAGAAAGGGCAAGAGTTTTCGGCGGTATAGAAGTGAAGAGAATAGGGTTTCAAGCCCTATTTTATAAAACCCGAGGCAAAATGTCAAAACTGCCCCGATTCAGCAATTTTTGGCCGGTCGGCACTATTTTGTGCCGGTCGGCACATTATTGTGCCGGTGGAGAAGTTTAGGCAGCCGGTGGCAGCCGGTGACCTCCCTACCCAGCCGGTGGTGTTCCCAAGGCATTGTTTAGGCTAGATGAGGGGTTTTGGGTCTTCATAGCTCAAGAAAGTGCAAGAAAGTGCATCCCCGACGCTCAACCGGCCTCCGTTTTGACCTCGGACCGTGTCTTCTGTGCGTGGCACTCAAATTCAAGCAAAGATTGTATCCTTTTGTATCCTTTTGTCTTCTACAAGATTCGAAAGTTGCCCCGCGTGCGTCGCATGCATCCATCGCATTGTCCGGGGCGTAGCGTCGTGCCGTTTCGCGCGTCCCTTGGGACTTGCACTGTTTTGCACTTCTTGAGGTACGCGTGCCTCATTTTGCATTTCATTGCACCTCGAGGCACGTATGCCTCGTTTTGCACTTCATTTTCCATCAAATGAGGTACGCGTGCCTCATTTTGCATTTCATTGCACCTCGAGGCACGTATGCCTCGTTTTGCACTTCATTTTCCATCAAATGAGGTACGCGTGCCTCATTTCGCATTTCATTGCACCTCGAGGCACGTATGCCTCGTTTTGCACTTCATTTTCCATCAAATGAGGTATGCGTGCCTCATGAGCATCTCATCTTATGACCAGGGTCCGGCGGGACCAAAAACACGCACGGGTCCGGCGGGACCTTAAACACGCGCGGTCTAGGAGACCTTAAATCCTCGGGAGGTGCAAGACCTTCGGTGCATTGAGGTGCACCCCCATCGCATTTGGCATGCATCATATCGCACTGTCTTGTGCACTCGCGTTGTCTAACGCACCGCGCTGTTTTGCGCATCTCATTGCATTTTGCATGCATCGCATCGCGCTATTCTGCGCATCTCATTGCATTATTCTGTGCATCCTGGTCTAGGAGACCTTAAATCCTCTGAAGGTGCATTCCTTCGGTGTTTGTCGTGCCCGAACGACTTTCGGTGGTCTGGTAAAGCCACCAGCCTGTGTTTGCGGTGAGTTCCTAGAAGACCAACTGGGACGGTGAAAACTAGAGTTCGAACGGCTTACGCCTAGAACGCAAAGGTTCGGAATTTCCGAGACTAAAGTCTGGTTTAAATACCCAGGGGGTGTACCCTCGGCTTGAAATCTGTATGGAAGCCCCATAGGTTGAGGCGGCGTGTTTACGCCTCGATTCTGGATACTGAACCAACCTAGTATATCGCCCTGTTGGTAAGATAGGGAAAGCTGCGATCATAGTCGTTGCATCATAGTGCATTATCATGCATCATTTGTAAATACTGCATATGTTGTTTCAAAAAAAATCCAAAAACAAAACACATGCATTGTCATGCATCATGCTAGATTTTGCATTTGTCATGCATTCCAAAAACAAAAACAAAAAAAAAAAAACCATGCATATGTCATGCATTTCATTGTAGTATAGTGCATATGTCATGCATTTTCTGTAAATATCCATTTCTATTGCATCGTAGTTGCATGCATCCTCTGCATCACTTCCATCTATGGCTTGCGCCTTTCCAGGTTGAGCTTGGTCCGGTATGTGCCCCTACTTCTCACGTCGAAGCACAATTTTGTGTACGCGCCTATTCCTTGACGAGCTTGGTTTGAGGGTTGCGGCACATTTTCTGTGTTAGACGCGGTTCGTATGCGTACATGCCTTTCCTAGGCGAGATTCGGTTTGGCCCGCGTGCCATATCCATTGTATCCATTTCCATTGCATTGTAGTGTAATTGTTGCGTCCGGCATTAGGATCATTGTTCTTTCCTCAGCGGGTCGTTACCCCACTTATGTCATTCCACCCAATACTTGTTCTTGTGTCCGTCTGCATCACTCATAGTTCTGCACGTGTATCGCGCCTACTCCACGTTGGTATGTTGGTTTGAGGTTGCGGCACCCTTTTCTATGGTAGACGGACTCGTTACTTCCATCAATCTATTTGACATATGTGTGGTTTCGAACTGCTCATGATTGAATCATGATTCAATTGCTCTGCATTTAGTTTGCATAGTTTCAATTGCGTCGCATATTAGTTGCATTATTCATACATAGTTTTGTATATTTTGCATATCATTTCGCATTACATATGTCATGCATGTTGCTAACAATATTGTACCTGTTAAGTTTGCTTTCTTTTCAGGCACGATATTGTATGTACGGTTCATTTACCGCTGGCAAAACCAGACGAACCGGACAGGTATTGTATCCTCCGAGTGAGACATATTGAGAATTGCATAATTCTCTTACATCCTTTCTGCATTGTAGTGTAGATTGGTGCATGCTAGCTTATAACTGTCGCATGTGTGCTTCGTTACAGCTTTCTTTGCATGATCATAAGTTATGCTCGGCCTTTTGCATTGTCAGTTGCATCTTGCCCCCGCCTACGGGCGCATACCTTATCTGCGGCTTGTATGCCTGTGTTTGAACTACGCTGGTTTGATTCCTTGCAAAGGGATACGTAGGCAGCTTGCGAGTTCAACCATTTGCGCTTTGCATGTTTGTCTGAGTCTTCGGCCTTGTCAAAAATGGGTCGTCTCTGGGCTTTGACATTCACTCCCGTCATTGTTATGACTTTCGAGTTCTGTCAAAGAGGGGCAACTGTAGACACCCCATTTTTGACCGTCCTCAAGACTTGGACGTCACCGTTGGAACACTCGGTGATTATCCATGTTTGTGTTCGTTTGGAGTTCCCGGAGTTCTCGGCTACGCGCGCCTTGCCTCAGGACCTCCGAACTCGATCGTTTGGTGTTTGGTTTTGCACCAAACACTTGTGTTGTGCCTTGGGAGGGCAGGGAATGCTTTGTGAGGCATCCCCACATACCACCGGCTGTGGCTAGAGGCCACCGGCTGGCTGGTATGGCCACCGGCACTATATTGTGCCGGTCGGCACTATTTTGTGCCGGTCGGCACTCTTTTTGGCAAAATGACCATTTTGCCCTGCCGACCACTTTACAGCTGTTTTTGGAGATATTTTCAGACAGCTTTCTGGTGTTTTTTTCCCCTCCATACACGTGTATGGAGGGATGAGCCTTTAGGCTTGCTTAACTTGTAAGTTTCATGCCTATACAAGAGAAGGCTCTTCTCTTGGCTCAAAGGTTGGAACTTCTTGAGAGACTTAGCCATTTTTACACAAGGGAGAAGCTCTGGTTTAGGTTAGAAATTCCATATCTATTCTATCTCTATCCCTCTCTTGTTAGTCTAGGTGTTTTGTGCCTTACTATTGCACACAAGCACCTAGTGTTTCACTTTCCTCTTGGAGTTGAGGTGCTAAGGGCTTGTTCTTGAAGTTCTTGACTGGTTTGGAGCTCAAGGAACCAACAACTCCAACCTTTGTGAAGGTGGTCTTCAAAGGTAACAAAACTTACTTTATTTCCCCCATTTTTGCACCTTGTTTTTACCTAGCTTAGAGTTGTTTTTGTGCTTAGTCCATAACACATAAAAGTTCTGTTTTTTAACCCTCTTCATTGTTTATCAAGAGTGTTTTGCACTTTGGGTAGGTTTGACCACCCTTAGGCCTTGAAAAGGGCCATTTTTAGGCCATTTTGTGAGAGCTCCGAGACTTTGGTACTTGGGCCTCCCCCCACTGAAATCTTGAGGGATTTCAGTGGTGGAGATGGTGCCTTGAAGTCTCCAAAAGGAGAGGGCCACCCCCTCTCCTTGATGTCCTTGAAAAGGGCAAGTTTTGGCCTCCAAAGGAGCACCATGTTTGGTTGTGTTTTGAGTATGTCTTGGCTGTTTTTCATGCTTATTATGCCATGATTAAACTCTGTTTTAAGTTGGTTTTAGCACTCCTTGCATGCCTCGCATAGATGCTTTGTAATGCCTTGTATTGCCTTAACTTGCTCTAGGTTTGTATGCCTTCTTTCTAGCATGTTTTAGGCCTCGATCCATGAAGCTTGTATGCTTATTTTGGCATGTTTTAGCTCTGTCCAAAGTTATTTTGGTCAATCTTAGCATGCTTAATATAGCCTCTTTGCATTGGGCTTGTTGGCCTTAAGAGCATGAGTGTGTAGCATGCCTTGCTTGCTTCATTTTTGATGGTTTGGAACCATTTCACATGCTATTTCAGTCCCTTTGGTATGCTTGTATGCTTGCCTTAGTTGCCTCTTTAATGCTTTAAAAGCATGTGTTGTATGCCTCATGTTTTGGTCATGTTGCATACCTTTGATTTCAAGCCTCTTAGATGCCATCTAAGTGGTCCTTTGGGCCTAATTTGACATGCTAAAAATCTGTTTTAGGTTGATTAATGCATGCCATAATTGCCTCGCATAGGTGTGATTCAAAGCCTTATTGGCTTGCCTTAATACTTGGGCCATTTGTTGCATGTTTAGCTTGCTTTGTTACATGATTTGGCATCATGTTTTGCATGATTTTCAGAGCTTTATATGTATGCTAGTAGCCCATGTTCAACTCATCTCAAGTGTGCTTGAATGTTGTTTATTATGCTTAAGTGTTGGTGCCTTAATTTGTGCATGTGTGCATGTGTGTTTGGCCCTCATTTTCTTAGCATCATGGCCACTGATTTTAGGACTATTTGAGGTGCCTAATTCATGTATAAGTCCATCCTTCCATTGGTTTGCATGCTTACCTTACATGCTTGCTTGAACCCCTTTGCATGAACATGTTGCATAGTCCATGTCCCATGCCTAGTTGACATATTTGGGGTTGCATTTATATTGTGCATGTTTGGCCTCTTGAAGTGAAGTATGATGGAGGTTGAGCACCCTTGTTTGCTTGTTTGCATTGCATGCATTTGAAATCAAAGTTGCACTCTTGGTTCTTAGGGCCATCATGCATGAAACGCGCGATTGGTGGTCCGGGAATCGAGGCACGTGCCCCTTTGAGTCAAAAACATGATAAGGGGTGTGTGTAGTGCATAAATGGCTTGAATTATATTGCCATGCATGTTGTTGCCCTCTGCTGCTGTGAGTTGCAGGTTCTGCAGGTATTTTGTGCCGACCGGCACTGTTTAGTGCCGACCGGCACTGTTTAGTGCCGACCGGCAGTCAATTTCCAGCCGATAACTTCATCTAGTGCCGGTGGCCTCCTTCTTCGGCCGGTGGTTCTCCACCCCAGCCGGTGGTACTCCCTAGTGCCCTGAGAGGCACTCTTGGGACTTTGGCAATTTTCTGAGGAGGATAGCAGGGGAAACAGAGGCAATCCGTGCATGGCAGTATGGTTCCGAACCAGTCCCGAGCGCGTGTCGCATCCGGCCCTCATCCCGAGGCGGTTTACTGCTTTAATTAAATTTGTTAATTTAATTAATTTGTAATATATAATTAGCTTGCGTAGTTAATTATTTGTATTATTCTTTTGGCCCCTCCGAGCGAGGGCAAAATTGTAATAAGTGTGTGTGAGTGGGTGTATGTCTTCCAAACCCCCATTTCTTTCTATCCCTTTTATTTACCTGCTTACGATGGTAGATTAGGGCACGTCTATTTTAGCATACCTTATGCAATGCATGCGTGCATTCATGCATTTGTTTACATGCGCCGGGCTCGGTACATCATGCAAACTGCATTGCAAATTTCAATTCCAAATTGAATACGTGCTATTCGCACATTTCATATTCCATGTTTAGGGTTAGCCGAGCCTACTCTAGATTGCATCTATGCTTGTGTCGCATTAGCCACTTAACATGAACTAGGCCATGCATGTTTGCTAACCGGGTTATTGTTTCTGGCACGGAGTACGATGTAAGTTTTTTTGCGCTTTAGCATATCGCATGCGTGTGAATGCTAACATAACAGTATGATTGCCATGCGACTAAATGCTTATGTGATATTACTGTTTGAATGCCTGTGGGTGGAGGTTGGATTGCGTGAGTTGGAACAACTCATTGAAATCCGTATTTTAGCCTACTTGTGAGTAGCAAAAACCAACACGTTTTTCGAGATAAAACGGATATGCAATGTTTATTTCCAAATTAGGCGATCTAGTCTATACTTGTTTGCTGTGCGCATAACATAGTAATTCTAGGTTAATAATTGGGTTAAGAACGCATAATGTTTTCAAAATCGGATATCACGGTTAGTAGAGGCCGATTTTCGGACCGGGCGAAAGGGGGTGCTCATAGCTGACCTTCCCCGATCGTACCCAAGCTCCCGAGCCAAGACATTTGGTGATGACGGACACGTGGCCTTCGGCACCGAGTCAGGGTTTCCTAAATTCCCC
This sequence comes from Camellia japonica, assembly GCA_030407325.1. Taxonomy (NCBI): domain Eukaryota; kingdom Viridiplantae; phylum Streptophyta; class Magnoliopsida; order Ericales; family Theaceae; genus Camellia; species Camellia japonica. The sequence continues at coordinate 78,843,321 of JAPPVO010000032.1, read as the reverse complement.
CATTTAAAAAATATTTAGGTGGCGACTCTGTAATCTGGCAAAGCAGTCCATGTTTGGCACTACTTTTCAAAAAATCTGTTTTTCTTCAAAACGATTTGCCAGAGTTGGACTCTTTGGTTCAGATTAAGAACCGTAACACACAAAAAGGGAGTCCGAACTGTAGAGTGAGGCCCACGGGCGCGTCTACAGGTGCACAAAACTGTGCGATACAAGGTGAATGCACAAAATAGTGCGATACAAGGTGAATGCACAAAACAGTGCAATGCAAGGTGCACAAAACAGTGCAATACAAGGTGTACAAAACAGTGCGATGTAAGGTGCACAAGACAGTGCAACGTAGGTGCACAAGATAGTGTGATTGAGGTGCATAAAACAGTGCGATGCAAGATGAATGCACAAAACAGTGCCATATGGGTGCACAAAACAGTGCGATATAAGATGAATGCATAAAACAATGCTATGTAGGATGCAATATAAGATGACTGCACAAAACAGTGCTATGGAATATGCACAGTGCTATATGGGTGCACAAAACAATGCTACGCAAAGGTAATGAGCAGTATGTAAAGTAGCGCAATTATATACTTTATGAAATGTAGGGCAACTTGCCACAATTTATTGAAAATGTAACTGAAAAACACTGTGGAAGGTAACTCAACGAAACTCTGTTAAGTACAGAACAAAGTCAAGAGCAAGAGCAACCAATCACGCAAAATAACCAAAGTGTATGAGCATGCATGCATAATCCAAAGCACATGTATTAATCAGAAGAAAGATGGCAATCCCAAGAGAGTTTTGAAAAGGTCGAAGACAACTTTTGAAAGTTGAATCATAGCAGAATCATCATGGGAGTGAGCTACCCTAATCCAGGAGAAAGTGCCCAACAAACGGCTCTAAGCGGACTGACAGAAAGGTTAGGTTCATGCCCCTTGTTCAATTGATGGTACGATCAGATGTATTGAAAATTGCCCCTAGTGTCCAATCACTGGCCACCGGTTGGGTTCATGCCCCTTGTTCAATGGATGGCCTAATCAGATGTACTGAAAATTGCCCCTAGTGTCCAATCACTGGCCACCTTTTTCAACATTATGCAGGTACGTGTGATGGGGATCATCAGATCGTGGAACAATTGCTAACCAATCAGTCTCATGCTTATTTTCTGCCCCGACATGTTGAGAACTTACTCCTATCTCCTCCAAAGTAGTGATGGATTCCTCACATATACTTTGCAATGATCATGAACCCGACGCCCCTTGTATGGGCACTTTCAGTTTGTTTATGAATTTCACCCATGGACTTGTTTTTGAGTTCGAAGCGAACATTTGTGTATAGATTTTGACTATGCCACTTTGTTCAACTTTGAGCGACAAACACGTTATGGTGACTCGATGAAAAGCGCGGACTGAGACAAATACCAGACACGACACAACAGAATTCACAACTGACCCAAAAGAACAAAAAGACTTAAGGTAACTGATCATTCATAGTGCCCCTAGTATTACTTATGTTCCCTTTAGAAATCACATTCGCAAAACCCAAGTTTCGATTCCTTTTTGTTGCTCAAGTTAGAGATTCTATTGATAAGTTAGAGTATTGAAAATTTCTCCACTTGTTGATTCAAGCAAGTTCTTTCTTACCCAACGCAAGTATGATATGCACAGCAGTTGGTGTAGCTCATGGATTGATGCAAAGCTGATGACGTGAATTGGGCAAGGTGATTAGGTTGAGATGAATAACATGGATATAGTTGAGACCGCACTTCAAGATGAAGTTACCTACGTATCGCAAGATGGCAATCAGGTCAGCGTAGTTCATGGGTAAGGTTCATTCGGGTATTAACTCTCTCATTTTGCACTCTAACTTTTGTCAAAGTCGCCCCTTCAGGGTTTTCAACCTTACGAGTTCTATTTATTTGATTTTTCACTTTTCATGCTCTAACTTTTTCCTAGGTCGCCCTTTCGGGTTTTCGGCCTAGCGAGCCTCTCAAGAATAGCGTTACAACATTTGTGATGAATTTGATCAATAGTCATCCTTACCCTAACACTGGAACTGGCTTCACCTTGATTTGAGCTTGGTTCTCCATTCTTTTATGCATGCCTTCTTCCTTTCTTTTGCCCTATTTGCAAAGTTGATTTTTCTCACAAGGTAATACTTCCTCACGTTGGCTTCCCCGAATTCAGACAAAAATTCATTTCCTCATAGTTGATTGGATTTCATTCCAATGGATACCCCTGGCTTGATGGTTGACTTCTTTTCCCTTTTCTTCTTTTTTTCTTTTTCTTTTCTTTTTCCTTTTTCTTTTTTTCTTCTTCTTTTGGTTTCTTTTATCCATTTCTTTTTGAAGTAATGAAAACACCAGGGGAAGAAATTCTATGATTGTGAGGTCTGAAAGCCGCTTTGTACTTGCAGGTTTGAAAGCCACCTTGTGCTTGCCAAAATGATCGCCTAACGGCGAAGAGAATCCCCAGGACAATGTGGAATACCATTCACAATTCTGAACCTATCTTCGCAAGTTTTACGAAAGAAACAGCTTAAAATTTTGAAATCATAAAGGACTTTGTGACGACAATCCAGAATTCACTCAAACCATTTACGGGATCCTTCTCGACACTCGTGATTATTAACGAAATCTTATTAAAATAAAATAAAAAATTAGAGCTTTTCTATTTTCAAAAAGGTCACACATGAATTACTATAGGCACTATAAAATAATCAGAAACTAGAATCCCACTTTCTTATTATTAAAATAACAAAACGAAGACTCGAGGGTACACAAGAGTGACTCAAAGGCAAAGACAACACAAGAAAAGACAACGAAAATAAAACTCACAACTTAACTATTTACAAAACATGACTCAAAACAAAATCAACATCATTGAGACAGAAAGGGCTTTTCACTCTCCAAGTCCATCTGCAGATTTTAGAAACAACTTTAAGTAGCCCACGGGAGGGTCCAAACCTGCCTTCAAGTAAACAATAACATCCACACCCAGCATGATTGATTTCAAACTTTCAAATTGGGTCTCAAAGATTGAGCCTCACAATTACCCTGGTTGTCCCCACACATCTCTTTGACCAAAACAATTTCTTTTTCACACTATGCCCCTAGTTTACGCCATGCCCCTAGTTCAGAAGGTCCTTTCCAAGTGCTTTTGACAATTTCCCTAGTTGAGACTGATTCCAACCATCAGTGCTGGCATCTGTAGAGAGCCCACTGCTTCATTAAGCTTGAACTCACCAAGATCGAGTAAACTTTCCATCTTTTCAAAGATTTTGTTCCTTTTGCTTAGATTAGAATCAAAAGATTCAGGAATGAACACAATGGGTTTGGGCTCATTAGCAGGTATGATATGTTGGCTAGGGTAATGGTTGGTTGTTGGCAAGTCGTGGATGGGGTTTATGTTATGGGGTGGCAATCTATTGCGGTCAGGGAGAGGTTTATTGATAGCTTTGGGATTTTCAGGTAGGGTGATGACCTTATTGTCAATTAGGTCTTGAATTTCATGGCGAATGAGAAAGCAACAGTCAGTATGGTGACCGTACTACTGATGGAATGTGCAATATTGGGTAAGGTAATGTCTAGGTGGGAGAGGGTTAGAGAGAGGTTGGGGATTGAGTGGTTTGAGATACCCTTTCTCTATCAGTACCTTTAATGTGAGGGTTGGGCTCATATGGAGATGGGCGAAGTTTCTTTTTTTTTCATTGTTTGCCCCCTGATTCAAAATGTTCTCAACTTGAGCGATAAAAATGTCATCCACAATCTTCGTAACAACTACAAGCACTTGCTGCCTGTTCAACCTTTTGTCCTTTAAAGTCTCAATAGCCCACCGAAGATGTGCATAAGGATCAATACTTGCCCTGGTCTTGTTCTTGCCACTTGCTTCAGCTTAGCCAAGGGATTGGGTGGCTATATCGAAGTGAGACCCATTTGTTGTTAATATGTCATCACACAGACTTGAGATAGCTTTGGGTTGGCCCTTTCCAACTATATCTCGCCCCAAGATTGGGGAGTTTTTCGACGTGGACCTTTTGGCATATGATGTGGCCGATGATGGAGCCAAGAGCCCAAAGGGTAAATCTGCCATAGTTCTTTGAAGATCTTCAATCATGCTCAACAACTCAGGAGTAGCGGGTTCAGCCATTGGTGCTCGCAGTGTATTTGACGCAACTTGGTCTTGATGAATAGGTTGGGTTGGACTCTTTGGCATAGGTTGGACTGGAATTGGGCTATTGTGGAGTTTGAGTTTAAGTTTTGGGGTTCAAGTGCATCCATCATGCACAAGTCCGTGCTTTCTGGAATGCACATCTTAGGCTTGGGTAAATGAGCCGGGGTGATATATATAATGGGGTCAAAGGTAGGAGGTTGTGTATGGATGAGGTTAAGGTGAGGAGGAGGTACTTGGTCATGGATGGAAAGTGGGTTTGTGGTAACAATGGGTTCTTGAGGTGGAGCTATCGTCTAGTTTTCGATGAGATTCGAAACCTCATGACAAAGGCGGTAGCAGCGATCGGTGCCATGACTGCGCTGTTGATGGTATGCATAATATTTGGTGGGGTTATGTCTAGCAGAGAGTGGGTCAAGAAGAGGTTGGGGATCAAGGGGTTTGAGATACCCTCTTTCCATCAGGACTTTTAGTGCGCTGGTTAGGCTCATATGGAGGGGGGTGAAACTTCTGCGTTGAGCTCGGGTTGGGCCGACTATTTGTGGGTTGGTATTGGCAAAAGGGTTAGCAATTTGTGGGTTGGTATTGGCAAAAGGGTTGACAGTTTTGTGATCAGTGGTGATGGTATTGATTTCAGTGGGTTTGGGAATAGTGCTACTGCTAGCATTGGTACTCATGGAAAACACCCTTCTTGTTGGTTCGCTTGTTCTAGGAATAATCCATTTGTTAAATGCGCTCTCAATCTGAACCCCTAATTCATGAAATTTTTTGAAAGTGAACCGTAGAGCGACTATTAACCTTTGTAATAGATCAGGCTCAAGGTTCTGCACCACTGTCCGCACTTGGTCCCTCTTAGAAGGTCGATCTGTCATTTGTGCTACCATTGCTCTCCATCTTGGAACAAATTCCACAAAAGGTTCTTTAGGGTTCTGGTGGGTTGCTTTAAGCTCTTGGGTGGTCATTTCAATTTCGGTATTGTAAGAATACTGATTGACAAATGCCTCAGCCAACTCTTCCAAGTTTTCCTTCACTTTATCCTCTAACTTGGCGTACTAGGTGGCTGCTATACCCCAACAGGGTTCTTCCATACATAGAGAGTTTTTGAGGCTTAGTCAGACCCATTAGTTTCAGAACATCCAAGAAAAGTCGGATATGTACCATAAGATCTCCAGACCCATCGAAACAGTCAATGTGTGGCATTTTGAACCTGTCTGGGAGCCTTATAGCAGCCTCGGTGTACCCATTCTCAATGTCGGGAATGGAGTTAATTCCCTGTGCCTTTTCGAATTGCTTCTCATGGTTAGCAATTTTTAACAAGGTCGGGTCGAGATCATTAGTATCAAGGGGAAAAAGCCCCTCATTAGGCTAAACTGGATTAGTCTAAATAGGTTTGATTGGATTGGGCTTTTTAGAATTGGTCTTTTGGCATTGGATATATCTTTTCTGATTTGGCCTTTGGGGATCAGATGGACTAGACATTTGCTGAGTGGTTTTTTTCTAGGATTTGATAGACTGGGCCTTTATTGAGTTGGGTACAGCTCCGTCTTTGGCTCAGACAAACCTAGCATTAGAAACAAATGCCCCATCAGATCGGGATACCGAGTATGCTGGTCAATGTCCTATGTTGGAACTGCCACTATGGCTTTACTATATACAGCTAAGCCAAATGGTCAAAAGGGGTACCTTGGTAAGATTAGTGTCTTGACCCAAACCCGCCCTTATGGGTTAAGGTCATAACTGGCCAGTAATCATGAGATTACCTACGGCCTCAAGCCTAATTAAACATGTTTCAATAAAAGTAAAGGGGGCTAAAACGGAAGCAGACTTAAAAATTTTGTCCAATGAACTGTGCTTATGTGGCATAGAAAAATTATTCCAAAACATTTCTATAATAACTCACACATATAGGCAAAATTAACATCTAGTACATCCAGGAACTTCAAACATATAGTCAACTAACAAAAGCTTATATACATGGGTAATCCAACGTATTCACCAAAGTAGCAAAAGGGGTAAACAAAAGAACAAAAACAAAGTCTCATACGTGAGACGTTCGGGCTGACTCCACAAAACTTGACTTCCTCTCACATTCTTCACTGAGGCTGGGTTGGGACATCTCTAGGCTCACCTACATACATATAAATGAGAGTGAGCGAAAGCTCAGTGAATAATATCAAAATAAAGAAGTTACATGAATGAAATTCATAACAGACATATCAAACAACATTAGGCCCACTCATATTTATATCTGGTTTATCAAACGGCCTCAGGCCCAAACATATCAGACGGCCTCGGGCCCAAAATTCATTCATGTCAGATGGCGTCGGGCCCAACTTATTCATGTCAAACGGCCTTTGGCCCAATTCTTCCATGTCAAATGGCTTTTGGCCCAATTCATTCATATCAAACGGCCTTTGGCCCAATCATTCGTGTGAAACGGCCTTTGGCCCAATTCATTCATGTCAAATGGCCTTTGGCCCAATTCATTTATGTCAAACGGCCTTGGCCTAATCATATGGCATAACGAATATTCGTCCACAATTCAAATTGACAAATCCATGAGACTTATACAGAAGTATTTGGAAAGTAACATACTTCAAAAATATCTTTACTAAGATATTACTCACAGTGTTCTGCCGATGGATTTGTTCTTTTTCTTGACCCTACACATTTCATAACACATTGGGTCACAAGCGATTCAATCTGTTCTTAATTTATTTATTTTTCTTAGGCCTCTTTCTTATTCTTTTTGTTCATTTACAATGTTAAATGCATGCTTCAGAGTGCTGAGAAATGAAAGAGAATGGAAAATGAAACACAAAACAACTTTTCAAAATTTTTGAAACAGGGTTCTCCGCTCGAGCGTAGCTTTGGTCGCTCGAGTGGCCCGTAAAACTCTAAAAAAGTACTGGTTACTTGAATTTCATACTCGAGCGATATTTCTGATGCTCGGGCGGAGAGTCTTGCAAAACAGGGTTCACTCGAGCCATTGTGCAATTCCCTGCAAAAATTCTGGGAGCTAAATTTTCACGCTCGAGCTAGACTTTCCTCGCTCGACCGGACTAGTCGAATTCTAGGTTTTCCAGCAAGCTGTTTAAGCTTCAAAACACAACCCCAAAGGCTCCAAGTTTGCAAATCAATGCCAAATCATAGAAAACATTGTATATCATAAGAACTTGGATAATTTGAGGCCAGTTGTTCAAAATCATGGTCCATTTCCAAAATCATTCCAAATTCTCCTTATCAATTTCAAAACTCATGCATTCAAACTTCATACAAACTTCATATCTTCATGAATCATGCATGCATGTTAATTTTTTACTCCAATTCCATTTCAAATGGTACAAATGATGCTTATAATCATGAAGCTCATGAAAATTATGCATGCATGTATGATTTGATGTCGTATTCTTCCTGTTCCAACAATCATCTTCTAAATACAAACATGAGTCCCTAGAATTGAGTTTCATACCATGATAATTCTTATATACATGTGTATATTGACTTCAAATTCATCATATATAACTTAAATCTTGTTCTTGATTACCAATTCTCTTTAAATTCATATAATTACAAACTCGAACTCATGAATTAAGGGTTGGTTACCCACCTAGAAGCTCTAATCCTTCCAAATTTAGCTAATTTCTTGAGTTTAGCTTCCAAATTCCCAAGCTTTGAGCCAAAATCCACAATCTGAGCCTTTTTCTCTCTCTAGAACCGTCCTCTCTCTCTCTCTCTCTCTCTCTCTCTCTCTCTCTCTAGTATATTTCAAATTTTGAGCTCAAATAAGGAGCTTAAGTATAAATAGGCCTATATATATATACTTGCCTAAACAACCTCGATTAAGACTAATTAATTGTGCCTATTTCAATCAATTAAATCTAATTGATTTGGTCTGAATCAGTTCTTGATTAAATTTCACCGCAGGCTCTAAAAATCATGCAAAGCACAAAAATACAGTCAATTTCAGTTTTTGTCGCCTCTACGGCCTTTAATTAAATTTTATAGCGGGAAATCAAATAGATTTTCCTATGGTGAACAGATAAAAATTCAAAAGCACATATAATCATATAAATGGTACCCAAAATCATATTAAGCACATAATCACGATCATAAATAAGATTAATTAACATAACACAAGATAGGGTTATCACAATCTTCCCCCCTTAGGAAGTTTGGTCCTCCAAACTTATTTTACCTCCATCCGGAAACAAATGTGGGTAGTGTAGTCTCATCTCATCCTCTTTTTCCTATGTAGTGTCCTTTCCATAGTGTTCTTTCCATTCTACCTTCACCATTGGGATGGACTTATCTCTCAATTGTTTCACTTGTCGGCCAATGATTTGCTCTGGCCATTCTTCGTATTCCATATTCTCATCAAGAGCTATCTGGTGGTAATCAATCACATGAAACAGATCTCGAAGATAACCCCTCAACATCGATATGTGGAACACGTTGTGCATTTGTTCGAATCCCGGTGGCAAAGCAACTCTATAAGAAACTGGTCCAAGCCTTTCCAGAATTTGAAACGGCCCAATATATCAGGGTGACAATTTACCTTTCTTGCCAAATCTCGACTGACCCTTCATTGGAATCACACGAATGAATACACGGTCACTAACCTCATACTCAAGAGGTCTTCTTCGAACATCCGCATAATTCTTCTACCGACTTTGTGCTGTCTTGAGTCTTTGTTAGATGATTTTAATTTTCTTAGAAGTGTCTTGCACAATTTCAAGTCCAAGCAGAGCCCTATCCCTGACCTCTGTCCAACAAATTGGCGATCTACACTTTCTGTCATACAAAGCTTCATATGGTGCCATACCGATGCTGGAATGGAAACTGTTATTGTATGCAAATTCAACTAGTGGCAAATAATCTTCCCAGCTCCCTTGAAAGTCTAAAGCACACATTTTGAGCATGTTTTCCAAAGTTTGTATGGTTCGTTCTGATTGCCCGTCTGTTTGTGGATGGAACAAGGTACTGAACCTCAGTTCTGTTCCCATTGCTCTTTGCAGGCTTTTCCATAATCTAGACACAAATTTCGAATCTATCCAATACTATAGATACCGGAACTTCGTGCACAATCTCATCAACATATATAGTGGCTAATCTATAAGCATCAAATGTAGTTCTAACAGGCAAAAAATGTGTAGATTTGGTCAGTCTATCAACTATAACCCAAATACAATCCATACCTCTAGGAGTTTGAGGTAGACCAACAACGAAGTCCATGGTCACATGCTCCCATTTCCATTCTGGAATAGGGAGAGGTTGAAGTAGATCACCCGGCTTCTGATGTTCAACTTCAACTTGTTGACATTGAAGGCACTTGGATACATACTCTACGATTTCCTTCTACATTTTGGGCCACCAATAGCTTTCTTTAAGTCTCAATACATTTTGTTGTTACGCGGATGCATAGCAAACATCGACTTGTGAGCTTCATCTAGGATTCTCTTCTTCAGTTCAGAAATGTTTGTGACACACATTCGGTTTTGATATCTCAACACTTTACCATCAATGCTGAATTTTGATTTCGGATTTGCCTCAAACTCATCTATCATTTTCTTGAGGAACTCATCCTTTTTTTGCCTTTGCTGAACTTCATTAACTATTGCTGGCTCAGCTGAAATGGCAGCTATCAATCCAACTTGTTCGTGCAACACAACTTCAATCTCGGCTCTCTTAAAATCTAGGAAGATTTCCTTCTGTTCAGTAAGTAAACAAGCTAAATTCCTTGTCAATTTTCTGCTCAAGGCATCAGCAACTGTATTGGCTTTCCCAGGGTGATACTGAATTTGGAGATCATAATCATTTATTAATCCAAGCCATCTTCTTTACCGCATATTCAACTCCTTCTGAGTAAAGAAGTACTTTAAATTTTTGTGATCTATGTAGACTTCACATTTTTCCTCATACAAGTAATACCGCCAGATTTTCAAAGAAAATACAATTGTAACCAATTCCAGGTCATGTGTTGGGTAGTTCTTCTCATGTGGCCTCAACTGTCGAGCGGCGTAAGCAATCACCCTTCCATTCTGCATTAATACACAACCCAAACCTTTATAAGAAACATCACTATATATCTCAAAGTTTTCCATACCTGAGGGCAATGTTAAAACTGGTGCAGTGGTTAGTCTTGCTTTCAGTTCTTGAAAGGCAGATTCTTTTTCATCATCCCATTCAAATGGTTGTCCTTTACGTGTCAGTTTGGTAAGAGGTATGACAATTTTTGAAAAGTCCTTCACAAACCTTCTGTAGTACCCAGCTAAGTCCATGAAACTGCGGACCTCTGTTACATTTGTTGGTGTAGGCCAACTCACAATTGCCTCTATTTTCTGTGGGTCTACCCCATCTCTGTTGATGACATGCCCTAAGAAAATAACTTCATCCAGCCAAAACTCACATTTCTTTAGTTTAGCAAATAATTTCTTCTCTCTAAGTGTTTGCAAGACGATTCTCAAATGTTGTTCATGTTCAAGTCTACTCTTTGAATGTATCAGAATATCATCAATAAAAATTACAACAAATTCATCGAGGTAAGGTTTAAAAATTCGGTTCATAAGAGCCATAAATGCTGTCGGGGCATTAGTCACTCCAAACGGCATAACAAGGAATTCATAATGACCATACCTCGTTCTGAATGCGGTTTTCTCAACATCATCTGCCTTTACCTTCAATTGGTGGTACTCGGATCTCAAATCAATTTTAGAAAATACTTGTGAGCCCTGTAACTGATCAAACAAGTCGTCAATACGGGGTAAAGGATGTTTATTCTTTATCGTTACCTTGTTCAATTCACAGTAGTCAATACATAGGCACAAGGTTCTATCTTTCTTTTCCTCAAATAATATCGGTGCACCCCATGGTGAAGTACTTGGTCAAATCAACCCTTTGTCAAGCAAGTCTTGCAATTGTTTTTTCAGTTCTTTTATTTCAGTAGTAGCCATTCTATAAGGGGTTTTTGAGATAGGCTAAATGCCTGGCATAATATCAATAGTAAACTCTATCTCTCTGTCAACCAATTCGCTTGGCAATTCATCTAGGAATACATCTGGAAACTCGCTAACAATAGGGATACTATTCAATTCAACATTCACAGATTGTTTAGACAATACACAACATAAGTAGCCTTAGCACCCTTTCCTGACTAATTTACATGCTTTCATTGCACATATCAGATAAGGTGAAGGCACTACCCTGTTACCCACAAACACAATTTCTTTCTGCCCTTGTGGTCTAAATACAACTCGTTTAGTTACACAATCAATGGTGGCACAATATTTAGATAACTAGTCCATGCCCAAAATTACATCGAAGTGTCTAAAGTCCAAGGGTAACAGATCTACATGCAAAGTAGCATTCCCAATATGCATATCGTAAAATCAACACACAGATATACACAACATAGATTCCCTGGATGGAGCAGATACACATAACAAATATGGCAACGATTCTAGAGGTCTACTTAATCTAGATGCAAATGCATAAGTCACAAAGGAGTGCATTGATCCGGATTCAATTAACACAAATGCATCCTGATTACATATAGAGATAGTACCTAAAACAACGGTTGCAGCATTTCGTGTATCGCCCGAAACGAGCACAAAGACTCTCCATTGCCTCACGGCGTCTCCAGTGGTAGTAGGCCTTGTAGTGTTTCCTAGTTTTGGGATCGATGCAGTTGAGCTAGTAGCTAACTTCCCACTGTTTTGATTACAATCCCTGGCTATGTGCCCTGTTTTACCACACTTAAAGCAGGCCCTTGAAACACGGTAGCAAACCCTACGATGTCTTTTACCACATTGGTTGCACATTAGAGACTTATCTCTGGAAGAATTTGAAGTGCTTGAGGAGCCCGTGTTCTATTTCTTTGAAAGTCTTTTCTTTGAAAAGAAGCCCTGCCTCTTACTTTTCCAATCAGTTGATGATTTGATCTGCCTGGCTATGTTAGCTTCTGATATTATGGCCCAGTCTAACACTTCAATATAGGTTTCCAGCTTTAGTATATTTACCTTCTCTAAGATATCATCTCAAAGCCCTCCTTCAAAGTGTCTCGCTTTCTTATAGTCGGTATCGACCATGTGTGGTGCAAATCTAGCCAATTTAGTAAACTTGGCCTCATACGCGGCTACTGTCATGCTGTTTGGCTTAAGTTCCATGAACTCCGACACCTTCTTGTCACGAACACATTGTGGAAAGTACTTGTCATAGAAAATTTCCAAGAATCATGCCCAGCCAATATCTTTATTGCTTTCACGCATCAACATCCACCACCTTCTTGCTTCATCTTCAAGTGTAAAAGTGGCTAACAATACTTTCTGTGTTTCTAGACAAGGAAACACTTCAAATAACTTTTCTATACCAAGGACCCACGCTTCAGCCTTCAGTAGATCTAATCCTCTATGAAACTGTGGCGGTTTCATTTTCTTAAACTCTGTGGTGAGACCTATTGTTCGATCATCATTCTGTAGATCTTGTACAAGCGGTGCTGGAGGCGGAGGGTGTGGTTGTTGCCACTATTGCTACCGCTGTTGTTGTTGCCTCAATGTTTCTCCCATATCCTATATTAACCCTTCCATCCTATCCATTATGGCAGTAGAGGACTTCTCTAATTCATCACCTCTTGTTCTCACCATTATCTGATTAAACTTGCATTATTCTTTATAGAAAAATGTTCACAATGCAAGCAAATCACAAAATGTATAGCACATAGTCATTCATTTCGAAACATTTAAGCATATTATCAATGTCTTCAAGTTCATACTTATCACATGAATACATCCTAGATCTTTTCTAAATGCTTATTGTTCATTTGGACAAGTGTGTGAGTTATTACTCGGGCTCTGATACCACTCTGTCATGACCTGAACTCGCCCCTATAGGTTAAGGTCATATCCAGCCAGTAATCATGAGATTACCTACGGCCTCAAGCCTGATTAAACATGTTTCAATAAAAGTAAAAGGGGACAAAACGGAAGCAGACTTAAAAATTTTGTCCAATGAACTGTGCTTATGTGGCATAGCAAAATTATTCCAAAACATTTCTATAATAACTCACACAGATAGGCAGAATTAACATCTTGTACATCTAGGAACTTCAAACGTATAGTCAGCTAACAAAAGCTTATATACATGGGTGATCCAACGTATTCACCAAGTAGCAAAAGGGGTAAACAAAAGAACAAAAACAAAGTCTCATGCGTGAGACGTTCAGCCTGACTCCACAAAACTTGACTTCCTCTCATATTCTTCACTGAGGCTGGGTTGGGACATCACTAGGCTCACCAACATACATATAAATGAGAGTGAGCGAAAGCCCAATTAATAATATCAAAATAAAGATGTTACATGAATGAAATTCATAACAGACATATCAAACGACCTTAGGCCCATTCATATTTCTATTTGGTGCATCAAATGGCCTCAGGCCCAAACATATCAGACGGCCTCTGGCCCAAAATTCATTCATGTTAGATGGCCTCGGGCCCAACTTATTCATGTCAAACGGCCTTTGTCCCAATTCATTCATGTCAAATGGCCTTTCGCCCAATTCATTCATATCAAATGGCCTTTGGCCTAATCATTCGTGTCAAATGGCCTTTGGCCTAATCATTCGTGTCAAATGGCCTTTGGCCCAATTCATTCATGTCAAATGGCTTTTGGCCTAATTCATTCATGTCAAACGGCCTTGGGCCCAATCATTCATGCCAAACGGCCTTTGCCCTAATCATTCATGTGAAACGACCTTTAGCCCAATCATATGGCATAATGAATATTTGTCCACAATTCAAATTAACAAATCCATGAAACTTATACAGAAGTAAGTATTTGGAAAGTAACATACTTCAAAAATATCTTTACTACGATATTATCACAGTGTTCTACCGAAGGATTTGTTCTTGTGCTTGATCGCACACATTTCATAACATATTAGGTCACAAGCGATTCAATCCGTTCTTAATTTATTTATTTCTCTTAGGCCTATTTCTTATCCTTTTTGTTCATTTACAATGTTAGATGCATGCCTAAGAGTTCTTAGAAACGAAAGAGAATGGAAAATGAAACACAAAATAACTTTTCAAAATTTTTGAAACGGGGTTCTCCGCTCGGGCATAGCTTTGGTTGCTCGAGCGGACCACAAAGCTTTGAAAAAGTACTGGTTACATGAATTTCATGCTCGAGCGGGGAGTCTTGCAAAATAAGGTTCGCTCGAGCATAGAGCTTGCCGCTCGAGCCACTGTGCAATTCCCTACAAAACTTCTGGGAGCTAAATTTTCACGCTCGAGCTAGACTTTTCTCACTCGAGCGGACCAGTCGAAATCTAGGTTTTCTAGCAAACTGTTTAAGCTTCAAAACACAACCCCACAGGCTCCAAGTTTGCAAATCAATGCCAAATCATAGAAAACATTGTGTATCATAAGAACTTGGATAATTTGAGGCCAATTGTTCAAAATCATGGTCCATTTCCAAAATCATTCCAAATTCTCCTTATCAATTTCAAAACTCATGCATTCAAACTTCATACAAACTTCATATCTTCATGAATCATGCATGTGTGTTAATTTTTTACTCCAATTCCATTTCAAATGGTACAAATGATGCATATAATCATGAAGCTCGTGAAAATTATGCATGCATGTATAATTTGATGTCATATTCTTCATATTCCAACAATCATCTTCTAAATACAAACATGAGTCCTTAGAACTGAGTTTCATACCATGATAATTCTTACATGCATGTGTATATTGACTTCAAATTCATTATATATAGCTTAAACCTTTTTCTTAATTTCCAATTCTCTTTAAATTCATATAATTACAAACTCAAACTCATGAATTAAGGGTTGGTTACCCACTTAGAAACTCCAATCCTTCCAAATTTAGCTAATTTCTTGAGTCTAGCTTCCAAATTCCCAAGCTTTGAGCCAAAATCCACAATTTGAGCCCTCTTCTCTCTCTAGAACCGTCCCTCTCTCTCTCTCTCCCTCTAGAGTATATTTCAGATTTTGAGCTCAAATGGGGAGCTTAAGTATAAATAGGCCTATATATATATATGCTTGACTAATCAACCTTGATTAAGGCTAATTAATTGTGCTTATTTCAATCAATTAAATCTAATTGATTTCGTCCGAATCAATTTTTGATTAAATTTCACCGTAGGCTCTAAAAATCCTGCAAAGCACAGAAATACAGTCAATTTCAGTTTCTGTCGCCTCTACGGCCTTTAATTAAATTTTATAACGGGAAATCAAATAGATTTTCCTACGGTGAACAAATAGAAATTCAAAAACACATATAATCATATAAATGGCACCCAAAATCATATTAAGCAAATAATCACGATCATAAGTAAGATTAATTAACATAACACATGATAGGGTTATCACAATTACCTAATATACCCCTTACGCCTAACACCAAGAAATAAAAGGAGGATCAAATAGTATGACGGTAATCCAGATCCAAGGATTGTGTTTCCAACATGGCAGAGTCCACGACTGACTAGCCTTTTGGCAAGCTTTTTAGGCAAGCCGTCCAGGAATAGCAGATGGAAAACACAGTGACTAAAAGTAACAAATGCAAATGCAATGGAAAGAACATATATATGTAAATAAAACCTCACATCATGAAATTCAAGTCAAGTTCTCTAAGTCCCCAGTGGAGTCGCCAGAAACTATAGCTGGTTTTTTGTTGCTCCTCAGAGGGGTTTAGTCTCCTCGGATACGATAGCCCTATAGTTTGGACTCCCGTGGTTCTGAATCTGATTTCACAAGTACAATTTTAAATAGATAAACACAAATGAGTCCAAATCCAACAATGGACTGCATTTCCAGATTTCATAGTCACCACCTAAATATTTTTGGAAAATTTAGGAAATCCATGACTTGTGCCAAAGGCCACTTAGCCGTCATCACCAAAGTGTCTCGGCTCAGGAACTTAGGTATGAGAGGGGAAGGTCATGAATTGAGTACCCCACTCACCCGATCAAAGATCGGCCTCTACTAATCATGATGTGATTCTTATAGACAGTATATGCTCTTGTTCTGATTATTATGCTATCTTTACTATGTGATGCACACAAGTATAGACCAATTCACCCATTTTGGAATGCTTTGATTTCATGTCTATTTTGAAAAGTGTTTTGAATATGTACCACTTGAAAAAGTGACCTCATATGTACATTTAATCAAATTATCCCAACTTAAGTGAAAAGCCTTCATCCACAGGCATTCAAGAGATATAACAAATAAGCACTTAGTCTTATGGTAATATGCTCGATATAGCACCACTAACACACATGCAATATGCTAAAGAAAAAATTCTCACCTAGTACTCAATCGAGGGAAGCCAGAATAGAAGAAAAATAGTTAGAAAAATGCATGATCCTAACGATGCAAATGACTAAGTATGGTGTGTGAGTCAATTCAAGACATGTGAGAAAGCACGTATTCGAGTTAGGAATTTGAAATTGACATTAATTACTATGATAAGCCGAACCCTTATTCATACAAAATGAATGGATGCGAGTCATGGAAAATGCTAAGGAAAATATGATGCTATACAACCATGGTAAGCATGTAAATAAAATGGAGAAAAAAATGGGGGTTAAAAGACATACAAATATTACAATTTTGCCCTTGCGCGGGAGGGTCTGAATGTGTCACAACCCGCTCCGCGTACCCAAGGATTAAGCATCGTGATGGCCAGTAACTGAGGTTACCTCCGGCCAATTCTTAAACAAATTAATAAACGCAAGCGGAAGTAATATTTAAATGAGGGTACCAAAATAATCATTGGAGCTTCTATTTTTATTACAAAATCTACTGACCAAAAAAGCCGATATTTACATATAAAAATACCATAAAAGTGTTGTGTGTGTTTATTCCACAGCCTCGCATCTAAGACTTTCCAAAAGCTATTTCCGAATTGCATTGTTTCCTGAAAATTGGTAAACAACTATAAGTACTTGGCAGAGTGAGAAATATTATACCAAGAGTATAAGGGACACGAAATAACCATGGATAGTTAATTAGGCCAAAACATTTACATAACTCAATTTGGTAAATAAATCATTTAAGTGACAGAAACTGAAATACATAAATAAATAACCATAACCACGGTATCGAACAGAACAGAACAGAGATCATAGGAGTGATAATCAGAATAGAGGCACGGATTCAAGAGGTGGCTCGTACGGATTATAGAGGTGGCTCCCACAATAGTGTAGCACTTATCTCCGCATAGCACTTTGCTCCACACAGAACAGAAGTCAATGGATTCTAAACAATACAGAGGTACGGATTCAAGAGGTGGCTTGTACAAACTCTAGAGATGGCTCCTACAACAGTGTAGCACTTAGCTCCGTACAACACTTTGCTCCACACTAGAAATCAGAGGGTCAATGGATCCATGACAATACAGAGGTACGAATTCAAGAGGTGGCTCGTACAGATTATAGAGGTGGCTCCCACAATAGTGTAGCACTTATCTCCGCACAGAACAGAGGTCAATGGATTCTTAACAATACAGAGGTACGGATTCAAGAGGTGGCTCGTACGAACTCTAGAGATGGCTCCCACAACAGTGTAGCACTTAGCTCCGTACAACACTTTGCTCCACACCAGAAATCAGAGGGTCAATGGATCCATGACAATACAGAGGTACGGATTCAAGAGGTGGCTCGTACGGATTATAGAGGTGGCTCCCACAATAGTGTAGCACTTATCTCCGCACAGAACAGAGGTCAATGGATCCATGACAAACAGAGGACCACAAAGTAGTCAAACAGATGCCAATGGTTATTTAAGTCCCCCAAGGCATGGGACTCCCGTGGTGGCACTTACAAAACATAATTGTATATAAGGTCATAGTCAAATATTCTTTAAAGTATAAACAAACATATCCATGGGTTTCATTTTAGCAAATAGGGTTCAGAAATTAAATCACGTAACTAAAATATTTATATAATTTATAAAAATTTATAAAACATAACTTGTATAAAATAAATATGGTAAGTCAAAACATACGTAAAATACATTATGGTGACTCAAGATATAATATAACTCACCTTAACTTTAATACCTCACTCTTTCTTTCCACTATCAAAGACCCTCTCAACTTCCATTATTTTTTCATTCCTTTCCTTCCTTTCTTTCTTTCTTTCCTTCCTCTCTTTCTTTGTTTTCTTTCTTTCTTCTTTTCCTTTTCTTTCCTTCGCCTAGCTGAATCACCTCCCTATTTATAAGGAGGTGAGGCCATTGGTTGGCCAACGCGTGGCCAACGCATATCTTTCCCCAAGATTTGATTCATAATGTGGGGAAGTGGTTTGGAAATACTCTTTTGATCCTAGGGGACGCTCGTGATCCTCAGCTAGTCACCTAAAAAGGAATAAACACTTCGGTTGGGGGTGTTGGAATTAGCACTCCGACAGGCAAGTCAGTCTCTACACTCTGGATTACTTGTATTTTAAGTTAAGCGTAATGGTTCTCACATACCTCTTTCTGGCTCATGTTCTTTTATTTATATATTTTCTTTCTTGGGCCTTGGGATTGGGTCCACTTTCAACTCGCCATTCAGCTTCTTTTGTAACAAACCGCTTTTCACTCGGCCCCTTGCTCAATTGGCTATTTGGCCGAATAGGGTAGGATTTGAATGTGCGAGACGGGGCCGAGTGCTACATATATTTCGACTATCCAGGTCCAACTATTCGGCCTCTTTACAACTACTAATATTCGGCCCCCACAATTGCCCCCCAAGCACTCCACTAATGACAGTTGGCTGGAGTGTTTGGTTCCGAACTCGGAAAGTCAGAGCCGAAATTCGGTGGCTGACCTCATTCCAACACAGATGTCTGAGCATACGCCTCTTGGTTATCATTTCAACTTCCCGCCCCTTCGTACGCTTCTATTTATTGTGATTTAAAATTTCGACGTCTTTTCAAATACATACACATTTTTAGGTGCTTGTCGCTGGACTGCCTTCCGAATTACCTCTGTAATTTCCTTTCCTTCACTATCCTCTTCGTCTCTTGTAAGTTCTCTCTTTCTCTGCTTTGAATCCTTTTTCCTAGTTTGTGTTTGGTTTAGCATATTCCTATAGGCTGAAAGAAATGGCAAAACATTTGAAAGACCTCCTCTCCTCGGATGAAATTTCTGGGTTTCGACGTCATTTTTCCATTCCTGATGACGTCCGTCTGTCATTTGTGACAGACGGCACCCTCGATATGGAGAGGGCTAATGAAACCACGATCGTCTTCCCTCTCCTATCAATCACAGAGGGCGGAGTCCATTTCCCCCTTCACCCATTCCTTAGGGATGTGCTTTGCCATTGGGGTCTAATCCCTTCCCAACCCAATGTCAACTTTTTTAGAATCGTAATGGGGATTATAAAGCTAAACCGTCGCCTTAGGATTAACCTTGGCATTCCTGTTATTCGGCATTGTTATGCCTTGGCCAAGTCTTCTGGTTGGCACGGACGTTATTTCCTTAGGGCCAAGGACACCGACCATCAATTAGTGACTATTGTAGACACCCCATTTTTGACCGACCTTAAGACTCAGACGTCACCGATTGAGCGCTCGGTGATGTTGCATACTGTGCTCGTTCAGAAGTCTCAGAGTCGCGGCCGTGAGCCCTACCTCCGGACTTCCGAACCCTCTTCTGTACCTTGTCTCGATTTGCGAACTAGACTCGGTTTTCTCTGTTTCTTTTCCTGAAGGGAGGGAGAGGTCCCGTAGACCATCTCTCAGTGGCCGTGGGCTACATTTCGTGGCCGTAGGCCATTTTGCCCATTTCGAAGCCCGGTTCCCGGTTTTCGGAGCCGTCAGGCCGTGTGCCTCGGTTCGGGACCGCCTTACCATCTCCGATTGCTCTGATTTTTTGCATGCATCTTATTTAGTCCCTTTCGAGGGACACTGGGGTCTTAGATACCCACTTCGTGGTCGAACACCACTCCCGGTGCCCAACAGCCTATTTTCGGGACCCCGAACTGCGTGTTTTGGCCCCCGAGCCTTCATTTTGCATCGGTTTGGGCTCATTTTTGGTGGAGGCCTTATTTTCATGGTTAGGAAGCTTGTAGGAGGGTGGGAGGCCAGCAATTGTTTTGACAACCAACTTTTTGTTTGGTCAAAAGTGGTTCAGCATGAATTCGGGAAGGAGAAAAGTCTGCGCGGCTTCACTGAAACGGGCGTAACTCTTTGCACAAGAGGAATCAAGCTATGAGGCCACCACCGTTGGAACGTTTACTCCCGGGGCTTCATTTTCCACTCAAGAATCTCCTAAATTCAATTCCGGATGGAGGAGATATGGTTGATTAAAGTAGGGCATCACTCCGGTTGGACCGAAATCTGCGCGGCTTCACGGAAACGGACATAACTTTTTCCACAGGAGGAATTTTGATGCAAGATTTGCGCCATTGGAAAGCTAACTTCCGGGGCTTCAATTTGGACACTTGAATGGCCACATTTGGACTTCCCTAGAACCCACCGGCCAGTCTTCTTCCCGGCAGCTCCTGAAAAGTAGCTGGCCGGCCAGAAAACCTAGCTGGCCGGCCACCCTTTTGTGAAATGACCTTTTTGCCCCTTTAAGCTGGCCGGCCATTTTCCTCTCCCTCAGTGTATTCCAGCTGTGCCAGCTGGTTGCCAATTGGACCATCCTCCATACACGTGTATGGAGGATTAGAGAGGTACCTTAGATATTTTTCATGCCTCTCCTCTATAAAGGAGAGGCTTGGCTTCTTGGCTCAAGGTTAGACATTTTTTAGACACATTTGAGAGAGAGCTATACCTTCCACCTCCCATTTCTCTCCATTTCCAAGCTCCAAAGTCATTTTTCTTCAAGTTTGGTGCCATTTCTTCATCACTATCAAGCATCCCCATCACCACTCCATTTCCAGCAGCAAGGAGAGGTTCTCAGAGGCTTAGAAGCAACATTCCTCAAGCCAAGAGGTAGAAAAGAAAAGGTCTACAAGGGTAAGTCTCCATTTCCCTCTTTTGTAGCATTTTCTTGCTTCATTTCTTAAGCCTATTTTCTCACTGTTTTAGGCTCCGACCCTAACTGAAAGGGTCACTCTTTTGAGCTTATCTTCATGTTTGTTGAAGGGCTCAACCCTGTTTGAGCCCTCCATTTGGCACTTGCTTCAATATCATCTTATATGCCATTTTTTTGCATGAAATTTCTATCCTATGAGTGATCTGTTTTTGAGCATAATGTAAACTATAAGTGGGCCTATTTTGAGCCCCTCTTCAACATTGAAGAAGGGCTCAATCCTGTTTGGGTCCTCTATCTTGCACTTCCTTCACAATTCCTCCAATTTACCGTAAATTTGCATGATTTGTTTGGCCTATATGTAAATTGTTTTGGAGCATGTCATTAACTGTGAGTAAGCTTATTTTGTATCCCTCTACAACATTATAGAAGGGATCAACCTTGTTGGGGGTCCCCATGTTATACTTGTCATTATACCCCTCTTTGACCCCCATTTTTGCATGCTTTTTTAAGCTTATCTAGCTTCTGTTTTCGGCCATCATCAGAACTGGAAAGAGTCATATTTTGATTTTCTTGACATAGTTCATTAAGGGTCTTTGCTGGTTTGATGAATTTTTGGGGTGCCTCATGTTATAGCCTTATGTATCCTAGTTCTTGCATGACATTTTTAGCATGTTTGTATACTGAGTTGGGGGATGTCATCTACTGTAAATGTTCATATTTTTAGTCCCTCATCAGTGTTGTAGAAGGGTATTTTTCCATTTGGGCATCGCATGTATCACCTGCTTCAATACCCCTCTTGCGGAGCCATTTTTGTATGCCATTGTTGCCCTATCTATGCTTGCTGTTTGGCCATGTTTTAGACTGGAAAATGCTTTTTTTGGGGCTGCCTTGCTACTGTATTTTCATTCCATGTCCATATTGTGCATGCATTGCATAGCTATAGGCCATTTCGGGTGCCTAAATTCGCATTTCGGGACCATTCCTTGCATTTGGTGTCATTTCGCCATCTTTCGGGACTGTTTTCCCCCATATTTCAGTGCTGAAATTCCATTGGCGTGTTTGCATATCATTTTCTATGTCATTTCATGCTTTAGTACCATTGCCTCGGTTTACGTG
Source organism: Camellia japonica (assembly GCA_030407325.1). Lineage (NCBI taxonomy): Eukaryota > Viridiplantae > Streptophyta > Magnoliopsida > Ericales > Theaceae > Camellia > Camellia japonica. Next base: position 78,821,046 of record JAPPVO010000032.1, on the reverse strand, counting down.
CCCGTGTGCACGCATTTCGAGGCACTTCATTTTCATCTCACGGCCTCTTATGTGAGTGTAGCTGAGGCTCTCTCATGTTAGTGTAAGTCCATTTTGCATTCTGTATGCCATTTTAGTCTCATCGCATTGCGTATGCCATTGCCTCGGTTTGCGTGCCCGTGTGCACGCATTTCGAGGCATCTCATTTTCATCTCACGGCCTCTTATGTGAGTGTGGCTGAGGCTCTCTCATGTTAGTATAAGTCTAATTTGCATTTGAAGTGCCATTTCATGCTTTAGTACCATTGTCTCGGTTTGCGTGCCCGTGTGCACGCATTTCGAGGCACTTCATTTTCATCTCACGGCCTCTTATGTGAGTGTAGCTGAGGCTCTCTCATGTTAGTGTAAGTCCATTTTGCATTCTGTATGCCATTTTAGTCTCATCGCATTGCGTATGCCATTGCCTCGGTTTGTGTGCCCGTGTGCACGCATTTCGAGGCATCTCATTTTCATCTCACGGCCTCTTATGTCAGTGTGGCTGAGGCTCTCTCATGTTAGTATAAGTCCAATTTGCATTTGAAGTGCCATTTCATGCTTTAGTACCATTGCCTCGGTTTGCGTGCCTGTGTGCACGCATTTCGAGGCACTTCATTTTCATCTCACGGCCTCTTATGTGAGTGTGGTTGAGGCTCTCTCATGTTGGTGTAAGCCCATATTGCATCGCATATCTCATTTTAGTCCTGTTGCATTCCGTATGCCATTTTCTCGATTTGCGTGCCCGTGGGCACGCATTTCGAGACATCTCATTTTAGTCTCATTGTATATCACATTTAAGGCCGTTTCATGCCTTTATGTCATCGCCTCGGTTTGCGCGCCCGTGTGCACGCATTTCGAGACACTTCATTTTCATCTGTCGGCCTCTTATGTGAGTGTGGCTGAGGTCCACTCGTGTTAGTGTAAGTCCAATTTGCATTGCGTATGCCATTTCATGCCTTAGGATCATCGCCTCGGTTTGCGTGCCCGCGTGCACTCTTTTCGAGGCATCTCATTTTCATAGCATTGTGCATGCTAGGATTGTATTTTAGTTGCATTCATGCATATTATGCATATTGCATCGTGTTCGGGATAGGAGTTAGCCCGGGCACGGGAAACGAGGCACGTTTCGTACTCCGAGTGACGGAACGGGTCTCAATTCCCAAGTCACCGACACTCCGGATTATCCATGATGGAGTTAGGTTTTGTTGTAGCATTCATATGCATTCATCCTATATTGAGTTGTGCAATCCGATTCCTCGGCCATCATGCATCGAGATGCGTGATTGGTGGCACGAGGATCGAGGCATGCATATATTTGTGAAATACATTGCTATGCCCCTCTTCTGCTCTCTGTTGCAGCAAAATGGAGAATCAGTAACTTTTCGGAGTCTGGCACGCATTTTGAGAAATATTGCAAAACAAAGGCTAACTTGGGGCATCCCAGTGGATTTCCGCGCAAGGCAACCCAAACTTGCAGCATTCATCAGAATCAAGGCACCCCCTGGCTTGCATGCCAGTTTACAGCTTTTCTTAGTTAATTTGTTAATTAATTAGGGATCTGTATATTATTCGGACTGTATTATTTGGACTGTATTATTTGGACTGTATATTTATTCGGACCCTCTGTGCGAGGGCATAATTGTAATAAGTGTGAGTGAGTGTGATGTATGTCTTCCAACCCCACGTCTTTCTCCCTTTTATTTACTCGCTTATGATGGTTAGATATAGGGCATATTTCGATTAGCATACAGTATGACAGCATGTTTGCATCATTCATCTGTTTTGCACGCACCGGGCTCGGCGCATCGTACTAACTGCATTTGTATTTCAATTCCAAGTTGAATACATGTTAGTTGTAGCATTCCACATGCCATGTTTACAATGGCCGAGCCTGCTATAGTTTGCATCTTTGCATGTGTTGCATTAGGCAATCCTGTATATTTAGGATCATGCATGATTTCTAATAAGCTTCCGTTTTTGGCTTGGAGTACTCGGTGAGTTTTATGCTTTAGCATCCTTGCATGCGTGTGAGTGACTGCCATGAATAGCATGCTTACCATGAGGCTAACTGCTTATGTGATATAACTGCCTTGAATGCCTGTGGGTGGAGGTTGAGTTGCTTGGATCGGAACAATTCATCAAATGTTTGTTTTAAGCCCACTAGATAGTGGCAAAATCATGTTTTCTTAAAGCCCACCCGAGGGTGACAAATCCACGTCTTAGCCTACCTGCGGGTAGCACCATCAAACCATTTTCAAACAAACAAACATGAAATGTTTTGTTCCAATTCAGGCGGCCCAATCTATACTTATTTATTGCGAGCATCACATAGTAACCTAGCCTAATAACCGGAATAAGAACGCACAATGTTTTCAAAATCAGATATCACGGTTAGTAGAGGCCGGTCTTTGACCGGGCGAGCGGGGGTGCTCACGAAGTGACCTTCCCCAATCGTACCCAAGTTCCCGAGCCGAGGCAACTTTGGTGATGACGGACACGTGGCCTTTGGCACCGAGTCAGGGTTTCCTAAATTTCCCATTAAAAAAACATTTAGGTGGCGACTCTGTATCTGGCAAAGCAGTCCATGTTTGGCACTTCTTTCAAAAAATCTGTTTTCAAAACGATTTGCCGGATTTGGACTCTTTGGTTCAAGATTAAGAACCGTGACATTTGAGTCCTTCGAACTGTAGTGACCCAATATCGAAACAGAGCGGGGGGGACTCGCACTCCTTCCCCCGGGATGCGTTCGGGGACGTCTACAACTATGCTTTCCAATTTTGGGAAGCGAGTCGATGATGCTATGGTCGTTGGCCAAGGTAACTGGGAATTCGGCGAAGGCGAGGATCGCCTCGATCCTATTCCTAGATGGAGGGACGAACCAGGTGGCCGTATCGCTTCTTGTGTTTATTTTTTTTTGTTATATTTATAAAGCTTTATTTTTGAGATCTCATGGTTTTACTTGTGCAAGAAACGATTTGAAAAAAGCCCTGACTTCAACCGACGACGTCGTTCTTTCGGAAATCAAAGTCACGCTCAAATATTTCGGCCGTCTGAGTCTTCAGAAATAGGGGAGGGCGGCCCACGTTCTTCTTCGCTACGAGCCGACATATACGACCTTCTCGACGGCAGAAAACATCCCTATTCTGAAGGGTGAAGAGTTTCTTACCGCTCTTATTTTGACCGATTCAAAAACTTGCAGCAAGTTGGTTTTGAGGGGTCCAATTCGGAGCGGGCAGAAATAGCTGAGGTCGCCGAGTCAGATCAGTCCGAAGCGGAAGTAGACGAGGCTTTGAAGTTGGCCTTTGAGGAAGTCGGCCTCAATTCAGCCCACCCTCCGTCCACTTCGGGCCGAGGGGACCTTCTATTTGGCGATGTTTTTACCATTGTTATTTTGACCGACTTCAAAAACTTGCGGCAAGTTGGTTTTGAGGTGTCCGATTCGGAGCGTGCAGAAGTAGCTGAGGTCGCCTAGTCAGATCAGTCCGAAGTGAAAGTAGATGAGGCTTTGAAGTTGGCCTTTGAGGAAGCCAGCCTCAATTCAGCTGACCCTCCGTCTACTTCGGGCCGAGGGAACCTTCTATTTGGCGACATTTTTAATGGTTTAGAGGACTTTCCCAGCGCATACCCCAAAGACATGGCTGGGTTAAGCCTTACACAACTTGCCAAAAAGAAAAACGCGGAAAGGATGGTCGCGCGGCGAAGAGCAGAGGCCATTCGATCTGAAATGCCACCTGCCGTCGAATCTCAGCCCTTCTTACCTATTGCCGAATCTCAGCCCTCCTTGCCTGTTATTGAGGAGGAAACGGCCCAAAACCGAAGTGCCGAGTCCGAGTTGGTTGTGCAGGCCGATCAAGAGGCTGAGCAAAGAGCAGAAAAGCGTCCTGCCGAGCTCGAGGCCGGCTCAGAAGAAAACCGTGCCGACAAACGGCCTCGTTTACAGGAATCGGATGTGATTGTGCCTTTTTCATTCATCCGAAGATAAAAAAACACGCCTATCTCCTCTGATGCTTCGGCAATTAAGGACCTAGCCGTCGCACTCAGCATAGCTACGTCCGTCTCATTGTCGGCTGACAAGGTGGCTTTCCGGGCGGAGCTGGATCTGCTGGCAATAGCACTAGCCGCTCAATCGGCTCTCCTGGTATGTACCTTGACCTTGTCTTTCCCTTTCATGCAAATATTGTTTTGGTTTTAATTTCCTATTTCGCAGACGGTCGGGAGAATAGCCGAGTTAGGTCGTCGCCAACATGACGCCGTCGAACGACTTGGCCGTTTACAAATGGAAGTTGAGGGCCAAAGGAGCATGGCTGATTTCGAGGCGGCGAGGGCAAAAATGGAAAGCGCCAGGGCTGAGGCCGAGATGGAGAGGGCGAGAAATGCGGATCAACTGAGATTGGCCACCGAGAAGAGGGCGGACGCGAGCGAAGACGCGCTCAAGTTAGCCCAAGAGGCAATCGCCAAACTGGAGGTCGAGTTGGAAGAATTAAAGAAGACGAAGGAAGCAGCCGACTCGGAGGCTTCGAAGGTGTTCGATGCCAGGCAAAGTGCTGCTCTTGCCAGCTATGTGGAAAAAGTCCCCAAATTTGAAAATCGGGGATTCAAACACGGCTGGCTCAAAGCCCTTGCTGCTGCTGATGTGACATTGGCTATGTCAATTCCATACGAGCAAGTGGATGTTGAGCTGCTGGAGTCTGACTCCGAGGATTAATTTGGGTGACACTTGTTTTTGTTTTAGGATTTTGAATGTATTCTTACAGCTTTTCGTTTAGTAGTTTTCATGTATTGCTACAGTCATAGTTTTTTGCTAGGCATTTTCATGCGAACTTATAGCTTTTTGTTTAGTAGTTTTCATATGTAAAATGGCTACAATTTGTGCCCAATTGACTAATGAAAATTTCCTTTGTACTTTGCTATTATTTGTGCTAAATTTTGTTATTGATGAATGGTATTGCTTTTAATTGTAAAATGGCTACATTTTGTTTTCAACGCCAAGTATCATAGTTCATGAAGTGGCTACGGCATAAATCGATCGACATTGGGTTTAGATACTTGGCCGATTAGATTAATAAATCTGCCCTTGCCCCAGCTAGTGCATGAGCTTCAGAAGCCGAATATGACTAGTTCATGGAATGGCTACGGCATAAATCGATCGGCATTGGGTTTAGATACTTGGCCGATCAGATTAATAAATCTGCCCTTGCCCCAGCCAGTGCATGAGCTTCAGAAGCCGAATATGACTAGTTCATGGAGTGGCTGCGGCATAAATCGATCGGCATTGGGTTTAGATACTTGGCCGATCAGATTAATAAATCTGCCTTTGCCCTAGCCAGTGCATGAGCTTCAGAAGCCGAATATGACTAGTTCATGGAATGGCTGCGGCATAAATTGATCGGCATTGGGTTTAGATACTTGGCCGATCAGATTAATAAATTTGCCCTTGCCCTAGCCAGTGTATGAGCTTCAGAAGTCGAATATGACTAGTTCATGGAATGGCAGCGGCATAAATCGATCGGCATTGGATTTAGATACTTGGCCAATCAGATTAATAAATCTGCCCTTGCCCCAGCCAGTGCATGAGCTTCAGAAGCCGAATATGACTAGTTCATGGAATGGATGCGGCATAAATCGATCGGCATTGGGGTTTGATACTTGGCCGATCAGATTAATAAATCTGTCCTTGCCCCAGCCAGTGCATGAACTCCAGAAAGCTGAATATTAGTAGTTCATGGACTGGTTGTGGCGCATGTCAATCGGCAGCAGGCTTTTGGGGTTTAGCGTTAATGAAATCGCCTTGGGGGCGCTGCAAGCATTAGAAATAAATGCGGTGGACTCTTCGCGCCAGTGACTCCACTTATTGTGTTCAGGCTCGATTTAAAACAATTTGTTGCGTAAGAGTAGATAAGTACAAATGTCAAGTAGACTGTTCTTCAACAGCAGAGGAGAAGTGCGAACATTGGCTGACCTTGACACTGCAATGAATCGCAGCAGCAAGCCCACCCATGTTGGAGGTAGGACGTCCAAAGAACGGGAAAAATATCAGCCTCCAAGTCGTCGAAGTAGATCACCCCGGAAGGAAAAACAACAACGGGGAAGCTCCCCACGACCGCGACCGAGAAATAAGGCCGACACGACCATTTATTTTTGCGGTTTTTGTGGGGAATAAACCGATGACAGAGGCGGACTCCATTGTCAACGACCCAGGTGTAGCGGTCGAGTTTGCTCGACAGATTTTTCCACCGGAACTCCAGTAGTCGATGGTTGGTGTAATAACCCGACCCTTATATCTGTTTCTGGTATATTCTTAGTCCCACATTCTGTCCATTTAAATGCTTACTGTGAAGTTTCATGAGAAATTAAGTTTAAGCATATGGATCTTATAATTTGAAACCTCTATCTGTTTGGTAAGGAAAGCATCTGTCACAATTAAAACGTTTGGATCAGAAATTGAGAACCCTAGAGGCTTGATAATCTGAAATTGATTTTATATCTGAGATCAACATAATTATTAAGTAATAATAAGCATTTTCGTAGAAATTTGATTTGGAATGATTAAACTGATTGATTTTCGTTTTATTCACTTTATATATATATATATATGTATGTTGACTCTTAAACATTGTGATTTATGATTTTCAATCAAAAATATCTCCTGAGAGAGAGAACTTGGAAGAGGAGAAGTCCAACAAGGGAGGAAATTAGGAAAAACTGAGGAGTTATCTGGGAATTGAAGCTCAAGGTGAGTCTAAACCACCTAATTTCACTTCCTTTTCTTGATGTAGAGTAGGAATTCTTTGATGTTGTGTGACCTAGGGATGTATTGGGGATCTTGTAATTGTGTGTTGGATAATTGGCATGATAATCTTTCCCTTTAATTATTTTGACTCAATTTGAACCATCTAATGAGGAACTACATCTTACCTTTTCAATCATCAAGTTGGAACTCACCAATATGAACAAACGGTTATGTGTGTGTGTGTGTGTGTGTGTGTGTGTGTGTTTGTGAGAGGAAGTTGGAACACTTTAGAATTGAGTTATGTTTATTAAATTTTAAGGATTAAAGATCCAATTTGTACTTAGATTGATATGTAATTGTAGTTCTATTTACATGATTTTAAACCTAATAGAAGCCTTGTAAACATTTACCAAAAATTAGACTTTTGTTTGGAATTTCGGATTGAATTTGTACAGAATCGCCGCACGTGCGAGGGTCATGGCCGCACGTGCGGGAAATGGTGAAATTTGGGACCTTAGCTATTGCTTAAAAAGCACGTGCGGGGCATCACTGCCACACGTGCGGGGACCCTTGCCGCACGTGCGGGGCTCACAGCCGCACGTGCGGCCCATGCTGAAAAAGACGGGTTGCTCCGTTTTACGTGCTTGACCCTCTAATAGTATTAAAATCTGTATTTGGTGCATTTTTTATATTAATAAATTCATTAAAGCAAAGCGAGTCTGAAAATGGTTTAACAAGGAAAAGAATTAATTTGTGACTTATCTATGTGTGTAGGACACACTCCGGGAGGAACTAGCGCTTCGGCACAACACTGTGAGTAGTAGTGCTATAATAGTACGCGTTACTTATCGCTAAGAGTTACTATTAGCATTTTGTTAACTGCATATCAACTATGTTAACTTGTGAACGACTGAAAGAATATGTGAACTTTCGTATAACTCTGGAACTCTGTACGACACTGAAACATATATGCTCTGAGGATATCTGGGCCTCTGGCCGATCTGTGGACTCTGTAGGCCTTTGGCCAATTTGCAAAATCTGTAAGGCCCAAGGCCGTTCTGTATGTCTTTGGGTTTTAAGCCACTCTATTTAACCTGGGGTTTAAGCCACTCTGTTAATCTGGGCTCAATGCCACTCTGTGTAAAGACTGGGCCTAAGGCCGTTCTGGAAACAATTACAGTATCAGATTCACTACATGTCTTTTGCATTTATATACACATTGATATGCATTATAATTCAAGTTGATCACTGAATTAGTTAAGTACTATTATTCACTGAGCTTGGCTCACTCTGTATTTTGTCAGATTCTGTAGGTAATCAATCTGGAGGTCAGTCTTAGCCCTTGATGCTCGTCTCTCTTTTGTTAACCTCAGGGGGGTCCAGGCACTTAAATGAAGCCCGTGCATTTTTGTGGAGCTTTGTTAAGCTTTCGGCCTTGTGCTTTACTTGTCTGTCTAAGTTGTCATGTGTATGACTCTTTCCTTCCCCAGTGTTTTGTTATACGTCCAATATTGGGGCTGGGTCTGTAATTATGTATGTATGCATAACTAACTTCTTAGATGCACGTCACTATACGTTTATCTATCCGTTGCAATGTTTGTGATCCTGGCATGATAGTGATAGCTCAATGGATGTAGTTATGTTATCGTACGTTATTAAATGCTTCCGTTCAGGCCCCATACGTTATGTATATGAGGTTATGTGTCTGTTTCTGAAGAGGTCATGCCCAAAACTTTTAGGGGCGAGTTGGGGCGTGACAGTTGGTCGACAGGATTTCGAAGTATTTCGAGAGGGCGTCCACGGGGCAGTGAAAGGGCTGTATACTACTTATGAAGTCGACATGCGCCTGCGCGCCGCGTGGCGAGAAATAGAGAAAAAGGACGAACGAATTTAGAACTTGGAGGCTCACGCTGAGAAGGCCGAGTGTGAGCTTAGGGAACTCAGGAAGGCTCAAACCACCGAGCCGCGTGCAGTAGGTCAATCTAACCCGGTCATGGAGGAGAGAGTGACCCAACGGCTGTTAAGTCATGCGATAGCCGATCGGGATACGACAAGCATGTTTGCCGTGGAAAATGCAAGGACCGTGGGTTATGAAAAAGGCTTCCACGATGGCCGAAGAGTCGGGATAGACAAAACCAAGGAGAAACTCGCAGAGGAGGTGTGTCGATATGAGAATTGGGGCTTTAGACACGGGTGGATTAAGGCCCTCCAAGCCTCAGAGGCACTCCAAGGAGCAGGAGTTGAATCGGCATTGCCATTATATCATCGTCACGACTTTCCTTTTGACGCTTTCGAAATTGAGAAGAGCGATGACGAGGGCGACGCCAAATAGAACTAAACATATATTGTAAACGTTCCAACACAGATCGGGCATCAGCTATGTATCTATTGGATAATTTAATAAAATATTTTATTTTAAATGTTTGTGTTTGATTTTGAATGTTTACATGCCTGATTAGGCATCTCGTTTCGAATGTTTGCATATTTGAATTTTGTTTATGCAGTTGCGCCGGCCCAATTTATTCAAGCATTTCACTTTGAATATTTATATGCTTTAACCTTCGTCGTGAAAGGCGCTCCGAATAGAGAGTCTTAATTGGCCTAAACGTGTTATGCACGACTTGGGCTCCGGATTCGGAGGCTTTTTTTTGGCCAATCGTGATATCCACGAAAAGCGCTCCGAATCCGGAGGCTTAATCGGTCCAAAGGTGTCATTCACCGATGGGGCTTCGAATCCAGAGACTTAATCGGCCCAAACGTGTTATGCGCGACTAGGGCTCCTGATTTGGAGGGTTTTTGTTGGCCCATTGTGATATCTTCGAAGGGCACTCCGAATCCGGATTCTTAATCGGCCCAAACGTGTGATGTACGACTGGGGCTTCGAATCCGGAGACTTAATTTGGCCAATCGTGATATCCACAAGGGCGCTTCGAATCCGGAGGCTTAATCAGCCCAAAGGTGTCATGCACCGATGGGGCTCCTAATCCGGAGACTTAATTTGGCCAATCGTGATATCCACGAAGGGCGATCCGAATCCGAAGGCTTAACCGGCCCAAAGGTGTCATTCATCAATGGGGCTCCGAATCCGAAGACTTAATTTGGCCAATCGTGATATCCACGAAGGGCGCTCTGAATCCGGAGGCTTAATCGGCCCAAAGGTGTCATGCACTGATGGGGCTCCGAATCTGGAGACTTAATCAGCCCAAAGGTGTCATGCACCGATGGGGCTCCGAATTTGGAGACTTAATTTGGCCAATCGTGATATCCATGAAGGGCGCTCCGAATCTGGAGGCTTAACCGGCCCAAAGGTGTCATTCATCGATGGGGCTCCGAATCCAGAGACTTAATTTGGCCAATTGTGATATCCACAAAGGGCGCTCCGAATCCGGAGGCTTAATCGGCCCAAAGGTGTCATGCACCGATGGGGCTCCGAATCCGGAGACTTAATTTGTCCATTCGTGATATCCACGAAGGGCGCTCCGAATCCGGAGGCTTAATCAGCCCAAAGGTGTCATTCACCAATGGGGCTTCGAATTCGGAGACTTAATTTGGCCAATCGTGATATCCACAATGGCGCTCCGAATCCGGAGGCTTAATCGACCCAAAGGTGTCATGCACCGATGGGGCTCCGAATCCGGAAACTTAATTTGGGCAATCGTGATATCCACGAAGGGCGCTCCGAATCCAGAGGCTTAATCGGCCCAAAGGTGTCATTCACCGATGGGGCTCCGAATCTGGAGACTTTTGAACTGAATTGCGCAATGGAGAAATGAGAAACTTTGCATTGCAAAAGTGAAATACGTACAAGTATGAAGCCCCATAAGTCGGGTCAATGATAGAATTTACGTAAATGTGTTGAATTCCAAGGCTGTGGCAGACTCCTTCTAGACATGTCTTTGAGCCGATATGCCCCTACTCCTGCGATCGAATCGACTTGATAGGGGCCGTCCCAGTTAGGACCCAATTTTCCATCAGCCGGTTTCCTGGCAGCTGGGAGTACTTTCTTCAGGACCAACTCTCCTAGTGTGTAGCGGCGCAGCTAAACATGTTGATTATATGACTTAGCAAACTGCTGTTGATACCGTGCCATGGATGCAAGAGCACGGTCTCTTCGTTCTTCAATCAGAATCAAATCCAAGGCCAGCATTATGTCATTTTGGCCCATATCAAAAACTTTCGATTTCAAGGTTGGGAGGCCGATCTCCAGGGGTATGATTGCCTGGTTTCCAAAGCATAGAGCAAACGGAGTTTCCCCAGTGGATCGCCTCGGCATAGTTCGATAAGCCCACAACACACTCGGCAATTCTTTGACCCATTTTCCTTTAGCTCTCTCCAGCCTCTTCTTGATGCCGTCCAAGATGGATTTGTTAGAGGCTTCAGCTTGACCATTGCTTTGTGGATAAGCCGGTGTGGAAAAGTAAGGCCGGATACCATACTTGCTGCACAACTCCCAGTAGACGCCACAATCAAACTGGGTGTCGTTGTCTGAGATAAGTGCTCTTGGAATGCCGAATCGTGTTATGATATTTCTCCAAACAAAACGCTTCACGTCGGTATCTCGAATGTGCGTTAGTACCTTCGCTTCTACCCATTTTGTAAAATAGTCTGTCGCGACAATCAAAAATCACTTGTTACCCGGGGCACGAGGCAGTGATCCGACGATGTCAAGTCCCCATTGGGCGAACGACCAAGGACTGGTTATGGAGCTTAGCTCTTCAGCACGCAGGTAGGTCAAAGGATAGAACTTCTGGCACTATTCACACTTTTTCCCGTAACATTCGGCATTGGCTCTCATTGTTGGCCAGTAATACTCCTGTGTCACGGCTCGATGAGCCAAAGAGCGCCCGCCAGAATGGGCGCCACAACTGCCTTCATGTATTTCAGTCAGAAGCACTTCGACTTTGTCCGGATTCACGCATTCCAAATATGGACTAGAAAGGGATTTTTTTATAAAGTTTTCCTCGTGGATCCAAGTAGTATCGCAGGGCTTTGTTTTGCAGCTTGTGCGCTTCTTTCTTGTCCTCTGGGAGCTGTTCGGAAGACAGGAATGCAGCAATGGGATCCATCCAACTCGGTCTAGATTCTATGACATTGACCTGGACTTCCTCTAAAGGCTAATGCTCGGCTCCGAGATGAAACCCACTTCGATGGTCCGTTTAATCTCTGAGTTAATGGCGAAGGCTAGGCAAGCCAGGGCATCTGCATGTGTGTTCTGATCACGTGTTAGCTGATTCAATTCGTGATGGTCAAATTTTTCCAGCAAGGAGTTAGCCGTTTTCATGTAAGCCGCCATACGGCCATTTCTTGCCGCGCACTCCCCCTTTAGTTGATTGATCACCAGTTTTGAATCGCAAAATACAAGCAAATGCCGAGCACCTAGAAGATGTGCATTCCGCAAACCGGTTAGAAGGGCTTTGTATTCGGCTTCGTTATTTGATGCTTCGAAGCTGAGCTTGACAGCCTGCTCAATTATTACACCGTCGGGAGACATGATTACTACTTCGGCTCCATTGCCCCATTGATTGGATGATCCATCACAGTACAACTGCCAAATGTCCCCAACAAAAATTCTCCAGTTCGACTTTGGTCGAATTTCATCAGACTTGAAGTCGGCAAGACCCCCAGTGAATTCGGTGACAAAGTCGACAAGCACCTGTCCCTTGATTAAGGTTCTAGGTAGAAACTGAATATCGTACTGGCCGAGTTCAAGAGCCCACTTTGAAACACGTCCAGATGCTTCGGCACTACGTAGTACTGATTGGAGGGGATAATCTGTTAGCACCCCGATGCTATGCCCCTGGAAGTAATGCATCAGTTTTCTTGCCGCCATAACTAGGGCTAGGATGAGTTTTTCCAGTGGAAGGTAGCGTGTTTCGGCGTCAACCATTGCCTTGCTCACATAATACACTGGTCGCTGCTCCCCCAGCTCTGCCTTTATCAATACGGTGCTGACGGGCCGATCGGAAACCGCCAGATACAAAATGAGCGGGTCGCCTGCCGAAGGTGTTGTCAAGAGTGGAACTGATTAGAGGTAGGTCTTGAGGCCGTTGAAAGCAGTTTCGCACTCAGCGGACCATTGAAAAGCCTTGCCCTGCCGTAGTGTATGAAAGAATTATCGGCAGTGATCTGTGGACCGACTGATGAACCTGTTGAGTACAGCGGCCATCCCCATCAACTTTTGAACCTCTTTCACTGAACGAGGGGAGCCGAGCTCCAAGATTGCTGTGATTTGCCTCGGGTTGGCTTCGATTCCTCGGTGGTTGACAATGTAACCTAAGAATTTGCCAGAACCAATCCCAAACGCACATTTTGAAGTGTTCAGCTTCATTTTGTATTTGCGTAAAATGCCGAATGTCTCTTCCAGATCGGCTAGGTGAGTTTTCTCTTCTTTGGACTTGACCACCATGTCATCAATGTATACTTCCATAGTCTGGCCGAGTTGCTCCTTGAACATGGCAGTGACCAGTCTTTGGTAAGTTGCCCCTGCATTCTTCAACCCAAAAGGTATAACCTTATAGCGGTAGGTTCCTCTTGGGGTGAGGAATGCAGTTTTGTCTTGGTCCTCCGAATGCATGGCGATTTGATGGTAGCCTCTGTAAGCATCGAGGAAGCTCATACGCTAATGGCGTTCCGTCGTATCTACAAGTTGGTCAATTCTGGGTAGGGGAAAACAATCCTTGGGGCAGGCTTTGTTCAGGTTCGTGAAATCAACGAACACTCGCCAAGTCCCATTTTTCTTCTTCACAACCACAGTATTAGAGAGCCATGTAGGGTAGGTCACTTCCCTGATTGCCCCGGCGTCGAGCAACCTGTCAACCTCCTCAGCAACGGCGGCAGTGTGTTCTGAGGCTGACCGCCGGCTTTTCTGAATGATCGACTTGTATTTAGGGTCAACATTCAAACGGTGCTACGAGACAGACGGATCTATACCCGGCATCTCGTATGGAGTCCACGCAAAGACATCAAGGTTGCTGAGCAGAAAGGAAATTAGCTACTGCCTATCGCTTGATTCAGGGAGGCGCCGACCATGAAGAACCTGTCTAGGTTTCCATCGATTTTAACTCAATTTACGGCTTCCATGGCCTTTTCACTTGGGAGCCGCCTAACATCGTCGAGGCTCTCCCGATCCGGCACCTCAATAGAATTCACTTGCAACTCCTTTGGCGTCTTTCCAGCAAGGAGATAGCATGCTTGTGCTGACTTCTGGGAGCCACGGATTTGCTCAATGTCGCGTTCAGTCGGGAAATGTAACAGCTGATGATAGGTGCTTGGCACGGCCTGCATACTATGCAACCAAGTTCGCCCTGTGATGAGATTATACGGCGATGGCAGCTTGACGACCAAGAATTCCACATCCACTGTTCGGGAGCCCGCTCGGACGGGTAGTGTGATTTTTCCCAACGGGTATTCTAGATTGGCGTTGAAGCCGAATAGTGGATAAAGAGCCGGAGAGAGATCCGATTCAGAGAAGCCGAGTTTGGTGAATGTCTTGTAATACATAACTTCCAATGTGCTCCCTGGATCAATGAGTATGTGCTCAACGGTGAATCGGTTTACGCGTAACTCGATCACCAAGGGATCGATGTGGGGAAGTGTCACTCCGGCCAAATCTGAATCATCAAAAGAAATGCTCACAGCTTCATGGGGCCGTTTAGCCAGAGTGAGTTGGTTTTGAGGGTCAGGAATCGATTGAATCGTATGCACCGCGGATGACATTGGCAGGCTGTATATCATGTGGATCACGCCGAGTGGAGGGGAATCCCGTCTTAAGGCTATTGCTTTGGTTGAGTTGCCTTTTCGGATGTATTGTTGTAGCTGACCATCTTGTACCAATTCCTCCAGGTGGTCCTTCAATGCGTAACAACTCTCAGTATCATAGCCGTGATCCTTGTGATACTCGCACAGCCTGTCCCGTCTTCTCATTTCGGGAGGTCCCACCATTTTGGACTGCCATTTGAAGAACGAAAGGTGTTGGACTTTGGACATAACCGCGCTGATCGGCTCTGACAACTCTGTGTATTTCTTGTCGGCGCGCCTTGTGCGCCTTCCATCGACTTGCAGTTGTTCATTTGCTCGGTGGGGGCATTGGTCGCTCGATCGGCGAGAATCTCGTCTCTTGTCTCGTTTAGCCCTATGCCGCGGTTCGGGGCTTTGAGGTGGTACGGAACTTATTGGCTGAGCAATTTCAAAAGGGGCCGTCTTGTTGGCCACATTTCCGGCTTTAACCCGCTAGGCGTCATCCTCCACTTTGCAGTATTCCTAAACTTTCTTCATCAACGACCAGACTATTTTGGGGGGTCTTCTAGTCAAGGAGCTGTGGAGAGCACTGTCAGGATGCAAACCCATTTTGAAGGCGGTGATGGCCATGGAGTCGTTGTAAGCGTCATCAACAAGATTAAAGCACTCCCAGTAGCGTGCCGAATACACTCTTTGTGTTTCTCCTGGTTGGATCTGCATTGCCCAGAGAGAGTCGGCTTGTTTCGGCTGGACCTCGTTGGTGATGAATCTGGCCCTGAAGGATTTCTGTAATTGATGGAAGCTCTTGATTGAAGCAGGCTCTAGTTTATAATGCCACCTAATAGCCAATGGTCCCAAACTACTGGGAAATATTCGGCACATGAGGGCCTCGTCGTCTGCATGCAATGTCATGGCTTGCTTGTAGTGACGGATGTGATCGGTGGGGTCTGATTTTCCATCATAGAGAGTGAACGACGAAGCTTTGAACTTTTTGGGCAAGACCGCCCTTGCGATCCGTCGTACAAAGGGATCATGCTGGTCTTCTTCGTCTGAAACTGTTTCTTCTTTGCTTATGCCTTATACGTACACTCTCTTCAGAAGAACTGGTAGCTTCGAGTCGACCCTTCTTTTTGGGCTCCGGGGATAATGAGTTAGAGTCACTGTCAGTGTCCTGTTGTCGGGCTCGAGGTCGTCGACCACCTGGCCTCAGAGGTCGTTCCGGATCTTGGCGTACAGCTTGTTTGGACTTCGCTACTTCCAAGGCCAAATCCTGACAGAGATGCTCGTTCTCAGCGATCATGTTCTCCAACCTCTGTTCGTTTTGCTTTGCTTGCTCCATAATCGCTTGCATTGCCTCTTGTGCTGATGTCGAGGGTGAACCGAAGTTCAAGGCCCTTCTTGCGGTAATATTCTCTAGCCCAAGCATGTTGCTTGGAGTGGTTTCATCTTGCAGTGTAGGGTCGACAGTGACTGCCAAAGGATCTTTCGTCACGCCCGCCATGGATGTGCTTGAGTATTCCCATAGACGGCGCCAATTGTGGGGAAGTGGTTTGGAAATACTCTTCTGATCTTGGGGGACGCTTGTGATCCTCAGCTAGTCACCTGAAAAGGAATAAACACTCCGGTCGGGGGTGCCGGAATTAGCACTCCGACGGGCAAGTCAGTCTCTACACTCTGGATTACTTGTATTTTAAGTTAAGCGTAATGGTTCTCACGTACCTCTTTCTGGCTGATGTTCTTCTATTTATATCTTTTCTTTCTTGGGCCTCGGGACTAGGCCCACTTTCAACTCGCCATTCGGCTTCTTTTGTAACAAACCGCTTTTCACTCGACCCCTTGCTCAATCGGCTATTTGGCCGAATAGGGTAGGATTTGAATGTGCGAGATGGGGCCGAGTGCTATATATATTTCGACTATCCAAGTCCAACTATTCGGCCTCTTTACGACTACTAATATTTGGCCCCCACACATAATTATATAGGTTTATATTTATCTTATATAAATATTTAAGATAATTACACTTTGACCCAAGTTTTTAATATAATTATATAAATAATTTAATTCCTAATTAAATTACACTTTATTGTATACCAACAGTAAATTAATTATTTATTTTACTACCATGCTGTAGACCGCCCCGAACTCCGCTCCGCGCACGAGGGCGCGAATCATTGTTCATAGTTACTACAGTTCGAACTCATGTCACGGTTCTGAATCTAATCTCACAAAGTGCAATGTAAGACTGATAAATCACCAAATAGTCCAAATCCGGCAAATCGTTTTGGAAAATCGATTTTAATCAAAAAGCGCCAAACATGGACTGCTTTGCCAGATTTCAGAGTCGCCACCTAAATATTTTATTTTGAGAAATTTAGGAAACCCTGACTCGTGCCTAAGGCCACGTGTCCGTCATCACCAAAGTTGCCTCGGCTCTGGAACTTGGGTACGAGAGGGGAAGGTCCTGCAATGAGCAGCCCCGCTCGCCCGATCGAAGATCGGCCTTTACTAACATGATATGTTGTTTTTGAAAACACATGTGTTCTTACTCCGGTTATTAATCTAGAATTACTATGTGATGCGCATAGCATACAAGTATAGACTAAATCACTCAAGTTAGAACAAAACATCTCATGTTTGTTTGTTTGAAAATGGTTTGGAGTTGCTACTCGCAAGTAAGCTAAGACGCGAATTTTGCCACCCTCAAGTGGGCTTAGGAAAACATGATGATTTGTCATTTCGCAAAGTGGGCTTAAAACGCACATTTTGATGAATTGTTCCAATTCAAGCAATAAAACCTTCACCCACAGGCATTCATGCAGTTAAACACATAAGTACATAGCCTCATGGCAAGCATGCTATCATGGCAACACTTACACGCATGCAAGGATGCTAAAGCATAAACACTCACAGTGTACTCCGAGCCAAAAAAAAGAAGCTAGTTAGTAATCATGCATGATCCTAGCTATGTCAACAATGCCTAATGCAACACATGCAAAAATGCAACTAAGATAGGCTCGGCTATTCTAAGATGTCATGTGAATGCAACTTGATAACATGTATTCAAATTGGAATTGAAATACAATGTAGTTTGTATGATGCGCCAAGCTCGGTGCATGCAAGACGAATGAATGAATGCAAACATGCTAGTGTAACATGCCCGGGGGGTACCCGCGTGCGTTAAACAGTTCGGACTCCCGAGATCTCTTTGATCTAGTCTCACGAGTGCAATGTGAAACGTAGATGAGAGTCCAAATTTGGAAACTTTTAGTGAAAATCCATTTTATTGCAATTTTGTCAAAAATGGACTGCGTCATTAGATCTCAGAGTCGCCACCTAATATTTTGGGAAATTAGGAAACCCATGACTCAGTGCCAAGGCCACTGTTCGTCATAACCAAGGATGCTTGGCTCGGAACCTTAGGTATGAGAGGGGAAGGTCAATAATGAACACCCCCGCTCACCTGATCAAAAGATCGGCCTCTACTAAACCATGATATGACTTTTATTTTCTTTATATATTCATGTTCTGATTAGTTAATAAATCCTAAAATTTACTATGTAAAGCATACAAGTATAGACTATGCCATTCATTTTGGAACAATTTGATATCATGTATTTTGAAAGAGTTTTGACAATGTACAATCCAAATAAATTGAGTTTACAAGCACGAAAAATCAACATCATTCCAAATTAAGCGAAACAACCTCCATCCACTGGCATTCATAGAGTTATATCACATAAGCAAATAGCCTCATGGTAGAATGCTAGACATAGTAAGAAAAACACACACAAACGGGATGCTAAAGCATAAAAACTTACATGTTTGACGTCCCACGAACAAGCTACAAAACAAAGTTAGTAAAATATGCATGATCTTATATACAAAATCCTAATGCAATTCACTCATGAGATGCAACTAAAGATTCGGCTTCTAAAATATGATATGTGAATCATCTCAAGAACATGAGGTAGCGCACATAATCACATAGGAATTGATTAAATCCACAAATGCAAACTTAGCCGAATCAAGATGCATGAAACATGGATGCAAAGCATAACTATGATGGAAAATAAATATGATGTTTATGTACAAATAAAGAAAGCAAGTAAAAGAACGGGATAGAAAGAAGCGGGGCGGGGAATTATTACAACATTTTAAAGAATAATTACAAATCAAATTAGAGAGAGATGATGAGAATATTACAACAAAATAAAAACCTCACAATACACTCAAAATAAAAAATAAATAAAATAAAAGCTTCATGTTTTTTAGAACTGCTGGCGGAAATTGGTCAATATTGGGAGATTACGCTATCTTGTTCGGAAGAAGCTAACCAGCCGGCCGGCCAACTAGGCCAAGCAAAACCTGTCTTGTTGCGAAACCAAGAAAATGAACAAACAAAAAATATGTAGGTGGCTCAACTAACCACTACCGGTTAGATTAAAAAAACACAAGAAAACAAATATAAAATAAAATAAAAAGTGCAAACTCACAACATAAACCTAGAGCAATAAAACAAATATAGATAGAACATGCAAGATTACAACATAACTAATATGAGATTAATACACGAAAAAAAAAATATGAGGCAGAACATGCAAGATTACAACAAAACTAATATGAAATTAAAGCATGCGAATAAAAATAAATAAATAAATAAATAAATAATTATGAGCTCAACAAACCACTAGGATTATAACAATACACTATGAAATATAAAGTAAGAAAATAAATATGAGATAAACAAACCACTTAGATTATAACAAAACACAATGAAATAAGAAGCATGAAAATAAATATAAGATATAAAATACAAGAAAATGAAAGACTAACAATTCACCTTCCAAAGAAAGATTGAACTTTTTGATTTCCAAACTTCCTCTTGATCACCCTCAAGTGTAGGAAGTGTGTTCTCAAATCCTCAATTCAAAATTATGGAGTTTATGGAGTTTGTGGTATAGAAAGTGGCTAACTCTCTAGTTTTTTCTCACTTTCAATCACTAAACACTCTTCCTTATGATCAAGGCAATTGATCTTTGGCTATATCAGAATTTTTGGAGTAGTTTTGGTATATGGAAATGAGGAATTTCAGTAGCTATGGAAGGTATGGGGTGTATATGGAAGATATGAATATTTTTTACTCAAAAACTCAATTTTTCTCTCTTTTTTCACTCTTTTCTCACTCCTTTCTCTTCAATTTCGTGGTCTCTTCTTTCTCTCTTACAATATGATCATTCTATGTAGGCAATGAGGGAGAGTAAAGGTCAAAAAGAAGGTGGGAGACAAGAATGTGATAGGAGGGCAAATTTTCAAGGTGGTTGCATGGGATACTCCTTTATGAATGCAAACAAAACCTCTTTTTGACAATGGGGGATGAGTAGGTATAATGGAGGATGAGTGGATGCACTTGAATGGCTCAAAAAATAGGTAAATGGGTTGTCCCAACCGAACCAAAACCAAGAAAAAATGGGCTATTGTTGTTTTGGGCCGAGTCAACAAAATCTGCTTTTAAGTCCACCTTCAAATGGGCATATCTCCCCCATATGGACTTGGTTTTAGGCGGTTCTTGGGTCCAAATTGAAGCCCCAGAAGTCTACTTTCCAATGGTGGTGGCCTCACATTTAAATTCCAAGTGTACAAAGAGATATACCTAATTTAGTAAAGGCTGTCTCGGGCTAGGTCAACAAAATCTGCTTTGAAGCCCAACTTCAAATAGGCATATCTCCCTTATTTGGACTTGGTCTGAGGTGGTTCTTGGGTCTAAATTGAAGCCCCAGAAGTCTACTTTCCAATGGTGGTGGACTCACATTTAAATTCCAAGTGTACAAAGAGAAATTCCTAATTTAGTTAAGGCTGCTCATTTCCTTCTTAATGATTTGATACTCATTCTTTTCCTAAACCAGTTTTCTTTCATCCCCTCCTATTTCCTTCAACTCCAAACCTATAAAGAAGATGTTTTTAAATATTTTTCAAAAAAGTTCACCTCTCTTCCATTCATTTCCACTTTGTCCTTACTCGGTTTACTGAAAAGTGCAATATTTTAATCGAAATGGGAGCCTCGGGACATTATAGAAACATTTAGAAAAAACATATTTTGAAAAGAGGGTTTTAAGGTCTGAAATAGTTTGGCCAAAAAATGGGTGAAGGTTGGGATTAAAACTTAAATTCCATCTTTCTTACTGAGAATTTTGTGAGAAACACATTTTAATTGTCATCATCGGGTAATCAAAAGAAAGCGCCCAAGTCTTAGGGCTGGTCAAAATGGGGTGTCTACAGCTAGCATAAGGATGCTAATTGAAAAATGCCCTAAAACTAACCATCGAAAACTGATAAGTAAAAGGGAGAAAGAAATGGGGGTTGGAAGACATGCATCACACACACGCACGCTTAGTTACAACATTGTGCCCTCTCGACGGAGGGTCCGAATAATAAGCTAACTAACTAATATAAGCTAATTAAACTAATTATTACAAGTAAACTAATTAACTAATTCTAGCTAATTAAATATTACAATCCAAATTAAAACAAATAGCTAATTGCATTAAATACTCAAGTACAAAACCAAAGCATTAGCTAGCTAAGTAAAGAAGTAAAAGAAGAGGTCCTCAGGGCGAGAAGTGCATGCATGCTCGGTCACCTCGGTCGGAAATCCATCGCTATGCCCCAACTTGCCTCTGTTTGCAATTGTTCTCAAGACACTGCACAAAGCTCCAGATAGCTTCTACTCCATCATGGGAACCTCCAGGAGCATTGCCAACCACTTATTGGTGGTGTAGACCACCTGCCGACCACTTACATTTGCTGCAGACCAGAAAAAGTGGTCGGCCAGCTACTTTTACTGGTCTGCCAACCAGAAAATTCTGCACTTCTCCAGTTTGCTGCAACAGAGAACAAGAAGGGGCGGGGCAGTGTATTTGCAAGATATGTGTGCACAACCACTCTCCCTATCATTTCTTAAGCTCAAGGGAGTGTAGCTCTCGACTCTCGGGCCACCAACCATGCATCGCAATGCACGGTGGCCGAGAAGCCAAGATTGCACGAATCAATGTGAATGAATGCACAAACAACAAGTAAGGGCCTTAACCTCTATCATGCTTGATCAAGAGGGTTGGTGACCGAGAAATGAGGCACGTTTCATCACTTCAAGTATGAAACGTCCCTCGTTTCTCGTGTTTGGATTGACGTCCAATCCAAACATATGCAATGCAACTCAAGCATGCCAATCACAATGCAAACAACAAGCATGCAAACAACATGCAATGCAAGGGCTATGTAATGCAATACTCAATGGACTAAACCGACCTCAAACAAGCCTCATGCATGCCAAGACAATGGCCAAAACATGCTGAAAATGAAGTCCAAAAGCATATACAAGCATGCATGTCAATTGGCTCAAGAATTAAGGCATTAAGATGTGACTCTCAAGAGCACTTAAAGAGTGAAAAACATGGAAGTGTGACAACACTATAAGCTCTGAAATTATATATGAAATGGTGCCAAACCACTCAAACAACACAAGTATGGCATGCAAGAGCCCTTAAACACAAGGCTACCAAAAGGGACTGCACAAGAGGCATGCAATGCATGGCACAAATGAATGAACCAGCCACAAACAGAGCTCAAATAGGTCAAAACAAAGACCAAGACATGCTAAGATGGGAGCTTGAAAGTCTAGTCATTCATGCATACAAGCTAGGCCACAAATAAGGCAACAATGCATGAGCCTCAAAGGCACTCAAAGGGTGAAAGAAATGGAAACATGGCAATGCTATATGCTCTGAAATAACATGTTAAAGGATACCAAATCATGCACATATCACAAATGAAGCATGCTATGGTGCTCAAAACTCAAGGCTAGCAAGGCCAATTGCACTACATTTATGCAATGCATGAACCATATGATCAAGGCAACCCAAAATAGTCCTAGAGCATGCCAAAATGATGCTAAAACATGCATGGAGCAAAGCCAAAACAAGCTAGCATGAAGGGCATGAAGCATAGAATATGCAAGGCCCATAAGGAGGATTACACTACACCTACCAAAACCAAGCATGAGATGGCTTCACCAACAAAAATTAGAGTTATATCATAACAAAATAACACCCAAAACACATTGATATGGCAACCCAAAAGCTTAGGCAAGATGGCATGCACAATGGCTCATACTTAAGGCATAAAGAACCAACCCTCCAAAGCATTGAATGAGTGAAAGATGTGAGGGCATGGCAATGAAACATGCTCTGAAATCACATAACAAATGATGCCAAATCATGCAAATAGCCCAAGCAATGCATGCTAGTGGACTCAATACATAAAGCTAGTGAGCTTGAATGCAATATGGCTATACAAAGCAAGGCATGCACAACCCAAAACACTTAAATTAGACCTAGAGCATGCTAAAATATGAACAAAAGCTTCTTTGAGTAGAGCCAAAAGCATGCCAGAATGATGGTCAAAAGCATGATGCATGTTAGGCTAGTGAATGGAAATGCACTACAAGTGCAAGGAGCATGCAAGATGCTATTAAACCAACCTAAAACAGAGTTAAGGTATGCTAAAACAACACCAAAAACTTGCTGAGATAGGACCAAAAGATGCTAAAAAGATGAGCTATCAAAATAAGAATATAAGGCTAGTTTGTGAGGATTACACTACAAGTGTAAATAGCATGCAAAGGGTGACTCTACCAAGCCAAAACAGAGGTATGCCATACTGAAATAAGACCAAAATATGCTAAGATGGGGCCAACATATGCTAGATAAACATGCTCAAACATGAGGCCAACAAGGCAAGTAACCAAGATACAAGGAGAGGGGATGACCCTCTCCTATTTGGGACCTCAAAACACCCTTTCCACCACTGAAATTCCTCTGAGTTTCAATGGTGAGAAGGTCAAAAGAGGTGGTCCCAATAGCTTAAAAGGATGGTACAAAACAAAGCCAAACAAGACACAAGAGGGGGTAGACCACCCCAACACCAAAGAGGTCTGAAACCAACATCTTAAACACTTGAAATCAGAACTTTTTGTAGTTAAAAGTTATGCCTAAATCAGCATGCAAATAGGGCCAAAAGCTTAAACAAAAACCAAGGTTTAAGGGGTTAGAAACATACCCTTGTAGAACAACTTCAAGGCTGCAACTCCAGCAACCTTTTTGAGCTAAAACCAATCCAAGAACACAAAAACCAACTTCTAAGTGCCTCAGCTCCAAGAGTATGGTGTTTCACTATGTGTTTGTGTGCAAAAGTAAGAAGAAAAGGGACTTTTAAGCACAAAACAAGAGAGAAATGAAGAAATATAGAGATAGATGATATGTATAGCTCAAAGCACTTTTTTCTGAACTAGAGACAAGAGGAACGAGGTTCCCTCTTATAGAAAAACAAGAATCAAGCTTCTTGAACAAGCTAAGAGCCTGAATCAATCCATCCATACACATCTGGCATCCACAACACCTGTAGAAAGTGAAGGAAAACTGCTGACCAGTTGAAGTGGTCGGCCAGCTACTTCCATTGGTCGGCCGACCAGAGAAAGTGGTCTGCAAGGTCAACAAGTGGTCGGCCAAGGGGGAGAGGTGGTCTGCACTAAGAAAGCAAGGTGATGGCATGGCTGCCGACCACTTTTGGTGGTCCAAAGGCCACCAAGACCAGTTGGCCGACCCGAAAACTAGCTAGCGGGGAAGAAAAGTGCTTTTTAGGGAGAGAAACCGGTCTCCAACCCTCATTCCACCCTCCAAGCAAGGAAAACAAGGTTTATGCCAAAAACAAACCAAAAAGGATGCAAGACAAGAGTCCGGGGGTCGAGGCGTGCAACCGGAAGTCTCGAAAACTAGTCTACGGGCACCAAAAGTGGTCTACGAGGGAAAAGTGGCCTAAGACCACAAAAATTGGTCTCCAAGACCACTGTGTCCCTCTAGACCAAGGCAACAAGGCATGGTTTGAAAACCCGGCCAAAAGGAGAATGGTAAGTAGTCCCGAGACAAGGCGCGCGACCGAAGGCTCCGGAAATCGAAAACTAGTCTACAGGAGGGAAAAGTGGTCTACAAGACCTCTCTCTCCCTCCAGGGAAGGGAAAACAAGGTTTGGTTCAAAACCAAACCAAAAAGAAAGCAAGACAAGGCGCTCGGCCGAAGGCTTCGAAAACCGAAAACTAGCCTACAAGAGGGAAAAGTGGTCTACGACCACAAAAAGTGGTCTATAGACCTCTCTCTCCCTCCAGGCAAGGAAAACAAGGCATGGTCTACAAACCAAGCCAAAACACGAAGAGTTCAGAGGCCCGGAGGCAAGGCACTCAGCCGAAAACCCCAGAAACTCAAAACGAGCACAAACATACATAATCATCGAGCGCTCAAACGACGACGTCTGAGTCTTAAGGTCAATCAAAAATGGGGTGTCTACACATGCCCATTATTATTATTATTATTATTATTATTATTATTATTATTATTATTTATTATTATTATTTTTGACCTCTAAACTTTTAATAATTATATTGTTTTACAAAATTACACATAATAATATATAATAAATTATATATTTTCCTATCTGTGATTAAATAATATTAGTATAAATTCTACAGAATAATTAAAATCTGGGTTGTTACAATCTTCTCTCCTTTTAAAATTTCGTCCTTGAAACTTGTCATATGTGCAAGTTATCCGCTGTGCACTCTGATAAATATATATATATATATATATATATTAGATGATTAATTTGATAGAAAATATTACCTCAAAAAAAAAATTTTACCAAAAACAACTCACTATTTTGGGCCAAAATGAGAAATAAGGAGCGACTTTAAAAACTTTTCACTCGTTTTGTTTACGATAAAAAAAAATTAAAAAAAATAAAATGAGAATACAATGACAGAATCATATGTAAGAGTTGAAAAAATTTGAGATGAACTTTTTATTGATAGGAAATAGTTTCAAAATTAGTATCTTTATAATTTGAACTCATTTTTAAAAGTCGAATTAAATTTTTTTTTGAATACTGAACTGAAAATTATATATAGTTAATTATATTATAATTTTGGTGGGTGCTTGAGCCCGATATCCTTTGTTTCGTTTCCTTCTTTTGCTATAACAAATATAAATTATATTTATTATCCTTAAAAAATTATGCACAAAAAAAAATAAAAATTTAACATATATATATAAAATCATATAAAATTATAATATAATTAAATCGACTAATAAAATATAATATTTAGGTACTAATTACCCGCTACCCTATTTCTTAAATGTGCGTGTGTCCTATGCTCCAATGATAATTTTCTTTTTTTTATAAACCATTGCTCTGATACCGTTTGTCAGGACCCGCTCCCCGTACCCAAGGGTTAAGCATCGTGATGGCCAGTAACTGAGGTTACCTCCGACCAATTCTTAAACAAATTAATAAACGCGAGCGGAAGTAATATTTAAATGAGGGTACCAAAATAATCATTGGAACTTCTATTTTTATTACAAAATCTACTGACCAAAAAGGCCGATATTTACATATAAAAATATCATAAAAGTGTTGTGTGTGTCCATTCCGCAGCCCCGCATCTAAGACTTTCCAAAAGCTATTTCTGAATTGCATTGTTTCCTAAAAATTGGTAAACAACTATAAGCACTTAGCAAAGTGAGAAATATTATACCAAGAGTATAAGGGACACGAAATAACCATGGATAGTTAATTAGGCCAAAACATTTACATAACTCAGTTTGGTAAATAAATCATTTAAGTGACAGAAACAGAAATACAGAAATAAATAACCATAACCACGGTACTGAACAGAACAGAACAGAGGTCACAGGAGTGACAATCAAAACAGAGGTATGGATTCAAGAAATGGCTCGTACGGATTATAGAGGTGGCTCCCACAATAGTGTAGCATTTATCTCTGCACAACACTTTGCTTCGCATAGAATAGAGGTCAATGGATTCTTAACAATACAGAGGTACGGATTGAAAAGCTGGCTCGTACGAACTCTAGAGGTGGCTCCCACAACAGTGTAGCACTTAGCTCCGTACAGCACTTTGCTCCACACCAGAAATCAGAGGGTCAATGGATCCATGACAATATAGAGGTACGGATTCAAGAGGTGCCTCGTACGAATTATAGAGGTGGCTCCCACAATAGTGCAGCACTTATCTCCGCACAGCACTTTGCTCCGCACAGAACAGAGGTCAATGGATCCATGACAAACAGAGGACCACAAAGTGGTCAAACAGAGGCCAATGGTTATTTAAGTCCCCCAAGGCATGGGACTCCCGTGGTGGTACTTAGAAAATATAATTGTATATAAGGTCATAGTCAAATATTCTTTAAAGTATAAACAAACATATCCATGTGTTTCATTTTAGCAAATAGGGTTCAGAAATTAAACCACGTAACTGAAATATTTATATAATTTATAATAATTTATAAAACATAACTTGTATAAAACAAATATGGTAAGTCAAAACATACGTAAAATACATTATGGTGACTCAAGGTATAATATAACATACCTTAACTTTAATACCTCACTCTTTCTTTCCACTATCAAAGACCCTCTCAACTTCCATTATTTTTTCCTTCCTTTCCTTCCTTTCGTTCTTCCTTTCCTTCCTCTCTTTCTTTCTTTTCTTTCTTTCTTCTTTTCCTTTTATTTCCTTCGCCCAGCTGAATCACCTCCCTATTTATAAGGAGGTGAGGCCATTGGTTGGCCAACACGTGGCCAACGCATATCTTTCCCCAAGGTTTGATTCATAATTATATAGATTTATATTTATCTTATGTAAATATTTAAGATAATTACACTTTGACCCAAGTAGTTAATATAATTATATAAATAATTTAATTCTTAATTAAATTACACTTTATTGTATACCAACAGTAAATTATTTATTTATTTTACTACCATGCCCATTATTATTATTGTTATTATTATTATTATTTTGACCCCCAAACTTTTAATAATTATATTGATTTACAAAATTATACATAATAATATATAATAAATTATATATTTTCCTAACTGTGATTAAATAATATTAGTATAAATTCTACAGAATAATTAAAATCTGGGTTGTTACAGAATGAATGTCCTAATTAGCTAATTATTACAACACCGAATTAACTAATTAATCAACTAGCTACTATCAAAGGAATTTAACTAATTAATGAACTAGCTATTACAAGTTTCAAATGAATCTACTAATTTAAGTACAATATATTACTATTAGCATTAATTTCACGATCCACAGGGAAACTAAGAATCGCATATGCATGAAAGGGAATATCCACCCGAAAACTCCCCTGTTTGCTGCCAGAAATTGTTTTGCTGCTAGAAGTGGTAGACATTGATTCTTGCCTCATTATCATTACTAGAGAGTGTGAAATGGCTCAAGACTCAATGGGTTCAATATAACATCCGATTGAACCCAACTCAGTTTTGTTATCTTGTGCCTCTTTTAGTCCAGTTTTGTTAGCCCTTTTATTACATTTCCATTCTTTAATCATTTTAGTCCAAAAATGAGAGTTATGTCCACTAATGAAGGGAATTGTCAAACAAGAAGTTGTTCTTGGCATGAGAGAGATGTAATGCCTTGGCAATGAACATCCGAAGAGATTAAACCATTAAGAATATAATGCCTTTTTCTCATGCCTTAAACAACCATCAATCGTTTGAAAAAACTCTCAAACAAATAAAACCAAGAAAGAAGGGAGGGTTCAGAGATTGTTAAGTGTGAGTACATGTATGAAAAGTATGAAATAAAACTATTAACTCAAATAGGTTAGTGTCTAAGGCCTAGACCATCAAACCTATGAGGACTTACAACAACATAAGCGTAATATGCAAAGCATAAACTAAATAAACACACTGAAACAGTCCTAAAACTCATAAAACAGTGCTGAAAATTAGTTTGAAAAGCTAAAAAAAGTGAGCAAAAATGAGAGAGAATTAAAGCTAATAAGCAAGCCTAAAGAGGGATGGCTAACCCCTCCATTTTTTGGACCTCAAAACCACATATTTTAGCCTCTTAAAACTCTGAAAATCAGTGGCTAAAAGTTGGAAAACAAGTGGGAAACACAAGGAGAAAAGCTTATGGAATAAGGTTCAAACAAGGGTGGTTAACCCCTCCACATTTGGTAGCTTTAAATCACAAGTTTCAACCCACTAAAAATAGTTCAAAGCAGTATCAAAACAACAAGAAAGGAGAAGGAAGAAGTAGTGTAAGGATGGCCAAAGTTATACCTCTTGAAGAGAAGTTACTCTTTTGTTTACAAACCATAAGAAATCCACCATCAAAGGCTGATATTTTAGCTCAAGAACCTCAGCAAGGAGCCTCAAATTTTTTGTTTAGGAAGTGTATGTATAGTGTATGTATATTGCAAGATAGAGAGGGAAAGTGCTTAGAAAGTTTTGGACTCTTAGCAAATTTTTCTAACCTAAAATCAAGAGGGATGGTCAAGTATATATAGAAAAACAGGTTCTTATCTCGAAAATATCTGTATAGAGACAACTGGTGCAAGGCATGCACATGAGAGGAGGGAACAGCTGGCTGTAAGTATCTTCCTGCCGGGATACATGGCCGGCCGGCCAATGACTTGTATGGCTAGCCACAAAAGTGGCCTGCCAGTAAAAAAAGACTACTCTCAAGGCCGACTACAAACGGACATATCTTTCTCATCCGAACTCAATTTTAGGTGATTCTTGAGTCTAAATTGAAGCCCCATAAGTATAATTTCTAATGGTGGTGACTTCACATCTAAATTCCAAGTGTACAAAGAGATATGCCTAATTTAAGTGATTCTTTAGGTGATTCTTAACGGTTTGATGCTCAACCTTTTCCTAAAGTAGTTTTCTTTCATCCCCTCCTATTTCCTTCAAATCCAAATCTATAAATAAGATGTTTCTAAATATTTTTCAAAGAGTTTACCTCCCTTCCATTTATTTCCTCTTTGTCCTTACTCAGTTTACCGAAAAATGTAATATTTTAATCGAAATGCAAACCTCGGAATATCGTAGAAACATTTGGAAAAATATTTTGAAAAATGGGGTTTTAAGGTCTAAAATAGTTTTGGTCAAAATGGGGTGTAACGTTGGGATTAAAAGCTCAAAAACCGAAGCCTTTTGTTGAAGATTTTAAACGATTGTACAGCGTAACTTTTCATCATCGAGTGTTCAAAGTGCGGTGCCCAAGTCTTAAACGCAGTAAAA
This sequence comes from Camellia japonica, assembly GCA_030407325.1. Taxonomy (NCBI): domain Eukaryota; kingdom Viridiplantae; phylum Streptophyta; class Magnoliopsida; order Ericales; family Theaceae; genus Camellia; species Camellia japonica. The sequence continues at coordinate 78,791,377 of JAPPVO010000032.1, read as the reverse complement.
AAATGGGGTGTCTACATTACCACAAGGGTTTGTCTCACTGAATATTGATAGATATATGCCTGGTATGGTATTTGATAACATGTTTATGTGATTAAGTGAGTATGAGATTTAGTTTCTAAGATATTAATTGTGTCTACGGGTTTCTGAAAGTCCCGTTAGAAGAGTACTTGAACACTGCTAATTCAAACAGGAACATTGGCAACTTCACATAGTAGTTATTATCTGGGGAAGAAATTCATTTGTGAATATGTGATTCGGTGCTTACATGGAGTGAATTATTGTGTTGCCCACTATATTAGGACGTGTGCGAATTAGTTATGGCACATTTGTGAATGTGCTAAATAATTTGTGTTACCTTTATTAGGATGTCAGGATGTGGACGTGGGGGTGGTAGTGCTGTAGGCCTAGACGTCAAGAAATGCCAATAGAAGATGAAATTCCAACATAGGAAGAAGAAGTTAGCCAGGCGAATGTGGCCAAGCCTGCGAACCAACAAGCCATGGGTGCTCTGGTACGGGAAATGGCAAGAGCTTTGAGGGAATTCATGGATATTCTCCAGGCTGAGAATCAAGTCCAGACTTATATTGTGGAGATAGGGCATCCTTTTTGATGAGAGAGTTCTTCCAGTCAAATCTGGAAGAGTTTGTTAGTGATCCAAAAGAGCCACTGAATGTTGATGACTAGCTTAAGTAGATGGTGAAGACTTTTGAGATGCTTGGCATCGACGATGATGCTTTGAGGGTGACCTAGGCAGGTTTTTCAACTTAAAGACGACGTGAGTCAATGGTGAAAGTTTGTTAAGGGCCGTATCGGGGTGACTAGGGAGGTATTTATTACTGCCTTCCAAGATAAGTTCCTACCACCTATGGCAATGGAGAAGTTGAGGGAGCAATTCCTGAAGCTCAAGCAATTGAGTGCACTAGTGACCAAGTTTGAGGCAACCTTTACTAGCATTTCGAGGTTCGTGTCAGAACGTGTGGCGATGGAGGAACGCTGCTACATCTAGTTCGAGAACAGGTTGAGGATCGAGCTCTTTTTCGAGGTTGTCGATTCTATTATTCTGGACTATGGACGTCTTGTTGAATCAGCAGCCTATTTGGAGGTGGTGGTTCATGAGGAAGAGGAGCGTATAAGAGGCTCCAGGCAGAGAGGGCATGAGAGTTAGAGCGATGTGAGGGATATCAAGGGGCAGGGGGGTTCTACCTCACAACAATCTCAAGCTCATCAGTCGAGATCCACCTTTCTCGTGCCAAGTTGTGGTTCGGGAAGAGGAAATCAAGAGGGATTCATGTGCTTTAAGTATTGTTAGTTAGGCCATAAGTCTCCAGCTTGCCCATAGACAAGAGGAAGGCAACAACTAGCACAGGCTTCGACTCATTCTCAAAGTCAGAGCTAAGGGAGATGGCAACTATCTACCTATTATCAGTGTGGGTAGATCGGGCATTTGATGAGGTTTTGTCCTTAATCAGGTGGCACATCTAGTGCGTTTAGCTTGAGACAGACACAAAGTCACCTGTCGGCTTAGTTAATTCAAGCCTCGAGCATCAATCAGAGAGCCACTTAAACTTCGTTCATGTATCAGACTTATGCTTCGAGGGGTGAGTAGGTAAATCAAAGATCTCATCGGTATGTTAATTATACTATTAGAATGCCAGATCAGTTATTGGTACCTCCTGTTGTGAGAGATAACTTCTTATTGTTCAATTGTCTAGCCAATGTGTTGATAGAAATGGGCGCATCTCATTCTTTCATATCTTCTTTTGCATCTAATTTAGGGTTGAGTTTGATCAGTTGGAGTTTCCTCTATTTGTCGAGACACCTGTTGAGAACAAGGTGGCATTGGATCGAGTATGCTGCTCTTATGAGGTTAAGGTCATAGATTGTCGACTCTCCCTTGATTTTATTGTTCTTGATAAGAATGCATTTTATGTAATTTTGGGTATAGACTGGTTAACCTACTTTTGGGCTTTGATAGATTATCACTGTAAGAGGGTGTCAGTGTATACACTATTCGGGGATTGTTTCTACTTTTTATGTGATCGGGGTGATAGTTTTATTCCTCCGTTGTATGACCTTAAGGATCGAGGAGAGTTGAGTTTTCTCTTTGCCATCATGGTAGCTGATGAGGGTAGTGTGGTCCAAAGTGACTTACCAAGAGTGGTTCGAGAGTATCCGGATGTTTTTCCGAAAGATCTTACCTTAGCATCCTCATCTTAGCAACACCCATCTACATATTATTTCTTAATTGCCCAACATTCCATCCAATATAACATCGCTGGTTTAATAGTTGTTCTATAGAACTTTCCTTTTAGTCTAGTGGGTACTTGTTTATCTCATAGTACCCCAGATGTACTCTTCTATTTAAGCCACACCGCCTGCTCTAATCTCCACAGTCGTTGTGATAATCGATCCTAAATAACGAAAATATTCAATTGTAGATAGTTTTTGGTTCGCAATCTTCAGTTCTCCTCTGCTACCATTGTTACTATTACTAAAATTACACTTCATGTATGTAGACGTCCCCGAACGCCCCGGGAGGGATAAGTCCCGTTCTGTTCATTTTGGGCTCACTACAGTTCAGGACTCAAATTGTCGTGGTTCTTAATCTGAACCAAAGAGTCCAAATCCGGCAAATCGTTTTTGAAAACAGATTTTTTTGAAAGAAGTGTCAAACATGGACTGCTTTGCCAGATACAAAGTCGCCACCTAAATATTTTTTTTTTGGGAAATTTAGGAAACCCTGACTCGTTGCCTAAGGCCACGTGTCCGTCATCACCAAAGTTGCCTCGGCTTGGGAACTTGGATACAATTGGGGAAGGTCACTTCGTGAGCACCCCCGCTCGCCCGATCAAAGATCGGCCTCTACTAACCATGATATCTAGTTTTGAAAACATTATGCGTTCTTATTCCGGTTATTAGCCTAGATCTACTATGTGATGCGCACAATATACAAGTATAGACCGAGTCGCCTGAATTGGAACAAAACATTTCATGTTTGTTTTTTGAAAAATGGTTTGCTACTCGCAAGTAGGCTTAAAATGCAGATTTTGCCACCCTCATGTGGGCTTAGAAAAGATGGTTTTGCCACTATCTAGTGGGCTTAAAACTCACAGTCAATGCATTGTTCCAATCCAAATAACCCAACCTTCACCCACAGGCATTCAGGCAGTTATATCACGTAAGCAAATAGCCTCCTGGTAAGCATGCTATCATGGCAGTGACTCACACTCATGAAAGGATGCTAAAGCATAAAACTCACCGAGTACTCCAAGCCAAAAAAGAAGCTATGTTAGAAATCTATGCATGATCCTAACTATACAGAAATGCCTAATGCAACACATGCGAAATGCAACTAAGATAGGCTCGGCTATTCTAAACATGGCATATGGAATGCTACAGCTAACAAGTATTCAACTTGGAATTGAAATACAATGCAGTGAGTTATGATGCGCCGAGCCCGGTGCATGCAAAACAAATGAATGAATGCAAACATGCTATCATACTGTATGCTAATTGAAACATGCCCTAATCTAACCATCATAAGCTGGTAAATAAAAAGGAGACAAAGACGTGGGGTTGGAAAACAAACATCACACGCACGCACACTTATCACAATTGTGCCCTCGCTCGGAGGGTCCAAATAAATAATATACAGTCCCGAATGAATAATACAGTCCCAATAAGTATAAAATCCTAATTAATTAACAAATTAATCTAGGAAAGCAGTAAATGGCACGCAAATCCATGGGGACTGCCTCGACTCTGCTCCGGATGATAAATGATGCATGTTCAGGTTGCTTGGCACGGAAATCCATTGCGACGCCCCGATTAGCCTCTGTTTACAATTGAGCCCGGAATATTGCGCAAAGTTCCAAGAGATTGCCGGTTTTTGATTTGCTGCAACAGAGAGCAGGAAAGGGGCATGGCAATGTATTTTCACATATGTATGCTTGACTACTCTTCAGGGAGCGTAGTCCTCGATCCTCGTGCCACCAATCGCGCATCTCGATGCATGATGGCCGAGGAGTCGATTTGCATGACTCAATATGAAATGAATCCACACATAAACACAACAGGGCCTAGACTCCATCGTGGATAATCCGGAGTGTCGGTGACAAGGAATTGAGACACGTTCCGTCACTCGAAGTACGAAACGTCCCTCGTTTCCCATGCTCGGGCTAACTCCTATCCCAAACACAATGCAATATGCATGACATGCATGAATGCAACTAATATACAACCTAGCATACACAATGCTATGGAATGGCATACACAATGCTCGATGTAACACGACATGCACGATGCTCTAACATGCAACATAGCATACGCAATGCTATGAAATGAAATGGCATACGCAATGCATAATGGACTTACACCAACATAAGTGGACCTCAGCCGCACTCACATCAGTGGCCCTAAGATGAAAATGAGACACTCGAGATGCGTGCACACATGCACGCAAACCGAGGACCGATCCTAAGGCACGAATGCCACTCTAACAAGGCATGGCAAGGCATGAAACATGGCATTCAAAAATGCAATTTCCAGTACTAAATCATGATGCAAAATGATCCCGAATCGTGGAAACATGGCACCCGATGCATGGAATGGTCCTGAAACACAAAACTAGGCACATGCATTGGCCTATAGCTATACAAAGCATGCATTATTTGATCATGAAGCATAAAGACAGAACCAAGGAAGTCCCAAAACATGAACATTTCTAGTTCAAAGCATGGCCAAAAGATGCTAGCAATATGGCCTAACATAGCATGCAATTTTGACTATCAAACATGGATTACATGGCACGTATATGAAGCAAGTGAAAACTCATCAAACCAGAAAAAATCAGTGAACAAAACATGTGGAAATATGACCAAATAATCACTGAAATGCAGCCAACATGTGCAAAAATGAGGAGCTCCTTTAGAGGGCCATGCAAGGAGTTATTAGGCACATACAAGATAGACATGAAGCATGACCAAAAAAACTCTGGAAATCAAATATGGTAGTCCTAAAACTCACCAAATTGGGCCTGAAAAGTAGCTAAGAAGCATGCAAAGAGGGGTCCTTTTGGAAGGCCAAAATGACCACCAAACAAGTCAAGGTGAGAGGGGGTCACCCCCCTCTGATTTGGAGGCTCAAAATAGTGTTCCAGCCACTGAAAATCCACTGGATTTCAGTGGCTAGAAGGCCAAACAAAGCATGCAATTGGAGCTTAGGTGTAAGGCTCAAAACAAGGGGCAATCAAGCATACAAGGAAGCATGTGATCTCAAATAAAAAAATTCCCTTGATAAAATATGAAGATGAGGTCAAAAAAAGCATTTTTCCAGTTTATAACAAGTCTTAAAAATGAACATAAATAGGGCTAATCTATCATGCAAAAATGGCCCTAAAAGAGAGAATAGAGACAAGGGACAGAAGCTGGCCCCAAATGGCAAAGAGCCCTTCAACAAAATTGAAGAGGGGCTCAAAACAAGGCACTTCAAAGTTTATGACCAAGTCCAAAACAACTAACAAATAAGCCTAAAATATCATGCAAAAATAGGCCTAAAAGAGAGTTTAAATACAAAGGGTGAGGAGGAGACCTCAAACAGAGAAAGACCCTTGATCAAACATGGAGATAAGCTCAAAATATGACTATTTACAGTTCAGGTCGGAGCCCAAAAATGCAAGCAACAAAGGCTAAGAAAGCATGCAAAATAGAGCCAAAAGAGAAGGAAAAGAGACTTACCCTTGTAGCCTAAGTCTTCAACAGCTTTTGGTCCAAGAAATGGTGCTCCTAGCCTCTGGAAATAGCCTTCAAGTTGTTGGAATGGAGTGTGGAGGTGTGGTGCTATGGATTGGTGTAGAAATGGCCAAGAACCAAGGGTGTTTTGAGGGTTGGAATAGAGAAAGAGGGAGATTTAATGCAAGAGCTCCAAACAAATTTTTGTAACCTTTGAAAATGAGCTGGGGGGGGCTAGTTTTATAGAGGAGAGGAGTGGAGAAAAGGGGGGGGAAATCAAATTCAAATTCCCCCCCAAAAGACCCCCCCTCGGATACAAGATCTGGAGGGAAACAGAGGGTGCAGCTGTAAGGAACCAGGTGAGAGGGTCATGGCCGGCCAGGTTCAGAGGGTTCAGGTGGCCGGTCGGCCGACCAGGTTTAAAAGGGTCAAGCAAGAAAAGCTGGCCGGCCACCCATATTGGTGGCCTCCCATGTGTGCACAACACAGCTATGTGGTCAAAACCCTGAAAATGTGAACAAGGAGAGAGAAAAACCAACTTTCTAGAGGGGTTCAAAAGGGTCAGGAACAATTGCTGGCCGGCCATGTCATATTGGTGGCCTCCCAGGTGTGTACAACACAAATATGTGGTTGAGGGCCAAAGAAAGTGGCCCGGGAATGGTCAACACCAGCTTTCTAGCGAGGGAAACGGGCGACGGAGAGCGATGAAGGAATAAAGCTGGCTTTTCGGAACAATTGCTGGCCTCCCACCCTTCTACAAACTTCCTAACAATGAAAATGAGGTCTCCACCAAAAATGAAACAAAACGGATGCAAAACGAAGGTTCGAGGGCCGAAACACGCGGCCCGGGGCCCCGAAAACTGACTATTAAGCACCGGAGGTGGTGTTCGACCACGAAGTTGGTCTCTCGGACCACAGTGTCTGTCAAAAGGGAGGAAATAAGGTGTGTGCCAAAAACCAGAGCAAACAGAGGTGGTTAAGCGGTCCCGAACTGAGGCACACGGCCAATGGCTCCGAAAAACCGGAAACCGGGCTCCAAACGGGAAAAATGGCCTACGACCACGAAACGTAGCCTACGGCCACTGAGAGATGATCTACGAGACCTCTCCCTCCCTTCGGGAAGAGAAAATGGAGAAAACGGGGCCTGGTTCGCAAACTGAGGCAAGGCACAAAAGAGTCCGGAAGTCCGGAGGCAAGGCTCGCAGCCGAGACTCCGCAACCTCAGAACGAGCACAATATGCGACATCACCAAGCGCTCAATCGGTGACATCTGAATCTTAAGGTCGGTCAAAAATGGGGTGTCTACAGTTGCCCCTCTTTGACAGAACTCGAAAGTCATAAGTGACGGGAGTGAATGTCAAAGCCTAGAGACGACCCATTTTTGACAAGGCCGAAGACTCAGACAAACATACTAGATAACAGAGAAATGTGCCCGCAGGTATGCCCGCAGGCGGGGGGCAAAATGCAAAGCGATATGCACAAAGCCGGATGTAACTCAATGATCATGCAAATGTAGCAAGCTATAATGAAGCAAGTATTCACAAAAAGATGCAACAGTTTTAAGCAAGAATGCAAAGCAACAATTACATTTCATGCAGTTTAAGAATGCAGAGAATTATTCAATTCTTGCCACATCTCACACGGAGAAGATACAATACCTGTGTGGCTCGTCTGGTTGCACCAGCCTCAAATGAACCGTACATACAATATCGTGCCTCGGCAAGGTCCTATCTCATGCTGATGTGGGAATCTTTCGCTTCTTCTTGGTTGAACTGCAGGTACTACTTTTCTCCCTGACTATTGTTGCAGCTTTCCCTATTCTTCAACAGGGTGACAGACTAGGTTGATTCGGTATCCAGAATTGAGGCGCATACATATGCTATCTCAATCTATGGGGCTGCCATACAGATTTCAAGCCGAGAATATACCCCTGGGTATTTAAACCAGACTTTAGTCTCGGAAATCCCGAACCTTTGTGTTCTAGGCAAGAGCCATTCGCACTCTAGTTTCCACCATCTCAGTTGATCTCCTAGGAACTCACTGCTAACACAGGCAGGTGGCTATACCAGACCATTGGAAGTCGTTCGGGCACGACAAACACCAAAGGAATTGCACCTTTAGAGGATTTAAGGTCTCCTAGACCCGGAAGTGCACAAGACAGTGCGAATAATGATGCAGGATTTAAGGTCTACTTAGACCGGAGGATTTAAGGTCTCCTAGACCAGACAGTAAAATAGATACGATGCAATGGATGTAATAGATATGATGCAATAGATAATAGATGCGATGCAACGGAAAGTACAATAGATGCAAAGGGTGAACACACGCTAACCACGCTGGACTTGTGAGTGGAGGAAGAACAAAGAAAATCAATCAGGAGCGCGTTCCATGCAACCTAAGATAAATTCCAAACACGCTGAAATCGTGCGAGGAAGGGGAGGCTCCAAAAACAACCCGCCCAGCGCGTCTACAACACAACTTGGGATAAATTCCAAACACGTTGAAATCATGTGAGGAAGAGAACACTCTAACCACGCTGAAATCGTGAGAGGAAGAGAACACTCTAACCACGCTGAAATCGTAAGAAGAGGTCCAAAAACAACCGCTCAAGTGCGCGCACAACGCAACCTGAGACAAATTCCAAACAGGCTGAAATCGTGTGAGAAAGGGGAGGCTCCAAAAACAACCCGCCCAGCACGTCTACAACGCAACCTGGGATAAATTCCAAACACGCTGAAATCGTGTGAGGAAGAGAACACTCTAACCACACTGAAATTGTGAAAAGAGGTCCGAAAACAACCGCTCAAGTGCGCGCACAACGTAACCTGAGATAAATTCCAAACACGCTGAAATCGTGTGAGGAAGAGAACACTCTAACCACGCTGAAATCGTGAGAAGAGGTTCGAAAACAACCGCTCAAGTGCGCGCACAACGCAACCTGAGATAAAATCCAAACACGCCGAAATCGTGTGAGGAACGGGACACTCAAACCACGCTGAAATCGTGAGAGGAGGTCCAAAAACAATCCGCCCAGCGCGTCTACAACGCAACCTGGGATAAATTCCAAACACGCTGAAATCGTATGAGGAAGAGAACACTCTAACCATGCTGAAATCGTGAGAAGAGGTACGAAAACAACCGCTCAAGTGCGCGCACAACGCAACCTGAGATAAATTCCAAACACGCTGAAATCGTGTGAGGAAGAGAACACTCTAACCACGCTGAAATCGTGAGAAGAGGTCCGAAAACAACCGCTCAAGTGCGCGCACAACGCAACCTGAGATAAAATCCAAACACGCCGAAATCGTGTGAGGAACGGGACACTCAAACCACGCTGAAATCGTGAGAGGAGGTCCAAAAACAATCCGCCCAGCGCGTCTACAACGCAACCTGGGATAAATTCCAAACACGCTGAAAATCGTGTGAAGAAGAGAACACTCTAACCACGCTGAAATCGTGAGAAGAGGTAAACAACTCTGGAGCGTGTTCCGGGGGACAACGATCCTAAACGCTGCTCAGCGTAAAAGGATAAACAATAAGAGATAACACAAGATGCAAATAAATGCAATAAGTGTGATGATACGATACATGTTGTAAGCAATGCGGAGCGTGATGTTTAAGGAATGCAATAAACAAACAAAGCGGTACTTTAGAAAGCACCTCATGGAGTGAGTGGCGGTAAACCGCTTTACTCTCGTGGGGAATGGTACTCAGGGAGAGCACTTCTGATCACTATTCTGGCTTGAGACAGTGAAATAGTCAACACAGTATTCTGTTCACTTTGAACACACAGCTCGCATCGGCATACTGCTTATTCTGAACACGCAGCTCATAACACAATATTCTACTTATTTTGGAACATATGGCTCACGCAGGACACTACTGATTCTGAACACACGGTCCGTTCTGAACACAACTCATTCTGAACTCATAGCCCATAACACAGTATTTTGTTTATTCAGCACACAGCTCATACAAGACACTGCTCATTCTGAACATACAGGATGCAACGATGGAACTTGCAGAAGTTGAAACAATCTCAGATGCCTGACATTTTCCCTCTTTTCTTTTGCTTTGTAGCCCGGAACTTTCATAGCTTCAGATGGGTCTTGGTTTTACTGTTTTCACATGACCTGGGTTGAATCCCACGGCTTTATGAAAGAACTAATCCTGATTTGCACAAATGTGGAGAACGACACGGCACTCTGAGCACAAAACGATTTTTGAAATTGAAATGAGAAAAGGGTTCTCAATCGGGTATTGAGCCTACAACTGACCACAGCACACCACGACTCAATAACAAAGGAAAAGACAAGGTAAGACAACCTAAACACATTTATAGACACTTTAAACGACTCAAAACAAGAATCGAGACAAACAAAACGCACAAACACAACTCTCAACTGTGTTACAAAGACAAGAGACCTCTTGGTGCACGAGGAGCCAGTTTCTCCGGGTATTGTTTCCCACCCTTTCTTATTTTTGATTCTCACATCACTCGGCCCTCAGGCTCGGCTTTTCTCACAAAACCCATTTCCTCACTTTTTCTCTTAGCTCACATCTCTCTATTCTTTAATCTCTCATTTTTTTATCCCTCCCCTGGGTGGTTGATGGATAAACAAGAAATTGCGGGCTCCTGCCCCTAGCATTCTGCTAGATTATTTTTCTTCTGCGCACAGCTAGTGAGTTCCTCCCACAGAGGGGTTGTGATGCGGCTGGATGTGCAGCAGATCTGCAATTGACATTGGTTGACGATGCTCTACTGGGGAGTTTGGACGTGATTAGATCTGTCCAGATGAGGGAATGGAATATCCTGCCCCATTCCAGTTCGTGCTTCGCACTTGGCTTGATACCTCGTTTCTTGGAGGATATGAGAGCTTTCAGCCCTTTTCTGTTAGCTTCCGCTGTGCCCTTCTTGGCGAATAGGGTGCCCTTTCCGGCAAGTATGGTGCCCTTTCCGGCAAATGCATTGACAACGGGGGAAAGACAGGAAGCCTGACTCAACTGTGCCCTTAGTTCATTATTTTGACCATTTTTGTTTTTTTGGCTTCTGCTTAAAACAATTTTAACCAAAATGAGAGTTAGATTAACGCACTTGTTCGATTTTCTAATTTGAAATCATGCGAGTTAGGTTATGAGCACTGAAAATTTTCCTTTTTTGGGTCCAAGAAATGGTCCAGTTTTGGAAAAATGGAATACTTTTCGAGAGAATTAGTCAACTTCATTAAAAATTCTCAAAAACTATTTTTGCAAACGGCCACTGCTCAACGAGCATAGAACCCACTCTCGAGATGCACAATCTCATATCCGAAGGAAAATTGCCTCTTTCCTGAAGGACACTACATGGCAACGGAAAGTTGCCCCTTGTTTGAATGGCACCGCAGCGCATTGAATAGCAACGGAAAGTTGCCCCTTGTCTGAATGGCACCGCAGTGCATTGTAGTCAGTCCTCGGAGCGATGATTACAACCGAACTCTCGGATACAAAGAAGGCAAAGATGATCAAAACCATTACATGGACACAATCGAATTTGAAGTGTTTTACGGCTAGACTTCAGAATGAAGTTGCCTACGTATCCCAAAGATGGGAATCAAGCCTTACGTAGTTCGGGGTTAAGGTACACTCGGGTATTTAACCTTTCCTTTTTATGCTCTAACTTTTGCCAAGGTGCCTGTTGCGGGTTTTCAACCTTGCGAGCTTTGTTTTTCTTCTTTTCAATTCTTTTCATTTCTTTTTCATCTTTTCTTTGCATTTTTTTTTCTTCTTTCTTTTTTGTTCTTTTCTTCTTTTCTTGCTCTAACTTTTGCCTGGGTCGCCCTTCCGGGTTTTCGGCCCAGCGAGCCTCTCAAGGGTAAAAGTGTAGCTTTGTCCATGTCAAATGGTTTTGAGATCCTGAAGTCATCTGAATCCAAGAGAATGGCTGCTGTTCGCTGATGATGCAGGAGTCCATCCAATGGGGGGCTGAATTTGCCCCTGGTGTTGTGGATCGGAACTCAGTTTTTCTTCAGCAATACTTTCTTCTTCCTCCCTCTGGGATTTGGCATTCTTGCCGACCTTCTTTGATTTGTGGAATGATCCATCTTCGGCTCTTTGGGCATAATCTGGCATCTTTTGCCCCTAGTCCGAGGGGTGCTTCTGATCTAGCTTTGCAAGCTTCTTTTGACGACGTCCGACCTTCTTGATCTGACTTCCCTGCCCCTAGTTCGAGGGCTGCTTCGAATCTGGCCACACAGGCCTCACATTGCGGTTGACCGTTGAACACTCTGAATTAAGGTCCAAGGTTTGAAAGCAAGGGGTCGAGTCTCGAGGTTGAGAGCGATCCTAGGCTGCACAATCTCAGGAGCGATTCCACACAGGTCTTCGCAGGACCGCGCAAAACATTTTTTCAAATCTTTTAAGAAAGCGACCAGTCGCTCGCGCTGAAGACAGTGTAGAACCAATCTGGATCAAGCTAGGATCCTTCCCAGTACTCATATTAACAAGCATGATCTCGATCATTAAGGGCTTAGCATGCCTCTCTTTCTCTCAATTGATCAAATTTTTTCAAATCCCGAGGAATTCCTTCCTCTTTGTTTTCACCGCAGTGTTCAAAAAAGTTTTGAAAAACTTAGGTCAATGCAATGAATTCAAGGCACAGAAAAGTAGGCGAAAAGTACTGCCGTTTGATTCAAATTTTCTGGCACAACTGGCACACGGCCGAAGCAAATACAATAGTGTGAAAATCACTGCTGTTTCATTCAGATCTGTTGGCACAACTGGCTCCGTGGTAGAAACAGACTCAAAGAAAGCAAAAAGACAAACACGAAACAAAACAGTGATGTCCGAGGTAACACCCCCGGGATCACCCGACTCCTATATAACAGGACTGACTCGATACGACAAGACAGACCTCAACTGACTCAGTATGAAAAGACTGACTCAAAACAAAAGGACTGACTCAAAACAAAACAACAAGACTGACTCAATACCCAAGTTAGAAAGCACAAAAACTGGTGTTTGCATATTGCTCAGAACAGTGCGTGCCATTCCCACGTATGGAGTTTAATCGAGTGCCACCCGCAGCTGGTTTATCCCCCGATCACATGGTCACATTATCCCCCAAGTTCACCGATCCAGTGCCGATAGACTTTGTAGAGCTTGGCGCGGCAATGACCCCGTTGTCAAATAGATCCTGTACTTCATGGCGAAGACGGAAGCAGTTGTCGGTAGTATGGCCAATTTGCTGATGGAAGGCACAGTACTGGGCGGCGTCATGCGTAGCCGGAAGAGGATTTGGGAGAGGCCGAGGCTTAAGGGGTTTGAGATGGCCTTGTCCAACAAGGACTTGGAGAGCTTTGGACAAAGGCATATAGAGGGCATGGAAGACCCTCTGACCTCGGGGTTGGTACTTCAAGATTTGTGGATTTTTGCTGGACGCACCAGTAAAGGGATTGGCAGGTGCTGGCCTGGTTTGTTGATCTCTTCCGAGTGCAGGATTATAGGTGAAAGGAACATTTCTGATACAACGACCCTTCTCCCGGCTTGCCCCTTGATTCAAACTGCCCCCAACTCGAGTGGCGAAAATATCGTCCACAGTTTTTGCAACAACTGCGAGCACTTGCTCTTTGTTCAGTCCCTCGGCTTTCAAAGCCTCAACAGCCAACAGAAGATGTTCATGGGGATCCATGTTCGCCCTTATCTTGTTCTTTCCACTCGCCTCCACTTTGCCAAGGGATTGGCATTCCTCAAATGCAGCCCGTTCCAAGACTGGGGAGCCTTTTGACATGAACTCCCTGGTATGTGATGTGGTTGATGACGGAGCCAATGTCCCGGAGGCCAAATCTGTCACAGTTCTCTAAAGATCTTCGATCATTCTCTTCAGCTCAGAAGTAGTGGGTTCACAGGTTTGAGATGATTGAGGTTCAGGTGCACCCATTATGCATAAGTCCATGCTTTCTGGGATAAACACCTCAGGCTTGGGTAGATGGGCTGGGGTGATGTATATGCTGGGGTCGTAGGTGGACGGCAGTATATGGATGAGGTTGAGACGTAGAGGTGACGGGTCACTACTAACCTGAGGTCCTTTTGGTGGAGCTAGGGTCTCTTCGTCAATAAGATCCTGAATCTTATGACGGAGGCGGATGCAACGGTTCGTATCATGACCGTGCTGTTGATGGTAGGCACAGTATTTAGCTGGGTCATATCTTGGTGGAAGAGGGTTTGGAAGGGGTTGGGGTTCTAGAAGTTCTAGATGCCCTTCTTCTCGCAGCTTTTTCAAAGCTTGAGAGAGACTCATGTAAAGAGGATGGAATTTTCGGGCTTGGGGCCGAGTTGAAGTGGTTGGTTTTTGCCCATTGAGGGAAGTGGTGATAGTGTCTACTTCTGAGCATTTCACAGCTGTGCTACCCTCAGTAGTAGCATTGGAACTGCGAGCAACATTCCTCTTCAAAGGCTCATTATCTTCTGCGAAGATCCCTTGTCTGATGGCATCCTCGATTTGAACCCCCATTTCATGAAGGGCTGGAAAGGTAAACAGAGGTAGAATGACCATCTTTTGCAGCAACTTGCCATGCAGGTTCCGAACAATCATCCTGATCTGATCTTTGTCGGAAGGTTTTGTAGTCATCATTGAGGCCTTTGCTCTCCATCTCGCCACGAACTCTGAGAAACCCTCCTTTGGCTCTTGGCGGGTGACTTCAAGATCACGAGTTGTGACCTCGATCTGTGTGTTACAAGAGTATTGAGCAATAAAGGCCTCAGCCAGCTCTTTCCAGTTCTGTTTCACAGAGTTCTCCAATTTCGCATACCAGATTGCGGCTATCCCAGACAGGGTTCGGCCGAACAGTGACAATTTCTGGGCTGTGGTCAAACCCATTGGCCTCAAGATATCAGAAAACAGTTGAAGGTGCACCATTGGGTCTTCAGAGCCATCGAATCGATCGATATGCGGCATTTTAAACCGTTCCGACAAGGTCACCACTAAGTCAGTATAACCATCCTCTATATCAGGAATAAAGTGGGCCCCTTGAGACTTTTTGAACAATTTCTCAAGCTTGCTCACTTTCAATGCTGTGGGGTCCGTCTCGAACTCAAAGGGGGAGTCTGGTAAGTTGGTGGGTGTTTTAGATAGCTGGGGTAGAACCGGGGGCGGAGCTGGCCCGCTTGGAATGTCCGTATCATCCTGGACGTGGGTTGCCTCCCCGAGTATGGGAACTCTTGGTGGGGGAGGAGCCTGGTGTGAAGTAGATACCCCAGTTTGTTGCTCTAACCTGGCAATTGTCTCTGCCTGTTGGGCTATGACCACGGCCTGTTGCTTGGTGACTTCCGCTTGACGGACAGCATCTTGCTGCATGGCTTTCATACTATCCTGGAGTTGGCGCACCATCTCTTCCAGACCTGACATATTGTCCTGATCTAATTGAGCAACTGGTATATCTGTGTCTGCAGTAGGCTCAGAAATCTCAACCTGGCTGTTCAAAGACCACTGAGCTGGTAGCTGCTGTACTGGTGGTCTGTGCCTGATCGACCTTTTCACCCTGCCTGTGGTAAAGGAACACTGATTGCCATTGAACTGAATCTTTGATCCGACAAAGTCTATCAACACAAGTTCGGTGTACCCGAGGGATATTGGAGCCCTCTGAAGCTATGGTTCCCAGACTACCTAGCAAAAGAGAAAACATGCAGCATCTCAGCCCGATTTCACGATAACCCATATAAGCAGAGCTGAATGACTGTGCCTTCTACAGAATTCTACCCAAAATTCTGCCCGTAAACTGATACCCTCAGGTGAACTGAATCCCAAAGTACTGAACTGGTGCCCGCAGGCCTGATGCCCAAACTACTGAACTGGTGCCCGTAGCCCTGATGCCCAAACTTGTAGACTGATATATGCATTCCTATAGAGACGCACTCTAAAAGCACATAGCAGACAAGTGAGAGCCAAAACACCCCTATGTTGGGGTAGGGTTTCCCTGTCCTATTTTGTCAGGAGCTAGGGTTTCACTATGCACGCAGTGGTTTCAAACAACCTAAATCGGGTAAGCAACCTGTCCTAGCGTGGAATGGTCACTATGGATTCCGAATATGCACTAGGTCGAATGGTCAAAAGGGTGCCCCGGTAAAACCGGGGTTTGTGTTCCCATACTGGCAGAGCCCGTAACCGGTAAGCCTTATGGCACGCAGCCTCTGGCAAACCGCTCAGGAATAGCAGATGGCAAACACGGTGTCCTAGGCGCACCAATGCACATGCAATGCAAAGAAACACATAAGTGTAGTCAAAACCAGATATCATGATTTCGAGTCAAGCTCTCTAAATCCCTAGCAGAGTCGCCAGAAACTGTAGATGTCCCCGAACGCCCCGGGAGGGATGAGTCCCGTTCTGTTCATTTTGGGCTCACTACAGTTCAGGACTCAAATTGTCGCGGTTCTTAATCTGAACCAAAGAGTACAAATCCGGTAAATCGTTTTTGAAAATAGATTTTTTTGAAAGAAGTGCCAAACATGGACTGCTTTGCCAGATACAGAGTCGCCACCTAAATATTTTATTTTTGGGAAATTTAGGAAACCCTGACTCGTTGCCTAAGGCCACGTGTCCGTCATCACCAAAGTTGCCTCGGCTCGGGAACTTGGGTACGATTGGGGAAGGTCACTTCGTGAGCACCCCCGCTCGCCCGATCAAAGATCGGCCTCTACTAACCGTGATATCTAGTTTTGAAAACATTATGTGTTCTTATTTCGGTTATTAGCCTAGATCTACTATGTGATGCGCACAACATACAAGTATAGACCGGGTCGCCTGAATTGGAACAAAACATTTCATGTTTGTTTTTTGAAAGATGGTTTGCTACTCGCAAGTAGGCTTAAAATGCAGATTTTGCCACCCTCAGGTGGGCTTAGAAAAGATGGTTTTGCCACTATCTAGTGGGCTTAAAACTCACAGTCAATGCATTGTTCCAATCCAAATAACCAAACCTTCACCCACAAGCATTCAGACATTTATATCACGTAAGCAAATAGCCTCATGGTAAGCATGCTATTATGGCAGTCACTCACACTCATGCAAGGATGCTAAAGCATAAAACTCACCAAGTACTCCAAGCCAAAAAAGAAGCTATGTTAGAAATCTATGCATGATCCTAACTATACAGAAATGCCTAATGCAACACATGCGAAATACAACTAAGATAGGCTCGGCTATTCTAAACATGGCATATGGAATGCTACAGCTAACAAGTATTCAACTTGGAATTGAAATACAATGCAGTGAGTTATGATGCGCCGAGCCCGGTGCATGCAAAACAAATGAATGAATGCAAACATGCTATCATACTGTATGCTAATTGAAACATGCCCTAATCTAACCATCATAAGCTGGTAAATAAAAGGGAGAGAAAGACGTGGGGTTGGAAAACATACATCACACGCACACACACTTATTACAATTGTGCCCTCGCTCGGAGGGTCCAAATAAATAATATACAGTCCCGAATGAATAATACAGTCCCAATAAGTATAAAATCCTAATTAATTAACAAATTAATCTAGGAAAGCAGTAAATGGCACGCAAATCCATGGGGACTGCCTCGACTCTGCTCCGGATGATGAATGATGCATGTTCGGGTTGCTTGGCGCGGAAATCCATTGCGACGCCCCGATTAGCCTCTGTTTACAATTGAGCCCGGAATATTGCGCGAAGTTCCAAGAGATTGCCGGTTTTTGATTTGCTGCAACAGAGAGCAGGAAAGGGGCATGGCAATGTATTTTCACATATGTATGCTTGACTACTCTTCAGGGAGCGTAGTCCTCGATCCTCGTGCCACCAATCGCGCATCTCGATGCATGATGGCCGAGGAGTCGATTTGCATGACTCAATATGAAATGAATGCACACATAAACACAACAAGGCCTAGACTCCATCGTGGATAATCCGGAGTGTCGGCGACAAGGAATTGAGACACGTTTCGTCACTCGAAGTACGAAACGTCCCTCGTTTCCCATGCTCGGGCTAACTCCTATCCCAAACACAATGCAATATGCATGACATGCATGAATGCAACTAATATACAACCTAGCATACACAATGCTATGGAATGGCATACACAATGCTCGATGTAACACGACATGCACGATGCTCTAACATGCAACCTACCATACACAATGCTATGAAATGAAATGGCATACGCAATGCATAATGGACTTACACCAACATAAGTGGACCTCAGCCGCACTCACATCAGTGGCCCTAAGATGAAAATGAGACACTCGAGATGCGTGCACACATGCACGCAAACCGAGGACCGATCCTAAGGCACAAATGCCACTCTAACAAGGTATGGCAAGGCATGAAACATGGCATTCAAACATGCAATTTCCAGTACTAAATCATGATGCAAAATGATCCCGAATCATGGAAACATGGCACCCGATGCATGGAATGGTCCCGAAACACAAAACTAGGCACATGCATTGGCCTATAGCTATACAAAGCATGCATTATTTGATCATGAAGCATAAAGACAGAACCAAGGCAGTCCCAAAACATGAACATTTCTAGTTCAAAGCATGGCCAAAAGATGCTAGCAATATGGCCTAACATAGCATGCAATTTTGACTATCAAACATGGATTACATGGCACGTATATGAAGCAAGTGAAAACTCATCAAACCAGAAAAAATCAGTGAACAAAACATGTGGAAATATGACCAAATAATCACTGAAATGCAGCCAACATGTGCAAAAATGAGGAGCTCCTTTAGAGGGCCATGCAAGGAGTTATTAGGCACATACAAGATAGACATGAAGCATGACCAAAAAAACTCTGGAAATCAAATATGGTAGTCCTAAAACTCACCAAATTGGGCCTGAAAAGTAGCTAAGAAGCATGCAAAGAGGGGTCCTTTTGGAAGGCCAAAATGACCACCAAACAAGTCAAGGTGAGAGGGGGTCACCCCCTTCTGATTTGGAGGCTCAAAATAGTGTTCCAGCCACTGAAAATCCACTAGATTTCAGTGGCTAGAAGGCCAAACAAAGCATGCAATTGGAGCTTAGGTGTAAGGCTCAAAACAATGGGCAATCAAGCATACAAGGAAGCATGTGATATCAAATAAGAAAATGCCCTTGATAAAATATGAAGATGAGGTCAAAACAAGCCTTTTTCCAGTTTATAACAAGTCTCAAAAATGAACATAAATAGGGCTAATCTATCATGCAAAAATGGCCCTAAAAGAGAGAATAGAGACAAGGGACATCAGTTGGCCCCAAATGGCAAACAGCCCTTCAACAAAATTGAAGAGGGGCTCAAAAAAGGCACTTCACAGTTTAGGACCAAGTCCAAAACAGCTCACAAATAAGCCTAAAATATCATGCAAAAATAGGCCTAAAAGAGAGTTTAAACACAAAGGGTAAGGAGGAGACCTCAAACAGAGAAAGACCCTTGATCAAACATGGAGATGAGCTCCAAATATGACTATTTATAGTTCAGGTCGGAGCCCAAAAATGCAAGCAACAAAGGCTAAGAAAGCATGCAAAATAGAGCCAAAAGAGAAGGAAAAGAGACTTACCCTTGTAGCCTAAGTCTTCAATAGCTTTTGGTCCAAGAAATGGTGCTCCTAGCCTCTGGAAATAGCCTTCAAGTTTCTGGAATGGAGTGTGGAGGTGTGGTGCTATGGATTGGTGTAGAAATGGCCAAGAACCAAGGGTGTTTTGAGGGTTGGAATAGAGAGAGAGGGAGATTTAATGCAAGAGCTCCAAACAAATTTTTGTAACCTTTGAAAATGAGCTAGGGGGGCTGGTTTTATAGAGGAGAGGAGTGGAGAAAAGGGGGGGAAAATCAAATTCAAATTTCCCCCCCAAAAGACCCCCCATCGGATACAGGATCTGGGGGGAAACAGAATGTGCAGCTGTAAGGAACCAGGTGAGAGGGTCATGGCCGGCCTGGTTCAGAGGGTTCAGGTGGCCGGCCAGCCACCTCCCCTGGCCGGCCGACCAGGTTCAAAAGGGTCAAGCAAGAAAAGCTGGTCGGCCACCCATATTGGTGGCCTCCCATGTGTGCACAACGCAGCTATGTGGTCAAAACCCTAAAAATGTGAACCAGAAGAGAGAAAAACCAACTTTCTAGAGGGGTTCAAAAGGGTCAGGAACAATTGCTGGCCGGCCATGTCATATTGGTGGCCTCCCAGGTGTGTACAACACAAATATGTGGTTGAGGGCCAAAGAAAGTGGCCCGGGAATGGTCAACACCAGCTTTCTAGCGAGGAAAACGGGCGACGGAGAGTGATGAAGGAATAAAGCTGGCTTTTCGGAACAATTGCTGGCCTCCCACCCTTCTACAAGCTTCCTAACAATGAAAATGAGGTCTCCACCAAAAATGAAACAAAACGGATGCAAAACGAAGGTTCGGGGGCCAAAACAAGCGGCCCGGGGCCCCGAAAACTGACTATTAAGCACCGGAGGTGGTGTTCGACCACGAAGTTGGTCTCTCGGACCACAGTGTCCCTCAAAAGGGAGGAAATAAGGTGTGTGCCAAAAATCGGAGCAAACGGAGGTGGTTAAGCGGTCCCGAACTGAGGCACACGGCCAACTGCTCCGAAAAATCGAAAACCGGGCTCCAAACGGGAAAAATGGCCTACAACCACGAAACGTAGCCTACGGCCACTGAGAGATGATCTACGAGACCTCTCCCTCCCTTCGGGAAGAGAAAACGAAGAAAACGGGGCCTGATTCGCAAACCGAGGCAAGGCAAAAAAGAGTCCGGAAGTCCGGAGGCAAGGCTCGCAGCCGAGACTCCACAACCTCAGAATGAGCACAATATGCGACATCACCAAGCGCTCAATCGGTGACGTCTGAGTATTAAGGTCGGTCAAAAATGGGGTGTCTACAATGTACTATGTGCTTATCTTAAATCCTTTAGATTCAAGTGTTTCTTTTCAAGTCTCCAACTTAGTATTAACTCTTTCTCTAGTCTTATCCACTGACACGTTATCATCTACAAAAAAATACACCATGGCATATCATCCTGAATATTTCTCGTCAACTCATCCATAACTAAAGCAAAAAGATAAGGATTTAAGGTTGATCCTTGGTGTAACCCCACAATAATTAAAAATTCACTTGTCTCTCTAACAGGCGATCTAATAGTGGTCACCACACCTTCATATATGTCTCTAATCACATCAATGTAACCTTTTGTCACCTATTTCTTCTCTAACAGGTAACAGATTATATCCCGAGGCATTGTATCATATGTTTTCTCAAGATTAATAAAAATCATATGAATGTCTTTTTTCTATTCTCTATACTTTTCTATTACTCTCCTTAAACGATATATCTCTTCCATTATTCACAATGGTTATTCCAATTAATTTCTAAATTAATGTTTTTTTTTTTTTAATAAGTCAACTCATTTTAAACATTCAAAATGCTGCATTATTAAATGATTAATCAACTTGTTGATTAGGCTTTAGTGCTAATTTCATGGAGAATGCACATTCAATTTAGATCACAAGATTCAAGTTAAAGATAAAGCCTATTAGGGCCAACTTATAGGGCGTAGATTATACTTCCCACTCCCTCTTTTATCTTGTATTTTATACTTGTCTCATATTATCGCGTCACCAAAATGTAAGAATAGAAAAATAAAATAGAGAATGGTATAGAAAGTAGAAACATGATTTATGCCTAACTTGCCACCTCCACTCGGCTGGAATTCCAAGTTCATGAGCCAATTGCATTGCTTAGGACTCTACATCAAACTAGTTAAATTAAATTATCAATTTCGCTAAAATATGTAGCCAAATTAAAGGAAAATTCTTCCAGCAAAATAGTTAAAATAGTTGCTAAAATAGTTGTGCATAGTAACTTGCTAGTTCTATTGAATCACTATATACTAGCTGCTTAATTCTTTGTTTTTAAACCATTTACTTTTGTGGCCTTCGTCCTTGCCACTATAATATATATTTGTGTATGGTAAAAAGAGAAGGAGGGAGGAGGATGAGGAAAAGATAAGAGAAGGGATGACAGGTGGGAGTCGTCGGTGGGGGAAGGATTGTTGAGGAGAAGGAAAAAAAAAGATAAGGGGCTGTAGATTTTGGGAGATGATGGCAGAGTTGCAGAGGGGGTGGCAAAAAGGGAAAGTTATTGCAAGTGGTGAAGGTAGTCCTAACAAGAAGTGGGTGCAGAGGGGTAAAATAAAAATTAATTATGGTGTTCAATAAAAATAAATAAAACTCAACCAATTAGGTTTAGCCTAGTTAGTCACTATAACTCTCCTAAGGGTTTGTGACAATGGAGAAGTCATGAGTTTAACTCTCTTTAAGGGAGAAGTTGTATTACGAGACAAGCATGCAAGCGTAAAGATGATAACTCTTATTGATGCTAATCTAACAATTAATAACTGACTTTCACCGATAAAAAAATAAATAAATAAATAAATTAAATTAAATTAAAATTTATGGTGGAAATGTTTAAGAAGTGAGTTGCCTAACCAAATTATTGAGATACATTTAAAACTACCCAACAGCTACAAACCAAGTGGAGTCAATACATTTAAAACTACCCAGCAACTACCAACAAAGTGGAGGTGACAAGTTGACTCAATGGATAAATTGAGCCATGATAGAGACCCCCTCCAATCACCATCCCCACCACCCTACACGCATGTGGCAGGTGGTGATTGGAGGAACAAGAAAAAAAAAGAAAAAGAAAAAGAAAATGTAACCAATGAGAAAGAGAGGGGGTCAAAGGGGGTGGGGGAAAAGGGGCCCAAAACATTTTTGTTAAAAATATGTGGCATCTCATATTGAATCTTGTTCGTTTACACGTTATCCAATTTGGATGTGCATTTTCCACGAAATATACAGTAAAGGCTAATCAACAAGTTGCTAGCTAGCCAGTCCCTGAATAATGTAATGTTATAAAATGCCTTATATTCTAATTTATGAATGGTTCTGGTTTGTCTTTAGTCGGAGAGAAGTCCAATCTAGTATAATTGAATTTGTGCGGTTGATTATAAATTTTATTTTGATAATTTACATTATTTATTTTTTAAATTTTTGTATATTTATTAAAAAAATTCAGTTCAATTTGATAATTGTAACTACTTAATTTTATCGGCTTTATCTATTTAAAAAAAAAAAGAAAAAAAAAAGAAGACAATTTATTTTGAAACTATGCTTATTGTTTTTTTTTTTAGTTAATTATTTAAAAGTTTTGTCTACAAATATGTTATGGTAGTTCAACTTCTATCTAAAATTTTTTGAACTAATAAGTTCTATTGAGTAAAACTGAGAATATTATTAATTTTTCACAATTTTTCAAAACTAAAAACATTATTAATTTTGCATAGTAATGTTGCAGATAATTGTTTCACTAACTAATAAAAAAAGAGAGCATGCAATTAAATGTTTTTTCCCTTCTACTTATTAGTTTGATTTAACTATCCAATAAAACTAATAACATTATCAGTTTTTTCATTTTTAAAGTGTTTTTTTGTTTTTTTTTTTTTGTTTTTTTTGTTTTTTTTGTTTTTTTTTGCACATCAATGTTCCATCATCATGCTTCTTTTTAGACACAAAATTTTCAGCTTTGCACAAAAAAATAATTCAATTTTTTCAATTTTTAGTCTCTTTTTTTTTTTTTTTTTTTTTGTGCACAATTTTTTTTTTAGTTTTTTCAATTTGAAAGTTAATGTTTTAAAGTTTTGAAAATCAAAATAAATATCAAATCATCATATTCCTTTATAGATAATCATAAATGATGAATATTCATTGTTTGAAGGGTGTTTCCGACTATTAAAAATTTAATGGAACTTGAAATTTCAAAAAAATTTCGTTAGGACTTAATAGTGTATAAGTTCATAAATTAGGATTTGTATGTAAATGCCCTTTATTTTTTTAAACACAAATTTGATGAACACAAAAATAGAGAGCTTAATTATTATTATTTTTTTTTTATCAGCAAAAGAGAACTTTATTGATGACAAATAACATACAAAAACATATGAGATGAACATCAATAAAGAGGTGGGAGAGCAAAAGCGCATCATAGCTAACAAACCCAATCCCAACTAGGTTGGCACCGAGAAGATAGCTCAATCATCTGCGAGCTCAACCACAGAGGGATGGAGAGAATCCATGCCCAGAAAGAAACCCATCACACAACAGATTCATCCAATCTTGCTAGCAGAGACAATCCAATCCTCACAGCAAAACAAGACTGGTGTAAAACTGGACAGAGGCACACAGCCATCCACCTGCAATTTTTGTCTCAGCTTCCGTTTATTTCAACGTAATATTTTACTCACTTTTCATTGTTTGGTTAATCATAAAGTAAGCAAAATATTTTTGTTAAAAGCCCAAAAATAACTTTCCTTTTATAATTCTTTTTTGAACACACTTTCCTTTCATAATGGCTCGGCTTCCCTCCAGTCCTAGATTGCACTGGACGGTGCTGTTAGGCCCCTGAAGGCCCATCACGAGACCCGTTTCGATAATTCAAACTGTTCAATGTGTAGAACTCATCGAGTATTATATGTCTATAAAAAAATCACGTTAATCGGATATCGATAATTACGTAATCAAATTAGTTTTGTATTAAAAAAATGAACGGTAAAAAAACAAATAGTTGACAGAAAACTGATCTGATGAGATATCTATCGATATTGAATCAACGTGATTTTTTTCAGACATATAGTATTTGACGAGTTATAAATATTGAACAATTTGGATTATCTAAACGAGACCCGTGGTAAGCTTCCACAGACTCAACAACACCCTGTAATTCGATCTAGGATTGGAGGGAATAATTCGGTAAGTCTTTTTTGGCTTGCTTGACTCACAGCCACCGACATGGACCATACTTTTGGATGCTGAAACTAGAACCTTGCATGTGATCCTTTGCAAGATGCAGGTACTCTGGGTATTAAATGCCAACCACCAAAAAATTGAAAGAGAAATTATATTTTGTATAAAATTATTTTACATGTAAAATATTTTTGGGCAAATTACAAAACAAACCTTAGGGTTTCGCATATTTTTCAATTTTAAAATTTTAAGTTTGACAAATTAAATCTTGGAGTTTCTTCTGTGTTTCAATGTGAACCCTCTGTCCATATCCGTTTGATTGAATTAACGAAATCCGGGCAGAATTTTTAGATTCAAACACACATGTTCAAATACTTGTATTTCCCTCGTCGTAATTCTGTTTTGCCTCATTTTTACGTCGTTGGATTCACCTCATTACATAGTTTTCATTCCATGCCTCACACACCTTATTCCACCTTTTTTTTATGTGCTGTAAAAACTCCGAAAGTTAGCCAAAAATAAGAATTTTCTTTCTTTGGGCAAAATTTTCATATTCAAACACACATGTTCAACCACTTGTATCTCCTTCGTTGCAACTCCATTTCGCCTCATTTTTATGTCGTTTGATTCATCTCATGACCTAATTTTCATTCCATTCCTTATATGCCTTGTTCCACCTTTTTTTGCTTGTTGTCGGAGCTCCGAAAGTTGGCCAGAAATAAGATTTTCTCTCTTTGGGCAAATTATTTTATTTTATTTTTTTCTTTTTTCCTTTCTATCTTTCTTCGTCTATCTTATATCTCCATACTTCTTCCCTCCATCTTCATTTCAACAATTATTCTCTCTTTTACTCTTCCTTCATGGCCCTTCCCCCCACTCTTATGTTTTTTTTTCGTTCTTGTAAGTTATATACATTCATACTCGACGACACCACCACCGTCAAAGGTTCGGTGGCCACCACGAACTAGGTAGAAGGGCCATGAAGGAAAAGAAAAAAAGAAAATAATTGTGAAAAGAAAGTAGGAAGGAAGAAACATGTAGATAGAAGATAAAGGAGGGAAAAAAAACAGAGGAAAATTTTATTTTTGGCCAAGTTTTGGAGCTTTGACGGCATGCAAAAAGAGGTGGAATAAGGCGCATGAGGGGTGAAATGAAAATTAGGCCACAAGGTGAATCCCACAATGCAAAAATGAGGTGAAACGAAGTTACGATGAGGGAGATATAAATGCTTGAAAATGTGGGTTTGAATATGAAAATTTTTCCCAAATAGAGAAAAATCTTATTTTTAGCCAACTTTCAGAGCTCCGACAGTATGCAAAAAGAGATGGAACAAGACTTATGAGGGATGGAACAAAAACTTGGCCATGAGGTGAATCTAACGACGTAAAAATGAGGCAAAACGGAATTACGACGAAGGAGATACAACTGCTTGAACATTTGTGTTTGAATTTGAAAATTTTGCGTAAAGAGAAAAAAATCTTATTTTTGGCCAACTTTTGGAGTTCTAACGGCACACAAAAAGACGTGGAACAAGGCGTATGAGTTATGAAATGAAAACTAGGCAATAAGGTGAATACAACGATGCAAAAATGAGATGAAATGAAGTCATGACAAAGGAGATACAAATGCTTGAACATGTATGTTTGAATCTGAAAATTTTTCCCAATGAGAGAAAAATCTTATTTTTCGCCACATTTTAGAGTTCCAACAGCATACAAAAAGAGGTAGAACGGGGGGTATGAGGGATGGAATGAAAACTAGTCAATGAGCTGAATCCAATGACCCAAAAATGAGGCGAAACGGAGTTCCGATGAGACAAATACAAGTGTTTGAATATGTGTATTTGGATCTGAAAATTTTACCCAGATTTCGTTAGTTCAATCAAACAGATTTGGACGGAAGGTTCACATTGAAACACGTAAGAAACTTAAAGGTTTAATTTGTCAAAATTAAAACTCTGAAATTTAAATTGAAAAACATGCAAAAGACTGGGGTTCTTTTTGTAATTTGCCAATATTTTTTTGGTAAAAAATGTTTTACTTCAAAACAAGTAGCGTCATATGCCATTAAAACTCCACCGTCTGGGATATTGGGATCTTATGCTCCAATGTACTCTTTGCCACATGATATGGCACGAATTTTGGGTTGCACGAATCTCAAGACATAATTGTACAACTACTTTAGTGTTTTTTTTTTCGTTTGGGAACTTAACTACTTTAGTGTTTTTTTTTTAAAAAACTATTTTATGAGAAAAAAAGTTATTGGTTTGGAAAGATTTGTGATTATTTTCATAGTTGAATAGATGATTGTGAGAAAAAAAAATGATTGATTGATGTGTGAGATGTGACATTTTATTTTATTAGTCATTTAAAAAAAATTTTTTAGTTATCTTAGCCAAAACCAAACATCTCAAACAAAGTCGAATACATGAGCTTAGTCAAACGGAAAGATTTAGACAAACAAAATTGTGCATTCTTGAAAATATGGTGTCATTTTTTCATATTGGTAATACTACTTATTTTTAATTTTATTAAAAAATATCAATATATAGTTTAGATTTATTTTACGCATAACAACATATTCTTTATAACAAAATTCTCATCTTTTTCTCTTTGTATATAAATGGCACTATACACAGTTGGGCTGTTCATATTCTAAACCTCTCTTTAATCACTTGTCTCTCTAACAGTCGATCTAATAGTGATCACCACATCTTTATACATGTTCCTAATTATATCAATATAACCTTTTGTCACTCTTTTTTTATCTAACACCTACCAGATTATATCTTGAGGCACTATATCATATGTTTTCTCAAGACTAAAAAAAAATATATGAATTACTCTCCTCAAACGATAGATCGCTTTCATTGTTCACATTAGTTGTTCCAATTAATTTCTAAATTAATGTTTTTCTTAATAAGTCAACTCATTAAACATTCAAAATACTCCGTTATTAAATGATTAATCAACTTGTTGATTAGGCTTTAGTGTTAGAAAACAACTAAGATTCAAGTTAAAGATAAGATAAGAGAAGAGAAGAGAAGTGAAGTGGTGGCAAGTGGGAGTCGTCGGTGGGAGAAGGGTTGTTGAGGAGGAGAAGAGTAAGAAGAAGAAAAAAGAAAGGATAAGGGGTTGCAGATTTTGAGAGACGATGGCAGAGTTGCAGAGGGACTGGCAAGAAGGGGAAGTTATTGCAAGTGGTGAAGGTAGTCCTCACAAGAAGTGGGTGAGGAGGGCTAAAATAAAAATAAATCAACCTCAACTAATTAGGCTTTATCTAATTGGTTACCATGACTCTTCTAAGAGTCTAGTGCTAAGGGAGAGGTCATGAGTTTGACTCTCTTTAAGGGAGAAGTTGAATTAGGAGGCAAGCACACAAGGATAGAGAGGTTAACTCCTATCGGTGCTAATCTAACAATTAATAATTGACTTACGCCCATAAAAAAAAATTCAAAATTTATGATTGAAATGTTTAAGAAGCGAGTTGCCTAGTCAAATTATTGAGATACATTTAAAGCTATCCAACAACTACTAACCAAGTGGAGATGACAAGTCGACTTGATGGATAAACTGAGGATTAAAAATATGTGCCATCTCATATTGAGTCATTGTTTGGGATGTCCTAAATAAATGTATTTTTTTGTCTTTTTGAACTAAAAAGTTGAGGAAAAAATATGGATGTTTGGGTTAATTTTTTAACTTTTTATGAAAAAATGTGTATCAAAAAATTGTATAAATAAGTGTGTAGGAGAAGATAGGATAGGAGCCATACGGAATGGCAGTGGTGACTGACTGTTTGAGTAGATGAGAAAATATTGTCTACTTCTCGGGCTTTGATTGGATGGTGTTGTTTGGCCCTTGGGGGCCACCACGGGTCCCGTTTTTCTAATTGGAACCGTTCAATATATAGAAATCATCGAGTACTATATACTTGTAAAAAAATCACGTTGATTAGATATCGATAACTATCTGATCGTGTTAGTTTTCTTTGTCAACTGTTAACTATAATACCATCCAATTTTTATACAAAACTGATTTGATCATATAGTTAGCGATATCCGATAGATGTAATTTTTTACAGGCATATAGTACTAGACGAGTTCTACATATTGACGGTTCAGATTATCAAAACGAGACCCATGGTAGACCCCCACAGGCCCAACTTTGCCATGCAAATAAGTGAATGTACACATGTTATTATTTTTTGTTTTTCCTTTCATTGCAGGTAGCTGACATATCTGTACATTGATGGGTTGGTCGGATTGAACTTTTATATTAATTTATCATTTAAATTAATATTTGTATATTATTTTTAAAAAAATTTTTTTTGGTGAATAGTGATAACTTTTTAACTTTTTTAGTAACTTTTTGACTTTTTGACTTTTTCAAGGATTGCCAAACCAACCCTGAATCTTGTTTGTTTATACATGATGGATGTGCATTTTCCACGAAATATACAGTAAAGGCTAATCAACAAGTTGCTAGCTAGCCAGTCCTTGAACAATGTAGTGTTATAAAATGCCCTACATTCTAATTTATGAATGGTTATGGTTTGTCTTTTGTTAGATAGAAGTCCAATCTAGTATAATTGAATTTGTGAGGTTCATTATAAATTTTATTTTGACAATTTACATTATTTATCTTTTAAATTTCTGTATATTCATTAAAAATTTTAGTTTAATCTGATAATTGTAACTACTTAATTTCATCAGCTTTATCGATCTATAAAAAATAATAATAATAATAATAATTAAAAAAAAAGACAATTTATTTTGAAACTATGCTTATTGTTTATTTTTAAGTTACTTATTTAAAAGCGCTATTTACAAGTAGTTCAAGTTCTATCTAATATATTTTGAACCAATAAATTCTATTTAGTAAATTGAGAATATTATCAATTTTTTTGAATTTTTAAAAACTAAAAACGTTATCAATTTTGCATAAAAATGTTCCAAGTAATTGTTTCTTTAACTGATTAAAAAAATAAAGCACGAGATTAAACGTTTTTGTCATTCTACTTATTAGTTTAATTCAACTATCCAATAGAACCAGTAACAATGTTCAGTCATCATTCTCCTTTATAGACACAAAATTTTCAATTTTGTACAAAAAAATAATTCAATTTTTTTTTTTTTTAAAAAAAAAAAAATCAGCTTGTTTGGTTTTGTTTTTCTGAAAACAGTTTTCAGAAAATTCTAGCCTGCGTTTGGTTGTGTTTTGTAAATGTGATTTGAGAGTATGAGTTGTATTTTGAGTTTGTGTGTTGTAGAATTATGGTTTGAGTGTAGAAAATTTGTTTGGTAAAGAGTTTTGAAAATAGTTTTGAAAAAGAGGTTTGATTTGAGTAGGGAATTGTTGATGTGACAATTGATATGTGATACAAAAATTTACAACTCATAACTAAACATACAACTCAAAATTATTTTAAAGCACATAAAAAATTTTAAAAATTTCAGAAAATATTTTTCCCGATTATGTAAATCAATTGCAAAAAAAAAAAAAAAAACAAAAAAAAAATCTGGAATTCAGAGGACATCCGGGTGGACGTCCCCAAGGACATCCGGGTGGACATCCGGGTGATCTTCCAGGTGGACATCCCAAGGCATAAATTTCAAAAAAAAAAAGGAACAATGCGTCTGATGTTGCAGAGTAAAACAGATGTTCTGTGCAGAGTTCTCAAAACACCATTTGAGAATCACAACCAAACACAATGCTTGAATTAAGATGTAGAATTGTGATTTGAAATCACAACCAAACACAGCCCTACTTTCTTATTTTTCGTATTTTTTTTTTGTTTTTACTAAATTTGTTTAATATTTTAAGCAATTTTTTTTAAATTTTTAGACATACCTAACATAAATATACCTAAAAAGTAAAAAAAAAAATTGTGAAAAAACCATATAAAAATTCACAACATACCAAAAATACAAAATATATATATATATATATATATGAGAATTCAGTACATTTTTTGTACTTTTATGTATTTATTAATTTTTTAAAATATTTTTTCACAAATTTTTTACTTTTTAGATATATCTAAGTAAGGTGCATCTAAAAAAATTTAAAAAAAAATGCTTAAACTTTTAAAAATATTCACTAAAAACAAAAAAACACGAAGAACAAAAAACTCAGTTTTCAAAAAACTTAATCCAGAAAACTCAAATCAAACACACTGATTAGTTTTTTTTTTCCACATTATTTTTATTTTTATTTTTTTTAGTTTTTTCAATTTGAAAGTTGATATTTTAAAGTTCAACAAGGATTTATTCCACTAAAAAAAAACCACTAATAGCACTAATGCATTGGGAATGCCACACAAAAAAAAAAAAAAAAAAAACAAGGCATCGCCCACTGCCACATCATTAATGGTGCTGTTAAGGCACCACTTTTAGTGCTCTCAACCATTTTTCTTTAAAGTTTTGAAACTCAAACTAAATGTCGAATCATCATTTTTTTTATAGATAATTATAAATGATGAATAATCATTGTTTAAAAAATAATTTCGACTGTTAAAATTTTAATAGGACTTGAAAGTTCAAAAACTCTTAATTAGGACTTAATGGAATCTAAGTTCATAAATTAGAACTTGTGTATAAATGTCATTTATTTTTTTAAACACAAATTTGATGAACACAAAAATTGAGGGCTTAATTAATTTATTTTTTTTTATTTTTTTTCTCTTCGGCTCCATTTATTTCAACGTAATATTTTACTCATTTTTTATTATTTTGTTAATCATAAAGTAAGTAAAATATTTTTTTATGAAAATAACTTTTGTTAAAAGCTCAAAAATAACTTTCCTTTTATAATTCTTTTTTGAACACATTTCCTTTTATAATTCGGTGAGTCGTTTTTGGCTTGCTTGACTCACAGCCACCGACATGGACCATCCCTTTGGATGCTGAAACTAGAACTTTGCATGTGATCCTTAGTAAGATGCAGGTAATCTGAGTATTAAATGCCAAACAACTTGTGTGTAAATACCCTTCTATTTTTTTGAACACAAATTTGATGAACACAAAAATGGAGGGCTTAATTTTTATTTATTTTTTCTTTCTTTCTCTTAGGCTCCGTTTATTTCAACGTGATAAAAATATTTTACTTATTTTTTATTGTTTGGTTAATCATAAAATAAGTAAAATAATTTTTTACGAAAATAACTGTAGTTGAAAGCCCAAAAAAAACTTGGAAAAATTACCAGTAAATCCTATATGATAGAAAGTTGAACCATTTAGTCCTATGAATTTTCTTATGCACCATTTAGTCCCACTATCTACATCAGCAACATCAACAACATTATTAACATCATCAAAACATTAGCTACATTAGCAACATTAACAAAACATCATAAAAAAAAAAAATATGTGAACATCATTAATTTCTAGATCAATTCCTCCTACAGTCTCGATTACAATTCAAAACACAAACAGATACGCGATCACATATATATATATATATATATAAAAGCCCTAGATGTCGATCAATGTAAAAAAAGAAAACCGAATGTTAACTCAAAAGCCCTAAATGACGATCATATATATATATAATCAATGTCGATCATATATATCTATATATAAAAGCCCTAAATGTCGACGATCATCTTCTTCTTTCAGATCGATTTGGTGGGTACCCAGTTCGGAGTTGGGTCCCCCAGTGTTCCTATGCCTTCGAATATCTCTCTCGCCAATGATGGGTTTGTTTGCCCTAAACCCACTTTGCAAGGTATATATATTCACATTGTTTCAGTTCTGTTCTGTCATATATTGATGGGTTTTTGATTTGATCTTTTATCTCTGTTTGGATACTTAGAATTTGTGGAAAGTGATGGAAGTTTGGAATTTTGTTAGATAAGATGAGATCTTGGAGAATTGGAGAAACTAATTTTGATGGGTTTTTGTTACTTTGATGTATTGATGATGGGTTCGATTTGATTTCTTTTGCTGCTGCTATTCAAATTTTTATCTCTATTTGTTTGCTTATTTTCAGTTCTGTTGATTCTATATATGCAGATTTGTAGATATTGGTATTAATGTTTAATATTTAATGTTTGATGATGTTTAATGTTTAATGTTGATGATGATGTTTAATGTTTTATGATGATGTATAATGTTTAATGTTGAAGAATAATGTTTTATGTCTGATATTTGATGTTGATGATGAATAATGTTTAATGTTTAATGTTTGATGATATTTATTGTTTAATGTTTAATGTTTAATGTTTGATGATGTTTAATGTTGATGATTTGATGTCGATGATGTTCAATGGTCATTAACATTGGGATAGGACCTAACGGTTCATAAGAAAATTCATAGGACCAAATGGGTTACAAGAAACAAATTTGGGATTTATTGGTGCATGCCCCAAAAAACTTTTCTTTTATAATAATTTTTTTAACACACTTTCCTTTTATAATTCGCTAAGTCGTTTTTGGCTTGCTCGACTCACAGCCACCAATATGGACCATCCCCTTGGATGCTGAAACTAGAACTTTGCATGTCATCCTTAGTAAGATGCAGGTAATCTGAGTATTAAATGCCAAACACCAAAAAATAGAAAGAAAAATTATATTTTGTATAAAATTATTTTACATGTAAAATATTTTTTTGGTATAAAATGTTTTATTTCAAAACAAATACAGTCTTAATGTCTTTGATTTTTCTTTATACTTATGCCATTAAAACTCCACCGGAAGGGAGCTTGGGATCTTCTGCTCCAATGTACTCTTTACCACGCGATATGCCTCAAATTTTCGGACATAATTGTACAAGTACTTAACTATTTTAGTGGTTTTTTTTTTTAAAACTATCTTATGAGATGAAAAAAATTGTTAGTTTGGAAAGATTTGTGATTTTTTTTGTAGTTGAATAGATAGTTGTAAGAAAAAAAGTGATTAATTGATATGTGAAATGTGACATTTTGTTTTATTAGTTATTTTTAAATTATTTATTTTTATTTTTATTTTTTGTCTTTATTAGATATTTTAGCCAAAATCAAACATCCCAAACAAAGCGGACTACATGAGGTCAGACAAACCGAAAGATTTAGACAAAAAATTGTGCATTCTTGAAAGTATAGCGTCATTTTTCATATTAGTAATACTACATATTTATAATTTTATTAAAAAATATCAATATATAATTTAAATTTATTTTACGCAGATACCCCACAATACATCAAGTAATTTGTAGCAACACATTCTTCTTAACAAAATTCTCAGCTTTTTCGCTTTCTATATAAATGGCACTTTACACAGTTGGGCTATGCATATTCTAAACCTCTCTTTAATCACAAACCAAACAAATGGAGGCTCATTTGCATACAATCATGGTCGTGTTGGTTTTGGGAGTGGTGGTGCTTGCTTCTCAAACATGTCATGGAAGAAGCGACACTACAATGCGTATATATGAATCAAAGCAAGCAGTGACCAGCTTCAGGGTCAAAGATAAAAAGACAACACCTCCCGCACCCCTTTTCAGCAGCTCACCTCATTTCAAAAGCCCACCTCCTCAACAAAATCATGGTCCTCCTCCACCTGCAATGTATTGATCCTCTCTATACGGTTTTTATTTTTAATTTTTATAGTTATTGTCTAATTTTGTGATTGAATTCTATGTATTTAAAAAAAACTGTATTGTAGTCTTTTAATTGAAATTCTAGATGAGTTCTAGTCTAAATTTTTTTTTTTTTTTTTTTTGATAAGCAAAAGGAAACAACTTTATTGATATCAATAAACGGATTACATCAATAAAGTAAGGGCGAAAAGCAACGAGCATCGTAGTGCTACCCTTCATCCCAACTAGTTTGGCTTGGCACCAAGAGCAACACTCAATCATTTGAAAGTTCACGCCAAAGGGTTGGCTAGATACCAACACCACAGAAGAAAACAAAACAAACAAAACAACCAGGACACAAAGACCAAACAACAATACACCTACAACTCCCCCAGCCCGTCTAGTACAACACTCCCCCTTCCAAGACCAATCTGATACAACAATGCACAACTCAGTAGCAATAGAACTTGGATGCAAATCTGTCTGCTACAGGTTACAAATGAAATCCTGGATTGAATATGGACACCCCTTTGATTGAGCTTTAATCCATATTGCAATTCACACCTCGATCAATTCACAAGAGTTCTACCAAAAGAATCTGCTTCCCACTAAAAGAACAGCGGGTCATTTTCACCTTTTATTTAAAAATAAATTACAAAAAATTGAACAAAATTCGTGAGCTGTAAGACGTCGGTGATGGCGGCGGTGATAAATGTAGCAATGACCAAATCTTAAAATCAACAAGCAAGAAAGTTTACCTTGAACATATATAATGTAGATTCAAAATTAGTGTAATGTGATGTGAGTGATACTTAGATGAATGTGACATATAAATTTCTTTCGTTGAGCTAATTTTTAAGAATATATAGTATTACTGTATACATAATCATAATAAATAAATAAAATTTTCAATAAAGTGATAAGTACTTATAAATTTATTAATTATACTAGTTGTAAGCATGCAAAATTTCAAATAATTGTAAATTGCACTACAGGAAAAATAGGTAGCAATCAACTCGTAGGCCGACACGTATCTCTGTTCAATAATGATCGGATGCATCCAGGAAGGGATGTCTATCATGGAAGATAGAGTTGATAAAGCGTCTGCGAACATGTTGCTCTCTCTTAACAGATGCGTGAAGGTTAGTTTCTCAAACCTAGGAATCAGAACGTCGAGGGTTTGGTCATAGATTTTCATCCTTTCTTCCTTAACCTTCCAGTCTCCTTTTGCTTGAGACACAACTAGGTTCGAGTCCCCAATGACGTCCAACCGTTTTGCCCCTAGTTCCAGGGCGGCTTCCAAGCCAGCGATACATGCCTCGTATTCCGCTTCGTTGTTTGATACCTTGAACCGAAGTTTAAAAGCTAAAGGTATGTGGGAATTGTCGGGTGCTATTAGCAACACTCCTATCCCATACTCGTACTGGTTAGATGCTCCGTCAAAGTACATGGTCCAAATCTCTTCTTCAACCTGCAAAATGCCCTTATTTGGAAACAAATACTCTACTGCTTCATCTCCCTCCACTAGGTGGTCGGCTAGGAATTCCGCTACCGCTCTCCCTTTCACTAACTTGTGAGTCATATACTTCAAATCAAATTCAGAGAGAAGAAGCAGCCAATGGGCTAGCCTACCCGTAAGCGCTGGTTTCTTGAAGAGATATTTGATGGGATCTAATCTTGAAACTAGAATTACGGAGTGAGCTAACAGGTAGTGCCTCAATTTCCTGGTAGCCCATAACAAGGCCAAACAAGCCTTCTCGAGCGGAGTGTAACAGGTCTCATATTCCAGTATCTTCTTGCTCAGGTAATAGATAGCCTTCTCCACTTTATCCTCAGATTCCTGCGCAAGCATGCAGTCCATTGTCGTGTCGGTTACTGACAGATACAAAATCAGCAGCTTCCCCGGCTCTGGCGGTGACAACACGGGCGGGTTCTGAAGGTGCTGTTTGATTTGTTCAAAAGCTACCTGGCATCGGTCATCCCATTGGAATTTCTTTCTTTTCTTCAAGAGACCAAATAGTGGTTCATTTTGCAATAAACCGTCTTATGAATTGCATTTTACCCAGAAAGCCGTGCACCTCATTTTCAGTCCTTGGTGGTGGCATTTCTAGGATGGCCTTCATTTTGGAAGGATCGACTTCGATGCCCCTTTGTGTAATCAAGAACCCCAGCATTTTTCCTGCTGTGACACCAAAAGTGCACTTCTGTGGATTCAGTCACAACCGATATTCTCTGATCTGTTGGAAATATTTTTTCAAGGCAGTGTAGTAGCCCTCTCTTTCCTTGGACTTGACAATCATGTCGTCCACATACACCTCAACCTCTTTGCGGATCATATCATGTAAGATCGTGGTTGCAGCCCATTGATAAGATTAGCCCCAGTATTTTTCAGACCGAACGACATCATCCTGTAACAGTAGGTTCCCCACGGCGTGGTGAAGGCAGTCTTCTCCCTATCCTTGGATGCCATCAAGATCTGGTTGTACCCTGAAAACCCATCCGTAAAGGAAAACAACGCATGGCCTGCGGTGAAATCCACCAATTCGTCGATGTGCGGTAGAGAAAAGTCGTCATTCGGACTAGCTTTGTTCAGATCTCTGAAATCCACACACACCCGAATTCTGCCATCTTTCTTCGGCACCGGAACGATGTTGGCCAACCAAGTAGGATACTCAGATACTAGCAAAAACCCTGTATCTATCTGCTTGGTGACCTCTTCTTTGATTTTCAAAGCCCAATGCGAGCGTATTCTCCGAAGCTTCTGCTTGACGGGTCGAGCCTCAGGGTCAAGAGGGATCCAGTGCTGTACAATCTCAGGATCGATTCCAGGCATGTCTTCGTAGGACCACGCGAAAACATCTTTGAAATCTTTTAATAAAGCGACTAAGCGCTCGCGTTCCTCCGAAGACAATTTTGACCCGATCTGGACCAGACGCGGATCCTTCTCAGTACCCACATTAATTGAAATGATTTCATCAGCTAGGGGTTTTACAAACCTCTTCTCCTCTCGATCAATCAAATGTTTTAAAACCAGAGGAATTCCTTCCTCGTCGTTTTTATCAAAATTTTGAAAGTCATGATCAATGCAATACACAAGTGGCACAGAAAAGTACTCAGAAACAATAGTGGTACCATTCTCATTCACAACTTCTAGTTCATCCAATTCCTCGGTTACAACCGACTCAAAAGAAAAGGAAAAAGACGGCCTGGACAAAACAACGGCATCCGAGTTATCAACCCCAGGAATACCGGACTTTGACTCAGAAGAACTAGAATCTAATTCCGACTCCACAGACTCTGTGGAATCGGATTCCGGTTTACTACCTGATTCAAAACTGCTGGACAAAAAGCCCTCCTCGAACTGCCAAATGAGGGAGGGTGCGATAGATGCATCTAGAATACCGATAGAAAGGTCCACAGCTAATCATGGAAACAGTGAAGTCATCCCCCAAGCTCTCGGGTTTGATCTGAGGATCCAAGAGGAGACAAGACAGCGCTGCTCCTATCTCAAGTTCTATGCCATCGGACTCATCCTCTATACACTGTTCAGCCTCAGCTGGTAGGTCAGTCTGCTCTTCTGCAACTTCATCCCCTTGCAACTGTAGGTCAAAGAAGATCTCGAAGCTGGGTAAACGCCGCTTCTCAGAATTCAGCCATGGCTCAGGAAAGCCACAAAATGGGAAATCTTCCCCCTCCTGGACAAAGCGGCCATTCAGGGTTCCTTGAATGGGTTTATGTACAAGCTCGTAGGGCCTCCCACTTTGCTTTGCCTTGGCTCTTCCTGCCATTTCCTTTCCCTTCCTTACCCAATCCTCTTTGGTAGGCATGTAACCTAGACCAAAGGTATGAGGGTTACGTGGCACTTCAGCCAACGCAGCAACGCCCTTTCGGCCGCTCCTCCCCAATTCCATTCCAGGTATATGTTGCAGCTTATTCATGAGGTAGACGGATTGAGCACAAACATACAACCCCTCATCAATAGCCAGAATATCTTGCACTACCTGGGCCTCAGCCAAGGTGAATCCAGACAAAAAGGCATCTTGCTCGCCGTGTACAATTTCCAAGACCGATGTAGTAACCTCCGGCGGCAGATGTATGGAAGAATTCCCAAAAACAATAGATGTCCCCTTCTATAGGGGTACTTTAGTATCTGATGCAGAGTGGAAGAGACAGCTCTTACTTGGTGCAGCCACGGCCGTCCAAGGAGTAAATTTAAAGTGGCCGAAACATCCAGGACGTAGAACTCAATGTCTTATTGCGCCGGGCCAACCTGGGTTTTGATCCGAACTGTACCTATCACTTCCCGACTTGTATTGTCATAAGCCCGAATCACCTAGGTTGTTGGTACAAAGTCTACGGGTTTCAAACCGATAGCATAGGCTGTGCACAACGGACACACATTAATTGCAGACCCGGTATCAACCAAGATGACTGGTATCCACTTCTCTGTACATTCAACAGAGATGTAGAGTGGCTTGTTATGCTCAGAGCCCTCAGGCGGCAATTCTTTATCTGTGAAAGTCAAAGTCGGTAAGGCCCTTCCCGGGAAGACCAGTCCTACTAACTGCTCAGGAGTTGTGACGATTGAGAGCTTTACCTTATCCATTGTTAATAGGATGGCTTGTTTGTACACCCATGAAGCCATGAGCAATCCCCAAATGGATATATCCACTTGAATCTTCTTCTACTGCTTCAGTACAACTTCTTCTTCTAGCAGTTTATCTTTCTGTTTCTCTACCTCCTTATCCTTCCCTGATACTTCTGGTTGATCTAGGTGTGGGGGCTTAAAGTACCGCCTGCTCCTCATCATGTGATCGACTTCCTCGGCATACTATGTATCATCTGGCAAATTTTGTCCCCAATCCTCATCTGCGTGGGCAAGATGTAAATCATCATCTTTCTACGATATTCCTCCGGTAACCGACAAGCACATGTCCGGTTCCGTTGTAGGTATTCCCGTGTCCACAACACAGTCAGTCCCCACAGGGCCTTTGGCTTTTCTAGCCTTCTGATCATTCTCAGTTCTTTCATGCTCGAACTGCTTCAGCACAGCCTCCTGTTCTGTATCGGCTATACAAGTACTACCCAATTCTTGAGCAAAATTCTTAGTACCAGTGCTCTCCGGCAACTTCCCCTTGTCGTCGACCGTTCCGGCCGTTGCAGAAATTCCCGTTTCCAGCTGTCCCTACTTTGGTTGAGACCCCTCATCAACATCCGGTTCATCACTGAGCCACCCTGTATTATCCGTTGATCTGTTCATATCAAACCAGCCAATCTGTACATTCCCCAGATCCTGTTCACCGAAGAACTGCAGATTACTGATGTCCTTCTCAAGCTCAGCTAAGTCATCCAGTCCCTGTAACCTCCATTCCCGTCGGCAATTCCACTCCTGGTCTGGCCTGGCTAGTTGGCACAATGTAATGGCAGGGGTTGTACTCCTCTTCAGTTAAGCTCACAGAGCCCTTAGGCATACCTTCTTCTACCACAGCCACTACCACAGGTTCGGGTTGGGATATAGACGCGCTCATCATGCACAGGTTTGTGCTTTCTGAGATGAACAACGCCGGCTTGGGTAGGTGAGAGGGGGTGATGTATATACTGGGGTCATATGAGACGGCCAGTGTTTGGATAAGATTTATTTGCCGGGGTGGAGGGGGTTAGTTGTGTGGTGGGAGAGGATTTGTAGTGACGTTAGGCTTTTCAGGAGGCGCTATCACTTTGTTGTCAATGAGATCCTAAATCTCATGACGGAGTCTAAAGCATAGGTCGGTATCATGACCATGCTATAGATGGAATGAGCAATACTTGGCCGGGTTGTGTGTAGGAGGGAGGGGATTAGGTAATGGGCACGACTCCAGGGTTTTTAGATAACCCTTTTCTGATCAGGACCCTCAAGGCCGTAGATAGAGACATGTAGAGTGGGGTGAAAACCCTCTAGCCTCGAGGTTGGTGCTTTGCAGGTTGTGAGGAGGTTCCGGATGTACCGGTAAAGGGAGTGGCTATTTTCGGTGTGGTGGTGACCATACCAACATCAGAAGTCCTTGCAGCTGTATTATTACTCGTAGCCACATTTGAACTGCATGTAAAAGCCCTCTTGGGCTGCTCCTTTTCATGGTCCATCAGACCCTGTTTCATCGCATCCCCTATCTGCACCCCTATCTCATGAAGGTCAGCAAATGTAGGTAGCAGCCTCAGTTGCAGATTACGAACGACCATTCTTATTTGGTCCTTTTCAGCTGGCCGGGTGGTCATTATGGAGGCCTTGGCCCTCCACCGAGTGACGAAATCGGAGAAGTCCTCCTTCGGCTCTTGACGAGTTGCCTCGAGATCATGAGTTGTGACCTCGATCTGAGTGTTATAGGAATATTAGGCGACAAAGGCCTTAGTCATCTCTTCCCAACTCCTCTTCACAGAATCTTCCAACTTAGCAAACCAAATAGCCGCGATACCCGACAAGGTCCGGCCGAAGAGGGATAACTTATGCAGTCTAGTTAAGCCCATCAGCCGCAGAATATCTGAAAGTAGCTGCAAGTGGACAATGGGATCACCCGAACCGTCAAAACGGTCTATCTGTGGCATTTTAAACATATCTGGCAAGGTCACCACTGCATCAGTATAGCCATCCTCTATATCTGAGATCGAATTAACACCCTGAGCTCGTTTGAAAAGTTTTTCAAGCTTCCTTACTTTTAGAGCGGCAGGGTCGACCTCAAACTCAAACGGTGCCTCCGTTGGGTAAACCGATGCTTTGGAAGT
Source organism: Camellia japonica (assembly GCA_030407325.1). Taxonomy (NCBI): domain Eukaryota; kingdom Viridiplantae; phylum Streptophyta; class Magnoliopsida; order Ericales; family Theaceae; genus Camellia; species Camellia japonica. Next base: position 78,750,558 of record JAPPVO010000032.1, on the reverse strand, counting down.
CTGAGGTGGAATCGGATCCACTGGGATGTCCGCATTTTCCTAGACATTGGCTGTGAGAGCAGGAGCTCTGGGTACTGGAATATCTACAGGAGGTGGATGGGATGCAGAAGCTGTTGCCTATTGTGGTTGTTGTTGCTGTTAAAGCCTAGCAATCAGTTCAGCCTGCTGGGCTGCAATCTCCGTTTGGCGAGCGGTAACTTCCGCTTGACGAGCAACGTCTAGCTGCATGGCCTCGATGGTTTGTTGAAGTTGGCGCATCATATCCTCCATATTGTCTACGGGGTGCTGATCTATCAAATCCAGTGTATACTCTCTTTCTGAGGTGGAAGCAGAAAACTGGGTTGACTGAGCACAGGTGACGTAGATAGTGACCGTTGAATTGGCGACTGCTGAACCGATGATCTATGCCTGACTCTCATCTGTCTCGTAACCGGAGGTAGCGAAGCAAACATTGATTGTCCTCCAATAAGATCCTCAGATCGGTAAATCCTCCTGACTCGAGTTCAGAGTGCTCGGGGGGTAACTACCTCGTCGGAAGCAATTGTGAAATACTACCTTGCAAAAAGAAAATAAAGCAAAAGAAACAAAATCAGAAAATGCACAGCACCTCGGCTTAGACAAAGACAACACACAGTTGAAATCATAAGCTGGACAATCCATACTCAAACACTGATCTCTGCCCCAAATTTCTGCTTGAAAACTGATACTCTGAAACTGATACCCAAACTTGTAACTGATACATACATTCCTACAGAGTTACACTCTAAAAGCACATATCAAGCAAGTGTCAGCAAAAACACCCCTATGATAGGGTAGGGTTACCCTGTCCTAATTTCGTCAGGAACTAGGGGTTCGCTACACAAGCAACTGGTTTCAAACGAACCTTCATTTGGGTGAGCAACCTGTCCTAGTTTGGAACAGTCTCTAAGGCTCCGATATGCAACTAGGTCGATTGGTCAAAAAGGGTGCCTCAGCAAGACCACCTAATATACCTCTCGCTCCTAACATCGAGAAATGAAAGGAGGATCAAACGGTACAGCGGTAGTCCAGATCCAATGTTTGTGTTTCCATCGTGGCAGAGCCTGCAATCGGTCAGTCTTATGGCAAGCTTTTCCAAGCGAGCCTCCGACAAACCATTTAGGAATATAGATGGAAAACATTGTGACTTAAACGCACCAATGCAAATGTAAATGCAAAGAAACACATAAGTGTAGATAAAACAACATATCATGAGTTCGAGTCAAGTTCTCTAAATCCCCAATAGAGTCGCCAGAAACTGTAGCTCGACTTTTTCGCACCCCCTTTCGGAGAGCTCGAATTGGTCCTACAGTTCGGACTCTTGTCACGGTTCTAAATCTAATCTCACAAAATGCAATGTCAAACTGATAAACACCAAAGAGTCCAATCCGGAAAATCATTTTGGAAAATCAATTTTAAATCAAATAATGCCAAAATTGGATTGTTTTTCCAGATTACAGAATCGCCACCTAAATATTTTGTTTTTGGGAAATTTAGGAAACCCGGACTTGTGCCAAAGGCCACGTGTCCGTCATCACCAAAGTTGCCTCGGCTCGGGAACTTGGGTATGAGAGGGGAAGGTCCTGAAATGAGCACCCCCCTCGCCCGATCAAAGGATCGGCCTCTACTAACATGATATGTTGTTTTTATAAACCTCATGTGTTCTTATTCTAGTTATTAGCTAACTTTACTATGTGACGCACACAAGCAAGTATAGACTAAAATCGCAAAAATTAGAACGAAGTCAACTCATGTTTGTTTTTGAAAATGATTTGAATTTGCCATCCTCAAGTGGGCTAAAATGCGGATTGGCCATCAAACATGATGGGCTTAAAACATGATTTGCCACTTCGTAAAGTGGGCTTAAAACATACATTCGCTGAATCATCCAATTCAAGCAACAAAGCCTTCATCCATCGGCATTCATGCAGTTTAGCATTTAAGCACATAGCCTCATGGTAAACATGCTAAACATGGTAATATAGAAATCACACTCATGCAAGCATGCTAAAGCGTAAAAACTTACCGAGTACTCCAAACCAAAACAAAAACTAGTTACAAAGAATGCATGATCCTAAATATACAAAATGCCTAATGCAACACATGCAATAATGCGATTAATAGGCTTAGCTACTAATATGGCATATGATTTGATTTAATTTGATAACATGCTTTGAAACACGTATTCAAATAAGTATTGAAATTGACAATGCAGTTTGAATGATGCGTCGAGCCTTAGTACATGCAAGAAAAATGAATGAATGCAAGCATACAAGCATAAGGTATGCTAATTGAAAATGTCCCTAATCTAACCATCGAAAGCGATTAAATAAATGGGAGAAAGACGTGGGGTTGGAAGACATGCACACACTCACACACACTTATTATAACATTATGCCCTCTCGAAGGAGGGTCTGAATGAATAAGCTAAGCTACACTAAGCTAAGCTAATTATTACAAAACGAAACTAATTAACTATTCTAGTTAACTAATTATTACAACACAAATGAATAACTAGCTATGCTAAGCTAATTAAAATATTACAAAATGAATTAAGCTAATTAATTACAACACAAGTATGAATGAATTAGCTAACTTATTCTAAGCTAACAAAAGCAATTAAATGACCTCGGGGCGAGGGATGCATGCATGCTCGGTTGCTCCACCCGAAAATGCCATTGTCTTGTCATCGGATGCCTCTGTTTGCACTCGTTTGATCACTAAAAATTGTACCAACTCCCAGATTGTCTCTGCTCCAACGCAAGAACACATTTTTGCAAAAATTCACTGGTGGCCGGTTGGCTACAAAAAGTGGTTGTCGGCCACCTTAACTGGCCGGTCGGCTACATTAAGTGGTCAGTTGGCTACTTCAAGTGGCCGGTCGGCCACCTTCTTTTCTGGACTTCTCCTTTTGCTGCAACAGAGAGCAAACAGAGGCAAAACAATGCATTTTCAAGAAATGTATGTACTGCTACCCTCCTTATCATTGTGCAAACTCAAAAGAGGGTAACTCTTGGCTCTCAAGCCATCAACCAAGCATTTTCAATGCATGATGGCTAGAGGACCAAGCTTGTACAAGGTTAATGAATGCACAAACAAGACCAATACAACCATCACCCTATCATGCATGATCAAGGGTGACGGCGACTAAGAAAAGTGGCATGTTTCATCACTTTGAGTATGAAACGTCCCATTTTCCTTGTGTTTGGATTAACGTCCGATCCAAACACATGCAATGCAACACAACATGCTTAATCTTGCCTCTTTTACTTTGTTCATTTTGTTTACTCATTTTAGATTACTAATCCATTCTTTAATTGATTAATCCAAAAGTAAGTGTCCTCTAATTGAAAGTAGGCTTAAACCACAAGTGCCTTGAGCATGAAAGAGTCCCCATGCCATTGGTTAGTAGAAACCCTCAAAAGAGGATTAAAACCATTAAGCATAAGTGTCTCAATTTCACACTCAAGCCAACGAAGGGTTCAAAGTCACTTTCAAAACAAATGAAAGAGTGAAGAATAGAGGGAGATTGCAAAGATTTCAGTGCTGAAATGGCATGCAAAATGACACTAAATCATGCAAGTCATGTTTAAGAGCCTAACTCATTAAGCTAGTGAAGACCATTACACTATAGCCATGCAATACAAGTCTCAACTAACCAAACCAGCTTAGAACAAAGTTAAAATATGCCAAAACAGTGGCTAAAACTTGCTGAGATTACGGCACAAAAGGCTAGAAAAACATGCTCACATGTTAGCTTGCAAACAAGACTCAAGACACAACTCTCAAAAGCAATGATAGAGTGAAACAAATGAGCATGTGATAGAGCTATAAACACTGAAATTACATGTTAAAAGACACTACAACATGCAACCATCTCAAACAAATCAAGTTTGAAGGGCTAGAATGCCAAGCTAGTGAAGCTATTTGCACTACAACTATGCAAAACAAGGCTCATATGACCAACACAGCCCAAAACAGAGCTAAAACCAGTCAAAACAGTAGCTAAAACATGCTTGAATTAAGCTAAGTTAAACCACAGAAACATGCTACCATAGGATGCTAACTGGGCATGCAAGAGAGACACAAGGAGGGGAGGCTACCCCCTCCATTTTTGGACTTCAAAACATGCTTTTTACCACTGAAAGAACTCTGAATTTCAATGGTTTAAAAGCCCAAAAAGTTTGATTTTAGTATGCTCAAAGATGGTGTAAAGGCTTATACAAATAAGCAACAAGAATGGTAGACAACCCCTTAGCACAAAATGACCTCAAACTACCATATTAAGCTTCAAAAATCAGAGTTTTTTGTAGTTGAAAACTAGGCCAAAAACAGTATAAAAATATGGCTAAGTAAGTGATTAAAATAAAGCCTACAAGGTAAGTAATATACCTCTTGAAACTCAGCACAAAACAGCCACAATTCTGAGCTAAAACCACCCTTAGGAGCTCAAACTAAGCCTCAAAGAACCTCAGCTCCAAGATGAGGATATTTGGTTAAGGGTCTTTGTGCAAAAGTGTAGAGAAAATCAACCATCAAGCACAAAACAAGAGAGAGAGAGAGAGAGAGAGAGAGAGAGAGAGAGAATTCTAGAGGGAGAGGGAGAAAATTTGCTCAAAATTATCCAATCTCTTTAAATGGTGAGGGACCCCCCTATATATAGAAAATCAAGCTAAAGGCTTGTATTCATCCCTTCATACACATGTATGGAGATGGCTTTCAGTGATCAACAACTGGCACAGCTGACAAACAAATATCTGAAAAAGGGAACAAATGGTCGTCGGCCACTTTAAGTAGCTAACCGGCCACCACAACTAGCCAACTGGCCAGTTCAACTGGTCGACAGAAACAAAAAGTGGCCGACAAGGCCCCTCCCTCTTCCAGGCAAGAGGCACCAAGGTTTGGCCCAAAAACAAGCACAAAACAAAAAAGGTTTAGAGGCTCAAAGACAAGGCGTTCTGCCAAAAACTTCGGGCGCTCAAAACAAGCACAAACAAGCACAATCATCGAGTGCACAAACGATGACGTCTAAATCTTGAGGTCGGTCAAAAATGGGGTGTCTACAGTATTGAAGATTTTCCTTTTTGGTCCAAATAATGGTTTGTGTTGTAAAAGGTAAAATTTTGAGAAAATCAACTTCGTTAAAACTTTTCAAAACAATTTTCAGAAACGGTCACTACCTGACACACTTGGAATCAATCTTTAAGATGTACAGCCCCGAATCAAAAGATCATAACTGCCCACAATTGCATTCAGCATTACCATTCCATCTTGCAACTAGCCCTTCTACCAAATAGAGGTAACACAACCAAGTTAACAGACAATGGAAAAAGATGGACCGATCAAACAAATGGGCAAGACAGTTGAGTTGGAGATAGTTATGGCCGAACTTCGGGATGAAGTTGCCTACGTATCCCAAAGATGGGAATCAGGCCTTACATAGTTCGGTTAGGGTTCGCTCGTGTATTAACTCTCTCCTTTTGCGATCTAACTTTTTCCAAAGTCGCCCTTTTAGGTTTTCAACGTTGCGAGCTCTATTTTTCTTTATTTTTAATTTTTCATGCTCTAACTTTTTCCTAGGTCGCCCTTTCGAGTTTTCGTCCTAGCGAGCCTCTCAAGGATGGTATTTTTTCAACTTCTCCATGTTGATGAACTGCGAGAACTACAAGCTATCTAAATCCATAAGGATAATCGCTCCTCTTGACCAGATAGACTTGATGATGTAAGGACCAGTCCAATTGGGTCTGAACTTGCCCCTAGGGTCATGGATGGGGGCTCAGTTGTCTTTGAGCACCATATTTCTTTTTTTGAGGTTTCTGGATTTAACTTTCTTGTTAAAGGCCCTGGCAATTCTGTGTTGATATCCTTGGATGTGATACAATGCCTTTAAACTCCTCTCGTCAAACAACATCAGTTCTTCAAATCTGTTCTGTTGCTAATCTTCCTCTATTATTTGACACTTGGCCATGATTCTCGGCGACGGTACTTCAATCTCAATCAACAAAACATTTTCTATCCTTTATACTAGAGAGTAGGGGGTAGCCCGCGTAGATGTTCGGATTGACGTTCTATATCCCCAGAGTGCAAAAAGCAGTTTATCTGGCCAGTCTTTATAGGTTTCAACCATCTTTCACAGGATTTTCTTGACATTCTTGTTTACGGCCTCAACAACTCTGTTAGTCTGTGGTCTGTACATTGATGACTTGTGAAAAGCCATGTTATATTTCTCAAGCAAATCCACCACCTCTTTCTTGAAATGCGAGCCATTGTCCAAGATGATCTCATTTGGTACCCTATACCTACAGATGATGTTGTTTCTGATGAACTTGGCCATGTGTGACACTTTCAACACTAACTAAGACTGCGCTTCCACCCACTTAGTAAAATAGTCGATCACCACCCAGACGAATTCATGTCCATTTGAGCCCTTTGGTGAGACTGCCCCGATAACATCAATTCCCCGGACTGAGAAAGGTGATATTGAAATCATGTTATATAGCTTTGACGACGGGATATTCATGCAATTAGCATGAATTTGACATTTGTGGTATTGCCGAACAAAATTAATATAATCCTCCTCCATAGTTGACCAATAAAAGCCCTACCTAGCCACTATCGTGCCATTTATGTGTGCTCTACACTCTCCCCCATGAATGGCCTCCATAAGATGCTTCAACTCCTCTTATTCAACGCAGAGCTTGTGCATTCCTAGATGGCCTCTCTTGTACAAGTTATTCCCACAGATGATGAACTGGACGGCCAGACACCGTATTCCCCGTTTATCTTTGGCATTTGTCCCTGGTGGATACGTATCCTTCTCCAGAAAGTTTCAAATGTCGTAATATCAGGGGTTCTTGTCTTTGAACCTCATCTATTGCAGCTTTCATCTCATAAGCAGGCGTATACTTCTGTTCAATGATGATGGAATGCATCTTAATCCCAAGCGGTATATCTACCATGGAGGATAGAGTTGCCACCATATCAACAAACCGATTGTTCTCTGTTAGCAGATGTGTGAATGTCAATTTTTCAAACCTTGGAATCAGAATGTCCAGGATCTGATGACAAACCTTCATTTTCTCTTCCTTGACCTTCCAATCTCCATTGGCTTGAGAAACAACCAGGTTTAAGTCTCCGATGACATCCAACCTTATTGCCCCTAATTCTAGGGCAACTTCCAATCCAGCGATACACGCCTTGTATTCTGCTTCATTGTTGGATACTTTGAACCGGAGTTTGAAAGCTAGGGGTATATAGGAATCATCAGGTGCTATAAGTAACATGCATATCCCATAACTGTACTGATTAACTACTCTGTCAAAGTACATTGTCCATGTTTGCTCTTCTACCTGCAGAATCTCCTCATCCAAGAATAAGTACTGTACTGCTTCATCTTCTTCCACGGGGTGGTCTACTAGAAGTTCCACTACGAGTGATGTACTTGAGGTCAAATTCAGAGAGAAGAAGCAACCAACGAGCTAGCATGCGCTAGTTTCTCAAAGTGAAATTTGATGGGATCTAATCTTGAAACCAGAATTATAGAGTGAGCTAACAAGTAATGTCTCAACTTCCTAGTTGCCCAAACCAAACCTAAGCAAGCTTTCTTAAGAGGAGTGTAACGAGTCTCGTAATCCAGCATGTTCTTGCTTAGATAGTAGATGGCCTTCTCCACTTTAGCTTCTGATCAGCGGCTTCCCCAGTTCTGGCGATAACAATATAGGTAGATTCTAAGGGTACGACTTGACCTGTTCGAAAATAAACTGACATCGATCATCCCATCGGAACTTCTTCCCCTTTTTCAAGAGACCAAACAATGCTTCACAAGTCAAGGTTAATTTTGAGATAAACCGTCTTATGAATTGCACTTTGCCTAGAAAGTCATGCACCTCCTTTTCAGTCCTCGATGGTGGCATTTCTAAGATGGCCTTGATCTTGGATAGATCTACTTCAATTCCCCTCTACGTAATCAGAAATCTCAGTATTTTCTCTGTACTTCCTGATCCGTTCGAAGAATTTTTCTAGTGCGGTATAGTGGCCTTCTCGCTATTTGGATTTTACAATCATATCGTCCACGTACACCTCAACTTCCTTATGGATCATGTCGTGCAAGATTGTGGTTGCAGCTCTCTGATATGTAGCCCCGGCTTTCTTTAACCCAAATGGCATAACTCTGTAGCAGCAGGTACCCCATGACGTGGTGAATGCAGTCTTCTCTTTGTCCTCAGGCGCCATCAAAATCTGATTATACCAGGAAAACCCATCAATGAACGATAGCAACGCATGGCCGGTAGTGAAGTCTACCAACTCGTCAATGTGTGGCAGTGGAAAGTCGTCTTTCGGACTAGCTCTATTCAGATCCTGGAAGTTGACACAAACTCTAATTCTGCTATCCTTCTTCGAAACAGAATGATATTGGCCAGCCAAGTCGGATATTCAGACACTAACAAAAACCCAGCGTCAATCTGTTTGGTGACTTCCTATTTAATCTTCAATGCCCAATCTGGATGGATCCTACGGAGTTTCTGCCTGACAGGCTGGGCCTTGTGGTCAAGAGGGATCCGGTGTTGTATAATCTCAAGATCGATTCTGGGCATGTCTTCGTAGGACCACGTGAAAACATCTTTGAAATATTTTAATAAAGCTATTAAACGCTCGCGTTCCTCCAAAGACAATGTGGACTCGATCTGGACTAAGCGTGGATCTTCCTTAGTACCCACATTAATTGTAATGATTTCATCTATGCGGGGCTTAGCACGCCTCTCCTCATCTCGGCCAATCAACTTTTTCAAAGCCTGAGGAATTTCTTCCTATTCATTTTCATTAAAATTTTGAAAATCTTGGTCAATGCAATAAATTAACGGCACAAAGAAGTAAATGAAATCTACAGCATTCTCGTTCAGAAATCCTGGCTCTTGGATTACAACATACTCAAAAGAAAATGCAAATGAGGACCTAGACAGGACCTTGGCAGACGAGTTACCACCCCCAAAGTGCCAGACTCAGACTCCTTAGACAGACTTGAATCTGATTCCGACTCAACAGACTTGGTGGAATCAGATTTCGGCTCATCATCTAAATCAAAACAAGAAATAAAGCCCTTCTCCAACTGCCAAGTGAGGCGTGGCGCCTTCGACGCGTCTAGAATGCAACTGGTGGAATCCATAACCGATTCCTCTCCGATCATAGAGACAGTAAAGGTATCCCCCAAGTTCTCTGTATTGGTCTTAGGATCTGTCAAGAGATTGGCCAGTGCTACCCCTACTTTAGCCTCACTGTTGTCTAAATCATCCACTTTGCTCTGGCCGACGTTGACGCTTGGATCAGCCCTCTCTTTATCACTGTCTTGAAGCTGGTGGTCAAAGAAGATTTCAAATCCGAGGAACTGCTTTTTCGTTAAGGAATCCACCCAAGGCTCAGGAAAGCCGCAGAAGGGGAAATCCTCTCCTTCTCTGACAAAGTGCCCATTCAACGTTCCCCAGATTGGCTTATGAACTAGCTCATAATGCTTCCCGGCTCTTTTGGCCTTGGCCCTTTCTATCATTTCTTCTTCCTTCCTTCTCCAGTCCTTTTTGGTGGACACATATATAGCCCAACTCGAAGGCATGTGGATTATGTGGCACCTCAACTGGCACCGCAACACCTTTCCTACCGCTCCTTCCGAGCCCCATTCCTGGAATATGCCACAACTTGTTCATGAAGTAAATGGACTAAACACTGACATACATGCCTTCGTCCTCAGCTAAGATGGCCTGTATAACCTAAGCTTCTGCTATCATAAATCTCGAAAGAAATACATCCTCATCACCGTGATTAATTTCCAGCAAAGGCATAATTACCTCTAGTGGTGGATGAATAGATGAATTCCCAAAAACAGTGGCCACCCATTCCTCATGAGGGTATTTCAGCATTTGATGGAAGGTGAAGGACACAACCTTCATGTAATGCAACCAAGGCCTCCCTAGAAGTAGGTTGAAGGTAGCCGGGATATCAACTATATGGAACACAACCTCATGCTTGAAAGGGCCCACTTGGACCTGTACTTTCCCCGTCTCCATAACTTCTCTGCTCGTGCTGTCATATGCCCGAATCACCTAGGCTGTGGGGACGAAATCTACCAGTTTCAGTGCGACAAGGACAAACATTGTTAGCAGAGCCGGTGTCCACTAAACCAATGGCACCCACTTTCCTTTGCACTTGACAAATATGTACAGTTGCTTGTTGTGAGTCGATCCTTCTGGCGGCAACTCTTTTATCGAAGAAAGTGAACATAGGCTTGGTGCTACTTGGGAAGATCATGCCAACAAGCTAATCTGGTGTAGTATCAATGGACAATTTAGCCTTATCCATCGCTGACAATACTGCTTGTCGGTGTACTAGCGAAGCCATTAGAAGGCCCCAAATGGATATGTCAGCTTGGATCATTTTGAGTTGCTTCAGGACCAACTCCTCTTCTAGCTTCTTATCTTTTTCTTTCTCAACCTCCTGGTCTTTTCTTGAGGGTTCATCCTGATCCAAATGTGGAGGTTTGAAATACAGTACGCTTCTTGTGAGATGGTCTATTTCCTCTACATACCAAGTACTATCCGGGATATGGTCTCCCCAGTCCTCGTCTGTGTGGGCAAGATGTAAATCTCTATCTTTCCACCACTCACCATCAACCACTGACAAACAGTTGTCCGGTTTAACTTGGATCACTCTTACAGTACAAGTATCCCCCTCGGGGCGACAAGATGTTACGGTCTTCTAGCTATCTTCGATCATTTCTTATTCAAACTGCCCTAGCACAACTTCCCATTCAGCATTTGTAGTTACTACAACACCCAAATCTTGGGTTTGTTTTCCCATACTACTGCTCTCTATCACTTTCTCTCTCTCTTCAACTTTCTCAGCTACCCCGGCAGCCCGACTTGCTTTTCGTCCGGTTTAACTCTGGTTTCTTCTTCTTTGTATGATTCGTTACTTAGCCAACCCATGTTGTCAATCAACAGGCTCAGATCAAACCAACCAATTTGCACATTTCCTTGGTCCTATTCCTCGAAGAATTGTAGGTTGTCCAAATCTTCTTCTTGATCCATAAGATCATCTAACCCTTGGCTTGGGTCGTCTTCCCTGACCACATTAATGTCCACTAAGGTCGGTAGCACTACCTCGGGCCTGGTTTAAGTAACAGGTACAATGTAGTGGCTTAGGTTAGATGATTCCCTAGGAATTCCCAACAATAAACCGACACCTCCCTCCAAGGTCAAAACCTCTTCTTTTTCTGACGTTGTCACCACAGATTTGTAAGGCTCAAGTTGTGGGTTGGATGTGTTCATCACACTTAAGTCTATGCTAGGAGAGTTGAACAATACCGGTGTGGAAGCCGAATAAATGGCAGAATCAAAAGTGCACTCTGCAAGATAGATACTACTCGGCTCTATCCTGCACAATTAAGAGGCCGAATACATTAGATAGGCCGAGTATCTATTAAACTATGGAGCCGAGTAAATGAGAGAATAATGAGAGAAAAGTGGGCCAGTCCCCGAGGCCCAGGAAAAGAGTATAAATAAATGAGCAACAAACAAAGAAAGGTATGTGAGAATTATTATGCTTAACTTAGAATACGAGTAATCTTGAGTGTAGAGACTGACTTGTCCTTCGGAGTGCTAATTCCGGCACCCCTGACCGGAGTGTTTATTCCTTTTCAGGTGACTAGCAGAGGATCACGAGCGTCCCCCATGATCAGAAGAGTATTTCCAAACCATTTCCCCACAGTTGGCGCGGTCTATGGGAATACTCAAGCACATCCATGGCGGGCGTGACGTAAGATCCTCTGATAGTCACTGATGAAACCACACAGAGAAACGACCTCACTCCAACAAACATGCTTGGACCAGAGACTATCCCTGTAAGACGCGCTCTGAACTTCTCCTCACCCTCGACTTCAGAGCATGAGGCAATGCAAGCAATCATGGAACAAGCAAAGCAAAGCGAACAGAGGTTGGAGAACGTGATCGTTGAGAACGAACGTCTCCATCAGGATTTGGCCTTGGAAGTGGCGAAGTCCAAACAAGCTGTACGCCAAGATCTGGAACGACCTCTGAGGACAGGTGGTCGACGACCTCGAGCCCGACAACAAGACACTGACAGCGACTCCGACTCATTATCCCCGGAGCCTAAGAAGAAGGGACGATCTGAAACCTCCAGTTCCTCTGAGGGGAGTCTACGTGTAAGGCATAAGCGCAGAAGAAACAGCTCAGATGAAGAAGACCAGCATGATCCCTTTGTACGACGGATCGCCAGGGCGGTTCTGCCCAAAAAGTTTAAAGCTCCGTCATTCACTCTCTATGATGGAAAATCAGACCCCACCGATAACATCCGCCATTATAAGCAAGCCATGATGCTGCATGCAGACAATGAGGCTCTCATGTGCAGAATATTTTCGAGCAGTTTGGAACCGCTGGCTGTCAGGTGGTATTATAAACTGGAGGCGGCTGCGATTAAAAGCTTCCACCAACTCCAAAAGTCCTTCAAGGCGAGGTTTATCACTAATGAGGTCCAACCAAAGCAAGCCGATTCCCTCTGGGCAATGCAGATTCAACCGAGGGAGACCCTTCATGCGTATTCGGCGCGGTACTAGGAATGTTTTAATCTGGTAGACGATCCTTGCAATGACTCCATGACCATCACCGCCTTCAAGATAGGGCTGCATCCCAACAGTGCCCTCCGCAGCTCTTTGACCAGACGACCCCACAAAACAGTTTGGTCGCTGATGAAGAAATTCGAAGAATACTGTAAGGTGGAAGATGATGCCTTGCAGGTTAAAGCCGGAAATTTGCCCAACAAGACATCTCCTTCTGAAATTGCTCAGTCGTTAAATTCTGTAGCACCTCAGAGCCCTGAACCACGGCATCGGGCAAAACAAGATAAGAGACGGGATTCTCGCCGATCAAGTGACCAATGCTCCCACCAAGCAAGTGAACAGCTGCAAGTCGATAGTAGGCACACAAGGCGAGCTGACAAGAAATATACTGAGTTGTCGGAGCCAATCAGCACGGTCATGTCCAAAATCCAACATCTTCCGTTCTTCAAATGGCCGTCAAAAAAAGTGGGACCTCCTGACACGTAAAGACGGGATAGGCGGTGCGAGTATCACAAAGATCATGGCCATGATACTGAGAGTTGTTATGCCTTGAAGGATCACCAGAGGAATTGGTATAGGATGGTCGGCTGCAGCAGTACGTCCGAAAAGGCAGCTCAACCAAAGCAATAGCCTTAAGACAGGATTCCCCACCACTCGACGTGATCCACATGATATACAGCCTGCCAATTTCATCCTCGGTGCATACCATTCAATCGAATCCTAACCCTCAAAATCAACTCACTCCGGCCAAACGGCCCCATGAAGCTACAAGCATTACTTTCGATGATTCAGAATTGGCTGGAGTGACACTGCCCCACACTAATCCCTTGGCAATTGGTTTACGCATAAACCGGTTCACCGCTGAGCATGTACTCATTGACCTAGGGAGCACATCGAAAGTCATGTATTACAAGACATTCATCAAACTCGGCTTCTCCGAATCGGACCTTTCCCCGACTCCCTATCTATTATTCGGCTTTAACGTCAATCTAGAATACCCGTTGGGCAAAATTACACTACCCGTTCGAGCGGGCTCCCAAACAGTGGCCGTGGATTTATTGGTCGTCAATTTGCCATCGCCATATAATCTCATCATGGGGTGATCTTGGTTGCATACTATGCAGGCCGTACCAAGCACCTATCATCAGCTGCTACGCTTCCTAATAGAACGTGGCATTGAGCAAATCCGTGGCTCCCAGAAATCGGCACAAGTATGTTACCTCCTTGCTGAAAAAAAGCCAAAGGAGCTACAGGTGAATTCCATTGAGGTGCCGGATCAAGAGAGCCTCGACGATGTTGGGCGGCTCCCAAATGAAAAGGCCACGGAAGGCTTAGAACAAGTTAGAATCGATGGAAGCCCAGACAAGTTCTTCATGGTCGGCGCATCCTTGAATCAAGCCGACAGACAGCAGCTAATTTCTTTCCTACTCAGCAACCTCGATGTCTTTGCGTGGACTCCATATGAGATGCCGGGTATAGATCCGTCAGTTTCACAGCACTGTTTGAATGTTGATGCTAAACGCAAGCCAATCATTCAGAAAAGCCGGCGATCAGCAGCAGAGCACACTGCCGCCGTTGTTGAGGAGGTTGACAGACTACTTGACGCCAGGGCAATCAGGGAAGTGACCTACCCTACTTGGCTCTCTAATATAGTGGTGGTGAAGAAGAAAAATGGAACTTGGTGAGTGTGCGTCGATTTCACGGACCCAAACAAAGCCTGCCCCAAGGATTGCTTTCCCCTACCCAGAATTGACCAACTTGTAGACGCAACGGCACGCCATCAACGTATGAGCTTCCTCGATGCTTACAGAGGCTACCATCAAATCGCCATGCATCTAGAGGACTAGGACAAAACTGCATTCCTCACCCCAAGAGGAACCTACTACTACAAGGTTATGCCTTTTAGGCTGAAGAATGCAGGGGCAACCTACCAAAGACTGGTCACTGCCATGTTCAAAGAGCAACTCGGCTACACTATAGAAGTGTACATTGACGATATGGTGGTCAAGTCCAAGGAAGAGCAGAATCATATAGCCGATCTGGAAGAGACATTCGGCATTCTACGCAAATATAGAATGATGCTGAACGCTTCCAAATGCGCGTTTGGGATCGACTCTAGCAAATTCTTGGGGTGCATTGTCAACCACTGAGAAATTGAAGCCAACCCAAGGCAAATCACAGCAATCCTAGAACTCGGCTCCCCTCGATCGGTCAAGGAAGTTCAGAAGTTAATGGGGATGGCCGCCGCACTCAACAGGTTCATCAGTCGGTCCACAGATCGCTGCCAACAATTTTTTCATACACTACGGCAAGGCAAGGCTTTTGAATGGTCCTCCGAATGCGAAGCCGCTTTCAACGGCCTCAAGACCTACCTCTGCTCAGTACCACTCTTGACAACACCCTCTGCTGGTGACCTGCTCATTTTGTATCTGGCAATTTCCGATAGGGCCGTCAGCGCCGTACTGATAAAGGAAGAGCTGGGGGAGCAGCGACCAGTGTACTATGTGAGCAAGGCAATGGTTGACGCCGAAACACGCTACCTTCTGTTGGAAAAACTCATCCTAGCCCTAGTCATGGTGGCAAGAAAACTGATGCATTACTTCCAGTGACATAGCATTGGGGTGCTAATAGATTATCCCCTCCGAGCAGCACTACGAAGTGCAAAAGCATCAGGACGTGTTTCAAAGTGGGCTCTTGAATTCGGCCAGTACGACATTCAGTTTCTACCTAGAACCTCGATCAAGGGACAGGTGCTTGCCGACTTTGTCGCCAAATTCACTGGGGGCCTTGCTGATTTCAAGTCCGATGAAATTTGACCGAAGTCGAACTAGAGAATTTATGTTGGGGACATTTGGCAGTTGTATTGTGATGGATCATCCAATCAACGAGGCAGCGGAGCCGGAGTTGTAATCATGGCTCCCGACGGTGCAATAATTGAGCAGGCTGTCAAGCTCGGCTTCGAAGCGTCAAATAATGAGGCAGAATACGAAGCCCTTCTAGCCGGTTTGCAGAATGCACATCTTCTGGGTGTTCGGCGTTTACTTGTATTCTGCGATTCAAAATTTGTAATCAATCAACTAAATGGGGAATACGCTGCAAGAAACGATCGTATGGCGGCTTACATGAAAATGGCCAACTCCTTACTAGCAAAATTTGACCATCATGAGTTGAACCAGATAACACGTGATCAGAACACACATGCAGATGCCCTTGCTTGCCTAGCCTCCTCCATTAACTCAGAGATTAAACGGACCATCGAAGTAGGTTTCTTCCCGGAGCCAAGCATTGGCCCTTCGGAAGAAGTCCAGGTCAATGTTATAGAATCTGGACCGAGTTGGATGGACCCCATTGCTGCATTCCTGTCTTCCAAAAAGCTCCCAGAAGACAAGAAAGAAGCCTACAAGCTGCGAAACAAAGCCCTGCGATACTATTTGGATCCACAAGGGAGACTTTATAAAAAATCCCTCTCTGGTCCGTATTTCGAATGTGTGCACCCGGACAAAGTCGAGGAGCTTCTGACTGAAATACATGAGGGTAGTTGTGGCGCCCATTCTGGCGAGCGGTCCTTGGTTCATCGAGCCATGACACAAGGGTATTATTGGCCGACAATGAGATCCGATGCCGAATCCTATGTGAAAAAATATGAGCAGTGCCAGAAGTTCTCCCCGCTAACCCATCTGCCTACTGAAGAGTTAAGCTCTATCACCAGTCCCTGGCCATTTGCCTAGTGGGGGCTTAATATCGTAGGACCATTGCCGAGGGCCCCAGGGAACAAGCGATACTTGATCGTCGCCACAGATTACTTCACGAAATGGGTTGAAGCGGAGGCATTAACGCACATTCGAGATAACGATGTCAAGCGCTTTGTATGGAGAAATATCATTACACGATTTGGCATTCCGAGAGCTCTCATCTCAGACAACGGCACCGAGTTTGATTGTAGCATCTACCGAGAGCTGTGCAGCAAGTACGGTATCCGGCCCTACTTTTCCACGCCAGCTTACCCCCAAAGCAATGATCAAGCCGAAGCCTTTAACAAATCCATCTTGGACGGCATCAAGAAGAGGCTAGAGAAAGCTAAAAGAAAATGGGTCGAAGAATTGCCGAGTGTGTTGTGGGCTCATCGAACTACGCTAAGGCGATCCACTGGGGAAACGCCGTTTGCTCTATGTTTTGGAACCCAGGCGATCATACCCCTGGAAATCAGCCTCGTAACTTTGAAATCGATGGTTTTTGATATGGGCCAAAATGACATGATACTTGCCTTGGATTTAGTCCTGATTGAAGAACGAAGAGACCGTGCCCTTGCATCCGTGGCACGGTATCAGCAGCAGCTTGCTAAGTCGTATAATCAACGTGTTCAGCTGTGCCGCTACACACCAGGAGAGTTGATCCTGAAGAAGGTACTTCCCACTGCTAGAAAATCGGCCGATGGAAAGTTGGGTCCTAACTGGGATAACCCCTATCAGGTCGACTCGATCGCGGGAGTAGGGGCATATCGACTAAAAGACATCTCTGGACGGAGTCTTCCACGGCCTTGGAATTCAACGCACTTACGAAAATTCTATCATTAAACCCAACTTGTGGGGAATGATACTAGTTCTGAATGGTTCAACGTGTACACTTTCCACTTTTGTAATGCAAAGATCCTCATTTATTCATTGTGCAATCCAGTTCAAAAGATTTCTGGTAAAGCCTCCGGAATCGAAGCCCCATTGGCGCATGACGTCTTTGGGCCGACAAAGTCTCCGGATTCGGAGAGCCCTTCGTGGATATCACGATTGGCCAGACCAAGTCTTCGGATTCGGAGCCCCATCGGCGCATGACGTCTTTGGGCCAAAAAAGCCTCTGGATTTGGAGCGCCCTTCGTGGATATCACGATTGGCCGATCAAGTCTCCGGATTCGGAGCGCCCTTCGTGGATATCACGATTGGCCAAACCAAGTCTCCGGATTCGGAGCCCCATCGGCGCATGACGTCTTTGGGCTGGAAAGGCCTCTGGATTCGGAGCACCCTTCGTGGATATCACGATTGGCCAGACCAAGTCTCCGGATTCGGAGCCCTATCAGCGAATGACGTCTTTGGGCCGGAAAAGCCTCCGGATTTGGAGCGCCCTTCGTGGATATCATGATTGGCCGATTAAGTTTTCGGATTCGGAACGCCTTTCGTGGATATCACGATTGGCCAGACCAACTCTCCGGATTCGAAGCCCCATCAGCGCATGACGTCTTTGGGCCGAAAAAGCCTCCGAATTTGGAGCGCCCTTCGTGGATATCACGATTGGCTGATTAAGTCTCCGGATTCGAAGCCCCATTGGCACATGATGTCTTTGGGCCGAAAAAGCTTCCGTATTCGGAGCCAGGCCCGCCCATAAAGCGTACATACCAAAAAATATAAAATATTTAATATATGTTGTTAAATCGAGCCGGCAAAAGCCGTTTACACATTAAGCCACATGAACATTCGAAATGAAATGCTTACTTAACTCGGGCCGGTCAAAGTTTATTCAATCATCGCCCCGACTTGTGGACTATGCGTCTATTCAAAATGGAACAGCTCAGGCCGCACAAAAATAGTCTAAAAACATGTGAACATTTAAGTGTATTGACATAAATAAAAAGTACGCTACAAATTGAAAATTAAGCGTTTTATTAAAATCAGCAAATAAATACATAATTTCTACATAAGTATTACAAGGTCTTCTTCTCTTCGGCGGCTCTCTCATCATCACTTTCCTCAATTTCAAAAGCGGAGAAGGGGAAATCATTCCGTTGGTACAACGGAAATGCCGAACTCACACCTGCTGCCTAGAGAGCCTGCGCTTCTTGAAGTGCCTTGATCCAACCGTGCCTAAACCCACGATTTTCACATCGGCAAACTTCTTCGGCGAGCTTCTCCTTGGTCTTCTGAATTCTAACCATTCGGCCGTCATGGAAGCCTTTTTCATTGTCCGAGGCCCTTGCAGTCTCAATCACGAACATGCTGGTCGTGTTCCGATCGGCAATAGCATCACTAATCAGCCTTTGGGTCACCCTCTCTTCCACAACCGGGTTGGGATGACTGGCTGATTGAGACTCGGCTGACCTGATTTTCCTTAGCTCGCGCTCGACCTTCTCCGCGCAAGCTTCTAACTTCCGAATGCGTTCATCCCTCACCGCCCCATGAACACCCTCACGAAACACTTCGAAGTCATAGCGACCCACCATCGATTGCTGGACCTCGGGTGGAAAAATCTGTCGAGCGAACTCGAATGCCACATTTGGGTCCGAAACGATTGAATCTGCCTCTGTAATGCGTATGTTCCCCACGAAGAACGCGAAACTCAATAGGCATGGATTCGCGTCAGATTCCCTTCTAGAATGGGGTTGAGGAGATTTGCCCTGTGGCTGTTTGTCCCTCCTGGGTGACCTACTTCGACGACGAGGAGATTGGTGTCTCTCCCGATCCCTCGAAGTCCTACTTCCCATGCGCGAAGGTTCACCACTTCGACTCATACCTCCTCTCAGCTTAGCTAGCGTCCTCGCTTCCCCTCTGTTGTTGAAAAAAAGTCTATTTGACATTCGCACTTATTTAATCTTCCTCAAAGAGCTGGACTGAGTTGCTGACTGAGCACAAAAATAGGACCTTAGTTCGCAAAATACATGCCCATTTATTCCCTACGAGGGCAGCACCTCCGAGGCAATCTCATTAATATTGAAACGTCAATAGCCCAGCGCCGAATGAGTCATATGCCCCAATCGCCCATCAACCACTGTTATTCGGCGTTGTACGTTTTTGAACCAGCTGGGGCAAGGGCAGATTAATCAATGTAGTCGGCGTAATTGCCCCAGCCGCTCCATGAATCGATTCATCAGTACAATATTCTTAAGTCCATTTTATTCAGCGTTTAACGATTCATGAACCAACTGGGGCAAGGGCAGATTCATCAATCTAGTCGGCGTGAATGCCTCAGCCACCCCACGAATCAATTCATCAGTACAATATTATTAAGCCCGTTTTATTCAGCGTTTAACGTTCATGAACTAGCTGGGGCAAGGGCAGATTCATCAATCTAGTCGGCGTGAATGCCCCAGCCGCTCCACGAATCGATTCATCAGTACAATATTATTAAGTTCATTTTACAATGCGTTATACGTTCATGAACTAGCTGGGCCAAGGGCAGATTCATCAATCTAGTCGGCGTGAATGCCCCAGCCGCTCCACGAATCGATTCATCAGTACAATATTATTAAGTTCATTTTACAATGCGTTATACGTTCATGAACCAGCTGGGGCAAGGGCAAATTCATCAATCTAGTCGACGTGAATGCCCCAGCCGCTCCACGAATCGATTTATCAGTACAATATTATTAAGTTCGTTTTACTCGGCATTATACGTTCATGAATTCATTTTGTTTAATTAAGTCAGATCCCTAAATATCATCGGCTATTAAGTTTTCCGTCTCACGCAATCGTGACATTTTATTCTAACTGCTGATTATCCTAATTATGTATTCATACAGCAAACAATACAAGCAATAACTTGTGAGCATAAAAGATTTTCATTCATAAATTGGGCCCTAGCAGCGAACATTTTACATATGAAAATCCAAAAAAGATGAAAATCGACTAACAAAAAACATACATTGAAATTAATCATGCATAACAAAAATAATTTGATCCCCAAAATCAATCCTCGGTATCAGACTCTAGCAGCTCAACGTCCACTTGCTCGTATGGAATCGACATGTCCAATGTCACTCCAGCGACAGCAAGGGCTTTGAGCGAGCCATGTTTGAATCCCTGATTCTCGAACTTGGGGACCTCTTCTACATAGTTTTTTAGAGTGGCGGTTTGCCCAGCCTCGAATGCTATGGAAGCCTCAGAGTCGGCTTTTTCCTTCGCCGCCTTCAGCTCTGACAACTCGGCCTCTAGCTTGGTAAGCGCCTCCTTGGCTAACTTGAGCGATTCCTCACTCGTGTTTGCCCTCTCCTCAGCATCCGATCTCAGCTGGTCCGCACTCCACGCTCTTTCCTTCTCAACTTCGGCCTGCACACTCTCCATTGTGGCCCTCATCGCCTCAAACTCCGCCCTACTCCTCTGATCGTCCACTTCCAACTACAAATGGCCAATCCTTTCCACGACATCATGCTGGTGGCGGCCTAATTCGGCGATCCTTCCGACCGTCTGTAAGAAGTTGGGATTGTCAGATTCCAAGAAATACCGTATGCAAATAAAATCAAAACAAGGAGTTAGGATGAAGTCACCTACCAGAAGCGCCGACTAGGCAGCTAATGCTATTGCCACCAAATCCGGCTCGGCGCGAAAGGCTGCCTTGTCTGTCAGCAACGAGATTGAAGCAGCCAAGCTCAGCGCAACGGCTGGATCTTTCAAAGCCGACGCTTCAGAGGAGATCGGCATGTTCTTTATTTTTGGTTCAACAATAAAAGGAGCGACCACACCCGACTCCTCCAAGCGTGGTCTTTTATCGGCGGGGCCCTCCTCGGAGACGGCTTCGCTCTCGGCTGTACGCTTTCCCCCTGATCTTCTGAAATCAGCTATTCCTCTATAACTGGCCGCTTGGCAACCTTTTCCACCTCGACCTCATGAACATGGGCCGTTTCCTCGACAATAATGGGTGCAGGAGATTCAGTCGAGGCAATTCCTGAACGGGCGGCCTCAGCTTTCTGTCGGGCGGCTAGGCGTTCGGCATTTCTCTTTCGCGCCATCTGCGTTAGACTTTCGCCAGCCATACCCTCCAAATAAGAGCCGGTTAGGTCTCCTAAATTTGTAAAAATATCTCCGAAAGAAAATCTCGCCCGACCTGAAGTGGACGGTAAGTTAGGTTGGTTAAGACCGGCTGCCTCAAACGCTAAGTTTAGCGCCTCGTCAACCTCTTCGGCCTCCCTAGCAAACTCTTTCGTTGGTTTGGCAATTACCTCGACCAATGGCTTTGCGTCTTGTTCCGAATCAGAAGCTTCGAAACCAATTTGCCTAAGGGTCTGAAAGCTGGGGAAGACAAGGGCCGTAATGTAATAACCCTGACCTCCGATTAATGCTAATTCATGAGCAATTATGCCTAACAGTAATTTAGTTGGAATCTGAGATTAATTTGCATATGTATTGCATGATTTATGCATATCTATCTGTTGACCGTTAAATTATCTATTCATGTTTTATGCTTTAAACTGTAAATTGAAGGCCTTATCGGCGGCCGAACCAGAAATTGATTAATGCTTCATGCTAGTTAGAATTTATGTGACTTTATGATATATTTAATTGAAATGTGTTTTGGTGTGGTTAAATTAGATTAAATTAAGCTAAAATACAATGGTTGACTTATTCACCATTTTGTCACCACTAGTGGGCCACTCACTTAGCACTTTCGAGACTCATTCACATGCATTGCAATACATCTTCCTCAGCCTTTTCTTTGAGCTGAATCCGACTAGAGTGAGAGGGAGAGGAGAACTGGCTTAAATTAAGTATTGGCTTGGTGATTGAGAGAATTGAAGGGTTTTTGGCAAAAAATTGAGCCTCCTTACCTATAATTCAAGACTCAAGGTAGAGCCCTTACCTTCTTGAACATGTATTTAAGATGGTTCTTGCATGGTTCATTGTCCATTAAGGGGTAGAGTCTAGTATTGGTGCTAAATTGTTGATTGGAAGCTTAATCCTTGCATGCATGCTTATATCCTTGCATTTTGAGGTTGATTTCATGGAAATTGGTACATGCATGCTCATACTAGTGTTACAGACCATGAATTCATCATGTTTTTGAAAGAATTGGCTCATTTGAGCTTGTATTTGAAGCTTGAAGTTGTTTAAAATTCATGCATGTTATGGTTTACATCATGTTCATGAGATTGGTTTGAAATTGGATTTAGTTGAACCACCTTTGGGCTTTGATTTCTTAAATTGATCTTTGAGACATGTTATATTATGAGTTTTAAAGTGTTTTCCAGAAAATTAGCCCAAGATGATCGAATTTGGTGTATTAAAACTTGGTTTTGAGCTTGAAGGTTCAATCTAGAATTTCCAGAATTTGGACTCACGCTCGAGCGGGGAATGTGGCGCTCGAGCGTGGAATTCGACCATCCAGTACTTTGCACTGTTTTACAGTCCACTCGAGCGGGGTAATTCACGCTCGAGCGGGGGTCGAGTGCCCGTCGAGCGTGATTTTCACCCATCCAGTACTTTTGTCACGTTTTGCAGAACGCACGAGCGGGAAGGTTTACGCTCGAGCGGAGAATTTTTTTTGCATGTCGGCTCGAGCGGGACCCCTATTTTCTGAAAATTATGAAACATATTTTCTAAGGCATTTTTGCATCCCCATTCCATCCTAGGCATTCCTAGGCTGTGTTTAAGACTCCATAATGAGATTAATAGATAAACACACACTAAGAATAATGAAGTGCATTACGTCTAACTCGAGCATGTGTTTCAAGCGGGTAATTGTATGCGTGTTCGTGTAGGTCACGCACCTCAGGACAAGTGAAGAGCCATTTGACCATCTAGTGAGCCGACCAATTGTTGTGAGTAATAACTCTGTAAAGTTATGTTTAACTTTAATTATTTTCCAATGACATGAGATGATAAGTTCTGAAATGCTATGTTTGAATGAATGAATGATAGTCCAAGTTTTCCTTGAAATGTAAACGTGGTATCCCTAGCCGAGGCCCTCGCCCAGGGGACACAATACTGAGGCACATGGTCATGAGGCCCTCGCCCAGGGGAAAGAATACCATGGCACAGGCCCTCGCCCAGGGGAAAGAATACTGTGGCACAGGCCCTCGCCCGGGGGAAACAATACCGTGGCACAGATATGTTACCCAGTATCGGAGGTTCCACTATGGGACTTACTATGCTTGACCAACATGATATGTTATGTTAAGGGAAATGTACCACACATGATTCGAATATGGATTTGACTGCGATTCTTTTCTGATACGAATATGCCTATGTTTCTGATCTGATAAGAGATTGATTTTCTAATTTCTGTATTCTACATGGTCATCATTCATTAAACCCCTTTACACTGTTATTATTCACTAGGCTTTAGCACACTCCTTATATTATGTATGTAGGTGAGCAAGTGCGAGACCAGGCCCGGGGTTGATGGCCCGTACCCCAGTTTTGTCAGCCAACCGTTGCGCCTCCCGAGGAGGTTCCAGTTGAAGTCAATTGCCATGGCTGTTTTTGTAGTTATGCTAGTCTCTGTCTGTTTGTAAAGTCAGGATCTGGGAACTACAGTCTGTAAATAATATTGTAAATATTGGTGTCCCTTGACTAGCATGCTTATGAATATAAATAAATTTGATTTACTCTGTCCCATGTTTGTCATCACAGCTCATTGGACTTTGTTTATTTTGTCTAGTTGCTTCCGCAGCCCCTTAATACTTGCTAATCTGCTAAGAGGCCTTTGGTAATCCAAGGATTACTGGCCGGTTACGACGCTAAACCTATAGGGGCGGGTTTGGGTCGTGACAGAGTGGTATCAGGGCACGAGTTATACCGCACACACAAGTCCATATGAGCTCAGGATGTTCTAGTGAGAAGTAGGGACATTTCATCTGCATGTCTTTATGCATTGTCTGAAAGTGAAAGTGTATAAGTATATCCATGTGAACTTGAATCAAATAATGAAGACTATTTGCCCATGTTTATAAATCTGTGTTTACCTATGGCAAATGGACAATGCAAGAGGTGATGACACAGCGAGCTCCTCAGATGCCCGAATGAACAGAATGGAACAAATGCTTGCCACTTTAACTGAAGTACTAATGCAACAACAGAGGCGACAACCTTCGCCGCCTCCACCCCCACCGGCTCAAGTTGAAATGGGCAACAACGACATGATTAACATGACTCAAAAATTCATAAAGATGAAACCGCCAACCTTCCTAGGCGGCATTGAACCACTGAAGGCAGAGACTTGGCTGCTAGAGATGGAAAAATTGTTTGAAGTGTTTCCCTACTCTGAAGTACAGAAGGTTTTGTTGGCCACCTACACTCTAAAAGACGAAGCCCGAAGATGGTGGTTACTAGTTCGGAATGGTAATGAGAATATGACATGGACTCAATTCAACTCAGTTTTCTATGACAAGTACTTTCCTCAGTGCTTCCGAGACCGGAAAGTTTCAGAATTTCAGGAACTTAAACAAGGCAGAATGCCCATAGCTGAATATGAAGCTAAGTTCACCGAACTGGCTCGTTTTGCCCCACACATGGTAGACACGGATTACAATAAGGCACGAAAGTTTGAGGGAGGCCTGGATTTGGAGGTATTTGATCGAGTGGGTGTCCTGAAATTGCCTACTTACGTGGAGGTACTTGACAGGGCATTAATGGCAGAAGCTACTATAGCAGCAAAGAAACAGACTGTAAACCCACCAACTGAATGGAAGGGCAAGAGGACCGGGTTCAATTTTAGACGGGGCCGATCATTTTCAAAGAGACAAAACATGGGATCCTCCGGCAGTTCCAGCCAAAGTAGTGGGTCTATTCCAACTTGTGCAGATTGTGGTAGGAGGCATAGAGAAGTATGCCAGCGCGCGTCAGGCGCCTGTTACCGGTGTAGCAAAATGGGCCATATGATGAAAGATTGTCCAATGGGATCAGGGAATGCCAGTCACCCCGCAGCCAGTTCAGCAGGGTCTGCTTCAGTAACCAAATCAAACTTCAGAAGCAATGCCAAGGGCAACAATTGGAATGAAGCATTGAGGCAAGGGGGAGTATCCGCTTTAGTGCCCGGAGACGTGGAAAATACTGAATCGGTAGTGTCAGGTACTATTTCTATTTGTGCTCAGAATGCGTATGTGCTGATTGATTCTGGCTCCACACATTCATTCGTATCACATGCTTTTTCTCGGAAATTAACTAGACCATTAGAATCCATGAATTGCTTACTATCTGCATCTATACCAGCTGGGGGTTCCATGATGTGTGCTTGTGTTTATCCGGCATGTGATCTTGTAATTGGAGAGATGACGTTGTATGTCGATTTAATACCCTTGAACATTACTCACTTTGATTGTATTTTGGGAATGGACTAGTGGACTAAATACTGCGCTACCATTGACTGTGCAAATAAAACTATTGTGTATAGGCCACCAGGTATGCCTGAATTTACCTTTATTGGGAATGGGGTAGTTTCTCCCCCATATCTGATTTCAGCCTTGAAAGCCAGAAAATTGCTTAGGAAAGGATGTAGGGGGTACTTGTGCTGTATACTGACTGCAACATCTGATGACACTAAGGTAGAAGCTATTCCTGTGGCCTGTGATTTTCCTGATGTGTTTCCCGATGATCTGCCCGGGGACTTGATTGATAGGGAAATAGAGTTCACCATTGATATAACACCTGGAACACAACCCATCTCCAAGACTCCATATAGGATGTCGACTTCTGAACTGAAAGAACTGAAAGCCCAACTTCAGGAACTCCTAAACAAGAAATTTATTCGTCCAAGTACCTCACCTTGGGGGCTCCGGTACTATTTGTTAAAAAGAAAGATGGATCCTTGAGACTGTGCATTGACTACTGGGAATTGAACAGGGTGACCATTAAGAAGAAATATCCATTACCCCGAATAGATGATTTATTTGACCAACCCCAAGGAGCCAAAGTGTTCTCAAAAATTGACCTTCGATCCGGATATCATCAGTTAAAGGTTAAGGCAGAAGATGTAGAGAAAACTGCATTTAGAACTAGATACGGTCATTATGAGTTTTTAGTAATGCCTTTCGGGGTAACAAATGCACCCGCAGCCTTTATGGACCTAATGAATAGGGTTTTCAAACAATATCTTGATGAATTCATTGTTGTGTTTATTGATGACATTCTGATTTACTCTAAAGACAGGAAGGAACACGAAAACCATTTGAGAACTGCCTTGCAGATTTTGAGAGAAAAGAGGCTATATGCTAAATTATCCAAATGCGAATTCTGACTTGACAGTGTAGCATTCTTAGGCCATGTAATTAATGAGGATGATGTTTCTGTAGACCCTCAGAAGATTGAGGCTATTGTGGATTGGCCTAGACCGACGAATGTGACAGAAGTTAGAAGTTTTCTGGGGTTAGCTGGGGATTATAGGAGATTTGTAAAAGATTTCTCAAAGCTTGCAATGCCATTAACACAATTGACACAGAAGAATGTACAATTTGACTGGAATGATCAGCGTGAATCAGGCTTCCAAGAACTAAAGACCAGGCTGGTAACTGCACTAATCCTAACCTTACCTAATGATACCGATGGGTTTCAGATTTACAGTGATGCTTCATATAAAGGGTTAGGCTGTGTACTGATGCAAAAAGGGAAAGTCATCGCCTATGCTTCTCGACAACTTCGTCCTCATGAAAAGAATTACCCGACACACGACCTTGAACTAGCAGCTGTAGTGTTCGCTTTGAAAATCTGGCATCATTACTTGTATGGGGTAACTTGTGAAGTGTATACCGACCATAAAAGCCTGAAATACTTCTTCACCCAAAAAGAATTGAACATAAGACAGAGGCGGTGATTAGAACTGATCAAGGACTATGACTTACAAATTTTGTATCACCCAGGGAAAGCTAATACTGTGGCAGATGCCTTGAGCCGAAAATTAATGGGAGGTTTATCATGTCTGCTTACTAGCCAGAGAGAACTGCTATGTGATTTGGAAAGGAATGAAATTGAGATTATGATACGGGAATATGGCGGAATACTAGCCGCTATCTCTGCTCAGCTTGCGATCATTGAAGAAATCTGAGAAAGGCAACTTGAAGATGAGTACATGAAAAAGATCATGGAAGAACTTGATTCCAAGCCGAGGCCAGGGTTTGTATTTGAAAATAATGTGCTGAAATTCCAGAACCGTCTTTGTGTACCTGATTGTGGTGACTTGAGAAAACGTGTGATAACCGAAGCTCACAGCAGTAAGTTTGCTATGCATCTGGGGAACACGAAAATGTATCATAACTTGAAACAAAATTTCTGGTGGCCTGGAATGAAAAGGAGTATTGCTGATTTTGTAGCTAGATGTCTACATTGTCAACAGGTTAAAGCTGAACATCAACGACCTGCTGGGTTGCTGCAACCACTCCCAATACCAGAATGGAAATGGGAGCATATTACCATGGACTTCATTGTGGGATTGCCTCGTTCTTCTTGAGGTATGGATTCTATCTGGGTTATAGTTGACCGTTTAACTAAGTCTGCCCATTTTCTACCTGTCAAAACTATCTATAATGCTAATAAATTGGCCAATATCTATATGACTGAAATTGTGAGATTGAATGGAGTGCTAGTATCTATTGTGTCTGACAGGGACTCAAAGTTTGTGTCGAGATTTTGGCAGAGCTTGCAATAGGCTTTAGGGACTGAATTGAGACTAAGCAGTGCCTATCACCCACAGACAGATGGCCAAACTGAACGAACAAATCAAACTTTGGAGGATATGCTCAGAATGTGTGTGTTAGACCTCCAAGGGAATTGGGAGACCTACTTGCCATTAGCTGAATTTGTGTACAACAACAGTTACCATTCAAGCATTGGAATGGCTCCTTACGAAGCTTTGTATGGAAGAAGGTGTCGTTCTCCGATATGTTGGGCTGAAGTAGGTGATAGACCTTTGTTGGGACCAGAACTTGTGCAAGAAACCACTGAGAAAGTGAAACTAATACAGCAGCGTCTGAAAACTGCACAGAGTCGGTAGAAGAGCTATGCCGACGTTCGAAGAAGAGAGAGGGAATATGAAGTTGGGGACCATGTGTTCATAAAGGCGACCCCGATGAAGGGTCAAACTTGGTTTGGTGTTAAGGGCAAGTTGGCGCCGAGTTATGTTGGACCTTATGAAATTCTCGAAAAGATCAATCCGGTGTCGTATCGGATAGCCTTACCTCCTGTAATAGAACATATGCACAATGTCTTTCATGTATTGATGCTTCGGGAATATTTGAGGGATCCCCTCCACGTCATTGAACCGGTGTAACAAGCCCGCGAGGGACCTCGGCTACAGTTCGGACTCCCCTTTTTTTGTTTGTTGCGGTTCTTAATCTGAACCAAAGAGTCCAACTCTGGCAAATCGTTTTGAGAAAAACAGATTTTGAAAAGAAGTGCCAAACATGGACTGTTTTGCCAAATACAGAGTCGCCACCTAAATATTTTTTAAAATGGGAAATTTAGGAAACCCTGACTCGGTGCCGAAGGCCACGTGTCCGTCATCACCAAAGTTGTCTTGGCTCGGGAGCTTGGGTACGATCGGGGAAGGTCAGTTATGAGCACCCCCTTTCGCCCGGTCCGAAGACCGGCCTCTACTAACCATGATATCCGATTTTGAAAACGTTATGTGTTCTTACTCCAGTTATTAGCCTAGAATTACTATGTTATGCGTACAGCAAACAAGTATAGACTAGATTGCCTAATTTGGAAACAAGCATTGCATATCCGTTTGTTTTGAAAAGCGCTTTGGAATTTGCTACTCGCAAGTAGGCTAAAACACGGATTTCAACGAGTTTTTCCAACTCAAACAATCCAACCTTCACCCACAGGCATTCAAACAGTTTATCTCATATAAGCACTTAGCCACATGGTAAGCATACTGTCATGGCAACATTCACACGCATGCGATATGCTAAAGCGAAAATACTTACATCGTACTCCGTGCCAAAACAATAAACTAGTTAGCAAACATGCATGTCCTAGTTCATGTTAAGTGGCTAATGCAACACAGGCAGAGATGCAATCTAGACGGGTCGGCTATCCTAAGCATGGCATGTGAAATACACAGGTAGCATGTATTCAATTTGGAATTGGAAATACGATGCAGTTGGTATGATGTGCCGAGCCCGGTGCATGTAAACGAATGTATGGATGCACGCATGCTATCATACTGTTATGCTAATTTAAATGTGCCCTAATCTACCATCATAAGCAGGTAAATAAAAGGGAGAAAGAAGTGGAGGTTGGAAGACATACACACCACTCACACACACTTATTACAAATGCGCCATCGCTCGGAGGGACCAAATAAATAATACAAATTAATTAACTATACAAGCTAATTAAATATTACAAATTGCCTAATCAGTTAACAAACTAATTAAACTAGGAAAAGCAGTAAACCACCTCGGGAGGAGAGCCAGATGCAGCGCATGCTCGGGTCCTGCTCAGAAGTGCACGGCCATGCATAGTCTGCCTCTGTTTTCCCTGCTCTGCCTCTCTGAAGACTGCCAAAGTCTCAAGGATGCCTCTCTGGATACTGGGAATCACCACCGGCTTAGTAGAATTACCACCGGCAGTGAATTGTGGTCACCGGCACAAAATGAATCCATCGGCTGGTGATTTATTGCCGGTCGGCAATGTATACTGCCGGTCGGCAAAGAATGCCTGCAGAACCTGCAACTCACAGCAGCAGAGGACAGAACTTGCATGGCAATACAATTCAAGCAATGTATGCACCAATCATGTCCCCTATCATGTTTGTGACTCAAAGGGGCATGTGTCTCGATTCTCGGACCACCAATCACGCATTTCCATACGTGATGGCCCCAAGAATCAAGTGTGCAGCTTTCATGTCAAATGAAATGCAAACCAAACAAACGAACCAAGGCCCAATTCCTATCACCAAGTCAAGGAACAAGGCATGCATGCAAGATGCAATGCAACCTAGGCATGCAAGCTAAGGATGCAACATGGCATGGCAAGACACTTATGCAAGCATACAAGCAAACATGAGGCAATGCAAACTGATGAAAAGGTGGACTTAGACATGATTTAGGCAACTCTAAATAGGCTTAAAACAGTGGCCAAAAACCAAGGAATTGGGATCAAACATACATATACACATGCAAGTAAGTTGGACCAACACTTAGGCATTAAATAAGCAACTCTAAGGCACACTTGAAAGGGGGTATCATGGACAATTAGCATGCAACATAAGCTCTGAAAATCATGTTAAAACATGGTGCCAAACCAAGCAACAAGACAAGCTAAACATGCAACAATGGTCCGAGCATTCAAGGCTCACCAAAGAGGCAATGGACTACACTTAGTACAACCACACATGGCAAGACTTAGGCAACCAAAAAACTGAGTTTTAACACATGAAACTAAGCCCAAAAGACCAACTAGATAGCATCTAGATGGTTTGAATTTAAAGACATGCATAAATGCTAAAACATGGAGCATGCAAGGCAAGCTTCCAAAGCTTCAAAGAGGCATCCAAGGCAAACATATGAGCATGTCAAAGGGACTGAAATAACATGTAGGGTGGTTCCAAACCACCGAAATGATGCAAGCAACACATACTACACATTCACATACTTGAAGCATACAAGCTCAAATACAAAGGAGCTATACTACGCATGCCAAGATCGACCCAAACAACTATGGACAGACCTAAAACATGGCAAAATGAGCACAAAACCTTCACAAGGCTAAACCTAAAACATGCTAGAGCAAAGGCTAACAACCTAAGGCATATTAAGGCAATAACAAGGCATTACATGGTAGGTATGCTAAGTATGCATGGTGTACCAAAACCAACACACAACAAGGTTATATCATGGCATAATAAGCATGGAAAACAGCCAAGACATGATCAATACATACTCTAACATGATGCTCCCTCAAGAGGCCAAAAGGGTCCCTTTCAAGGACAACAAGGAGAGGGGGTGGCCCTCCCTTTTGGAGACTTCAAGGCACCATCCCACCACTGAAATCCCTCAAGATTTCAGTGGTGAAGAGGCCCAAACACCAAAGTCTCGAA
The DNA here is from genome assembly GCA_030407325.1 of Camellia japonica. Lineage (NCBI taxonomy): Eukaryota > Viridiplantae > Streptophyta > Magnoliopsida > Ericales > Theaceae > Camellia > Camellia japonica. The sequence continues at coordinate 78,719,186 of JAPPVO010000032.1, read as the reverse complement.
ACTTGCACAAAAATAGCACAAAAAGGAGCCTTACAAGGCTTAGGAGGGGTCAAACAAACCCAAACCACAAAACACTCTTAATAAACAATCAAGAGGGCTAAAAAACAGAACTTTTTTGTATTATACACTAAGCACGAAAACAGCTCTATGATAGGTAGAAAAGCAATGCAAAAATGGGGAATAAAATAGAAGTTTCTCACCCTTGTAGATCACCTTCACAAATGATGCTCCAACAGCCGTTCTTGGCTTGAATCCAGCTCCAAAACACCAAAACCAGCCCCTTAGAACCTCAGTAGCCAAAGGAAGGTGAAGCACTAGGTGTTTGTGTGCAATAGTATGGACTAAAACACCTAGAACACAAAGAGAGAAAAAGAGAGATAGGAGATATGTATGAACCCTAACCCTAAAACCAGAGCTTCTCTCTCTGTGTTTTTCTCTCCAAAATTCTCTAACCCCCTTGCCAAGAGAAGAGACCCTTCTCTTATAGGCAACCAACTTGTAAAGCTTATACAACAAGCTTACAAGGGGGCATCCCTCCATACACGTGTATGGAGGGGAACCAAATGCCACACAGCTGTCCTAAAATATCTGCAAAAGCAGATGAACAGTAGTCGGCTGGCCAAAAATGTCATTTTGACAAAAATGACTGCCGACCGGCAACAAAGAGTGCCGACCGGCCACATACATTGCCGGTGGCAACAAAAACCAGCCGGTGGCCTCTAGCCACTGCCGGTGGTGTGTGGGGATGCCTCACAAGGCATTCCCTGCCCCTCCAAGGCAAAACACAAGTGTTTGGTGCAAAACCAGACACAAAACGGTCGAGTTCGGAGATCCTGAGGCAGGCGCGTAGCCGAGACCTCGGGAACTCCAAACGAACACAAACATGGATGATCACCGGTGTTCAAACGGTGACGTCCAAGTCTTGAGGACGGTCAAAAATGGGGTGTCTACAGTTGCCCCTCTTTGACAGAACTCGAAAGTCATAACAATGACGGGAGTGAATGTCAAAGCCCAGAGACGACCCATTTTTGACAAGGCCGAAGACTTGGACAATCATGCAAGACAAACAAGGTATGCGCCCGAAGGCAGGGGCAAAATGCAAGACAATGCAAGAAGCCGAGCATAACTTATGATCATGCAAAGAAAGCTGTAACGAAGCACGCATGCAACAGTTTTAAGCTAGCATACACCAGACTATACTACAATGCAGAAAGGATGTAAAAGAATTATGTAATTCTCTGTACGTCTCATGCGGAGGATACAATACCTATGCGGCTCGTCCGGTTGCACCGGCCTCAAATGAATCGTACATACAATATCGTGCCTGAAAAGAAAACAAACTTAAAAGGTACAATGTCGTTAGCAACATGCATGACAATGCAAATGAGGCACGCATGCTAATGCAAATGAGACACGCATGCCGACGAAGATGGGGCACACATGCCAATGGAAATGGGGCACACATGCCAATGGAAATGAGACACGCATGCCGATGAAAGTGAGGCACACATGCCGATGAAAATGAGGCACACGTGCCAATGCAAATGAGGCACACGTGCCAATGCAAATGAGGCACACGTGCCAATGAGAATGAGGCAAACGTGCCAATGCGAATGAGGCACACGTGCCAATGCGAATGAGGCACACGTGCCAATGCAAATGAGGCACACGTGCCAATGAGAATGAGGCACACGTGCCAATGCAAATGAGGCACACGTGCCAATGCCAATGAGGCACACGTGCCAATGAGAATGAGGCACACGTGCCAATGCAAATGAGGCACACGTGACAATGAGAATGAGGCACACGTGCCAATGAGAATGAGGCACACGTGCCCATGCAAATGAGGCACACGTGCCAATGAGAATGAGGCACACGTGCCAATGCAAATGAGGCACACGTGCCAATGCAAATGAGGCACACGTGCCCATGCAAATGAGGCACGCGTGCCAATGAGAATGAGGCACACGTGCCAATGCAAATGAGGCACACGTGCCAATGAGAATGAGGCACTCGTGCCTATGCAAATGAGGCACACATGCCAATGAGAATGAGGCACACGTGCCCATGCAAATGAGGCACACGTGCCAATGCAAATGAGGCACACGTGCCAATGAGAATGAGGCACACGTGCCCATGCAAATGAGGCACACGTGCCAATGCAAATGAGGAATGATGCAAGTGTGATACGCATGCCTCACAAGATGCAAACTAATACAAATGAGACACGCATGCCTCTTAAGATGCAAAATGATACCGTTGAGACACGCATGCCCCATAAGAATGGAAAATGATACGAGTGTGACAGGCATGCCACACAGAATGTAAAATGTAAATGAGACACGCATGCCTCAGGGAAATGAAAAATGATGCAAGTGTGACACGCATGCCACACGAAATGTAAAATGATGCAAACGGACTTAAATGCGTAACAACGCACGTGTTTCGGAATGCATGACAATGCATGGTAAGGGAATGCACGACAACGCGAACGATGCGCGAGGCGACGTATGTATTGAAATACATGACAATGCTTGTAATAAAAATGCAATGACAATGCATGAGAGATGTGCATGACAATGCAAGGGGTGCGTGTTACAACGCATGTAGTATGTGCATAACAATGCAACTGTGAGGCGCATGATAGCGCGATGTAATGCACCGAAATAGTGCGATGAACGCGTGCAACGCACACGAGGCAACTTTTGAATCTTGTAAAAGGCAAAAAGGATACCAAAGGATACAACATTGTATGAGTTGGAGGGCTACGCACAGAAGACGCGGTCTGAGGTCAAAACGGAGGCCGGTTCAGCGTCGGAGATACACTTTCTTGCACTTTCTTGAGCTATGAAGACCAAAAACTACTCATATGGCCTAAACAAGGCTTTGGGAACACCACCGGCCGGAAGGGGAAGCCACCGGCTGTCCACCGGCTGAAAAATAGTTTCATCGGCACAATATTATGCCGGCCGGCACAAAATGTTGCCGACCGGCAAAAAGTTCCTGAGTCGGGGCAGATTCGACATTTTACCATGGGTGTTTTAAAATAGGGTTTCTAAACCCTATTTCTCACTTCCTCCTTAGCCGAAAAACACTCCCCTCTCTCTCTAGAGCGTTTTCCTCTCCTCTTTTCTCCGTTTCTTCGCGTTCTACGCTCGTTTCGTCGTCGGATTCGCGATTTTCTTCGCGTTTCGGACATTTTCAACCGAACAAATCTTTGTTTCGGTGCCTCTTTTGCCGTTTCCACCTTTTTGAGGTTTGTTCCCCTCACTTTCCTCTTGATTTCCGTGTCTTTTCACATCCCGACTTTCCCGACCATTTTCCACCCTCCCGGGGGTTGACTTTTCGGTTGACTTTCCATATTCCAGTCCGATTTTCATTTTCCGGCCATTCTCTCGTCATTCTTGATATGGCCGACGATATTCCACGCGGTGGGACTCCTCCGGATCACGAGATGGATCCCGGGGTCGAGCTCCTACCTTTGAGCGAGCGCCCGTTTGACCCGGCGACCTACCAGCTGGCGATTCATGTTCTGCCCCCTGACGGACTGCGCCAGTTCAGGAGTTTCGACATGGCGTTGGATCCCGAGCTTCTGCTACGTGAGCCTGCCTCTCACCTATCCTTCGGCGCTTCCGAGGTAACATTTTTTCTCTGCTTTATTTTCTGCAATGTAGAACTTTTTAACTGTCAACTGCCATAACTGATTACAGTCTTTAACTGCTTAGTTCCAATACACTGATACTCTGTATATTGTAGTTGATTGCAAATGCACTTGCAACTGATTATCTGTTTAAGACTCACACGTGTACACACACTGCACTAGCCTTGAACCACTCAACACACGGCACACACCGTATTCCACTGCAAACACCGGCACCCGATACCTGTTTGAATCTGAAAATATGCACGCATGCCACATTTGCACTGAACCACTCAAACACGCTGACGCATCATACGTTGTAGTTCACTGTAAGCACACCGGCACTCGGTATCTATTTGAACTTGAAAATACGCACGCATGCCACATTTGCACTGAACCACTCAAACATGCTGACGCATCACACGTTGCAGTTCACTGTAAGCACACCGGCACTCAGTATCTATTTGAACTTGAAAATACGCACGCATGCCACATTTGCACTGAACCACTCAAACATGCTGACGCATCACACGTTGCAGTTCACTATAAGCACACCGGCACTCGGTATCTATTTGAACTTGAAAATACGCACGCATGCCACATTTGCACTGAACCACTCAAACATGCTGACGCATCACACGTTGCAGTTCACTGTAAGCACACCGGCACTCGGTATCTATTTGAACTTGAAAATATGCACGCATGCCACATTTGCACTGATTTTGACTGTTTCTTCAAAACTATACATTTTATATTGCTTCGCAACTATTTGTTTGAAAACAGGGAGATTCCCATACCATCCGCGAGTATGGGAACACTGTCGCTCGTGAGTGGTACGCCGAGCTTCCCGACGCAGTTTGCCATATCGTGGACCTGGCCGGCTTTGGTGCATTCTGCAGGGGACTCTCCAGGCTCACTACATGCAGACCTCTTCTTGCCGCTCTGGTGGAGAGGTGGTGGGACACCACCGATTCATTTCATTTTTCTGCGACGGGGGACATGACGATGACCCCTTATGATTTCTCGGTGCTCACAGGCATCGGGGTAGGGGGTGATCCAATCCCCTTTGATACGGATATGGATGAGTGGACCGCGGCTCAAATCTACTTGCTCGGCGAGCTGCCGCCTCTGGCGCGTCCTGGCTTCGTCCGATATTCCTGGTTCGAGGTGCAGTTCAGGGTCCAGCCCACCCTTGTTGATGCAGCCCCGATGACTCAGGAGGCCGTGGAGAGATACGCACGCGGCTTTCTCATGTTTCTGTTGGGGACTACCCTTTTCGCCGACCGGGCGAACACCGTGCCTCTTTGCCTGCTCAGCACACTGGTGGATGTCAGAGACATCTTGCATTACGACTGGGGTGGCGCCACTCTGGCCACTCTCTTCGGATATATGAGCTCAGCTTCCCGCGGCAGCGGACAGTTGCTCGGGGGCTACTGGCGAGCTTGGGAGGTACGTCTTCTTCTCTGCTTTTCATTTCTGTTCTATATTTTCTGTACTCTATACACTGCACACACTGTAGTCTACTTTATGCTTGCTGTATACTGTACACACGGCACACACATACTCTGCTTTACACTGACTGTACACTGCTCACACTGCACACTCTGCACAATACACTGCACAACACATGGCTCTGCTATTTCTGCTTTTTATTCTATATTCTGCTTTATCTGATAAAATGCACTGGTATTTATCTTGCAATTGTGGGTGTATGCCTACTTTTCTAGGCTTGCTCCCGTACCCGATGTAGAGACCCCTCTCGTCGTCCCGTTCTCACGCCGTTTCGACGGGAGGTGCGTGCGGAGGCCCCGAGACACCTTTAGCTTCTTCCGCCGTTATTTCGACACCATCACCCCCGCAGAGGTAGGTTTTACTTGCAGTTCATTTAAGCTTCGCCTGTCCACTGCATATTTCAATAACGGTAGATAACAAACTGTATTTCATTTGCAAATCACCTGGCAGCCTTGGGCTCCTTTGCCAGCCGTGGTGCGGGATCGGTTTGCCTGTGCCGATGAGACCTCGCGTTTCCGGATTTTGCTGGAGGGCCCGGTCTGTCGGGCTTGGTACCTGGGTGAGCGTTTCCTACGCCAGACCCTGGGTTTACCGGAGCAGATAGTCCCGGTGCACCCTCTTGAGCATATGAGGGATACCGAGAGATTCACCGCCGAGCAGATGACCGACTACACGATCGGCTGGGAGGCAGACGGCTTCAGAGGCGAGGGCGATTACTTGGAGTACGTCCGGACCTTCATCATGCGACCTCTGAGCGGCGGCCGCCGAGCGGAGAGAGATAGACCAGCGGCACCAGCAGCTGGAGCAGGAGCAGGGACTGGAGGGGGGGTGTCGAGGAGAGCTCGAGTCCGTGGCAGGGGCGGAGTTCAGAGAGGGCGGGGGACCGGTTGGCCCGCTCTGCCCGCTTTACTGACTTTCAGAGGGCAGGGTGGGGCGACCTACCACATCCCCTTTGCTCCTCCGCCGGCTGATCACAAGTTTGTCGGTGTCCCTGACTTGCCTCCGGTATGTATTACTTCATTCTTGTACAGTTATTTCATTTCAGTTTATTTGATATTCCACAGAATACTGATGTATCTAATACTTTCGCAGGCGTCTTTCGAGTACACCCGGCAGTCATTGGAGATGAATGCCTCCATGATGGGGATGCTACAGCGGACCTTCGACCTCCTAGCCCTTTACAGCATTCCGGTATGTTCTTTCTGACCACAGCCTCAAACCATACTCAAACTGCTTTACATAATCTAATGCACAACACAACATCTGATAAACTGCTCACGGCATCTGATACACGATACTTACACACTGCACCCTGTACTGATTTACTGCTCACAGCGTACATACACTGTATTCATACACCGTATTCTGTACTGATAAACTGCTCACGGCACCCACACAATGTACTCATACATTGCATTATGCACTGATAAACTGCTCACGGCATCCACACACTGTACTCATACATTGCATTCTGCACTGATTCACTGCTCACAGTATTCTGATGCGTTCGCCTTTCATGTTTTTTTTCAGCCTCCCTTCCAGATTCCTCCGGTGGGTGGCGCTCCAGCTGGACCTCCCATTTCTACCCGGGATGGCAGAGTATATCCCCGCACCAGAGGGGGGCGCACTCATGTCGGGAGCAGCTCGCGGGCTCCAGTTCCAGATGACGAGTCTGAGGCAGAGACAGAAGCGGAGGCGGAGTCGTCGGAGGAGCAGACCGGGGACAGCTCAGGCTCAGGCTCAGACGGCGATGCTCCTGGTGATGCTCCTGGTGATGATGCTCCTGGACCTTCGTCCAGGAAGAGGACTAGGACAGACTGACAGCCTCGGAGTCATTTTCGACATTTGATACAGATTTTTGCTCTTTTTTTTTCTTTTTTTTTTTTTTTTGCACTTTCCCCTTTTTGTTAGTAGTTAGGGTACTTTGTACTGCCGAAGGCAGATTTTGTTTCCAAAACTTATGTACTTGAAAAGATTATGAAATGAAACAAACTTTTTGTCCGAAAAAGAGTGTTGTATCTACACACTTCATACCTTGCACTGTATTGCATCATATTACACCTTAAATGTAAATGATCTTAATCTGTTGTCTGAAAAGTGAATACTTGTAATTTGAGCACTTGCACTATGATAATCGGATAACCAACCAACTAACAGCAAATAACTCATACAAACCACTACTCAAACTGAATAATACAGCCCATACTCTACTGGGGATTAATCTGCATACAGCCCATAACACAGCACTCGGTTCATTCCGCACACAGCAAACCCTGAACAAACAGCCCCAATCTGACAAGACGGACCACAAAAGCTGACACGGTTGCAGTTGAAACACACTCAGATGTCCTAAATTTTCCTTTTCCTTCTCTTGCTTCGCACGAATGTAGAGAATGGCACAGCATTCTGAGCACAAACGATTTTTTTTGAAATAAAGAAGGGTTTTCAACCGGGGTATCGAGTCTACCACAGAACACAGCAGAGAGACTCAAACAAAGAAACAAAAGGCACACGACCTGAACACAACGAGACACACTCGGAAAAGACTCAAAGCTAAAGCCGAGACCGACAAATCAAAAGACACGACACACGGACATGTTTACAAAAAGACCTCAAATCTCGAGGAGCCAATTCCTCCGGGTATTATTTCCCACCCTTTCTGATTTGTGATACTCACATCACTCGGCCCTCAGGCTCGGTTTTTTCTCTCAAAACCCTTTTCTTACTTTTCTCTCAACTTACACCTCTCTATTCTTTAATCTCTCATTTTCAATCCCTTCCCAGAGCGGTTGATGGGTAAACGAGAGGTTGTGGGCTCATGCCCGATACAACTAGCTTGCAGCCGCTTCTTCTGGTAGATAGGGTGCCTTTCTGGCGAGTATGTTGATGGGGGAAAGACAGAAGACCTGACTCAATTGTGCCCCTAGTTCGTCACTTTGACCATTCTTTGTTTTCTAAAACAGTTTTGATCAAAATGAGAGTTGGATTAACATACTTGTTCGATTTTTTGATTCAAAATCATGCAAATCAGGCTGTGAGCACTGAAAATTATCCTTTTCGGGTCCAAGAAGATGGTCCGGTTTTGGAAAATGAAATAGTTTTCGAGAAAATAGTCAACTTCAGTAAAAATTTTCAAAAACTATTTTTTTACAAACAATCGATGCTCGACGAGCATGGAACTTACCCTCGAGATGCGCAACCTCGGATTGGAGACAAATTGCCCCTTGCTTAAAGGGGGATAAGGCAACGGAAAGTTGCCCCTGGTCTGGACGGCAACTCAGGGCAACTTATGGCATTGGATGGCAACGGAAAGTTGCCCCTTGTTTGGATGATGCCGCGGCACGTTGTAAGCCAGTCCTCGTTGATGACGATCGGACCCTCGGACGCGGAGGAGACGAAGACGGTTTGAATCAATATATGGACACAGTCACCTGGAAGGTGTTGGTGGTTGGATTTCAAGAGGAAGTTAATCACGTAGTTCCAGGTTGCTGCAATCGAGACATCAGATTCGGAGGAGGCACAAGTGATCAAAACCATGACATGGACTGAGACGCTATGGAAGCGTTGGGGGCTGGACTTCAGGATGAAGTTGCCTACGTATCCCAAACATGGGAATCAAGCCTTACGTAGTTCCGGTTAAGGTACACTCGGGTATTTTAACCTTCACTGTTTAGGCTCTAACTTTTGCCAAGGTGCCCAATGCGGGTTTTCGACCTTGCGAGCTATGTTTTTCTTTTTCTTTTTCTTTTCTTTTCTTTTCTTTTGCATTTTCATTTTTTTTATTTCTTTTACTATTTTATTTTTATTTTTTTTTGTTCTTTTTCCTCTCTTGCTTCTTTTTTGTCTCTTTTTATTTCTTTTTTCTTTGCTCTAACTTTTGCCTGGGTCGCCCTTCCGGGTTTTCGGCCCAGCGAGCCTCTCAAAGGGTAAAAGTGTAGCAAGCCCATGCCAAATGGTTTTGAGATTGAAGCCTCTCTGTGTCCAGGAGAATGACTGTTGTGTTGATTTGCAGAAAAGTCCGTCACGGTTGCTTCACGAGCCTTGCCGGGTGGGATCTGATCTCCTTGATCTGACTTTGATGCCTCTTGCTCGAGGGCTGCCTCAAAATGGGCCACACAGGCGTTTCATGGCACTGTTGAACGTTTTGAACGGATTCCAGTTTGCAACAGATAAATTGAATCTTGAGGCTGAGAGCGATCCTGGGCTGCACAATCTCAAGAACGATTCCACACAGGTCTTCACAAGACTGCGCGAAACATTTCGTTTTTGAAAGTTTTTAAGAAAGCGACAAATCGCTCGCGCAGAAGATAGTGTGGAACCAATCTGGATCAAACCAGGATCCTTCTCAGTACTCACGCCGACAAGCATGATTTCATTCATTAAAAGCTTAGCATGCCTCTCTTTCTCTCAAAATGATCAAAATTTTGCAAAACCCGAGGAATTCCTTTCTCTTCGTTTTTATCACCGTAGTGTTCGAAAAAGAGTTTTTGAAAAACTTAGGTCATTACAACGATTTTCCGGGCACAAGAGAGCAAGTAGAGTGTACTGCCGTTCCATTCACATCCTCTGGCACAACTAGCTGAAACAACAACAAGCACGGAAACGTAATAGCCGCAGCTGTTTCATTTAGATTCCCTGATTGTGACTGGCTCCTTAACCGAGACAGACTCGAAAGGAAAAACAAAAGGATAATTACAAAACGGCGTTCGAGGCAACAACCCCGGAATCACCTGGTATTCTATACAAAGGGGACTGACTCGCTACAACAAGACAGACCCGTAAGCAAAAGGACTGACTCAAGACAATGAGACAGACTCAAAACAAAACAAAACAAAAGACTGACTCGACACCCAAGCCAGAATTTACAAAACTAGCATTCGCAGATGCTCCAAAAATGCATGCCAGACGCCACATCAAAATATACCAAGTGCCGCCCACAGGTGGTTCACTTTCTGATTACATACTCGCAGTATCTGTGTCCTCAAAATCCAACAACTGGGTGGTGACGGACTTTGCGGAGGTGGGGGGAGGATAACCTCGTTGTCAATCAAATCCTGTACCTCATGACGGAGGCGGAAGCAGTTATCGGTAGCATGACCAGTCTGCTGATGGTACGCACAGTACTGAGCAGGGTCATGAGTAGCAGGGAGATTCTTCGGGAGAGGCCGAGGCTCCAGGGGTTTAAGGTGCCCCTCTCGGCAAGGATCTGAAGTGCCTTGGACAATGGCATGTAGAGAGCATGGAAGACCCTGCGCCCTCGGGGCAGGTACTTTGGAGCCTGAGCACTCTTGCTAGATGCACTAGCGAACGGATCGGCGGGTGCGGCCTTGGATTTCTGATCCTTTCCGGATGCAGGGTTGGGAGCGGGAAGAACTGTTTTGGCATGACGGGGCCTATCCCGGTTCTCTGATTGACTGGAACTGCCCTCAGGCGGAGTGGGAAAAGCATCCTCCACAGCTTTTGTCACAACTGCAGATATCTGTTGCTTGTTCATCCCCCGGCTTTCAAAGCCTCGACTGCCCACAGCAGTTGTTCGATAGGATCGGCATCTGCCTTATTTTGTCTTTCCCTCTGGCCTCGGCCTGATCAGGGGTTTGGGTTACCGTTGACATATCATTGCCATAGTTGGAGGCCATCTCCGGTTGGCTGAGTTCAATTATGATCCGCCCTAACAGTGGGGGCTCCTGGGGTGCAAAACTCCCGGCATATGGTGCGGCTGGCGGTGAAGCTGACATTCCATAGGCGAGATCTGCCACGGATCTCTGGAGATCACCTATCATCCCCATTAGTTCAAATGTAGTAGGCTCGCGAGCCTGGTATAGCTGGGGGGTCCAGACCGGGTGCGCAGCAGGCGATCTGGGTGGATACGGCATATCAACAGTAGTCTCACTGTGTAAGGTGATTCCTTGATCCAATGCGGCCGTCATGACCACGATCTCTTCTGAATTCTGCGTCATGCTCAGTCCTACCTCAGCAAGGAGAAGACACTAGCTATTCTGGATCAACTCTCTGAATCTCTGAACCTTGAAACGGAAAACAAGCAGTATTTCAGCCCCAAACAGATCAAACACGGGTGTAGCTGATCAACTGCACTCTATTACTGATCACTGTTCCCCAAAATCACTGTTCAAAACTGAACTGATACCCTCAGACATAACTGATTCTCAACAACACTGATACTGGTGCCCTCGGGCCTGATACCCGGACTTGCAAACTGGTATATGCATTCCCTGTAGAGATACACTCTAAAAGCACATAGCAAGTAAATGAGAGCCAATACACCCCTATGTTGGGGTAGGGTTTCCCTGTCCTATTTTGTCAGGAGCTAGGGTTTCACTACGCACGCAGCGGCTTCAAACAACCTATATCGGGTAAGCAACCTGTCCTGGTTTGGAATGGTCACTATGGATTTCGATATGCACTAGGTCGAATGGTCAAAAGGGGTGCCCCGGTAAAACCGGGGTTTGTGTTCCCATACTGGCAGAGCCCGCAACCGGTCAGCCTTATGGTCATGCCTTGACAAGACAAGCCTCCAGCAAACCGCTCAGGAATAGCAGATGGCCAACACGGTGTCCTAGGCGCACCAATGCACATGCAATGCAAAGAAACACATAAGTGTAGTCAAAACAGGATATCACGAGTTCGAGTCAAGCTCTCTAAAATCCCCAGCAGAGTCGCCAGAAACTGTAACAAGCCCGCGAGGGACCTCAGCTACAGTTCGGACTCCCCTTTTTTTGTTTGTTGCGGTTCTTAATCTGAACCAAAGAGTCCAACTCTGGCAAATCGTTTTGAGAAAAACAGATTTTGAAAAGAAGTGCCAAACATGGACTGCTTTGCCAGATATAGAGTCGCCACCTAAATATTTTTTAAAATGGGAAATTTAGGAAACCCTGACTCGGTGCCGAAGGCCACGTGTCCGTCATCACCAAAGTTGTCTTGGCTCGGGAGCTTGGGTACGATCGGGGAAGGTCAGCTATGAGCACCCCCTTTCGCCCGGTCCGAAGACCGGCCTCTACTAACCATGATATCCGATTTTGAAAACGTTATGTGTTCTTATTCCGGTTATTAGCCTAGAATTACTATGTTATGCGCACAGCAAACAAGTATAGACTAGATTGCCTAATTTGGAAACAAGCATTGCATATCCGTTTGTTTTGAAAAGCGCTTTGGAATTTGCTACTCGCAAGTAGGCTAAAACACGGATTTCAACGAGTTTTTCCAACTCAAACAATCCAACCTTCACCCACAGGCATTCAAACAGTTTATCTCATATAAGCACTTAGCCACATGGTAAGCATACTGTCATGGCAACATTCACACGCATGCGATATGCTAAAGCGAAAATACTTACATCGTACTCCGTGCCAAAACAATAAACTAGTTAGCAAACATGCATGTCCTAGTTCATGTTAAGTGGCTAATGCAACACAGCAGAGATGCAATCTAGACGGCTCGGCTATCCTAAGCATGGCATGTGAAATACACAGTACATGTATTCAATTTGGAATTGAAATACGATGCAGTTGGTATGATGTGCCGAGCCCGGTGCATGTAAACGAATGTATGGATGCACGCATGCTATCATACTGTTATGCTAATTTAAATGTGCCCTAATCTACCATCATAAGCAGGTAAATAAAAGGGAGAAAGAAGTGGAGGTTGGAAGACATACACACCACTCACACACACTTATTACAAATGCGCCCTCGCTCGGAGGGACCAAATAAATAATACAAATTAATTAACTATGCAAGCTAATTAAATATTACAAATTGCCTAATCAGTTAACAAACTAATTAAACTAGGAAAAGCAGTAAACCGCCTCGGGAGGAGAGCCAGATGCAGCGCATGCTCGGGTCCTGCTCAGAAGTGCACGGCCATGCATAGTCTGCCTCTGTTTTCCCTGCTCTGCCTCTCTGAAGACTGCCAAAGTCTCAAGGATGCCTCTCTGGATACTGGGAATCACCACCGGCTGAATAGAATTACCACCGGCAGTGAATTGTGGTCACCGGCACAAAATGAATCCATCAGCTGGTGATTTACTGCCGGTCGGCAATGTATACTGCCGGTCGGCAAAGAATGCCTGCAGAACCTGCAACTCACAGCAGCAGAGGATAGAACTTGCGTGGCAATACAATTCAAGCAATGTATGCACCAATCATGTCCCCTATCATGTTTGTGACTCAAAGGGGCATGTGTCTCGATTCTCGGACCACCAATCACGCATTTCCATGCGTAATGGCCCCAAGAATCAAGTGTGCAGCTTTCATGTCAAATGAAATGCAAACCAAACAAACGAACCAAGGCCCAATTCCTATCACCAAGTCAAGGAACAAGGCATGCATGCAAGATGCAATGCAACCTAGGCATGCAAGCTAAGGATGCAACATGGCATGGCAAGACACTTATGCAAGCATACAAGCAAACATGAGGCAATGCAAACTGATGAAAAGGTGGACTTAGACATGATTTAGGCAACTCTAAATAGGCTTAAAACAGTGGCCAAAAACCAAGGAATTGGGATCAAACATACATACACACATGCAAGTAAGTTGGACCAACACTTAGGCATTAAATAAGCAACTCTAAGGCACACTTGAAAGGGGGTATCATGGACAATTAGCATGCAACATAAGCTCTGAAAATCATGTTAAAACATGGTGCCAAACCAAGCAACAAGACAAGCTAAACATGCAACAATGGTCCGAGCATTCAAGGCTCACCAAAAAGGCAATGGACTACACTTAGTACAACCACACATGGCAAGACTTAGGCAACCAAAAAACTGAGTTTTAACACATGAAACTAAGCCCAAAAGACCAACTAGATAGCATCTAGATGGTTTGAATTTAAAGACATGCATAAATGCTAAAACATGGAGCATGCAAGGCAAGCTTCCAAAGCTTCAAAGAGGCATCCAAGGCAAACATATGAGCATGTCAAAGGGACTGAAATAACATGTAGGGTGGTTCCAAACCACCGAAATGATGCAAGCAACACATACTACACATTCACATACTTGAAGCATACAAGCTCAAATACAAAGGAGCTATACTACGCATGCCAAGATCGACCCAAACAACTATGGACAGACCTAAAACATGGCAAAATGAGCACAAAACCTTCACAAGGCTAAACCTAAAACATGCTAGAGCAAAGGCTAACAACCTAAGGCATATTAAGGCAATAACAAGGCATTACATGGTAGGTATGCTAAGTATGCATGGTGTACCAAAACCAACACACAACAAGGTTATATCATGGCATAATAAGCATGGAAAACAGCCAAGACATGATCAATACATACTCTAACATGACGCTCCCTCAAGAGGCCAAAAGGGTCCCTTTCAAGGACAACAAGGAGAGGGGGTGGCCCTCCTCTTTTGGAGACTTCAAGGCACCATCTCCACCACTGAAATCCCTCAAGATTTCAGTGGTGAAGAGGCCCAAACACCAAAGTCTCAAAACTTGCAGAAAAATAGTACAAAAAGGAGCCTTACAAGGCTTAGGAGGGGTCAAACAAACCCAAACCACAAAACACTCTTAATAAACAGTCAAGAGGGCTAAAAAATAGAACTTTTTTGTATTATACACTAAGCACGAAAATAGCTCTATGATTGGTAGAAAAGCAATGCAAAAATGGGGAATAAAAGGGAAGTTTCTCACCCTTGTAGATCACCTTCACAAATGATGCTCCAACAGCCGTCCTTGGCTTGAATCCAGCTCCAAAACACCAAAACCAGCCCCTTAGAACCTCAGTAGCCAAAGGAAGGTGAAGCACTAGGTGTTTGTGTGCAATAGTATGGACTAAAACACCTAGAACACAAAGAGAGAAAAAGAGAGATAGGAGATATGTATGAACCCTAACCCTAAAACCAGAGCTTCTCTCTCTGTGTTTTTCTCTCCAAAATTCTCTAACCCCCTTGCCAAGAGAAGAGACCCTTCTCTTATAGGCAACCAACTTGTAAAGCTTATACAACAAGCTTACAAGGAGGGCATCCCTCCATACACGTGTATGGAGGGGAACCAAGTGCCACACAGCTGTCCTAAAATATCTACAAAAGCAGATGAACAGTAGTCGGCTGGCCAAAAATGTCATTTTGACAAAAATGACTGCCGACCGGCAACAAAGAGTGCCGACCGGCCACATACATTGCCGGTGGCAACAAAAACCAGCCGGTGGCCTCTAGCCACTGCCGGTGGTGTGTGGGGATGCCTCACAAGGCATTCCCTGCCCCTCCAAGGCAAAACACAAGTGTTTGGTGCAAAACCAGACACAAAACGGTCAAGTTCGGAAATCCTGAGGCAAGGCGCGTAGCCGAGACCTTCGGGAACTCCAAACGAACACAAACATGGATGATTACCGGGTGTTCAAACGGTGACGTCCAAGTCTTGAGGACGGTCAAAAATGGGGTGTCTACAACCGACACATGTGCTTTTGAAAGATGACTACACTTATGAGGAGAGACCTATTCAGATTGTGAACTCCAGAATCAAAAAGTTGAGGAATAAAGAAATACCATTGGTAAAAGTTGATTGGCAAAACCACGGAGGAACCTATGCAACTTGGGAAACCGAGGAAGACGTGATGAGGAGATATCCGGATTTGTTTCCATTAGACCCAATGTTGATTCCGAACGAAGGTAATTCGAGTTTGGAGGACCAAACTCTTTTAAGGGGGGAAGACTGTAATAACCCTGACCTCCGATTAATGCTAATTCATGAGCAATTATGCCTAACAGTAATTTAGCTGAAATCTGAGATTAATTTGCATATGTATTGCATGATTTATGCATATCTATCTGTTGACCGTTAAATTATCTGTTCATGTTTTATGCTTTAAACTATAAATTGAAGGCCTTATCGGCGGCCGAACCAGAAATTGATTAATGCTTCATGCTAGTTAGACTTTATGTGACTTTATGGTATATTTAATTGAAATGTGTTTTGGTGTGGTTAAATTAGATTAAATTAAGCTAAAATACAATGGTTGACTTATTCACCATTTTGCCACCACTAGTGGGCCACTCACTTAGCACTTTTGAGACTCATTCACATGCACTGCAATACATCTTCCTCAGCCTTTTCTTTGAGCTGAAACCGACTAGAGTGAGAGGGAGAGGAGAATTAGCTTAAATTAAGTATTGGCTTGGTGATTGAGAGAATTGAAGGGTTTTTGGCAAAAAATTGAGCCTCCTTACCTATAATTCAAGACTCAAGGTAGAGCCCTTTCCTTCTTGAACATGTATTTAAGATGGTTCTTGCATGGTTCATTGTCCATTAAGGGGTGGAGTCTAGTATTGGTGCTAAATTGTTGATTGGAAGCTTAATCCTTGCATGCATGCTTATATCCTTGCATTTTGAGGTTGATTTCATGGAAATTGGTACATGCATGCTCATACTAGTGTTATAGACCATGAATTCATCATGTTTTTGAAAGAATTGGCTCATTTGAGCTTGTATTTGAAGCTTGAAGTTGTTTAAAATTCATGCATGTTATGGTGTACATCATGTTCATGATATTGGTTTGAAATTGGATTTAGTTGAACCACCTTTGGGCTTTGATTTCTCAAATTGATCTTTGAGAAATGTTATATTATGAGTTTTAAAGTGTTTTCCAAAAAATTAGCCCAAGAGGATCGAATTTGGTGCATTAAAACTTGGTTTTGAGCTTGAAAGTTCAATCTGGAATTTCCAGAATTTGGACTCACGCTCGAGCGGGGAATGTGGCGCTCGAGCGTGGAATTCGACCATCCAGTACTTTGCACTGTTTTACAGTCCGCTCGAGCGGGGTAATTCACGCTCAAGCGGGGACCTGAGTCACACGTTCGAGCGAGGGTCGAGCGCCCATCGAGCGTGATTTTCACCCATCCAGTACTTTTGTCACGTTTTGCAGAACGCTCGAGCGGGAAGGTTTACGCTCGAGCGGAGACTTTTTTTTGCATGTCCGCTCGAGCGGGACCCCTGTTTTCTGAAAATTATGAAAAATATTTTCTAAGGCATTTTTGCATCCTCATTCCATCCTAGGCATTCATAGGCCGTGTTTAAGACTCCATAATGAGATTAATAGATAAACACACACTAAGAATAATGAAGTGCATTACGTCTAACTCGAGCATGTGTTTCAAGCGGGTAATTGTATGCGTGTTCGTGTAGGTCACGCACCTCAGGACAAGTGAAGAGTCATTTGACCATCTAGTGAGCCGACCAATTGTTGTGAGTAGTGACTCTGTAAAGTTATGTTTAACTTTAATTATTTTCCAATGACATGAGATGATAAGTTCTGAAATGTTATGTTTGAATGAATGAATGATAGTCCAAGTTTTCCTTGAAATGTAAACGTGGTATCCCTAGCTGAGGCCCTCGCCCAGGGGACACAATACTGAGGCACATGGTCATGAGGCCCTCGCCCGGGGGAAAGAATACCGTGGCACAGGCCCTCGCCCGGGGGAAACAATACCGTGGCACAGATATGTTACCCGGTATCGGAGGTTCCACTATGGGACTTACTATGCTTGACCAACATGATATGTTATGTTAAGGGCAATGTACCACACATGATTCGAATATGGATTTGACTGCGATTCTTTTCTAATACGAATATACCTATGTTTCCGATCTGATAAGAGATTGATTTTCTAATTTCTGTATTCTACATGGTCATCATTCATTAAACCCTTTTACACTGTTATTATTCACTAGGCTTTAGCTCACTCCTTATATTATGCATGTAGGTGAGCAAGTGCGAGAGCAGGCCCGGGGTTGGTGGTCTGTACCCTAGTTTTGTCAGCCAACCGTTGCGCCTCCCGAGGAGGTTCCAGTTGAAGTCAATTGCCATGGCTGTTTTTGTAGTTATGCTAGTCTCCGTCTGTTTGTAAAGTCAGGATCTGGGAACTGCAGTCTGTAAATAATATTGTAAATATTGGTGTCCCTTGACTAGCATGCTTATGAATATAAATAAATTTGATTTACTCTGTCCCATGTACGTCATCACAGCTCATTGGACTTTGTTTATTTTGTCTAGTTGCTTCCGCAGCCCCTTAATACTTGCTAATCTGCTAAGAGGCCTTTGGTAATCCAAGGATTACTGGCCGGTTACGACGCTAAACCTATAGGAGCGGGTTTGGGTCGTGACATGTAAGGTGTTGTCCACTGGATGGGATCGGAATGTCGTCCGCGGCCGAGAACGTAGTATAAGTAGTCTCGTACTACAAGAGTATATGGGCGGCTCTCCCTTGCTTCTGAACGTTTGGACGGCCAAAATACTTGAGTGCAGTCTTAATTTCCACAAGGACCGCGTCGTCAATCGAGATCAGAATCTTTTTCAACTTATTACATACAAAAACAAGGATTAGACTTGAAGAAAAAGCCGAATAAAAGAAAGGCCAATAAACACAAGGAGTTACACGGCAACCTAGTTTATCCTTCTTTCTGGGAATAGGGTCTAGGCGATCTTCGCCCTCGCCGAATTCCCAGTTGCCTCGGACATTGACCATTACATCGTCAACTCATTTGCCAGAACTGGCAAGCATGGTTACCAAGTGATGGTCGGTGTCCTTGGCCCTGAGAAAGTAGCGCCCGAGCCGACCGGAGGATTTGGCTAAAGCGTAGCAATGCCGAATCACCGGAATGCCAAGGTTGATCCTAAGGCACCAGTTCAATTCTATGGTTCCCATTATGATTCGAAAGAAATTCACATTGGGTTGGGAAGGAATCAGACCCTAATGGCGGAAGACGACCCTAAATAATGGGTGTAGGGAAAAGCGAACCCCGCCCTCTGCAATGGATAGGAGAGGAAAGACAATGGTATTTTGGTCATCCCTCTCCATATCAAAAGTATTGTCCGTCACCAGAGATATATGAACATCATCGGGGATAGAAAATGTCGCCAGAACCCAGAAATACGACCCTCGAAAATGAGGTCTTTCAAGTGCTTAGCCGTTCTAGTAATGACTCAAGGATATTCTAAATCAAAAATGAACACGGAAAATAGGATCACAAAGAGAAGAGAAGAGGACTTACGAGAGGTAAATGAGACAAGGGAAGACGGGAAAAAGTTGCAGAAGACGCAAGACAGGGAAGGGATTTCGGGTGGCAATCCAAGAGGCTCAAATATTCAAAAAGTATGCATTCAAAGAGACTAAAGTTTCAAATCACAATAAATGCAAAAGATGCATGAATGAGGCGGGAACGTATAATGATGACCACAAGGCGTGTGTGTTCTGACATTCACATCGGGATAGGTGAAGCCACCTAACTTTTGGTTCTCTTGACTTTTCACAATTCGAAACCAAACACACCCAATAACTACCGTCAATGAGGAGTTTGGGGGGCAATTGTGGGAGCCGAATAAATGGCAGAATCAGAAGCGCACTCTGCAAGATAGATGCTACTCGGCTCCATCCTGCACGATCAGGAGGCCGAATACATTAGATAGGCCGAGTATCTATTAAACTATGGAGCCGAGTAAATGAGAGAATAATGAGAGAAAAGTGGGCCAGTCCCCGAGGCCCAGGAAATGAGTATAAATAAAGGACCAACAGACGAAGAAAGGTATGTGAGAATTATTATGCTTAACTTAGAATACGAGTAATCCTAAGTGTAGAGACTGACTTTTCCGTCGGAGTGCTAATTCCGGCACCCCCGACCGGAGTGTTTATTCCTTTTCAGGTGACTAGCAGAGGATCACGAGCGTCCCCCAGGATCAGAAGAGTATTTCCAAACCATTTCCCCACAACCGGCTTTGGTAGGTGGGAGGGGGTGATATAGACGCTTGGGTCGAAGGTGGATGGTAGTGTATGGATGAGGTGGATATTTCTAGGTGGAGAGACTTGGTTGTGGACAAGAAGTGGGTTGGTGGTCACATTGGGCTTTTGTGGTGGAGCTATGACTTTGTTGTCGATGAGATCTTGAATCTCATGATGTAGGCGAAAGCACGAGTCTGTTTCATGGCTGTGCTGTTGATGGAAAGCACAGTATTTGGTGGGATCGGGCTTGGGCGGGAGGGGGTCTAGAAGTGTTCGAGGTTTTAGGGGTTTCAAATGCCTCTTTTCGATTAACACCTACATGGTTCGAGATAGAGGCATGTAGAGCTGGTTGAAAGTTTTACCCGGAGGTTGGGTTAGAAGTTTGTGGGCCCATGTTAGCAAAGGGGTCGGCAGTTTTGGTTGTGGTGACAACACTCACTTCTGACAGCCTCGTAGCTGTGCTACCCCTAGCAGCATTGGAACTACAAACAAAAGGCCTCTTAGCCGGCTCCTTGTCATCAGTGATGATCCCCTGCTTCATTACTTCTTCGATCTGAACCCCCATTTCATGAAGTTCCTTGAATATGAATAAGGAGAGAACAATCATTTTCTACAGCAGCTTGCCATGAAGGTTCTGGACAACTATTCTGATTTGGTCTTTCTCCGAGGGTTGAGTGGTCATTATGGGTGTCTTGGACCTCCACCTAGTTACAAACTCTGAGAAACCCTCATTTGGCTCCTGACGCATTACTTCAAGATCACGAGTTGTGACCTCGATTTACGTGTTGTAAAAGTATTGAGCAATGAAGGACTCGGCCAATTCTTCCCAATTATGCTTCACAAAATCTTCCAACTTAGCGTACCAGATAGCAGCTATGCCCAACATAGTTTGGCCGAAAAGCGATAACTTCTACAGTCTAGTCAAACCCATTGGTCGTAGGATATCAAAAAATAGCCATAGATGTACCATTGGGTCCCAGTGCCATCAAAGCGGTCAAATATGCAGCACTTTGAGCTGCTTCGGTAGAGTAACTGCAGATTCGGTGTATCCATCCTCTATATCTGGAATGGAGTTAACCCCCTATGCCTTTTTGAATAGTTTTTCCAACTTGCTAACTTTGAGCATGGTTGGGTCCACCTCAAATTCAAATGTTGCCTTAGCTTGGTAAACTGGGGCTCTAGATGTTTGTGCTGGAATGGGATCTGCCTGGACAAGAAAAGCTGGAACACCCTCGGCTTGTGGATCTTGAGCTGTAGTAGCATTGGCAACAATACCAGGGGTGGAGATAGTCACATTAGGTGTGTGCGATACAGAAGCCGCAGCTGGCTACTGTTGTTGTTATTGCAACCTGTTTGTGACCTCAACTTGACAAGTCTTGTCGTTTTAGAGTGAGTCGACTGACTGTTGTAGACGGAGTAGTTTCCAAATTAGATGGCGGATACTGAGCCATTCTGGGCGTAGATGGTTGTGTTTAAGGTGAACCGAATGTACGTGAGCTGAGGGGTGATTGTTGAAAGAACTGAACTGGTCAACTTTGTCTGATCTTCTTCGCTGTGCAACTGGTGACAGTAAGGCAAACATTGGTTATTCCCGAACAAGATCTCCAACCTTATAAAATCTTCTGACACGGGTCTAGAGTACTTGGGGGATATCAGAACTTTCTGAAGCTATGGTTTTAGACTACCTAGCAAAAGAAATAAAGAAAGAATAACAAAACCAAAAATCGGATAGCACCTCAACTAAGATTTCATCAAAACAGACATGATCAAAGCTGTAGGACTGTACTCCCCACTGAATTCTACCCCAAAATAGATACCAACTGTACCACTGATATGAAGCATTCCAATACAATTTCACTGTAAAGAACATACCAGATAAAGAGAGCCAAAACATCCCTATGAAGAGGTAGGGTTACCCTATACTAGATTTGACATGATCTAGGGTTTTTACTACTTCAAGTAAGTAGTTTCACAAAATCTTGCAAACGGGTGAGCATCTTGTCCTAAGTTGGAACAATCACTATGGCTTTACTATATGCAGCTAGGCCAATTAGTCAAAAGGGGTACCTCAGTAAGACTACCTAATATACCTCTCACACCTAACACTGAGAAGTGAAAGGAAGATCAAGCGGTATGACAGTAATCCAGATCCGAGGGTTGTGTTTTCAACATGGCAGAGCCTACAATCAGCCAGCCTTTTGGCAAGCTTCTTAGGCAACCCTCCAGCAAGCCGCCCAGGAATAACAGATGGAAAACATAATGACTTAAGAGAACCAATGCACATGCCATGCAAAGAACATATATCTGTAAATAAAATTTCGCATCATGAAGTCCAAGTCAAGTTCTATAATTTCCCCATTAGAGTTACTAGAAACTGTAGCTTGCTTTCTCGTGCTCCTTGGAGGGGTTAGTCTCCTTTGATACAATAGCCCTACAGTTTGGACTTCCGTGGTTTTGAATCTAGTTTTAAAAGTGAAATAAGAAACAGAAAAACACAAATGAGAGTCCAAATCCGACAAATCTTTGAAAAATCGATTTACAATCAAAAATTTCAAAAATGAACTGCATTACCAGATTTCAGAGTCACCACCTAAATATTTTGAAAACTTTAGGAAACCCGTGACTCATGCCAAAGGCCACTTGTTCGTCATAACCAAAGTGTCTCGGCTCAAGAACTTAGGTATAAGAGGGGAAGGTCATGAATTGAGCACCCCACTCACCCAATCAAAGATCGACCTCTACTAATCATGATGTGATTTTTATATACAGTATATGCTCTTGTTCTGATTAATTATGCTAACTTACTATGTAAGGCACACAAGTATAGACTAAGTCACCCACTTTGAAATGCTTTTATTTCATGTTTTCTTTGAAAAGAGTTTTGAATATGTTCTGCTTGAAAAAGTCAGCCCATATATGCATGAATCAAATCATCCCAATTCAAACGAACTAGCCTTCATCCACAGGCATTCAAGAGGTATATCAAATAAGCACTTAACCCCATAGTAATATGCTTGATATGGCAACACTAACATACATGCAATATGCTAAAGCAAAAATGTTCACCTAGTACTCAACCAAGGCAAGTCAAAATAAAAGAAACAGTTAGAAAAATGCATGCTCTAATATGCAAGTGACTAATGCAACACATATAAGATGCAACTTCTAGGTTTGGTTTTAACATGACACATGGCTTAACTCAAAGCATGCAACAGTGCACGTATTCAAGTAAGTAGGAAATGACAATAAAGTTAGAGTGATGAACCGAACCCGATGCATACAAAAATGGATATTTACACATGGTAATGATATGAAACCAAAATATGATACAACCATCATAAGATACAACCATCATAAGAAAGTAAATAAAAAGGAAAAAGAAATGGGGGTTAGAAGACATACACAATATTACAAGTTTGCCCTCACACGGGAACGTCCAAATGACTATCCTCCTTTGCTAAATATTATAACACCGAATGAATGAATAAGCTAAATTAACTAGTTGTTACAAATCTAAATTAAGCTAACTACTTAATTACAACATATTAATTTTAAAGCACTAAATTAATGGGATGGGAGGCGAGGAGCCACGTGCACACAAATGAGAAAATCCTCCTGGAAACCCCTCTGTTTGTTGCCCGATTCTGTTTTGTTTTGCAGTTAGAAAATTATTCTATTTTTGCCTCAGCTTCTACTCTATTCTACAAGAAAAGTACCACTGCCTGTACAACAAGAGGTGGCCGATCGGCCTTGGAAAGTGGGCGGCCGGACAGAAAAGTGGCCAGCCAGCCACTATTTTTGGGTTCTACCTTACTGCCACAGAATTGAAACAGAGCAAAACAGAGTGTTTCCAAGAGATGTTTATCCTTTCTGTCTCTCCCTATCATGAAGCTGATCAAGGGAGGAGTAGATTTGATTCAGAAATCATCAATCGTCACAAGTTTGTTGCGAGATGATTTATGAACCGATATGACAAAAGCTCAATAAATGGAAATGAAATACCAACAACACCTCTTCCCTATCATAGAGTTACCTCAAGAAAAGGGGTAAACATTGCTTCTTAAATCATTGAACATCACTAAGAGTATGTAATGATTCGAGACGCAATAGGTTCAATATAATATCTGACTGAACCCAACTCAATTTTATTACCCTTTTTTACATTACCATGCAATTTTCTTATATTTTCTTCATTTTGTCCAAAAGTGATAGTTACATCCACTAAATGCAAAAAGCGATAAAGAGAAGTGCCAGACAAGAAGTTGTACTTAACATTAGAGAGATGTAATTGGTAACGAACCTCCGAACAGATTAAACCATTAAGTATGAAAAGTCTCTTTCATATGCCTTAAGCAACAACCTAGTGTTTGAGACAACTCTTAATCAAAAAAAGCAAAGAAATGAAGGAGAGTGCAGAGGTGATCAGGACAAATATGAATATTTACATGGAAATTATGTATAAAAAAAAAAGATATCAACTCAAATAGATTGGTGTCTATGGCCTAAACAACCAAATCTATGAGGGCTTACAACAATACAAGTATAGTATTCAAAGCATAAACTAAATACACACACTAAATAGCCCCTAAATAGTACAAAACAGTGCTGAAAATTAGTTTGAAAAGCTAGCAAAAGTAAGCAAAAAATGAAAGAGAATAAAACTAGTAAGCAAGCCTAAGGAAGGGTGACTAATCCCTCCACTTTTTGGACCTTTAAATCACATAGTTTAGCCTCTGAAAACTCTAAAAATCAGTAGCTAAAAGCAAAGAAATAAGTGGGAAAAACAAGGATTTAAGCTATGGGATAAAGTTTAAGAAATGGTGGTTAACCCCTCCACCTTTGATAGCTTTTTAATCACAACTCTCAACACTTAAATTCAGTCCAAAACAGTGTATAAAATAGAAGAAAAGAGTAGTGTAAACAAGAAAAAAGATGGCAAAAGCTATACCTCTTAAAGAGAGGATACTCTTTGGTTAACAAACCACAAAATGATCACCCTCAAGAGCTGAAATTTTGGCTCAATAATCTTGCAGCAAGAAGCCTCAAAATTTTGGTTTAGGAAGTGTATGTATAGTGTATGTATATTGCAAGATAGAGAGGGAGAGTGTTTGGCAAGTTTTTGTCTCTTGGCAAATTTTTCTAACCTAAAATCATGAGGGGTGGTCACTTATTTATAGAAAAACAAGTTCCTCTGTCGGAAATATCTGTATTGCAATATGGGGGGACAACTGGCAGTAAAATATATACTGGCTGCTGGACATGGCCGGCCGGCCATGTAGAGGGACAGCCGGCCAATAAAAATTGGCTTGCCGGCCACCTTTTGGCCAGCAGGCCTCTAAGTAGTCAGGGTAGAAAAAAATAGGTTTTGGTTCAAAGAAGGTGCAAGGTTTGGGCTCTGAAGCTGGAAAATCGAAGCCTTTTGCTGAAGAAATTGAACAATTATACAGCATAACAATTCATCATTGAGCATTCACCATGAGGCGCCTAAGTCTTAAGGGCGGTAAAAAATGAGGTGTCTACAGTTTTCATCTGTCAAAATTTTTTGAAGCTAAAAATTAATATCTAGAGACAAGTGGGATCTATCTTTAGAAGGGACCTCAGGTTTTGTGCATATATTTACATTATCTACGCATATATGAATGAGGTTTGGATTGTTGAGTGGTGATGGAAGGAACAAAGAGTCTTCTAGGGTAAACATGTATATATTCACATTCTAAGTTATCACACAGTCAATTTCAATTAATGGATAGGCAAATCGTGCCAAATATAATTTGATGCCTAATAACAAACCTTTTTATTTTATTTTTTTTTTTTTTCTTCAGAAATAGTGATAGACCTTAGCTTACTGTGAATGATTTGAGAAATTTAGTATTTGGATTTTAAATTGATTTGTATAATATTGAATGATTGGATAATATATATGCATTTACAAATTATATATATACATATTATATATAAATATGCACTTACTGTTGATGAGTGGTGAGAATAAGTGACTAGTTTTTTTGGTGTGGAGATGTGTGTGCCACTTGGATTTCTTGTACAAGTTGGAATGAAATTCGTTAAAGTTGGTAGTCTAGAAGGAAGAAGAAAGAAAATAGGTGTGTGTGTGTGTGTGTGTGTGTGTGTGTGTGTGTGTGTGCGTGTGTATGTATATTTGCAGGTTTAATTCAAAAAAGAGAAGAAGAAGAAGAAGAAGAAGAAGACAGAGGCATAAAGGTCAATTTACACGTTCTTTTAATAGAAGTTAGCTTGTATTTTGGTCCACAAACCACGTGGGGGTTATGTGGTCATTTCCCAACGTTTGGATTATAAATTGCACATAGCCCAAACCACAGGGGGTTAAAGTGAAATTTGCCTAACATTTATCATTAAAAAATATTTTATTTTTTTTTAAAAAAAAAACCCCATAATGGATGTGTATAATACACATACTATTTTCCTTATTTGACCTTAAAAATGAAATGTCACCACTTGATAATTGATAATGCAATTTTGTTGGCAAGAGATGGGTCGGACTAATCCAAGCACTCCATGGGTTGACTGTCCTTCGTCTTCCTAATTGCACCTGCAACAAGTCTAGTAGGAAGGTTTCAAAATGGGGGTGGTTCCTTCCTCCAAACCCTCCGACGACCAAGTTAGACGTAGATATGGTGATGGTAAGAACTTAGGAAAATTAAGAGAAGAGGAATGGGGAGGGAGGAGAGAGAGAGAGAGAGAGAGAGAGAGAGAGAGGAGTAAATTACTTGTTACCAAAACTTTCCTCAGAAACTCCCTTATATCTCTTACTAATTATTTCCTTGTCTATTCATGTTGTCCCATTGGCCAAAAGTCTGCCACCTACTTGCCATTGGCCATGGCCATTTCACCATTCTTTAGAGAGAGATCTTATTGCGTTTAATGCCTTAACAGTCACATTTAATGTTTGCCGCGTGGGTTCAACATCTTTGTAGAATTCTTGTCAGCCACATGGCTAGGTTCTTGCTTGACACATGTCTAGCTGGTACCTGGGCTTGAGTATTGTGAGTTCTCTATTGGGTTTGGTGTTGGGCCTGTTCTACTAGGCTTTATGATGATAACTAATCAAATAATTATTTGAAAAACCTATAACAACCATGGGTTGGGCTTTCCTGGGCCCTTCTTGGCCCTGCCCCATCAACAATGACAAGGATAAGTTGACATAGAATTTTTTTATTTTTTTTAAGCTCATTATAAACGTGAAATGTTATTGGAAAATCTCCCCTTTGTAATAACATATGAATATAATCCAATAATTAATATCAAGTCATGACTCAATGGATAATATTTCTTGCTTGTTGATTTTAAGATTTGGTCATTGTTACGACTACTACGGCCGCCATCATCGTCGCCTTCCACATGACAAATTTTGTACAATTTTTTGTAATTTATTTTTAAATAAAAAGTGAAAATGACCCATTGTTGCTAATTATGTTGAGTGCAAATTAAGAATGTGTCTGGTGTAAATAAATACTATTTAAAATCTTCGGAGTTTCATTGAATATGTGGCATTTCATTGGCTCCAAGCACATTTCACCAACAGATTGGTCAAGCTCGGCCCAAACTGGATAATTTGTGGGCCAAGTGTGGTGGGTTTGTAGGTTGTATCATGATCGCAGACGGGTTTCAAAATGCTACACTCAGGCCTTATTGGAGTGCGGGCAAGTTTTCAGACTTTTCTTACAGATTGATTTGTAATACAATAATGGAACTTTAAAGACATTATAACAAAATAAAGTTTTAGAGATTAAAAAAAAAATTAGAACGGTCAAAAACGTCATTTTCATATTTTTCTGCAATCAAATTAGATATTTAGTGATAAATTATTATTTTTTTGTAAATTTTAGAACAAATTATTTTGTTCTTAAAAGCGCATTTATTGATGCTAAATTTTGTCAACACTTGGCAATGAAAACATGTACTTTTCAAAATTTTGTTGTTTATTTTTTATTTTTTTACTTTTCAGAATGACCTTTTAACAATTATCCTAGCGGTGAAATGAATTGATTCCCAAATATTTTTGTAACAAAATTTTCACTCTTAAAAATAGAAAAACTATAAACAAAACTCACTTCAATAAGCACCCATAAAAGGCTAAACTTTGTTCTTCTACATGAATAAGGTACGAATGAAGAATTTATTATAAAAACCATAGAACAAGTAGACTAGAACTCATCTAGAATACAATACAGTTTTTTTAAATACATAGAATTCAATCACAAAATTAGACAATAACAATAAAAAATAAATAAAAATAAAAATAAAAACCGTATAGAGAAGATCAAAACATTGCAGGTGGAGGAGGACCATGATTTTGTTGAGGAGGTGACCTTTCGAAATGAGTTGCGCGGTTGAAATGGGGTGCGGGAGGTGTTGTGCTTTTACCACTTCCCCTGAAGCTGATCACTGCTAGCTTTGATTCATATATACGCATTGTAGTGTCGCTTCTCCCATGGCATGTTTGAGAAGCAAGCACCACCACTCCCAAAACCAACACAACCATGATTGTATGCAAACGAGCCTCCATTTGTTTGGTTTGTGATTAAAGAGTGGTTTAGAATATGCATAGCCCAACTGTGTATAGTGCCATTTATATACAAAGAGAAAAAGCTGAGAATTTTATTAACAAGAATGTGTTGCTACCAATTACTTGATGTGTTGTGGGGTCTGTGCGTAAAATAAATTTAGATTATATATTGATATTTTTAAATAAAATTATAAATATGTAGTATTACTAATATGAAAAATGACACCAACCTTTCAAGAATGACAATTTTTTGTCTAAATCTGTCCGCTTGTGTGATCTCATGCATTCGGCTTTGTTTGGAATGTTCGGTTTGGGCTAAAATAACTAATAAAGACTAAAAAAAAAATTAAAATAGCTAATGAAACAAAATGTCACATTCTACACATCAATCAATTACTTTTTTTCTCACAACTATCTATTCAACTATGAAAAAAAATCATAAATCATTCCAAACAAATAATTTTTTTCAACTCATAAAATAGTTAAAAAATCACTATAATAGTTAAGTTCCCAAACGAGAACTTAGTTGTACAATTATGGCTTGAGATTCGTGCAATCTAAAATTTGTGTCATATCGTGTGGTAAAGAGTACATTGGAACAGAAAATCCCGAGATCCATGGTGGTGGAGTTTTAATGGCATAAGAATAAAATTTAAAAAAAAAAAAAAAAACCCAATGACATTAAGGCTCTATTTGTTTTGAAATAAAACATTTTATACCAAAAAAATATTTTTCATGTAAAATAATTTTATACAAAATATAATTTTTCTTTCTATTTTTTGGTGTTTGGCATTTAATACTCAGATTACCTGCATCTTACTAAGGAAGGATCACATGCAAAGTTCTAGTTTCAGCACCCAAAGGGATGGTCCATGTCGGTGGCTGTGAGTCGAGCAAGCCAAAAACGACTTACCGAATTATAAAAGGAAAGTGTGTTCAAAAAAGAATTATAAAAGGAAAGCTATTTTTGGGCTTTTAACAAAAGTTATTTTCATAAAAAAATATTTTACTTACTTTATGATTAACCAAACAATGAAAAATAAGTAAAATATTTTTACATTGAAATAAATGGAGCCCAAGAGAAAAAAATAAAATAAATAAATAAATAAAAATTAAGCCCTTCATTTTTGTGTTCATCAAATTTGTGTTTAAAAAAATAAAAAGACATTTACATACAAGTCCTAATTTATGAACTTATACTCCATTAAGTACTAACTAAAATTTTTTGGACCTTCAAGTCCATTATATTTATAATAGTCGAAATTGTCTTTTAAACAATGATTATTCATCATTTATGATTATCTATAAAGGAACATGATGATTTAACATTTATTTTGATTTTCAAAACTTTAAAACATTAACTTTCAAATTGAAAATAATAATAATAATAATTTTTTTTTTAAATTGAGAAAACTAAATTATTTTTTTGTGCAAAACTAAAAATTTTGTATCTATAAAGGAGCAAGATGATGGAACATTGATGTGTAAACAAAAAAAAAAAAACATTTTTAAAATAAAATAAAAAATTGATAATGTTCTCAAACTAATAATGTTATCGGTTTTATTGGATAGTTAAACCAAACTACTAAGTAAAATGACAAAAACGTCTAATCTCATACTCTGTTTTTTATCAGTTAGTGAAACAATTATCTGAAATATTACTATGCAAAATTGATAATATTCTTAGTTTTTAAAAATTGAGAAAAACTAATAACATTCTTAGTTTTACTAAATACTATTTATTGGTTCAAAAAATCTTGGATAGAACTTGAACTGCCATAATATTTGTAAGTAAAACTTTTAAGTAATTAACTCAAAAATAAACAATAAACATAGTTTCACAATAAATTGTCTTTATATATATATATAGATAAAGCTAATAAAATTAAGTAGTTACAATTACCGAATTGAATTGAATTTTTTAATGAATATATAGAAATTTAAAAAATAAATAATATAAATTATCAAAATAAAATTTATAATGAACCTCACAAATTCAATTATATTAGATTGGACTTCTCTCCAACTAAAGACAAACCAAAACCATTCATAAATTAGAATATAAGGCATTTTATAACACTACATTATTCAAGGACTGGCTAGCTAGCAACTTGTTGATTAGCTTTTAGTGTATATTTCGTGGAAAATGCACATCCAAATTGGATCACGTGTAAACAAACAAGATTCCATATGAGAAGGCACATATTTTTAATCCTCAGTTTATCCATCGAGTCAACTTGTCATCTCCACTTGGTTGGTGGTTGGTAGTTTTTGGGTAATTTTAAATGTGTCTCAATAATTTGATTAGGCAACTCACTTCTTAAACATTTCAACCATAAATTTTGAATTTTTTTTTTTATTGACGAAAATTAGTTATTAATTATTAAACTAATACCGATAGGAGTTATTCTCTCTACCCTTGCATGCTTGTCTCTAAATTCAATTTCTCCCTTAAAAAGAGTTAAACGTATTACCTCTCCCTTGACACTAAACTCTTACGAGAGTTATAATAACCAATTAGGCTAAACCTAATTGGTTGAGTTTTATTTATTTTTATTAAACATCTTGATTAATTTTTATTTTACCCCTCCTCACCCACTTCTTGTTGGGACTACCTTCAACACTTGCAATAACTTCCCCTTCTTGCCACCCCCTCTGCAACTCTGCCATTGTCTCCCAAAATCTACAACCCCCTATCCTTTCTTTTTTTCTTCTTCTTCTTCTCCTCCTCAGCAACCCTTCCCCCACCAACGACTCCCACCTCTCCTCCTCAGCAACCCTTCCCCCACTAACGACTCTCACCTCCCATTCCTTCTCTTATCTTCTCCTCATCCTCCTTCTTCCTCCTCTTTTTACTATACACAGCTATGTATTATAGTGGCAAGGATGAAGGTCACAAAAGTAAATGGCTTAAAAATAAAGAATTAAGCACCTAGTATATAGTGATTCAATAGAACTATCTAGTTACTATGCACAACTATTTTATCTACTATTTTAACTATTTTGCTGGAAGAATTTTCCTTTAATTGGGCTACCTATTTTAGCTAATTTGATAACTTAATTTAGCTAGTTTGATGTAGAGTCATAAGCAATGCAATTGGCTCGTGAACTTGGAATTCCAGCTGAGTCGAGGTGGCAAGTTAGGCATAAATCATGTTTCTACTTTCTATACCATTCTCCATTTTATTTTTTCTACTCTTACATTTTGGTGATTTATGTGACGAGTATAAAATACAAGATAAAATAGGGAGTGGGAAGGATAATCTATGCTCCAGCAGTTGGCCCTAATAGGCTTCATCTTTAACTTGAATAGTTGTGACCTAAATTGAATGCGCATTCTCCACCAAATGGGCACTAAAGCCTAATCAACAAATTGATTAATAATTTAAATGAGTTGACTTATTAAAAAAAATACATTAATTTAGAAATTAATTGGAATAACTAATGTGAACAATGGAAGCAATCTATCTTTTGAGAAAAGTAATAAAAAAGTATAGAAAAAAAAAAAAAAAAAAAAGACATTCATATAGTTTTTATCGATCTTGAGAAAATATATGATAGAGTGTATCAGGATATAATCTGGTGGGTGTTAGAAAAGAAATAGGTGGCAAAAGGTTACATTGTTGTGATTAGAGACAAATATGAAGGTATGGTGACCGCTATTAGATCGCCTGCTAGAGAGGCAAGTGAATTTCCAATTATTATGGGATTATACCAAGGATCAACATTATCTCCTTATCTTTTTGTTTTAGTTATGGATGAGTTAACGATAAATATTCAAGATAATGTATCATGGTATATGCGTTTTTATAGATAATATCGTGTTAGTGAATGAGACTAGAGAAGAAGTTAATACTAATAGTTGGAAATTTTGAGAGAAACACTTGAATTTAAAGGATTTAGGATAAGCAGAACTAAAACAGACTACGTGAAGTGTAATCTTAGTAACAATAACAACAGTAGCAGAGGAAAAGTGAAGATTGGGCACCAAAAACTACCTAAGAGTAAACATTTTTATTATTTAGGATCGATTATCATAACGGCTGGAGAGATTAGAGTGGATATGGCCAATAAAATTAAGGTGAGATCGATGGCTTAAGTGAATGAGTGCATTTGTGGTATTATGCGATAAACGAGTACCAACTAAACTAAAAGGAAAGTTCTATAGAACGGGCATTAGACCAGGGATGTTGTATGAGATGGAATGTTAGGCATCCAAGAAACAACATGTAGATAAGATGAGTGTTGCTAAGATAAAGATGCTAAGGTGAATATGTGGCAAAACTAGAAAAAACAAAGTTAAGAATGAGTATATTCATGAATGGATATAAGTAGTACCGATAGAAAATAAGTTGAGAGAGAATAGATTAAAATATTTTGATCATATACAATGTAGACCAACAAAGGCAGTAGTGAAGAAATACGATACAGTGACGATAAATGGAAGTGTTAGGGGAAGGGGCAGACCTAGATTGATATGGGTTAATATAGTAAATAGAGATATGAATCTTCTTAATTTGACTAACTAAATAACCGTTGGTAGAGTCAAATGAAGAAAAAAGATTCATGTAACCGAACTTATTTAATGGGACTTAAAATTTGATTTAGTTTGATTTGGTTTAACCAACGTGAAAAGGACCTTGCATTCAATGTTAAAACCAATGTCATTAACATTTGGGTAAATTACACTTTGCCTCCTTGAAGTTTCACCCATTTCTCACTTTGGTCCTTTAAATTTAATTTTTCTCACTTTGACCCTTCATGTTTGCAATCATTCCTACTTTGGCTCTTTAAGTTTGATTTTTTCCACTTTGGCACTTCATGTTTGCAACCCTTCCCACATTGGCCTTTTTACGTTTGTAATCATTCCCACTTTACTCCCAGACTAACTTCATCAAAAAAACTAACAAAATCTGTCACATCACCAATCCATTAGCTTTATGTATGATGTAAAAAATTCACTAAAGATGCAAAAAATAAAAAAATAGAAAACAAAAAAATGGGAATTTTCTATTTGTCTTTAGTGATATCTTTTTTTTTTTCAAATTTATTCATAAACATTATTACATTAAATTTTTTTTTTTTTGATCAGCAAAAAGAAACTATATTAATGAACATTATTACATTATAGATGTATTTAGATTAGATGCACCTAATAAATAAAAACAAATTTAACTAAAAAAAGAAAAAAGTTCACTAAAGACGGAAAAAAATAAAATAAAATAAACTTTTCATTTCAGAATTAATAATACAAGTGTTTGAGTTAGTACATTTTCATTTTATTTTTTTCGTCTTTAATAACTTTTTTCTTTTTTAAGTTAAATTTGTTTTTATTTTTTTAGGTCCATATAATGTAGATACATCTATAATGTAATAATATTTATGTGTAAATTTGAAAAAAAAAAATCACTAAAGACTAAAAAAAATTAATTTTTTTATTTTCTGTTTTTTATTTTTTACATCTTTAGTGAATTTTTCACATTACACAAGGAGCTGATGTGTAGATGATGTGACAGATTCTGTTAGTTTTTTGAATGAAAGTTAGTCTAAAAGTAAAATGAGAAGGATTGCAAACATGAAGGGTCAAAGTGGGAAAAATTAAACTTAAGTGGCCAAAGTGGGAATGACTACAAACATGAAGGATTAAAGTGGGAAAAGTCAAACTTAAAGGGCCAAAGTGAGAAATTGGTGAAATTTTAGGGGGGCAAAGTGTAATTTACCCTTGACATTTGTTTATTCCGAGCCAAATCGTGCAACTTTGGGAGAATTTTATTTCCACACACCTAATTAGCTCTAGACATACATTTAATGAAATATTAATTTAATAACAATTATATCCTAAATAAAAATGATCATAATAGACATCTAGCAACACCTATAATATTATATAGAAAAATTCTCTGTACACATCTTTTAAAAACAAAAAAATCTCAACATACACCTTTGAGTTAAAAAAATTAAACTCTAATTTTTTCATTATTGTCACTTTGCTTGTTAAACCCTAATTTTTTCATCTCTGTATTCTCGACATCCCATTTTCTCATTGTGTTAATGTAGCATACTAGCATGATTTCAAGTGTGTTGCTTTTTGAGTTTCATATTACAAATTACTTTATCGTTTCATTTGTTGTCTTTTTACCACAAATTGATTTTGTTGCTGAGCATCTCCAACCCACTAGGCATACAATACTTGTTAGTCAAAATGCCTAATGTGACTCACTTTTTTCAACTCCAATATACTAGACATATGATTAGGCATTTTGGCTCACTTCACATTCACTAGCTACATGTAGCTAACCTTCAAGGCTAGGCAAAATGTATGTAATCATTAAGATTATTTCCCTCCATCTTTGTTGTTGACGTGGCATTCTATAAAGTTAATAGTATTTAGATGAATAGCTAAAATAAAGAGCATGGTTGGAGTAGAAACATAAAACAGTTGACAGATAAAATAAAATGTATACTTTATAGTGATATTTAAATAGGTAAAATGCCTACTACCGTTGGTGTCACGCCCGTATTTTATTACTCAAATAACCTTGCCAATATTCATTAATTAAGTCCATTTACAAATAACATTTCATCCTTGGATGAAATGATGAATAATTAAATATACATATTCCCTCTCGTTATACAACAATTACATTTACATACAAATAAAAGAAATGCCTTAAGGCTTACAATAAAAGAGAGGTCACTACTCTTTACAAAAAATAGCACGCAACCCACATGAAGAGTAGTAGTACAATCCATCACTATATTACACTTATGAAATGGTAAGATCCATTGTTTGATCTTCAAATCCGAAAAGCATTCCATGTACACATGTATAGGCAGGGGGTGAGCAACCACTAGCTCACCAAACAATCTCATATTAAAACATTAGAAGATATGCGGGTACCAAAATACTCATATATATATACGTGAAATCGTATCATGTCAAAACCATATGATTTTATTACATAATCTCTTAAATCTAATTTATTTAATTAACTACAACAAGTTAACTTAAATAAATAAACATGTTTCAATAGCAACATGACATCCTTTCCAATTCATTCAATTATCTCATTATCAATTGAATCAAATAATTAAACAATTCATCAAATCCATTTTATACAGTCTTATGAGATGAATACATATGTTATGTCATGCTCAAAATATTTTTCTCATCTTTTGAAAATCTTACACACAATGCCATTTTGAAAACACATTAATCTAACAATTTCAATAAAATTCCAAGATGGTAAATACAACTCAGGTAATCCCTAGACTGGTGTCTGCAAGTAGACTATACAAGTACTATCGATTTGTCATTTTTACCAGTATTAACCGGAAGGCTCGACACGTGTAATTTGTCATTTTTACCAATATTAACTAGAAGGCTCGACACCTATCTGCGCGAGTTTCTGGTCTTTCACCATGGACACTCAAGCCAACTTAACCAATACCAAACTACACCCCCATCCGGACTTACCAACGTATTTACCCAAAACAAATCCAAATGATCTTGTTTCTCAAAAACAATTCCTTTCTCAAAACAACAGCTTTCAATTGCAATTCAAAATCCATGATAACAATAAAATGGAATGGCAATGCAATGTGTAACAATGCATTAAGATAGTTTCAATTTCAATTCCACCACACAATGCTCCATTGTGATCAAATTCCATATCTCTATCAATGTAATATCATGATACAATTCCAAGAGATAATGTAATAATGTCAATGTTCATGTATGTACCACAAGTAAATCAACAACTTCTAACTTAGTCTTTTCAAGACAATTCAACAATATCCTTTTCAAGACAAACTTCCAAAATTAAACATTTTCTTACATTTCCAAGAATCTCATCATTTAAATACTAACATGGTAATCCTCTACCTGTTACCAAAAACCAAAACTTTTAAACAATAGTTTCATCAATAGCAATAACACATAACACCAAAGCGGGTTCAAGGTTTCATAAATTCCTAACTCACATACTTTATCAATAAAATGAAATTATTATTTTTCCAAAACTCATCCCCTTCCCAAACATTAAATAGAATCAAATTTCCATTTTTCTCATACACATAAAATCTCGGGATCTTCAAGTTCAATCATAATTCTTAATAAGCATAAGTGAGTAGTCCAACACTTAATCAATTATATCAAAATCTTCTCTTGCTATAATTATAAAATATAACACGAGTGTTCACTTTCAAATTTTCAACATCCACCCATCGAATTTAAACCAAGAAAAAATAATAAATAAATAAAAGTTTTGATAACTCATCTTTTTGTCTTAATCCAATTCATTTATTTGCTCCAAACGAGCTAAAACCAGATTCTATTCTTTTCCTGTCAAAAACCGCCAAAGAATTCAAATATCTCATAAAATTTTTGAATTATGAAATTATTATTATAACATTACTCAACTAGTAAAAATAGGAACCCAATATCATACCACATCAACTTAATCTCGTTTATTTATCCAAATCTCATACTTGGTCAATTTCATCACTTTTAATCTCATAATATTAAAGTTATGAATTAAAAACCCAATAACACCCCCCTTTAATTACAAAGAATTTAAAATATTAATCAAACTAATTTAATTCATCAAATTAGTAAGTTCACTATGTTCACCATCTTCCAAATTAATAACACCAACTTAACATTCTACACAATATTCTTCAATATCAATTTATTTTTCTCAAAAATAAATTCCAAATCAAAGATAAAAAAAATATTTCAAATTTATATTTCTCAAAATAAATCATCTAATCATAATATGATGTAGATACAATCCATACATCTTTTCAATTTTATTTTCAGATTTGTTTTACAAAATTATCAACACAAAATGATTTTTCCAAATCAATCTCAAAATACCAACATCCATAATATTTCAACATAATTTTTCTCTCAAAAATTACCCAACAAAAATCTGAATATATATATATATATATATATATATGCAATACCTCTTAAAATGACATATTTTCTCAAAATAATCCTAACATAGCTTTAATGTAAAAATATGAAGAAAGTCCCTACTTCAAATAATAAGGAAGAATAGATTTGGAAGGCACATCATGCCCGATCATAAATCCGAGACTACCATTACGAAAATCACGACGAGCTCTCTAACTTTCATGTACCAAGGTTTTCAAACCCGAACCGGACCGGCCGGTCGAACCGGGAACCGGGCCTGGTTCCGGTCCGGCCAACCCTGTAAACCCGGAGGAGGCTCAAAACCGTTCTCAAATGAGAGAACCGGATGGCCCGCCGGTTCAATCGGCAAACCCAGTGACCCGGACGAGTTAACGAGGAACCGGGCGGGTTTGTTGGCCTGAAATCTCACTATCTCTCCGCAAAATTCTGGTGGTGAACGGAAGTTACGGAGGAAACAAATTCGGCAGTGAGGTGAGCACAAAGGGTGGGATGGCAAGTGGTGTGCATAGATAGGGGTACTTTACCAACAATGAAGGAACAGGCAGTCCATCTCCCAGTTTTTGATCTGAGGACTGGTCTACCCTTGAGATCCACAGTCCCATCTTGTGTGTAATCCTCTCTTCCATTCACAGCACCTTTCTCTTCCTCTATCTTTGCATAACCCTCTGTTCATTCCACAGGACCTAATTTCTCTTCCTCTACCTTCACCGTGGTAGCTAGAGAGAGAGAGAGTGAGTGCAAAGACAAGGACTTTTTTTTTTTTATTCAAGTCTTCTGTTTTTTATTCAAGCAGAGACAAGGACTTTAGTAGCTTTTGATTCTTCTCAGATCTTTTGATTCTTCCCATAAATTTAAAAAAAAACAATTTTTATTTTTAAAATCCTATTATTTTGTTGAATTTAAATTTTTTATTTTATTTTTTCATTTATATTTTAATATATATATATATATATATTAATATATTTATGACGTAATTTTGACGTCACGGTTCAACCGGTTTGACCGGCGGTTGAACCAGTGACCCATCCACCCGGTCACTTTTCCGGTTCGCTCACCGGTCCGAGTTTCAAAACATTGTCATGTACAACACTTTGACAAAATCTCACTCTAAAGATTTCCATTTAAAGCTCAAAGATTAAGCACCAATGAAGAGAGAGAGAGAGAGAGAGAGAGAGAGAGAGATGGAGGTAGAACCCTCTGCCAATTCTCACTAAACAAAATGAAAAGAAAACCAAAGGAAAGGAATGAAGGGACAAGGAAAAAAAAGGAGGAAGCAACCCCACGTGGGTTTGAGTTCTCAATGACGGGTTTTTCAAAAAAAATAATTTAATTTTTGTAATGATATCTCAGAATTTTATAATATAAATTATAAAATAATATAATTTTTCTCACTACAAAATATAACATTTTTGTACACCACAAAATATAATATTTTGCTTATTATACAATACATACATATTTCATTCTTTATAAAATATATAATCTTTCACCGTATGGTACACACTATAAATTTAACTTTTCAATATTTATTATAATCCTATATAATAAATAATAACAACTCCCAACGTGGTTACTACCAATCACATAATTAAAAAGAACCAAACAGTTAAACATGAGTCACAACAAATTCAAATTAAATTGAATCTAAATTATGGTATCACCCATAAGTCAGATATGATCCAATTATATACCAAAATAAGCCCCAACAAATTTATCTCAAATCATGATCCGAACACCCAAAACTCAATTTCAAATTCTGCTATAAATTAAACTGAACACCAATCAATCCATGAATTTTCATAAAATAAATACTCATCATTAAATTCTAAAATTTGTATCCAACATGATAGACTCATATGGGAACAACATATAAAAATTTCATAATTTTTTGAGACCAGAAACGATTTTTAAAAAATATAAAATCGAATTATTTTTGTAAAAAATTTACACAATAATCAAATTTAAAAATTTACTTAATTAAATCATGCACTGACTATATAAAAAAACAAAATTGGGTCTTTAGTCGGACATGCTCTTATTTCGAAGGAAAGGAGAAGTGGTTGAG
Organism: Camellia japonica; assembly: GCA_030407325.1. Taxonomy (NCBI): domain Eukaryota; kingdom Viridiplantae; phylum Streptophyta; class Magnoliopsida; order Ericales; family Theaceae; genus Camellia; species Camellia japonica. The sequence continues at coordinate 78,679,736 of JAPPVO010000032.1, read as the reverse complement.
GTGCTATATGGTTGTATAATTGTAAAGCATGGATTAGCTGTCCAAGGACAAATCAATTACTTCTTCGGAGGTTTTTTCAATGGGGGTCTTTCATGGAAGAAAAATTTCTTTACTTTTTCACTTTAGATTTTGGTCAAAAGGTTTTCACGTGAGTAGCTCAAAAAAGTAGAAGTTGAGTAAATCAAAAGCGTGTGAAAATGAGAAGTAAGTGGTGTGTGTACAATAATATTTAAGTAAATTATATAATTGTAATTTTTAATGTGTAAATTAAAAAAATTAATCAATAAATAAATTAATAAATATGTATATTGAGAAAAAATATGCCCTAAACTAATTAGATATGTGAAAATAAAATTTAACGCAACTTTGGGTATGAACATACCTTCAAGTCTGATTCCGTGTGTTTAAATTTACAATATAATCATATTTTGTGGCGATTCCAATGACTTTCACAAATCACAATTTGGATTCGGAGTTACAATTCAATGTGATGACCTTGTTTAGTTCCAATTTTTTAAATTTAATTTATTTTAAATTGAATTTTTTGATTTTTTGATTTTTTGTTTTTAGTGATTTTTTTAATATTTTAAGTAATTTTTTACTTTTTAGATACACTTAATATAAATGCTAGTAAAAAGTAGGGGTATTTTTTTTTTTCAGGTCCCTGATATTAACATTTTACAATATAAAGGACATCAAATATTTTCATAATGTCTAAGGTCCCTCAACAATATTTTCACAATTTCAGTCTAGAGAAATTTCAGTCTAGAGAAATTTGGTCCAGAGAAATTCTGCCTGGTTCAATTATTCTCAGAATTTCTCTGATTTGAGGAAGGAAGGGAAAATAAACAATCATAACAGTAAACTCACATCCAAATCATTGTGATTCATTAGGTAAGCAACATTGTTCAACTGAATTCAACTGGAAAAATTCCACATTGTAATATGTAAGCAACATTAGAAGAGATAACAATGGCAACTTACCAGGACCAGAGAAATTCTGGAAAAATCTGAGAATTTCTCTGGTTTGTCATTGAAATATCAATTGAGAATTTCTCTGGTTTATTAAAAATAACAATTGAGAATTTCTCTGGTTTGTAATATCTGGACTCCAGCATAACATAGGAATTTCCATCACTATGACAGTTCTGTCTCCAAAATTCCAGAAGTAGAGTGTGTTCCCAGTGGAAATCACGAGAAGCCATCGGCCTGTGTTTGCTGGTGAAATCAAGCTTCATCACCTGCATCAAACTTCAATTTGAGAGTAACAAATTTGAAAATTTCTTTGACTTCACAGGCCTTCTCACAAAATTATCACTCCAGAATATTTTGAAAATTTCTCTGACTTCACAGTTCTTCCCACAAAATTACCACTCTAGAGAAATTTGAAAATTTCTCTGACTTCACAGTTCTTTCCACAAAATTACCACTCCAGAGAAATTTGAAAAATTCTCTGCAACCTCCTTCACTTGTGCATATGTTTGGTCTCCGAAAAACCGTGGGAAAATTACTGAAAATTTTCAGATTCAGTGCTCTATTTTGGTTGTAAGTGGCTGTACTGATGTTTCAAATTTCCATTTACTCTTGCCATTTCACACCAATCAACAGAGTATGGATGATAGCTTAGTAGGGTCCAAAAATCATCTGCTGATGCTACAGAAGGAGAAATTGACGGTGGCGAAGAGATCAAAGAAGAGGAAGAACAAGAGGCCTATAGCAACATCTCTCTCCCTGAATTTCTGGGCGGCTCTGAGCCTTCGAGACCGCCGCCAAGTTCTGTTACGGAGTTAAGATCGAGCTCTAGTCTTCAAACGTTGCTCCTCTCCGCTGCGCCGAATAGATTCTGGAGATGACCGAAGAATACTCCGAAGATAACCTCATCTCAAGAACCGAGAGGTTTCTCTCCCAATCAGTCCTCAAAAGCATCAAGGACTCCATCAAAACCCTAAAATCATGCGAGCGATTGACGCCTCTGGCCGCCGCCGCACTCCTCCGCCTTACTCCGCCGTATCGTTCTTCACCACCACTTTTCTCTCTCTCTCTCTCCTCCGATACTCGATCTCGACTCCATGATCGATCTGATTCTTCAAACTGTTCTCTCTCTGTATGTATGTATGTACATGTCTGTGTGTGTGCGTGAGAGTAGACAAAAGGAAGGGGGCTGAATTTCTCTGTGATAGATGGGAGGGATCTTAGACATCAAAAAATAATTTTGTGGATCTCTTCCATTATGAAAAGTGGGTGAGGGACCCTAGACCGATTTTTCCATAAAAAGTATAATATTTGTGAAAAAAATCTTTAAAAAAATCTCTAAATGCCAAAAATACAAAAAAATTTAAATAAAATAAAATAAAAATTCAGTACATTTTTGTATAATTGTGTATTTATTGATATTTTTAAATTTTTTTTTACAAATATTTTACTTTTGAAGTACATTTAGGTTAGGTGCATCTAAAAAGTAATATATATATATATATATATATATATTAAATAATTAAAAAAAATCACTAAAAACAAAAAACAAAAAGCTCAATTTTTAAAAAATTGAATTAAAATTTAGAACCAAATAAGGTGTTACCATCCTAAAAAAAAAATAAAAATAAATATCAAATCCCATTGTAGGAAAATAACATTGTGTCATCACTAGAGAATGTTGTTGTGATCCCTCATGAGGTTTGATGTTGGTTCTATTTTGATGATTTAAACTGTTTATATTATAAGAATTCAGTCTATTGTCAAAATTACGCTTTAAAAAAAAAAAAAAAAAAAAACAGATATGATATTGTTTTGTAGTTATGAATGTTCGATTAACTTAATTTGTTATCGCGAATAGTTTACTCGATAAATCTTACAATATGAACGATTTGAATTATCAAAATATGTCTGGTACCGTCCCTTATGAGAGGTCACAACAGGCATCCCTACGATATATTCAGTTATGATATAAGTGGTCTTTAGTTATGAATTTAGTGATGTTTGATTATACTAAACTAAAAGTTCAAAATCACTAAAAAAGCTTTCACAATTTAACTCACAATAACATAACATTTTAGATATTAATTTTTTATTTTTCACAAATTCAGCTCTAGAAATCCCAACTCTATTACCTAATCATTTTAAGTGAGTTTAGAATCTAAATTGTGAGTCACCGGTGTAATTCTAAACTAAAATGTGACTTGAAATGGTTGTGGGGCCACCAAAATATTAAATCAAAATAATTTATAAATTTAATTGTAGTCTCTTTTTTATATTTTAAATATGAATTAAATCAGCTTTAGTTATGACTCAAATTACAAATCAAATCAACTCGTATTTATTTTTTAAAGGTAAATTATATTGACACTCCCTGAGATTTCTATTTAATCAGATACCCCTCTCAAATTTGAAAAATTATATTTATTCGTCTGTCAGATTAAAATAACATATTTGTCCCTTAGCCTTTATACATATAAAATAATAAAATAATGTGAATATTATGTTCATGTCATTTCAAGAGAAATAACAATCATCTTCTTTGGTTTAATTCACACAAAAAATTTGAGTTTTTTTTTTTATTTTTCTTTTTTTTTTAATTTTTAATGAATTTTTTTAGTATTTTAAGTAATTTTTTTATTTTTTAGATACACTTAATCTAGATATACTTAAGAAGTATAATATTTTGTGATATAATGGTAGAAATAAAAAAAAAATTATATTCATTTATAAAAATTTATACAAAAAATATCATAAAAATGTTGTGATAGTGATATTGTTGTAAATATAAATCATATTTATGAATGTTTTGTTTTAAAGTGAAAGGTCACTATTAAGCTATATCATTGTGTTTTAAAATTCTATATAAAATTTATGTTTGTATATCATCACTCAATAAGAATATTGTTAAGTTTTTGTTATTGGCAATCTCGTTTGACAAAACTCCTTTCAGTTGTAATTTTATTCGATTTTTTATTTCAGTGAGACTATGAGCATTTAGATGCAAATCCAACCTGAATTATGCCTCGCAGAGGAGTTTGTAATCTTAATTATTTCGTGTTTGCCACTATAACACTTGTGTCCTTCAAAGCTTTTGGGAAGTATATTTGAATCCTTTATTTTTATTTTGGGAAACTTTTGGTGTTGTTATGGGTTGGTTTTGGAGAAGTATAATCCGATTTAAACTTGTTGGGTTTGGTTGTTCACACTTGTTCTTGTCAAAAGTTCCTTAGAGACTTAGAAATTCTATTCTAGGGTCGACACCAGCCTTCCTAAGGGTCAACCCCTACCTGTTGGTGAAATTTCTAGAAGTGTTACTGGAAAATAGGGTAGACACCAGACTGGGGAGGGTCGACCCTCTTATGTCTGTCTGTTAGTTGCTGGAAAATAGGGTCGACCCCCTCCTGTCTAAGGGTTGACCCTCTTGCATGCTGTCAAACATAAGTTTCTTCATAGGATCGACCCCTATGTTGCAAGAGTCAACCCCTGCAGACATTTTTTCCAGATTTTAGTCCGGTTTTGGGCCAACTTTTTGGGGATTTTGACTTGATCTTTTGGGTTGACTTTAGGACTTTATTTCATTCTGACCTAGCACTATAAATAGGTCCCTCACTTAACCTTTTATTTACTTTTTCTTCTCTTTCTCCTTCTCCAAGTTGTGAGTCATTCTCTCCCTCTCCAAAATCACTTTTTGCTCAAAGATCTTTAGATCTACTCTCTTGGAAGCATCTCTTTGCCTTGCTCCTTTGAGATTAAGTATAGAGCTTGTCAAGAGTTTTGTTTTGATCCAAGTAGAAGTTGGTTTCGACATATTTGGATTTTCAACCTTGTTTTGCTCATCTTCTCTTCTAAGCTTGAGGTAGAGATTTTCTACACTCTAATATGGTTTTTAGCTTAATTATTTACTATTGTGTATAGATGATGAGATTTGGTTGTGGTTTGGACAAATCTAGGATTTGGGTGTGAAATGAAAAGAGGGGTATTTGATGAATATGAGGTAATTGAGTATGAGGCTTGAATATAAGATCATGTTGTGCCAAAATAGTTGATTTTAGTGTTTGGGTTGATATTTGGTGAAAGGGGGATTTTGCCCTAATTTTGATTAAATTATTATTTTGTATAAATACTTGGGATTAACATTGAAAATGTGAAATTGGAAGGTTGTGGTTATAAATGGCGATATTGGATATGTATTATCTCACCTACGGGACTTTTGAATAAACTATTTATTTTGATATTGCACATCTTTTTAGAAATAATTGCATGGGGTTATCTGTGGAAGATAGCTATGATTGTTGTAGAAATTACATGAGAATTAGGCGATTTAATGCTAATCTATTGTTGGTGTCATTAAATTTGACCATGTTATAAATACATTGTATATGTATGTTTATTGGGAGGAGAAAGGGGATGTACTCTATATGTGATTATGTTTATAAATGCATTGCCTATCTATATTTATTTGGGAGGAGAGAGGGGATGGACTCTGCTGAAAGCAAGTTGGCCAAAGTGTCCTGGGTGAAAGACCCGAAATCTTATATATAAATGGGTGCCGATTCCCGCGGACGAAATATCCGTAAAATGGAAAATTTGAAGTGTTTATGTGTGTTTTACATAATTGGATACCATTGAGTTGTAGTCTCATTTTGGTTGTTGAAAGATAATGAATTTAACTCATGAATTGAGTAACATATATGAACTTGAAATGAATTGAAGGAAAAAGGAAAAGAGGTTTGGTCTTAGTGGCATATGAATATGCAGGCCTTGTAGATGTTTTAATATCGGTATTGTTTATGCACGTAGTATTTATACCTTTGCTAAACCTCATATATTTTTAGATTATTTCTACTGGGCTGTTGGCTCACCCCATACGGGAATACCATTTTCAGGTGCAGGTGAGATGTTTCCTCCAAGGCAATAGCGGGGATGGACTTTCGGGAAGTAAGAGCTTCTTAATTATGTCTTGTTGTGTGTATGTTTGTTATTTGTAAAGCCAATGGCTTAAGATGTAATGAGCGAGACTCACTTTGTGGAACCAAGCAATGACTTGGGAAGATGTAAGCCTACATGGCATTTAACTGGTTGTTAAACAGTAAACTCTGATGAATGAAAGTATTGTATTTCTGTTATATTCTTCGCATGATAGATAGGTTTATTTATTATTTTGGGGGCGTTTCAACTTGGGAGCGTACCGGGTTGAATACTTTGGGTACGTGGGAAACTTTGGGTACAATGGGTTTGGTTTGAAATGGTTTAGCATGTATTGTATGCTTATGTGATAACATGCTTATGTGATTATGTGAGTATGGGATTTGGTTCCTAAGATGTTGATGGAAAATAGGGTCGACCCCTCCTATTTAAGGGTTGACCCTCTTGCATGCTGTCAAACATAAGTTTCTTCATAGGGTCGACCCCTGTGTTGCAAGGGTCAACCCTGCAGACATTTTTTCCAGATTTTAGTTCGGTTTTGGGCCAACTTTTTGGGATTTTGACTTGATCTTTTGGGTTGACTTTAGGACTTTATTTCATTCTGACCTAGCACTATAAATAGGTCCCTCACTTAACATTTTCTTTACTTTTTCTTCTCTTTCTCCTTCTCCAAGCTGTGAGTCATTCTCTCCCACTCCAAAATCATTTTTTGCTCAAAGATCTTTAGATCTACTCTCTTAGAAGCATCTCCTTGCCTTGCTCCTTTGAGATTAAGTATAGAGCTTGTCAAGAGTTTCGTTTTGATCCAAGTAGAAGTTGGTTTCGACATATTCGGATTTTCAACCTTGTTTTGCTCATCTTCTCTTCTAAGCTTGAGGTAGGGATTTTCTATACTCTAATATGGTTTTTAGCTTAGTTATTTGCTATTGTGTATAGATGATGAGATTTGGTTGTGGTTTGGACAAATCTAGGATTTGGGTGTGAAATGAAAAGGGGTTTTTGATGAATATGAGGTAAATGAGTATGAGGCTTGAATATAAGATCATGTTGTGCCAAAATAGTTGATTTTGGTGTTTGGGTTGATATTTGGTGAAAAGGGGGATTTTGCCCTAATTTTGATTAAATTATTATTTTGTATAAATAATTGGATTAACATTGAAAATGTGAAATTGGAAGGTTGTGGTTATAAATGGTGATATTGGATATGTATTATCTCACCTATGGAAGTTTTGAATAAACTATTTATTCCGATATTGAACATCTCTTTAGAAATAATTGCATTGGGCTATCGGTGGAGGATAGCTATGATTGTTGTAGAAATTACATGAGGATTAGGCGATTTAATGCTAATCCATTGTTGGTGTCATTGAATATGACCATGTTATAAATACATTGTATATGTATGTTTATTGGGAGGAGAAAGGGGATGTACTCCATATGTGATTATGTTTATAAATACATTGCATATGTATATTTGTTTGGGAGGAGAAAGGGGATGGACTCCATTTAAAGCAAGTTGGCCAGAGTGTCCTGGGTGAAAGACCCGAAATTTTATATATAAATGGGTGCCGATTCCTTCGGACGAAATATCCGTAAAATGGCAAATTTGAAGTGTTTATGTGTGTTTTGCATAATTGGAAACCATTGAGTTGTAGTCTCATTTTGGTTGTTGAAAGATAATGAATTTAACTCATGAATTGAGTAGCATATATGAACTTGAAATGAATTGAAGGAAAATGGAAAAGAGGTTTGGTCTTAGTGGCATATAAATATGCAGGCCTTGTGGATGTTTTAGTATCGGTATTGTTTATGCACGTAGTATTTATACCTTTGCTAAACCTCATATATTGTGTTAGATTATTTCTACTGGGCTGTTGGCTCACCCTATACGGGAATACCATTTTCAGGTGCAGGTGAGATGTTTCCTCCAAGGCAATAGCGGGATGGACTTTCGGGAAGCAAGAGCTTCTTAATTATGTCTTGTTGTGTGTATGTTTGTTATTTGTAAAGCCAAGGGCTTAAGATGTAATGAGCGAGACTCACTTTGTGTAACCAAGCAATGACTTGGAAGATGTAAGCCTACATGGCATTTAACTGGTTGTTAAACAGTAAACTCTGATGAATGAAAGTATTGTATTTCTGTTATATTCTTCCGCATGATAGATAGGTTTATTATATTATTTTGGGGGCGTTTCAACTTGGTATCAGAGCGTACCGGGTTTGAATACTTTGGGTACGTGGGAAATGGTTAGTACCACAATGGGTTTGTCTCGTTTGATTGAGACGTTAGCATGTATTGTATGCTTATGTGATAACATGCTTATGTGATTATGTGAGTATGGGATTTGGTTCCTAAGATGTTGATTGAGTCTACGATTTTCTGGAAGTCTTATTGAAAGAGCACTTGATCACTGCTATTTCTAATTGGAACTCTAGCAACACCGTGGGACGGTCATTATCTGGGAATAAAATTCGTATGTGTTTCTGTGACTATGTGCTTACATGGAATGATTTATTGTTGTCCAATGTATTAGGACACAAGTGAGTTAGCGTCGTCACATTTGTGAATATGCTAATCTCATGTTGTTACCTTTATTAGGATGTCTAGACGTGGACGTGGTGGTGGTAGACTCGATAGATCTATGGGGCATGAGATGCCAATACCAGATGACATTCTGGCATAGGAGGAAGGAATTGGTCAAGCCAATATGGCTGAACCAGTTGGTCATCAGGCCATGGGCGCCTTAGCCTGTGAAATGGCCGAAGCATTGAGGGAGTCTATGGACATTCTCCGAGCTGAGAATCAGGTCCAAGCCCAAGTAGCTGAGGCAGGGCCATCTTTTCTGAAGAGGGAGTTCTTCTAGTCGAATCCGGATGAGTTTATGGGTGATCCCAAGGAGCCACTGAAGGCAGATGAGTGGCTAGAACAGTTAGTGAAGACATTCGTGATGCATGGCATCGAGGATGATCAATTGAAATTGACCTTGGTGTCTTTCCAGTTGAAAGGGGATGCGAGTCAGTGGTGGAAGTATGTGCGTGGGCGCATTGGAGGAACTTTGCAGGCTTTTGTTGAGGCTTTCCAGGATAAATTTCTACCTCCCACGGTTAGGGAGAAGTTGAGAGATCAATTCTCTAAATTGTTGTAGTTGAACACGCCAGTGGTTGAGTTTGAGGCAACCTTTACTAGTCTGTCGAGGTTTGCACCTGAGTTGGTGGCGGCTGAGGAGCGCTGTTGTTTGGAGTTTGAAAAAAGGTTAAGGACCAGGCTAATATATAAAGTTGCCGGTTCCATGACTAGAGATTATGGGCGCCTTGTGTAGTCTGCAGCCCACCTTGAAACTATTATGCAGGCAGAAGATGAAAGGATGAGGGGCTCCAGGAGGAGTCAGGATAGTCAGGGAGACAGAAAGAGGCAGAGGGGTTCCTACCCTCAGCAGTCCCAGGGAGCTCAGTTGAGGTCCACTTTTCCAATACCGAGTTCAGGTTCTGGGAGAGGTGGGCAGGGAGGTTTTACTTGCTTTAGGTGTGGTCAGTTGGGCCACAAGTCTCTAGCTTGTCCTCAGAGAGGAAGAGGACAGCGAGCGGCATCATCTTCGGCTCATTTTCAAAGCCGGAGTCAAGGAAGAGGCCAGCCACTCACTTGTTATCAGTGCGAGCAGGCGGGGCACCTGAAGAGGTTTTGCCCACAGCTGTGTGGTATACCTGGTGTGTCTGGTTCGAGACAGACACAGAGTTACCAGCCGATACAGTCAGCACAGGCCTTAAGGGCCAATCAGGGAGTCTCTTTGGCTTAGTCTGTGCATCAGGCTTATGCTCCGAGGGGTGAGCAGGTTGAGCAGAGGCCCACTGGACGTATGTATACTGTTGTAGGGCCAGATCTTGTACCTGTTCCTTCTATAGTGAGAGGCACCTTTTTATTTTGCAATTCAATTGCTAATGTGTTGATTGATACGGGTGCATCCCATTCTTTTATTTCGTATGCGTTTGCATCAGTTTTAGGTTTGGAGTTGGCACACTTAGCATCTCCTATTTGTGTAGAGTCACCTATTGGTGGTCAGACTATCTTAAGACAAGGATGTCGGGGTTGTGACATCGAGGTTGCTGGTCGTCGATTACCTTTTGCATTTGTATTGATTGACATGCTTAGTTTTGATGTCATATTGGGTATGGACTGGTTATCGTCATACCAGGCTGTTATAGATTGCTACCGTCAGAAGGTTACTGTATGTACCTCGAGCGGTGATTGCTTTTATTTCTTGGGGGACCAAGTGGATAAAGTCTTATCACCGGTATATGATCAGCGTGGGTGGAGTGAACTTAGTTGTCTCCTTGCTAGCTTTTTGAGTAGTGAGTGTGATGAAATTCGGGTTGAATTGCCGAGGGTAGTTTGTGAATACTCGGATGTTTTTCCCAAGGATCTTGTTAGTTTACCGTCTCACCGAGAGATCGAGTTCTCTATTGATTTAGTGCCTGGCACGGCACCGGTTTCTATGGCTCCATATAGATTTGCACCTGCTGAATTGAGTGAGTTGAAGATTCAACTCCAGGAATTGTTAGATAAGGGTTTTATTCGCCCTAGTACTTCACCTTGGGGAGCGCCGGCTCTCTTTGCTAAAAAGAAAGATGGAGCATTACGGCTTTGTATTGATTACAGAAAGTTGAACCGGGTTACTGTTAAGAATAAGTACCCAATGCCTCGTATAGATGATCTGTTTGATCAGTTGAAGGGGTCTTGTTGTTTCTCTAAGATAGACCTGAGATCGGGTTATCATCAGTTGAGGGTAAGGGAGGAGGATATCCGAAGACGGCATTCCGTACGCGGTATGGCCATTATGAGTTTCTTGTGATGCCTTTTGGGCTAACTAATGCTCCAGCTGTGTTTATGGATTTAATGAATCGGATCTTCCGTGAATTCTTAGATCGTTTTGTGGTTGTCTTTGTGGACGACATTTTGATTTATTCACCTTCTGAGGAGGAACATGAGGAACATTTACGAGTAGTACTTGAGTTACTTAGAGCCCATAAGTTGTATGCTAAGTTTGGGAAATGTGACTTTTGGCTAGAAGAGGTTAAATTCCTAGGGCATGTAGTGTCAAGGGAAGGGGTGACTGTAGATTCATCCAAGGTAGAAACAGTGCAAGATTGGGCACAACCTAAGAATGCTTTCGAGATTCGTAGTTTCTTGGGTTGGCGGGTATTACGTCGGTTTGTGAAGGATTTCTCTCTTAAGATGACCTCGGCTTGGAATGGTCTAGGCTTGACATAACTTAGACTTGGCATGGCTTAGTCTTAACATAACTTAGGCTTAACATGACCTAGGCTTGCATGACTTAGGCTTATCATAACAAGGGAGGAAACAAGCATAACATATAACACTTAGGCAAATCATACGTACAAAACAAGGCAGATTCATGAATGCAACTTAACAAAACATGGTAATCAAATGCACATGAACATGACTATGGCATGAAATGTGGGTCCTTACAGTATGACTCACGGCAGTTGAAAACACATGAGGGAAATTATCCCATCCATGACCTAGAGTTAGCAGCAGTGATATTTGCCTTGAAGATTTGGAGGCACTATCTGTATGGTGAGAAATTTGAAGTGTTCTCTTATCACAAGAGTCTGAAATATCTGTTTACACAGAAAGACTTAAATTTGAGACAGAGGAGGTGGATGGAATTCATAGAGGATTATGATTTTGAGTTACATTATCATCCCGGGAAGACAAATGTTGTAGCCGATGCTTTGAGTAGAAAGCCAGTTAGCAGTGTAGTTTCTATCACCATCCGAGAATGGGAAATGTTGGGTACTCTTAATGAGTTTGACTTGCAACTGGGTGAGTCTGTTGAATTCGCAGCTTTGTTTTCAATAGTTGCACAACCTACACTTGTGAACCAAGTGTTGGAAGCGCAGAGGGGTGACCTTGAGGTGAAATCCTTTCGAGAGAAGATTTCCAATGGGAAAGTAGAAACAGGTTTGACTGTGTATCCTAACCAAAGTGTGAGATACCGTGACCGTTTGTTTGTACCGGAGTCTTGCCAAGAGAAAGTACTCCGAGAGTTTCATCATTCGCGCCTTGCAGTGCATCCGGGAGGCACAAAGATATATCATGATTTTAGTCGCCAATTTTGGTGGAGAGGTATGAAAAAGGATGTGGCTGTGTTTGTATCAAAGTGCCTTACTTGTCAACAAGTGAAGGCTGAGCATCAGAGGCCAGCGAGTTTGTTGCAACCCTTGCCTATAGCTGAATGGAAGTGGGAACATATCATGATGGATTTTGTTGTGGGTCTTCCGAGGACTCAACGGGGTAAGGATGCCATTTGGGTGGTAGTTGACTGTTTGACTAAGTCAGCACATTTTATTCCCATGTGTGTAAGTGACTCGGTAGATTATCTTGCCGATTTGTACATTAGGGACATAGTAAGGTTGCACGGGGTCCCTGCGACAATTGTTTCGGATAAAGATCTGTGGTTCACTGCTCGGTTGTGGCAAAGTTTGCAGAGTGCCTTGGGCACTAGATTGACTTTTAGTACTGCGTATCATCCTCAGACTGACAGGCAGTTCGAGTGTACTATTCAAATCCTTGAGGATATGCTTCGAGGCTGTGTCCTTGGCTTTAAGGGTTCATGGGAGAGGCATTTGCCCTTAGTGAAATTTGCCTATAACAATAGTTTCCAATCGAGTATTGGCATGGAATCGTTTGAGGCCTTGTATGGTTGACCGTGTAGATCCCCTCTGTGTTGGGCCGAGGTGGGCGATGCACCTTTGATAGGTCCAGAGTTGGTTCGAGAAACGACAGAGAAAGTGGCACTTATTCGTAAGAGGCTAGCTACGACTCAGAGTCGCCAGAAAAGTTATGCCGACCGTAGGAGGAGACCTTTGTCTTTTGAGGTGGGAGATCATGTCTTTTTGAAGATATAACCTAGACGGGGTTTGATGAGGTTTGGGAAGAGTGGGAAGTTGTTCCCTCCGTTTATTGGCCCTTTTGAGATCCTTGAGCGGATTGGGAGGTTGCTTACCATTTGGCATTACCGCCACAAATTTCTAAGGTTCATGACGTGTTTCATATTTGTACGCTTCGGAAATATGAGCCAGATCCATTGCACAGGTTGGATTGGACCGACTTAGAGGTAGATGAGGATGCCTCGTATGAGGAGAGACCGAAGGAAGTCTTGGATAGACGGGATCAAGTTTTGCGAGGCAAGACAATTCCCTTGGTAAAAGTATTGTGGAAACATCACAGAGTCGAGGAAGCGACTTGGGAACGTGAATTAGAAGTCCAAGAGAAATATCTGGATTTGTTTGTTGATGCATGAGCATGTACTGAGAATTTATTGTATTAATGAAAAGTCTGAGCATTGTATATGTTTTAACTTATGAAAACATTGTATATGTTATGGTTGTTTGGGAAGAACATGGATTCAATATAAACATTGCTTATGTTTTGAGAATTTGGAATATTGGTGATGTTGTATCATTTTTGGAAGCACTGTATATGTTATGTATGATTTTTTTGAAAATTTGGACTTTAGTTAAACATTGTAAATGTTTTGGGAAATTAAAAATTTCATTTTAATTTGGGACTTGTGAATCGAGTCGATGTGAATAGATGACCGGAGAATGGGTCATGGTGTTGAACTTGTGGGAATAACATGGTTGTGAATAGTTCGATTATGTTTTAGAGCCTGATTTGTAATTTCAGGGATGAAATTTCCTAAGGTGGGGAGGTTGTAACACTTGTGTCCTTCAAAGCTTTTGGGAAGTGTATTTGAATCATTTATTTTTATTTTGGAAAACTTTGGTGTTGTTATGGGTTGGTTTTGGAGGAGTATAATCCGATTTAAACTTGTTGGGTTTGGTTGTTCGCACTTGTTCTTGTCAAAAGTTCCTTGGAGACTTAGAAATTCTATTCTAGGGTCGACATCAGCCTTCCTAAGGGTCGACTCTTACTTGTTGGTGAAGTTTCTGGAAGTGTTGCTGGAAAACAGGATAGACACCAGACTGGGGAAGGTTGACCCTCTTATGTCTGTGTGTTAGTTGCTAGAAAATAGGGTCGACCCCCTCCTGTCTAAGGGTCGACCCTCTTGCATGCTGTCAAACATAAGTTTCTTCATAAGGTCGACCCCTGTGTTGCAAGGGTCGACCCCTGTAGACATTTTTTTCCAGATTTTAGTCCGGTTTTGGGGATTTTGACTTGATATTTTGGGTTGACTTTGGGACTTTATTTCATTATGACCTAGCACTAGAAATAGGTCTCTCACTTAACCTTTTCTTTACTTTTTCTTCTCTTTCTCCTTCTCTAAGCCGTGAGTCACTCTCTCTCTCTCCAAAATCACTTTTTGCTTAAAGATCTTTAGATCTAATCTCTTGGAAGCATCTCCTCGCCTTGCTCCTTTGAGATTAAGTGTAGAGCTTGTCAAGAGCTTCGTTTTCATCCAAGTAGAAGTTGGTTTCGGCATCTTTGGATTTTCAACCTTGTTTTGCTCATCTTCTCTTCTAAGCTTGAGGTAGGGATTTTCTACACTCTAATATGGTTTTTTAGTTTAGTTATTTGCTATTGTGTATAGATGATGAGATTTGGTGGTGGTTTTGGACAAATCTAGGATTTGGGTGTGAATGAAAAGAGGGGTATTTGATGAATATGAGGTAATTGAGTATGAGGCTTGAATATAAGATCATGTTGTGCCAAAATAGTTGATTTTGGTGTTTGGGTTGATATTTGGTGAAAGGGGGATTTTGCCCTAATTTTGATTAAATTATTATTTTGTATAAATAATTGGGATTAACATTGAAATGTGAAATTGGAAGGTTGTGGTTATAAATGGTGATATTGGATATGTATTATCTCAGCTATGGAAGTTTTGAATAAACTATTTATTTTGATATTGAACATCTCTTTTAGAAATAATTGCATTGAGTTATCTGTGGAGGATAGTTATGATTGTTGTAGAAATTACATGAGGATTAGGCGATTTAATGCTAATCCATTGTTGGGATTTTGCCCTAATTTTGATTAAATTATTATTTTGTATAAATAATTGGATTAACATTGAAATGTGAAATTGGAAGGTTGTGGTTATAAATGGCGATATTGGATATGTATTTTATCTCAGCTATGGAAGTTTTGAATAAACTATTTATTTTTTGATATTGAACATCTCTTTAGAAATAATTGCATTGGTTATCTGTGGAGGATAGTTATGATTGTTGTAGAAATTACATGAGGATTAGGCGATTTAATGCTAATCCATTGTTGGTGTCACTAAATATGACCATGTTATAAATACATTGTATATGTATGTTTATTGGGAGGAGAAAATGGATGTACTCCATATGTGATTATATTTATAAATACATTGCTTATGTATATTTATTTGGGAGGAGAAAGGGGATGAACTCCGTTGAAAAAAAGTTGGCCGAAGTGTCCTGGGTGAAAGACCCGAAATCTTATATATGCATGGGTGCCAATTCCCGCGGACAAAATATCCGTAAAATTACAGATTTGAAGTGTTTATGTGTTTTTTGCATAATTGGAAACCATTGAGTTGTAGTCTCATTTTGGTTGTTGAAAGATAACGAATTTAACTCATAAATTGAGTAGCATATATGAACTTGAAATGAATTGAAGGAAAAATGAAAAGAGGTTTGGTCTTAGTGGCATATGAATATGCAGGCCTTGTGGATGTTTTAGTATCAGTATTGTTTATGCACGTGGTATTTATACCTTTGCTAAACCTCATATATTGTGTTAGATTATTTCTACTAGGCTGTTGGCTCACCCTATACGAGAATACCATTTTTAGGTGCAGGTGAGATGTTTCCTCCAAGGCAATAGTGGGGATGGACTTTCGGGAAGTAAGAGCTTCTTAATTATGTCTTGTTGTGTGTATGTTTGTTATTTGTAAAGCCAAGGGTTTAAGATGTAATGAGCGAGACTCACTTTGTGCAACCAAACAATGACTTGGGAAGATGTAAGCCTACATGGCATGTAACTGGTTGTTAAACAGTAAACTCTGATGAATGAAAGTATTGTATTTCTGTTATATTCTTCTGCATGATAGATAGGTTTATTGTATTATTCTGGGGGCGTTTCAGCCACTTCGCTGACTATGTCGGGAATTGAGTTGTTTGACTGCTCGAGTAGTCATTTGTGCGCTCGAACGAAGAAACAGATCATCCAGTATTTTTGAAGAAAGCCTAGACTTTTGGGAAGAAAATTTGACCGCTCAAGCGGTGAAAGTTGCGCTCTCGCACCACCTTTGGTCATACCGCTTGAGTGGTGAAATGTGCACTTAAGCGGTCTATGGGATCCTATTTTCTATGAAGTGCGCTATTTGCTGTTTCTAGGGTTTGAGCCGTCCAGATTTTCAGAGAGGAACAAGATACAAAGTTTTTTTTATATTGAAGGGTACTTTCTGAGTGTTTCCTTGATGATTTAAGAGTGATCAATAGATCCGTGAACTTCATATTAACATCATCAAGGGTTTGCTTGTTTTCGTTTATTCACAAAAGAGAGAGTTGTTCTTCGACGAATTTTGTGGAACTTGAACCTAAAGTTTTGATGGATTCCGAAGTGATTCATCGTCGTGGATTTGACATCATCGTTGTGGATTCAACGTTAGGTAAGACAATTCCGAGGTAAAGTGTAACGCCCCAAATTTCTAGCCCAAATGATAATGTAACAATCATGGCTCTCTTAAAGAAAAACCAAATATAACTTCCTATACTTGCATTACATAATAATAATAGTTCCTCATGTGATATTACATTGATTCAACAACAAGTAAATAACCAAATAAGTACCCCCAAGGGTTTACAATCTTCCAAGGCTTAAACCCGGTACACAAAATGGTTATTCAAACCCACACATACATAGCCCTTGGCTTACAAATAGGATCACAGCAAATGAGAACTTTAGTGCTCTCGACACACACATTTCCATGCCCTCAATTAGGCGGATTCACCACGTCTTTTCCTACACAAAAATCCGGTAGGGTGAGCATAAAGCCTAGTAGGAAATCCTTAACAAAGTATATACATTTTATACAAGTCTCAAGAGATGAATGCACATGTCATGCCATGCTTTTTTGAAAATAAAACACATCTTCATCTTTTGAAAACCATCATGCTCAATGATATTATGCAACTTCAACTGTTCAAAATTTATCAATTTAGTTAAAGGGGGCGGTAAATACAACTCTGGTAATCCCTAGGTCGGTGTCTGCAAGTAGACTATATGAGTACTACCAATTGTCATTTTTACCGGTATTAATCGGAAGGCTTGACACCTATCCGTGCGAATTTCTGGTCTTTCACCAAGGACACTCAGACCAACTTAAACAATTTTATCTACACCACCTATCAAGACTTACCACCGTATTTATTCCAAAACCATTTCATGAAAACCCATTTCCCAACATTCTTTTCTCAATGCAAATTTTCAAAGCTTAACATAGTCAAATGAATTGAAATGCCAATGTATGCTTAATAATGCAATGCAACATTACTTCCATATTCAATTGTTCCACACAATATACCATTGTGATCAAAATTCTCAATCCTCTTTTCAACACAATTCCACAAGATGAATATATATATATATATACTTTTATATCCAATTCATTCAAGAGAATAACGTAATTCTCACATTTCGAGCAATCTCAATAATTTAGTCAATTCAAGACTAAATCAACATTTTGACAATAATTTCCAAAATAAGCAACATTTCTCATTTTTTTTTTCACAAAATTCATCATTTATATATAAATAAACAATTTTCAAAACATCCATTTATTTTGGTACACGAAATAAATATGACAACATCTTCAAAGGATTTTCAACATCTTTCAAAGAAAAGACCCAATTTCTAGGTTTTCTCACCAAAACCATTCATCTCCAAGATATTTAGAAGAATCTCCCCAAAATCATCTTTCTTCAATCAATATGGTTCAAAACCTTCAATTTCTATTTTAAAAGGAAAAGAAATTAAACCCTCTTTCAAAATCACTCATCTTCTTGAAATCAACAATCAATTTCTCAAAGCTAATCAAAGGATGATTTCGAAAATCATCTAGATCTTGCAAAAACATATATATAACTCTAAGAAAATCCCTACCTCAAGTTTTGAAGAAGAAATGAGATGAAACCCCCAAAATCAACGGTGTCGAAACTCGATCTTCACCGCACACAACGAAGCCCTCGAGATGATAACTAACTTTGGTAAAGAATTTAGGTCTAAATCCCAATGGATTTGGAGAAATCAAAGAGGGAAGATGACTTCTAGAGAGGGAAGCTCCCGATTTGGAATTCTGGAGAGTTTTAGAGAGAGAAGGACTGAAAGAGTGATATGAAATATCAGATTCACGAACTGATATAACATGGTCCACTCGAGCGTGGAATGCCCCGATCGAGCGTCAAATACACTAACCCACTACTTTTGCAGATAGGTCAAACTTCTGAAACCAAACATTCTCCGCTCGAGTACATAAACGGCCGCTCGAGCGGACAAGCAACAACTTGACCCCCGACCGGCCCAGTCGAAATGGCAAAACATGAAAGAAGGATCAAAACCGAGATCACTACAACCCTCCCCCCTTAAAGAATTTCGTCCCCGAAATTTCAAATCAAACTACCCAAACAAAGGGGTTTCTAGCCATCAAAGCCATGCTATTTTATTTTCAAATCACAATACTAACTCTCAACCAAATTCCACCATTTCCACTATGGTTATCTCATTAACAACAACCTCCCAAATATGCATATACATGAAATTTCCCAAAAATTAATGACAACTCTAAACAACCTTATGCTTAAAACAACAACGCACATATCAACATGTGGTTAACAACTTGAAATATGTTTTCCCTCAACACTAGGGAATATTACAAAAAAAAACAACTTAAGCATTTTCAAATAAATTTGGATATTTGGAGTGGACTTCCGCTTCTCGTTCCCACATTGCTTCTTCAACCCCATGGTATCTCCACGACACCTTTACCAATGGCATAGTTTTTCCCCGTAGCATTTGCTCTCGGGTATCTAATATTTGAACCGATCGTTCTTCGTAAGAGGTATCCTCATTTACCTCCAAGTCGACCCAATCAAGAACTTGAGAAGGGTCGGGTTCATACTTCCTAAGCATAGATAAATGAAATACGTTGTGAACTCTCGAAAGTTGTGGCAGTAAAGCTAACTGGTATGCCACTTCCCCAATTCGCTCTAAGATCTCAAAAGGCCTAATGAACTTTGGAGATAATTTACCACTCTTACTAAATCTCATCAAACCCCGCATTGGTGAGATTTTTAGAAACATATGGTCACCATCTTCAAACCATAAAGGTCGTCTCATCTTATCGACATAACTCTTTTGTCGGCTTTGGGCCATAGATAACCTCTTCCGAATGAGAACAACTTTCTCGGTTGTCTCTCTAACAATTTCCGGACCCAGTAGCGGTGCATCACCCACTTCGGCCCAACAAACCGGTGATCTACAAGGTCGGTCATATAAGGCCTCAAATGGTGCCATCCCAATACTAGCTTGGTAACTATTGTTGTAAGCAAACTCAATCAATGGTAAGTGCATTTCCCAAGGCCACTTAAAATCAAGGACATAAGCTCTAAGCATGTCCTCCAAAATCTGAATGGTACGTTCTGACTGTCCATCGGTTTGTGAATGATAAGCGGTGCTAAGAGTCAACTTAGTTTCCAACGCCTCTTGAAGGCTTTGCCATAACCGGGCAGTAAAACGAGGATCCCTATCCGACACAATAGTCACAAGGATTCCATGAAGTCGAACTATCTCTCTAATGTACAACTCTGCCAAGTGCTCAACCCCCGACCAGCCCAGTTGAAGTGGCAAAACATGAAAGAATGATCGAAATCGGGATCGCTACATAAAGACAGTAGTGGAAGAGGCACATTGGGGTCGATTCAATTTGGGCATAGATTCGGTAGGTAATTGAGAGTGCATTTGTGTAATTCCTTTTTATCTTCTTAGTAGATTGTTTTATGGCTTTGGCCCATGATTTTTTATCACAATTGGAAACGCTTCAATTGTGGTTTTTCCACATTAAATCGTTGTGTCGATTTGTCTTCGATTGTTTGATTAGGATTATTATTTACTGTTTAAAATTGATACATAATCACAAATCAATATCTCGGGGATTTTTAGATTTTTCAAATATGTTTAGGTAAAATTTAATGATGAAAAATTATAGAATGTAGTCATGATTATAGGAAGAAAAAATGGTAGGAAAAATACACTCTAGAGGATCCTTGGTGAAAGAGAAGATGGTCATTTAGAAAATTTTAGGGCATGACATCCGCAATCTAGGGGACAATTTGTAATGAGATTACAAATTTAAGGAAGGAAAATATAATTTTTCAAATATATGAAAAGATTTGTATTAAATAAAAACATCAGGAGTGTCAGTGTAATTTATCATATTTTGTATTTATCATCTAATGACTGAAATCAAAAATAAATATAGTATACACATTTTTGAGAAGTGTGTACATAGTAGTCCCTCCCATAAATGTGGCACTATGCATCACACATTTTGAGTCGTGCATTCTAAACTCATCTGTTTGAATTGCAAACAAACAATATATGGAGTCTCATGGTCTGCAAACACATAAACTTGTGGTGTTGCTGTTGCTTCTTGTGGGAGTTGTGGTGTTAGCTTCTCAGACATGTGATGGAAGGGATATTGTTGTGACGCAGCGTCGTATATGCGAATCACAGCAAACACTTATGGGGTTTAGAGGAGAAGATGACTCCTCCTTAGAGGACTGTCGAGGAAGAAGCGTTCCTGCATCGGTTTACAACTCTGTATCTCATCATCACCAGACTCTTCCTCCCCCACCTCTGTAAATTTCTAGTCATCTTCAATATGGGTTTTTAGCATTATCTTCTATTTTGATTTACTTGTTCAGTCCTAATATTGAATAGATTTTTTATTATTATGTTTTCTAAAAAAATAAAACTTTTACTGTAAAAATGGTTGAACCAACTGATAAAAATAAAAGACACAAGAATAGAGAGATTAAATAATTATGCCTTATATTAGTAGTTTTGAGACCTTTTTCGTTATCACATTTAAACTATTATTTTCTTAATTTAAATATAAAAATTAAAAAAAAATACAAAGTACAAATTTTCTCACATCTGTTAATAGATTAGACTACATGAATTATTAAAATTAGAGGGCTTAAATAAAAATAATAATAATAAAAAAATTCAAGGGTTATATTGTTAGAAGGCTTAAAAAAATAAAATAAAGGAGAGCTTAAATATAACAGTAATACTACGAATCCAAACTTAAGTACTTAAAAATTACTCATAATTATCATTTTGTGATTCAGATTTATTTTATATATAGACCCTACATTACATAAATTTAATTTCCACCACACAACCACTCACCTAAAAAAATATTGGTGGCTAAGTCTGGGTTACAGACTTATCATATATATATATATATTAAAAGTAGTGTTTTTCCCATACTGGCACATTATAAGGACTTAATTTTTTGTAAAAAAGTCACATCAGCATATATTTTCTTAATTATATATAGAATTCTACACAAACCCAAATCTAATTAAAATTATATTAACTCTACCTATTTTATATGGACTCTATTTGACAAATATTTCTTTTTCATATATTTTTATGATAAATTGAGATAATCCACAAACCCAATATCAATTCTGCATTTTACATTTTACATTTTTCTTCTTAATTCTTTTAAGGATATTAGGATTTTTTTAATGTTAAATTGCTTTCTTTTTTTTTTCTTTTTTTTTCCGTACATTATTCTATACCCAATATCAATTCTATATTATTCTATATTATGGATTTGTCGTTTAAATTTTATAATGATTCTATATATGAAATTATACTTCTTTCATACATTATTTTATATAATCACAAAAACTTGCACAATAATGATACTCTTGAAAAACCTCTAAAATTTGGATTTACTGCTAAAGTTATTTTTCCAATTGTTGAACAATAAGTTCTTTTATGTTTTGATATCGTATTACAGGTGATTAATCATTTCATACAATGAGATGTATCTATTGTTTGGATATTTTCATTATTTTTTCTTTTTCAATTTAGATGTTATGTGATTCTTTTTTAGTTAGTCGTTATTGAATTTCTTGTATATAGTTGATATTTTAATTTAATTAAAAGTATTTATTTTACAATCTTATAATTTAATATATATATATATATATATATATATATATCATATAAAATCATTATATGATAATCCAACTACAATATATTTGTATTTAATATCTTTAATAAATGATATATAATTTCTATTTCTACATATTTTTAATTTCTAAATGAATATAAAAGAAAATTAAATAGTTAGAATTACTTTTAATTTTATATTACTAATTCTTCTTCTAATTTAACTATTATTTTTAATATAAAAAATAAGTATTTATTTTACTATTTTATAATTTAACATATATCATACAAAATTATTATATGTAATTACACTTTTATAATACGATATAACTAAAATTATCAAAATATACAAATAATTTAACTAAAATTAATATATATATATATATAAGTATTCAAGTAACAATTTTATAGAGCGATGGCGCCAAGATTATCAAAAAAAAATAATTAAAATCATACTTTAATTTTAAAATTAAAATTAAAATTAAAATTAAAATTAAAATTAAAATTATTCTTTCATAACACACATTGTACTATTAAATATTTTTTGAATAAAAAAATAACACGTGGGTCAATTGCTAGTTTTAAATATAATGTTAAAAAAATTGAGAATGGCATTAAAAACTAAAATCTATTTAAATTAAAGTTATTTTTTAGGTCGGGTATTTAAATTAAAATTGGAAATTGGTAATTGAAGGTATACACAAAGTTGCGCGATTTGGCTCGGAATAAACAAATGTTGTAGTAATCCAATTTTTTTTTTAAAAATAGCCAATGCATAATTTAATTGAGCAAATTTTCAAATTTGAGTGCTGTGTAAATTCTGTGCGAAAACAGTTCAGTTTTGTATTTTCTAAAAATAGTTCCCGATCTCAAAAAATTATGAAATGTTTATATGTTGTCACCATATGTGTCTAGCACGTTGGATAAATATTTCAGAATTAAATGATGAGTATTTATTTTATAAAAATTCACGGATTGATTGGTGTTTAGTTTAATTTTGTTATTTAATTTTTAATGTTTAGATTATGACTTGGATAGATTTGTTGGGTTTACTTTGATATGTAATTGGGCGATGTTTGGCTTATGGGTGAGAATTTAATTCAAGACCCATGATTTAGATTTAATTTAATTTGAGTTTGTTTAATTATTTATATTTAACTGTTTGGTCTTTTTTTATTATGTGATTGGTAGTAACCATCTTGGAAGTTATTATTATTTATTATATAGAATAATAATAAATATTTGTTAGTTGATTTTATGGTGTGTACCATATGGTGAAAAATTATATATTTTTGTAGTGAATAAAATGTGTATATATTTCGTGGTGAGTGTGTGTGTCAATTTCTAACCACACTACCAATCAAACACTCAGTTGGAGAACATTGGCAGAATAGATTAAGCCCAAACGACTTGTCACAAAAAGAAGAGATTCCGGCGGTTGTTCGTCCACCCGGGGGCACTCCAACGATCAAGTCAGTTATCTCTCAAAGATAACAAAAATGCTTAACTCACTATTCAAAACATAAAAAGCATACCTTAAACCCATGAGGGTGCCTCCCTTTTATAGCCAACACAAACCTAGTCCCAATAGAAGCCTAGCTTCAATGGACTTATGATTACTGCAAATCTTGGACTCCCAATAGGATTGGGACAAACTCTCTAAGAGTCCTTTCTTTACCTAAACTGAAGTCATTTCCTATTCTAGGACTCTTGTCCCTTATCCGCTTATCTCGGATTCTGGTATTCTCGCAGATAACCTCGGCCTAGCCGAGATCACCTCGGCATCATGACCAGGACACGTGGCACCCCGGCTGGCACTTCAGTGACACCTCGACCACGTGTTGTCATTCAAAAATTATGTCCCCACAACTGCCCCCTAGGTTCATTACCTCGCCATCCTGAGGTGATGGAACGTATATCGTTTCTTCCATTTAGCACGTCAGCTAAGCTGGCTCTGTCCTTCACTATTTTCCAAATCTTGGTAATATGCTAATCTTGGCAATATTTTGCAAATACTTCTTTAGAAATAACTTTGGCTTAACTTTAACTTGTAAATTTTAAATTTCAACAAGTGTTAAACATGGGCTCGGTTTAACTTCAACTTGTAAATTTTAAATTTCAACAAGTGTTAAACATGACCTCAGTTTAACTTCAACTTGTAAATTTTAAATTTCAACAAGTGTTAAACATGACTTCAGTTTAACTTCAACTTGCAAATTTTTCTTAAAATTTTAACAAGTGTTAAACCAACCTTAGCTTGTAAATTCCAACTCCTAAGCGTCATTCTCCAGTCCTCTGCCCCCGAACGTCTTCCTTGGCTCTAGCATATTTCTCAATTCTGGCCATGAGTTCCTCCATACTCTTTGGCAATGTCTTTGCCAGTGACTTTCGAAGTGGACAATCATCTTTCAGGCCGTTCTTAAAGGACACGACTGCCACCTCTTGGTTGCATCCTAGTATTCGGTTGAACACCTCATAATACCTCTTGGCATAGGCCCTAAGGCTTTCATCCTCGCTGATTCTCAGAGCCATCAGGGAGTCCACCCTTAATGGCTGTAGTTTGTTTGTCACAAACCTGGCCACGAACATCTCGGCCAGGCTTTCCCAGGTTTTCACAATTCCTTTCGGCAACTTATGAAACCAGTCTGATGCAATTTCCCCAAAGGATGAGGGGAACACCTTGCAGAGCAACGACTCGTTTCCGGTGTATCATGCTGTCGAGTTCAGTTACAAGCCGACGTGAAAGTTCAAGTCTGACTTACCGTCATATATCTGAAATCTTGGCATGTGGAACCTTTTCGGGGACTCAAATTTTTCCAACTCTACCGAGAACAGTGTCCTCGACTTGATCGGAGAGGTCACCTCGGCATCTTGTCACTTTCTCTGAAGGTAATCCCTCAGACCCTCCTTGGTTCGTCTAGGAGTTCGGCTATCTCCGGATTTTAGCCTCTTTGGTGCACTTCTTCTAGTGTCATTGTGAGTCCTTTTCGACCTCCCTCCATTGGTCGTGTCGAAACAGAGTTCCTTCCCCTGAACATCCCGATGCTCTTTGGTGCAGGCTTCTGTTGTTCGACGCGTCTTCTGAGATTCTCCATGCCTGACCTCCCGCGAAAGCTGATGAGAATGTCCCTTGGTCCCGCTATGTTGAGGGACTGCAGGAACCATTTTCTGCCCCCCTTTCTGGGCACCTTTCTTGGCCGCTGGAATCGACGTATCTTATAGCGGGAACGGTGTCTGCATGACGTTGTTCTGCATCATGAAATTGACGACCATTTGCAGGTCTGCCAATTTGTCCACTATTCCCTTCATCTTGTCGTCCCTCCGCAGGCATCTATCTTTCTATACCTGGAGGTCATCTTCGTTGTAATACTCGCTCCGATCCGATTTCTTCGGTACGCTGCCCTCCTGGCCGACGTTCTTTCCTCTGTGATTCTTATCACAAGTCTCTTCATTGCAGTTGTCTTCTTCGACGTCAAGGTCAATATCTTTCCCACTCTCAGTAGGGGTGTCGTCCCTAACCTTCTCTTTCTGTCCGTCGTTGGCCATCTATTCTCCTTTCTTTCCCACAGATGGCGCCAAATTGTGTGTGTCAATTTCCGACCACACTGCCAATCAAGCACTCGGTTGGAGAACACTGGTAGAATAGATTAAGCCCGAACGACCTATCACAAAAGAAGAGATTCCATTGGTGGTTCGTTCACCCGGGGGCACTCCGATGATCAACTCAGTTATCTCTCAAAGCTAGCAAAAGTGCTTCACTCACTATTCAGAACATAAAAAGCATACCTTAGACCCATGAGGGTGCCTCCCTTTTATAGCCAACACAAACCTAGTCCCAATAGAAGCCTAGCTTCAATGGACTTAGAATTACTGCTAATCTTGGACTCCCAATAAGATTGGAACAAACTCTCTAAGAGTCCTATCTTTACCCAAACTGAAGTCCTCTCCTATTCTAGGACTCTTGTCCCTTATCCGTTTATCCCAGATTCTGGTGTTCTCACAGATAACCTCGGCCTAGCCGATATCACCTTGGCATCATGACCAGGACACGTGGCACCCCGACTGGCACTTCGGTGACACCTTGGCTACGTGTTGTCATTCAAAAATTATGTCCCCATAGTGAGCAAAATATTATATTTTGTGGTGAGAAAAATTATATCATTTTATAATTTATATTATAAATTCTGAGATATTATTACAAAAATTATATATATATATATATATATTTTTGGGAGACAAACACATGTGGATGGCCCCCCTTTTGTCTTCTTTCCATAATTTCTTCTTCCTTTCCATTTCATTTGATTGTTTGGCTTGGGTTGGCAAATCATCTGCCGCTCTCTCACTCTCTGTTTGTCTCTCTCTCCCTTTCTCTTTCCTCAATTTTTGCTCAAGCTTTGAGCTTCAAATGGGAGTCCTTAGAGTGAGATTTTGCAAAAGCTTCGTAAATGAAAGTCGCAGAGCTCATCGTGATCTTCGTAATGGTAGTCTCGGATTCATGATCGAGCAAGATGTGCCTTCCAGATCTGCTCTTCTTCATTATTTGAGGTAGGGACTTTCTTCATATTTTTACATTAAAGTTATGTTAGGGTTATTTTGAGAAAATACATTATTATAAGGGGTATTGCATATATATATATTCAGATTTTTGTTTGGTAATTTTTGGAAAAAAAATTATGTTGAAATGTTAAGAATGTTGGCATTTTTCAGATTGATTTGGAAAAATCATTTTGTGTTGATAATTTTGCAAAAAAATCTGAAAATAAAATTTAATAGTTGTATGAATTGTCTCTACATCATATTATGATTAGATAATTTATTTTGAAAAATATAAAGTTGAATTTTTTTTATCTCTGATTTGGAATTTATTTTTGAGAAAAATACATTAATGTTGAAGAATATGGAGTAAATGCTTAAGTAGGAATTATAGAGTTGCTTTGGGATTAAAAACTCTAAAAGTGTTATATTCATGATATTTTATAAAAGATGATATGTTGATGATTAAGTTATGTTCATTTTTATAAAAATAAAAAAAATGTGAAATGTGGACTTTCAAACTCATAACCTTGAAAATGTTACTATTGGGCATATTTCATAATTTTCGATGTAAATATCATGTTGGTTAAGTAAATTTAGAAAAAGTTGTGAAATTGTTATTGGTAATGAATATGGTAAAAATATTACCTCTTTAAATAACTTGGCATGAAAAATGGTTATATTGAAATATAGTTATGTTTGAGGGATGAGGCATGTGAAGTTAGGTTTGGTATTATTAATTTGAAAATTTTTTAATATTATAAACTTACAAATTGTAACGCCCCGAAAATTGGGCAGGGTATATCTATTTATGCTACAAAACTCACCTGATAGACAAACACATATATATAGCTAGCTATTCCATACATATATTTCCATTAAATCCCAAATGCCAAATACATGTTATTCACATCTCAATGCCCCAGTTCCAATTCCAAGCATACATTTTGCAACAAGTATGAAATGGAAGTCGAACAGATAATGAGTGCCCTACAGGCTTACAAATTTATCCAAGAAAATTCTTGGTTATACAAAATGGAGTTTCAACTCAACGCAAATACAACACTGGGCTTACATTCAACCAATAACAATAAAACAAAAATGAAGCCTCAGCTTCGAGTCCTCCCAAGTCAATGCCTTGGCGGAGGCACAGCACCTGTACCTGAAATGGTTTCCCTTATAGGATGAGCCACAGCCCAGTAGAGATATACTACACAACATATGGACCATAACAAGACTAAAGAGGAGTATGCTCATGTCATGCTTATGATAAAACAGTTTATCTCTCTTTTTTTAAAGCATGCAATGCTGAGATGCAACAACAGATATAAAACCATTTCTATTTTAAACCATATTTGTTACATGAATATAGGCTCTGTGATTTTGTAGTGACCAAGATTTTTTTTTTTTTAAATAGCCAGTGCATAATTTAATTGAGCAAATTTTCGAATTTGAGTGCTGTGTAAATTCTGTGTGAAAACAGTTCGGTTTTATATTTTTTTAAAATAGTTACTGATCTTAGAAAATTATGAAATATTTATATGTTGTTCCTATATGAGTCTAGCACGTTGGATAAAAATTTCAGAATTAAATAATGAGAATTTATTTTATGAAAATTCACAGACTGATTGGTATTCAGTTTAATTTATAGCAGAATTTTGTTATTTAATTTTTAATGTTTAGATCATGATTTGGATAGATTTGTCGGGTCTACTTTGATATGTAATTGGGCGATGTTTGGCTTATGGGTGGGAATTTAATTCAATACCCATGACTTAGATTTAATTTAAATTAAGTTTGTTTAATGACTCATGTTTTACTGTTTGGTCATTTTTAATTATGTGATTGGTAGTAACCACCTTGGAAGTTGTTATTATTTATTTTATAGGGGTAATAATAAATATTTGATAGTTGATTTTATGGTGTATATATTTTATAAAGAGTGAAAATGTGTATATTTCGTAGTGAGCAAAATATTATATTTTGTGGTTTACAAAAATGTTATATTTTGTGATGAGAAAAATTATATCATTTTATAATTTATATTATAAAATTTTGAGGTATTATTACAAAAATAATATTTTTCTTTTGGGGAAACTAATTTTGGAGAAACGAACCCACTTGGGGTTGTCCCCCACCCATGCCCCTTGTTTTTCTTTTTACTTTTCTTTTTGCTGAACACTATCAGCATGTCTCTCTATCTCTCTCACTCTCTCCCTGTACATCTCTCTCTCTCCCTTTCTCTTTCTCCATTTTTGCTCAAGCTTCAAGTTTGAAATGGGAGTATTTAGAGTGAGATTTTGCAAAAGTGTTGTAAATGAAAGTTGGAGAGCTCATCGCGAGCTTCGCAATGGTAGTCTCGGATTCATGATCGGGCAAGATTTGCCTTCCAGATCTGCTCTTTTTCATTATTGAGGTAGAGATTTTCGTTATATTGTTACATTAAAGCTATGTTAGGATTATTTTGAGAAAATATGCCATTATAAGAGGTATTGCATATATATATATATATATATTTTTTAGATTTTTGTTTGGTAATTTTTGGAAGAAAAATTAGATTGAAGTGTTAAGAATATTGTTATTTTGAAATTGATTTGGAAAAATCATCTTGTGTTGGAAATATTTGTTAAAAAATTGGAAAACAAAATAAAATTAATAGTTGTATGAGTTGTATCTACCTCATATCATGATTAGATAATCTATTTTGGGAAAACAATGTTGAAATATTTATTTCATCTTTGAGTTTTGAAATTTATTTTTGAGAAGAAAAATAAATTGATGTTGATGAATATGGTATAAATTGTTAAGTTGATATTATAGAGTTATTTTGGGATTAAAAACTCTAAAAGTGTTATATTCATGAAATATGATTGTGCTTGAAAGATGAGTTGGGTTAAGTTATGTTTGGTATTATTTCTTTTGGAAAAATGTGAATATAAGAAAATTACTAATTTAGTGGATTAAATTAGTTTAGTTAAAAGTTTATATTCTTTATGGTTAAAAGTGTGTTATTGAGATTATGCCATAACCTTTAATATAGTACGATGAAAATGTTAATATTTCATAAGTATGAGATATTGGTGAAATTTATTTTGGTTATCTTGGTTGAAGTGGAACAAAATTTATTGAAAGTTTTGTGTGAGTCAAGACAATTGAGAAATGGATTTTTGATTTTAATAGTTGGAGTACGCTAATATGTTGCTTTTGAACATCAAATTTATATATATGTTTTTTCTTTTTGCAAGATCTAGATGATTTTCGAAACCATCCTTTAATTTGTTTTGAAAATTGATTGTTGGTTCAAGAAGATGAGAGATTTTCTTTGAAAGTGGGTTTACTTTTTAGTTCCTTTTAAAATAGAAATTGAGGGTTTTGAACTATGAGGATTGAAGAGAGATGTTTTTGGTGACTTTCTTTCAATAAATGAAGATGAGTGGTTTTGTTGAAAAAATCTAGAAATTGGGAGTTTTTAAGAACTATGTTGACAATTTTTAAATATGTTGTTATATTTATTTTGTGTACCAAAATAAATAATGTTTGAAAACTATTTATTTATTACATATAAATGATGGTTTTTATGGAATATGAGGATTGTTGAATTTTTTTGGAAATTGTTGTTCAAAATGTTGATATAGTATTGAAGTGACTAAATTGTTGAGATTACTCTAAGCGTGGGAATTTTGTTGTCCCATAGATGAATTGGAATAAAAGTATTTATATTCATCTTGAGAAATTATATTGAAATGAGAAATGAGAATTTTAATCACAATGGAAATATTGTGTGGAAGTATTGAAAGTGGAAGAAATATTGCATTGTATTATTAATCATTGCATTGGCATATCAATTCATTTGATAATGATAGGTTTTGAAATTTGATTTGAAAACTTTGCATTGCGAAAAAAATGTTGGGAAACAAGTTTTCATGAAATGATTTTGGGGTAAATACGGTGGTAAGTCTTGAAAGGTGGTGTAGATGATAAGTGTCCAGCCTTCCAGTTAATACTGGTAAAAATGACAGAATACAGGTGTTGAGCCTTCCAGTTAATACTGGTAAAAATGATAGATTACAGGTGTCAAGCCTTCTAATTAATACTAGTAAAAATGACAAATTGATAGTACTTGTATAGTCTACTTGTAGACACCAGCCTAGGGATTACCTGAGTCGTATTTACCATCTTGGAATTTTATTGAAATTATTGGATTAATGTGTTTTTCAAAATGGCATTGTGTGTAAGATTTTCAATGGATGAGAAAAATATTTTGAGCATGACATGGCATATGCATTCATCTCATAAAACCGTATAAAATGGATTTGATGAATTGTTTAATTATTTGATTCAATTGATAATGAAATAATTGAATGAATTGAAAAGGATGTCTTGTTACTATTGAAACATGTTTATTTATTTAAGTTGACTTGTTGTGGTTAACTAAATAAATTGGATTTAAGAGATAATGTAATAAAATCATATGGTTTTGACATGATATGATTTCTCGTATATATATGAGTATTTTCGTACCTGTATGTCTTTTAATGTTTTAATATAAGATTGCTTTGTGAGCTAGTGGTTGCTCACCCCCTGCATGTACATGTGTACAAGGAATGCTTTTCGGATTTGAAAATCAAACAATGGGTTTTACCATTTCATAAGTATAATGTAGTGATGGATTGTACTACTTCATTTGTTGTTTGGCTGAGTACTATTTTTTTGTAAAGAGTAGTGTCCTCTCTTTTATTGTAGGTCTCAGGGCATTTCTTTTATTTGTATGTAAATGTCATTTGTTGTATAACGAGAGGGAATATGTATATTTAATTATTCATCATTTCATCCAATGATCAAATGTTATTTGTAAATAGACTTAATTAATGACTATTGGTAAGGTTATCCGAGTAATAAAATACGGGGCGTTACAGAATCTCTAGGTGAGTGTCTGCAAGTAGGCCCGAATGCACTACCATTGTCATTTTTACCAGTAAACTGGAAGACTCGATACCTAACCACGCGGTTCCACACCCCTACCCAGATTCACCAAGTATTCATCTTTTCGCAAATAGATACATTTCCAAACATTTCTCAAAAATAGATACATTTCCAATGAAATGAATGTAATGCAATGTCCAATGCAACAAATGATGAATGTGGTTCAATTTACCTAAGTCTCACGCATTTTTACAGTAATCATGGCTATCCTCCACTGATAGCCCAAAACAGATATTTCTAAACAGATATTTAAACAATTAAATTCCAAAAATTCCGATATGTACAATCTATTCCACATCTCATCAAATATGAACAACTACACTAATTTTCATATCACAATTACGTCCGGTAACCTCTCAAGGTCCATTTCTAACCGTGTTGGTTTTATTCCAACAGATACATTAAGCAAAATAATACCGTTAATGTCCAAGAAAACATCATTTTCTTTCCAAACTCATTCTCCAGGAATTACTCAACTATGACATCCTATTTTGATCAAAAGCCATAAAATTTAAATGAAATTCCTTTGTTTTCTTGAAAAATGGTTTTCTTTAAAAATGCTCTTTTGGTCACAAAATGGTAAAAATTTCAAAACTGATCGAATCGAAGTTCGTTTTTATTCAAATTTAAAACATAACTCTTTCATAACTTTAGAAACATATTCCAAGTTTACACTTTTGCAATTTGGGCACCAACTCTTTATTTTTTTTCAGAATTTCTCTTTTAAGCAAATAAATCACAAAATTTTCAAAAATTCTAATTAAATTATATACAACTCTAAGCTCCATATAATCAAGTAAAAGTACATAAAGAAGTGTACGAAAAATCCCTACCTCGAACCAAGAAGCTTTTAAATTTTTCGGCAACAGAAATTAAATTTTTTTGGAACCAAACGACGCTTTTTCCGCCCTCTACGTTTTGATCCAAAGCACTAGGGGTCAAAAATGACTTACATTAGATCAAACCCAAGAAAAACCAACTTGGAACCTCTTTTCTCTTGTTTTCTCTAGGCAAGAACTCCAAGAATTCCCAAAAGTTGAACAAAATATCTATTTGTGTAGCGATCCCAATTTTGCCACTTCGTTGAGTATGTCGGGAGTCGAGCTGCCCGGTCAGCTCGCGGGGGTCTAGGGGGCAGCCCCCTTGGCGGGTCCAAGGGTAGCGCCCTGGCGAGGGTCGAGTTGCTTAGAGAAATGCATTTCAAGTTGCTTGTCCGCTCGAGCGCCCATTTATGCGCTCGAGCAGAGAATATTTGGTTTTAGAAATTTGACCTATCTGCAAAAGTACTGGGTTAGTGTATTTGACGCTCGAGCGGACCATGTTATATCAGTTCGTAAATCTGCTATTTCAAATCACTTTTTCAGTCTTCTCTCTCTCTAAAATTCTCCAGAATTCCAAATCGGGAGCTTCTCTCTCTAAAAGTCATATTCTTTCTTTGATTTCTCCAAATCCATTGGGATTTAGATCTAAGTTCTTCACCAAAGTTGGTTATCTAGGCGAGGGCTATGTTGTATGCGGTGGAGATCGAATTTTGTCGTCGTTGATTTTGGGGTTTTCAACTCGTTTCTTCTTCAAACTTGAGGTAGGGATTTCCTTAGAGTTATGTATATGTTTTTGCAAGATCTAAATGATTTTTGAAATCATCCTTTGATTAGCTTTGAGAAATTGGTTGTTGATTTCAAGAAGATGAGTGATTTTGAAAGAGGGTTTATTTTCTTTTCCTTTTAAAATAGAAATTGAGGGTTTTGAACCATATTGATTGAAGAAAGATGACTTTGGGGAGATTTTTCTAAATATTTTGGAGATGAATGGTTTTGGTAAGAAAACCTAGAAATTGGGTCTTTTTTTTGAAAAATGTTAATTATTGTACCAAAATAAATGGATATTTTGAAAATTGTTTATTTATATATAAATGATGAATTTTGTGAAAAAAAAAGGGAGAAATATTGTTTATTTTAGAAATTGTTGTCAAAATGTTGATTTAGTCTTGAATTAACTAAATTGTTGTGATTGCTGGAAATGTGGGAATTACATTATTCTCTTGAATGAATTAGATATAAAAGTATATATATATACATTCATCTTGTGGAATTGTGTTAAAAAGAGGATTGAGAATTTTGATCACAATGGTATATTGTGTGGAACAATTGAATATGAAAGTAATGTTACATTGCATTATTAATCATACATTGGCATTTTAATTCATTGGACTATGTTAAGCTTTTGAAATTTGCATTGAAAAAAGAATGTTGAGAAATGGGACTTCATGAAATGACTTTAGGGTAAATACGGTGGTAAGTCTTGATAGGTGGTGTAGATGAAATTGTTTAAGTTGGCTCGAGTGTCCTTGGTGAAAGACCAAAAAGTTGCGCGGATAGATGTTGAGCCTTCCGGTTAATACCGGTAAAAATGATAATTGGTAGTACTCGTATTGTAACGCCCCAATTTCTAAGCCCAAATGTTGATACAACAATCATGGTTCTTTAAAGGAAAACTGAAATAAATTCCCATACTTGCATTACATGACACAAATAGTTCTCATGCGATAATACATTCAATTCAAAACAAAATAAAACAAACAAATATATACCCTCAAGGGTTTACAAATTTCCAAGGCTTAAGCCCAATTACACAAAACGATTATTCAAACCCACACAAATACAGCCCTTGGCTTACAAAACAGAGTCACACAAAATGAGAGCATTGTACTCCTAACACACACACTTTCACGCCCCTAGTTGGGTGGAATCACCACATCTTTTCCTGCACAAAAATCCCGTAGGGTGAGCATAAAACCCAGTAGGAAATTCTTAATAAAGTATATACATTTTATACAAGTCTCAAGAGATGAAATGCACATGCCATGCTATGCCCTTTTTGAAGATAAATCACATTTTCATCTTTTGAAAACCATCGTGCTCAATGATGTCATGCAATTTCAATTGTTCAAAACTTAACAATTTATTTCAAGGGCGGTAAATACGACTTTGGTAATCCCTAGGTCAGTGTCTGCAAGTAGACTATACTAGTACTATCAAATTGTCATTTTTACCGGTATTAACTGGAAGGCTCGACACATGTCTGCACGGGTTTTTGGTCTTTCACCCCAGACCCTCAGGCCAACTTATTCAATTTCATCTACACCACCTATCAAGACTTACCAACGTATTTACCCCGACACCATTCTATGAAAACTTGTTTTCTTAACATTCCTTTCTCAATGCAAGTTTTCAAATCGACTTTCAAAATTTAATGTAATCAAATGAATTGATATGTCAATGCAACAACAATCAATACAATGTAACAATTCTTCCACATAATACTACCATTGTGATCAAAATTCTCGTTTCTCATTTCAATGTAATTTCACAAGATAAATATAAATACTTTTATCCCAATTCATGATCCAAGGAATAGTACGATTCCCTTTTCTCAAGTGTCCTTAACAATTAGTCATTTCTAGACTATAGTAATATTCTGGACAACAATTTCTAAAATGAACAACAATTCTCAAATGCCCTGAAATTCATCATTTATATAACTATAAATAAGAAATTTTCCAAACATCCATTTATTTTGACACACAAAATAAATATAACAATATTACTCATGGATTTTCAATCTCTTAAAAAAAATCTCCAAATTTTAGGTTTTCTCACCAAAACTATACAACTCAAATCTTTTGAAAAAAAACTTTCCAAAATCATCTTTTCTTCATTCAACGAAGATCAAAACCTATAAGATCATTTTAAAAGAACAAGAGACAAACCCATTTTCAAAATCGCTCAACTTCTTGAATCAACAATCAATTTTCAGAAGCTATCAAAGGATGATTTCGAAAATCATCTAGATCTTGCAAAAATATATATATAACTCAAAAAAAATGCCTACCTCAAGTTTTAAAGAGAATCTGAGATGAAACCCCAAAATCTATGGTATCGAAACTCGATCTCCACTGCACACAATGAAGCCCTCGAGGTGATAACCAACTTTGGTGAAGAACTTAGGCCTAAATCCCAATGGATTTAGAGAAATCAGAGAGAGAAGATGACTTCTAGAGAGAGAAGCTCTAGATCTGGAAATTTGGAGAGTTTTAGAGAGAGAGGAGGCTGCAAAAAGTGATCTGAAACCCTAATTTATGGACTAATATAACAAGGTCGCTCGAGCGTGAAATACACTTTCCCGTAAGCAATTTCGAATGCATTTTGCATTTTTGCTTTCGGCGAGTCTACTTGCAGACATCGACCTAGGATTACCAGGGTTGTATTTACCGCCCCTTGAATTAAATTGATAAATTTTGAACAGTTAAAGTTGCATAACATCATTGAGCATGATGGTTTTCAAAAGATGAAGATGTGTCTTATTTTCAAAAGGGCGTGGCATGGCATGGCAAGTGCATTTATCTCTTGAGACTTCTATAAAATGCATATACTTTGTGAAGGATTTCCTACTGGGCTTTATGCTCACCCTACGAGATTTTTGTGTTGGAAAAGACGTGGTGAATCCGCCTAACTGAGTGCGTGGAAATGTGTGTGCTGAGAGCATAAGGTTCTCATTTGCTGTGATTATATTTGTAAGCCAAGGGCTTTGTATGTGTAGGTTTGAATAACCGTTTTTGTGTAACTGGGCTTAAGCCTTGGAAACTTGTAACCCTTGGGGTATTTATTTGTTTCTTTACTTGATGTCAGATTAAAATATTATCGCATGAGAAAACTATTTACATTATGGAATGCAAATGCAGGATTGTTTAATTGGTTTTTCCTTTAAAGGGGCCATGATTATTGCATTATCATTTGGGCTAGAAATTTGGGGCGTTATAATTTGGTTACTATTTATAGATATATTTTTTTTTAAACTAAACAAATATCTAACCATATATATATACACCTATATATATATGAATTAAAAATACATTTCAACATCTTTAATGACAAGAGTAAATATAATATTTTCTCATCACAAAATATATTTCGTTTAATGGTACACACCATAAATATTCACAACTCTTTTATGGTAACCAAATAATAATAATAAAACCACAACAATATTACATGGTTACTAACGGGTCACGATTCAATCAATTGGGTTCAAAATGAATGGAATTTAATAATTTAAAATAAATCCCCAACTGATTTATTTCGAATCATGGTCCGAACACCAAAAACCCAATTTTAAATTCTGCTATAAATTAAATTGAATACCAATCAGTCCGTGAATTTTCATAAAATAAATGCTCATCATTAAATTCTGAAATTTTTATTCAGCGTGCTAGACTCATATAGGAACAACATATAAAAATTCATAATTTTCTAAGATTGGAAACTATTTTTAAAAAATACAAAACCAAACTATTTTCGCACAGAATTTACATGGCAATCAAATTCAAAAATTTGCTCAATTAAATTATGCACTGGCTATTTAAAAAAAAAATTGGATCATTAGAACCTACCCTCCTTAAAGAAATTTCGTCATCGAAATTAAACTCAAGTAATGTAATATATTTTACAATCACCCACAAACTCACTCAGGTAATTACAATCATGCCAAACACACTGCTCGAAAATTCTCTGCCATAACTTTAATTGCCCAACCAAGCAATTTCCGTATTATTTTTACCTATCCACTTTATTTCTTTCACTCGACAAACCGACTAACAATTTACGCAAACTTGTCTACATCTACCCACACAATTTCACTCCAACATAGAATTGACCCAAAAACGCTCACACAATGCACTTCGAGTCCACATAGAATTCATCCAGACTAGATACACATTCTAACAATACTAAGGTATTCCCAACATGATTCTCATTCTTTAAAACCCAAGCCATGACACTAACTCCAAAGTTACAACACGATTCTATATCACACTAATATTACGATAACCCACGAGATCAAACCCAAATTGAACAACTCTTACTATACCAACTCACTTATCATCAAGTATTATTACCGCTATTGAGGCCAATTAACGGAATATTCTATCTCTCATCCCAGATGACTCTAAAATTCCCAAATCGTTAATAAATTGATTAACCTCAAATTACAATAAAATCTCTCCAAAGGAAATTCAATGTACATCCCTTGCCAAAAGAAATAATTCTACACTTCTGATTCAGAATTCTAATTAAAATAATCTTTTCAGTACTTCAATCCAATCACTACGAAATCTGCTCCACACCTGAAAAGTAAACAATTTAACTCGAGAAGTAATCCACCACAACTTACTAAGGTATAAAGAAAATAAAATTGAATCCTCATAACTGCTCATGTCACAAGTAACAGCCCCAACTACCATATTAAACGCACCACGAAAAGCCTAGACAACTCAAGACAAAAGGTTACACCAACAAATACTAGTTTTAGTTACTTTGAAATCTTCTATGAAGTCTCTAGCCAACTCACTTCCACCCAAATTCTAAAAGATACTACCACAAGTTATAAAGCCACTCATTCACTCTAAGAAATTTTCTATGTCAACAATAGTCATCCCATAATAATTTCCAAGACAAACAAAATAACGAAAGTACTTCATACCAATTTATTCCCTGACGAGGGGTCTACCGAATAACTTCTTCTAGGGTAATATCACCACAAAACACGATGAAACAAAATTAAAATACAGAATCATCCTCTATTAAGCAAAACTAAATACATTTTAATTAAGAAAGCACTTACCACTTAAGGTCAAATATACTCAAATTGAACTCAATGGTAATATTAGACCAACATACCAACAACACGAATTCTTACCACACTTATAGCAAAACGAAGGATCAATATAAGGGATTCACAACTTTTACATCAAGGATATAAAACAATCTTATAGTAAAAGGACAAGGGATACCAAAATAATCTCTATTTCCATTACATGAGCCACACCATCACGACGCACACCAAATTTAACCCAAAACACTCTCCTATACCTTCCATCTTCACAATTTCTAACTCATACATAAAAATAACTGTAAAAGTTAACATCAATCACTCTCGATGGGTCAAGCATAAATTCCTATGGAAATACTCAAATTACCACCATACTAATTATCCTAAAGCACCTACTTTAGAATTATAATATCCTCATAAAGTAATCTTAAAGATTTCCTCTAAGAACATTGGTTTGCTAACACAACTCCCGAGACATCAATTACATCATATCCCTAAAGACTTATTGCACTTGGGTACATTAACAATCAACTCTAAGACAATTAACCCCACCAAACTAAAAAACATTCAAAACTTGGCTACATATCCCAAAATGTCATCTCACAAGTCACCATATATATATTTTACTGCTAAAAATTCAATCAAAAAGTGCAACTCCAATCAAATTTAAACTCATTCCAATCTATCTCAAAATTATTTATCTTGTTCACCCTTTTAGGATTTGTAACAAAATTATGAATAAACAAACTCTCTAAGAAACACATTTCTTTCTATACGCTATAATTTCTATCATGCTGAGACCATGTTTATTCCCAAACACATACAAAATAATTGGCCTAGGGCCCATCACTAACCTCACAAGTATCCCATCAAGCAACTGAAACAATCCAACTATAACTAACTTCGTCTATCCCAAGAAAATTTAGAATTAGTTTTACATGTTCTAATGTCAACAATCCAAAGCATATTATCTTAGATTACTTTAATTATCATTAAAGTCACAACCAAACCATACTATTACAATAAGGTTAATTTTCAACTCATTCTACTTCTAAGATTTTTCATCTAGTCCACTTCCACAAACTTGATATAAAATTTAAAAAATAATTAACTCCTCATAACAACAAACCAGTCACTACACAACACAAACTCTACTATTTTAAGGTCACATTTACACCCACAATCATATAAATCGGTTGACCTACGCTTCAATACTAATTCCACAACATCTTGACCAATCATCCCGGCCATATTACTCTAGCTTACACCTTCTTCCTGGAGAAAAGGTATCCTCCTACATGAGAACATCCTGGGCACCCCAAGTGCCTCTATTATGGCCTCTCCCGCTTTATGACATCTTATATAAGAGACAGGATTTAGCTCAGAAGTAAGTACTCCACACTAGTTCTAACACGCTGCATACGGCAAACCATATAAGCACATAGTCACATAGAGCACATACAAGTTACCCCTCCAAGATATTGACTCATTCCTCAAACATTCAAAAACTCCCAAATAGAAATAACGTTGATCAGGTGTTTTTCTAAAAGGATCTCAAAGAATTTCATGGACGCAAATCACATCTCAGAAATTTAACCCTATACCCACATAGTCACATAAACATGTTATCACATAGCACATAAGATATGCAACATTTTTTACTAGCGAAATGAACCCACTGTGGTAAAAACCATTTCCCACGAGCCCTAAGTATTCAAACTCGGTAGCTTTGATACCAA
Organism: Camellia japonica; assembly: GCA_030407325.1. Lineage (NCBI taxonomy): Eukaryota > Viridiplantae > Streptophyta > Magnoliopsida > Ericales > Theaceae > Camellia > Camellia japonica. The sequence continues at coordinate 78,639,704 of JAPPVO010000032.1, read as the reverse complement.
GTTGTAACGCCTCGAAAATTGGGTAGGGTATATCTATTTATGCTATAAAATCCACATGATAGACAAACACATATATATAGCTAACTATTCCATACATCCATTTCCATTAAATCTCAAATGCCAAATATATGCTATTCACATCTCAATGCCCTAGTTCCAATTCCAAGCATACATTTTACAACAAGTATGAAATGGAAGGTGAACAGATAATAAGTGCCCTACAGGCTTACAAATTTATCCAAGAACATTCTTGGTTACACAAAATGGAGTTTCAAGTCAATGCAAATACAGCCCTGGGCTTACATTCAACAAATAACAATAAAACCAAAATAAAGCCTCAGCTTCGAGTCCTCCCAAGTCAATGCCTTGGCGGAGGCATAGTACCTGTACTTGAAATGGTTTCCCTTATAGGGTGAACCACAGTCCAGTAGAGATATTCTACACAACATATGGACCATGACAAGACTAAAGAGGAGTATGCTCATGCCATGCTTATGATAAAACAGTTTATCTTTCTTTTTATAAAGCATGCAATGCTGAGATGCAACAACATATATAGAACCATCACTACAAGAAAATGCACATTTGCCGACTAATTTTGGCGACTAAAATTTAATTTGGTCGGCATTGGTTCAATATTTACCTACTAAACTTTTTTAGTCGATAAATATTTGTAATTGGCGACTAAATTTAAATTTAGTCGGCAAAAATTAATTTTTTCAGCGACTAAATAGGATATTAGTCGTTGTTAGTGTACAATTTAGCCTAAAAAAAAAATTAATCTGTAATATTTCTTTTTCCCGACTAAAATAGTACTTAGTCGCGAAATAGGACTTTTAGCGACCCAAAATAGGACTTTTAGCGACCAAAAATTTCGTCGCTGTTGAGTGATAATTCATTACTTTCCCGACTAAGTTCAAAATTGGTCAGCAAAGGTTCAAATTTCAACTCGCGCCACTTCATTAATTGATGCGCGCGCGTTGATCTATAGGCAACAGTATCATACACAAGTGAACAACAGTGTATCACACACACCTCACCAAATCTCACAGAACTCAGCCCCCCTCACCATATTCTACTGTACGGGCGACATTGCGACTGCCACCGCCATCGCCACCACCACCAGCGCCAATCACCACCGTCGCAGCCCTTGAATCACAGGTACATTCACACGTATATATATAACACTGGTACAAGTATATATATATATATATCGTAATCTTTGTAACTAGCGATTTGGGAATTGAGATCTGTGTTTCTCTCTCAAATCGTCTTTGACAAAGATGTATGGATTCGAAGTAATGACATTCAACATCCATGGCGGTTACCTGGAAGCGATCGTGAGGGGATACAGATCTGGTTTGCTCACCGCCGCCGATTACAACAATCTCTGCCAGTGCGAAACCCTAGATGACATCAAGATGCACCTCTCCGCTACCGAATACGGACTCTACCTCCAAAACGGTAACCCTACAATTTCAGATCGATCTCATAGTTGTTCTCAATTCAACGTTTCACTGTGTTAATTGAAGCCCTAGAACGTAATTTAGAATTTGGGTTATGATCTCATTCATGTATGAACTTGTAATTCTCTTTTGGATCAGGGTCTCAGTGTTTCTCAATTGAATTGGGTTCTTCTAGCTGAAATTATTCGTTTCACGATGTTAAATTGAAGTTCTAGAATGTAATCAGGGTGTTTAATTTTGAAATCTATGTTGAAACTTTTGTGGAAAGTTTTCAACTAATGTATTGTTTAAGCTAGAAATATACTTGAATCACACTTCAAAATCTAGCTAATCGCGTGTTCTATGTCTTTTATTAGCATGAACCAAATCCTAGCCCTAGGTTTAGTAATAGACTATCTCGATCATGGTTATCATGTTACTAATGTAGAGAATTGAATCACACTGACACTCTAGATAGGAGCCATGTCAAACCATATTGGATGCGCCATAATTTTAAAATAAATTGCATATGCTCAGATGTAGCCAACACTTCTCAGACTCTCAGTTAGCATTTGAGGAGCATTGCTCGAGTCCTTGAAACTATTGAAAGTAGGACACACACATTCCTAAGTCTTCCAACATTTTCTTGTCTTAAAAACATAAACAAATGAAAAGAATGGTTGATATCACACATTCACGACTAGAATTTGAGCATCCTATGGATTCTTTTGAATATATGAAAAATAAAATACACTAATGTGTAGCAAAAATTACAGAAAGATAATAACAGTTGGAATTTCATATGTTTATTATGTTCATAGTGGAATTTCATAGTTCTAGCTTATGAACTAATAATGGTTAACGTAATTTTCCTACAGAACTTTCCCCGTTGCATACAGCTACAATTGTGGAGAAATGCACTCTTAAACTGGTTGACTAGTACGAGCACATGCTATGCCAAGCCACAGAGCCATTGTCAACCTTTCTTGAGTATATCACGTATGGAGATTTAAGTCTTTTCCAAGCATGACTAATTTTTTATGTGAAGTATTGAGACAATTTAACTACTGTGTACTTGGTTGTTTATGTTCATGCAGAATTTGCCAAAATATTTATTCTAGGGGTAATTCTCTAGGGTTATGTATTCCCTAAACAGGATGAGGGTGAACAGGCATACAGGCATGCAGTTTCATCTTCTTTAATGTGCAATTCACTGGTTTCTAAACAGGATGAGGGTGAACCTTTACTTTACTGCGTTTTTAATTTAATGCCTGGCTGGTAAAATAGATTGTCTTAAAAATTTTCTGGAAACCTAAATACCTAATATTTGTTCATATTGTACAGATATGGTCACATGATTGACAACGTTGTCCTGATCGTTACTGGAACCTTGCATGAAAGAGATGTTCAGGAATTGTTAGAGAAATGCCACCCTTTGGGCATGTTTGACAGGTAATATTTACTTGATGCAGGTTTGTAGTTTTGTTTTGACTACTAATAACATGGCAATGTTTTTCTTAATTTGTTTCCTCAATATTGCTACCCTGGCAGTTGCTCAGAATATGCGGGAACTATATAGACTGGTGCTTGTTGACACGCCTTTGGCTCCGTACTTCTCTGAGTGTATCACATTTGAGGTACTCACATCTGAGCACTCTGACACATCTGAACTATATCTTTTTGTGATTATTTTTATTGTATGTCAAAATATGTAGAGCCTCAAGGAAAATGGTATGTTCGTAGAAATGAAATGGGGAAAACAGTGTCACATAATTGGTTATCTTGGGGTCTTTATATTCTTACCTCCTGCACCATTTGAAGGGTTTAAATTATTTTATTATTGAATACTTGTAGAGCCCCAAAAAATTTCACTTAAGTTGCTTATTAGGTCTCAAGCACTCAAGCCGCAGTTAAGGAGGATTCACTATTCTGGTGGCTGATATAAATCAATGTTGTTGCCTATAATATTATTATAAACTTCCTTTGTCAAATCCGTTAGGCATTTTTTGGATCATGATTTTGTAGAGGATTTGTCAAGGAAAAGGAAAAGGGAAGGGAAAGGTGAATGAAATTCCTTTCCTTGTTGTGCAAATCCCTGCACAAATCCAAAATCCAAACACAACATTAATGTCTACATAAATATTTGGTTGGGAATTGTCACATGCTTGTATAAACCATTTGAATTCTAGAAGCATTTTGGTTAATGGTATCACAATTACAGTCATGCGGTCATGTTTGGAATCATTCTAGTGAGAACCTTGTTCTTATTGTTTTGAGGAGATGTATGATTCAATGGCATATATTATATGTGTGGAATTAACTAGATTGATTGAGTAAGGGTTATAAAAGTAAGGAACTAACTAGATTGATTGAGTATTTACTTCTTTTTTTTTTTTTTGAGAGTTGTAGTAGGATGGTTTGGAACACATTCTTCAAAGTGTAAACTAAAGCCAACGAAACTGAAAGTAAACTGTCAAAACTCCAAGTGTTATTAGATGATAGGAAAGTTGAAATGGCTTGTCTGCAAGTGCCTTTTGATAGCACATATTGTATTTTGAAGCTATACATTTAGATCTCTAATTGGTAAGTTAACTAAATGAATGTTCATTCGATTGGTTTCCTACCGAAAAGGTTTAAATTATCACTGCATATTATTTATGTGATTTACTGAGCTATTTTTGTCATTCAACCTCTAAAATGACCTTTCCTTTACTTCTTTTCTCAGTTATCTACAAGCAACTTTCACCCTGAGATACACTCAGACTTGTCAACAAATTTGCACATCCTGCACCTTGGAAAAATTGTAAAACTTACATGTTTGTTGTTCCTATTTAATATCATATACTTTTACAACATACAAATTCAGAAATAATATAAATCTTTAAATGTAATTTGATTCTTTGCAAATGATTTTAGTTGGCTTATGTAAATATCTTATCATAGAAGGTGGAGAAAAAATTCTTATTTAATCTTAGTAACTTTAAAAATGGTCTAAGAGAGAGAAAAAAAAAAAAGCCTATTTTTGCACTTGAAATCCCTGCTTATCAAAGCAAACTAGATGCTTTAGTTCAATCAAAATTTTGATGCATGAAGATGCAATCATAGGTTCCTGTCAATGAAATCAGTTGTCTATTGGCAAAACATGTTCTTATTAGTCGAAAAAAGGTGTATCGGGGCGAAAATTCAAAACAGCCCCCAAACCGCCGTGTGGCTGACACGAACAGCTTTCCCATGCCAAATATGACTTGTGACAACTGACGGAATGTTATTCGGACCCGTAGGTTGGGAGTTAGAGCCGAATACGCACAAAACTTAGTCGAAAAATGGCGTTTTGGGGGCGAAAATTCAAAATAGTCCCCGAACTGCCGTGTGGCCAACACGAACAGCTTCCCCATGCCAAATATGACTTGTGACAACTGATGGAATGTTATTCAGACCCGTAGGTTGGGATTTAGAGCCGAATACGCCGAAAACTTAGTCGAAAAATGGTGTTTCGGGGGCGAAAATTCAAAACAGTCCTCGAACCGCCATGTGGCCAACACGAACTATGACTTGTGACAACTGACGGAATGTTATTCGGACCCGTAGGTTGGGATTTAGAACCGAATACGCCCAAAAATTAGTCAAAAAAGGGCGTTTCGGGGGCGAAAATTCAAAACAGCCCTTGAATCGCCATGTGGCTGACACGACCAGCTTCCCCATGGAAAATATGACTTGTGACAACTGACGGAATGTTATTCGGACCCATAGGTTGGGATTTAGAGCTGAATACGCCCAAAACTTAGTCGAAAAATGGCGTTTCGGGGACGAAAATTCAAAATAGCCTCCGAACCGCCGTGTGGCCAACACGAACAGCTTCCCCATGCCAAATATGACTTGTGACAGCATTTGGAATGTTATTCGGACCCATAGGTTGGGAGTTAGAATCGAATACGCCCAAAACTTAGTCGAAAAAGGGCGTTTCGGGGGCGAAAATTCAAAACAGCCCTTAAATCGCCGTGTGGCTGACACGACCAGCTTCCCCATGGCAAATATGACTTGTGACGACTGACGGAATGTTATTCGGACCCGTAGGTTGGGATTTAGAGCTGAATACGACCAAAACTTAGTCGAAAAATGGCATTTCGGGGACGAAAATTCAAAACAGCCTCCGAACCGCCGTGTGGCCAACACGAACAGCTTCCCCATGCCAAACATGACTTGTGACAACATTTGGAATGTTATTCGGGCCCATAGGTTGGGAGTTAGAACCAAATACGCCTAAAACTTAGTCGAAAAAGAGCGTTTCGGGGGCGAAAATTCAAAACAGCCCCTGAACTGCTATGTGGCCGACACCGGAAGCTTCCCCATGCTAAATATGACTTGTGACAACCGGCAGAATGTTATTCGGACCCGTAGGTAGGGTGTTAGAGCGGAATACACACAAAACTTAGTCGGAAAGGGCGTTTCGAGGGCAAAAATTCAAAACAGCCCTCGAACCGCCGTGTGGCTAACACGGGAAGCTTCCCCATGCCAAATATAACTTGTGACAATTGACGGAATGTTATTCGGACCCGTAGGTTGGGAGTTAGAGCTGAATACGCCCAAAACTTTGTCGAAAAAGGGCGTTTCAGGGGCGAAACTTCAAAACAGCCCCCGAACCGCAGTATGGCCGACACGAACAGCTTCCCCATGCCAAATATGACTTGTTACAATTGACGGAATATTATTCGGACCCATATGTTGGGATTTAGAGTCGAATACGCCCAAAACTTAGTTGAAAAGGGGCGTTTCGGGGGCGAAAATTGAAAACAGCCCCCGAACCGCCGTGTGGCCAACACGAACACCTTCCCCATGCCAAATAGGACTTGTGACAAATAACGGAATGTTATTCGGATCCGTAGGTTGGGATTTAGAGACGAATATGCCCAAAACTTAGTCGAAAAACGGCGTTTCGGGGGCAAAAATTCAAAACAGCCCTTGAACTGCTGTGTGGCCGACACGAACAGCTTCCCCATGCCAAATATGACTTGTGACAACTGACGAAATGTTATTCGGACCCATAAGTTGGGATTTAGAGCCGAATACGCCCAAAACTTAGTCAAAAAAGGGCATTTCGGGGGCGAAACTTCAAAACAGCCCTCGAATCTCCGTCTGACTCTCACGAGTAGCTTCCCCATTACAAATAGGACTTGTGACAACTGACAGAATGTATTGTAGATGTATAGTAATCGAAAATTATGGGAAAAATATTTAAAAACCAATATGAACTCAGTTTACGCCTTGTTATAAACTTGCTAATTTTTTGAACGTACACACGTGTGTTATATTATATTTAAGCTTTCATACAAGTATGAAACATGCTCATGGTGTTTCTGAGGCCATGTGCGTCATGAGATATCAAGTATTCTTTCTTTGATGAACCGTTTATAGGTGTCTCAACATATATTTCTACATATTTCCTTTTATGATTGAAATTTATTTTTGTTATTATTTTTATCACATGTTATAATATCCTTTCTAAAATGGCACTGACATACATTAATAGGCAGCGATGGTTTTATATCCAATCTAATGATTCAAGTGCCTTTTGCAAACAAATAATGAGGAAGTTGGTAAAAAGAATACTTTCTATTCACATTGGGCTTTGATATTGGTTTAGCCACAGAATTTGGATATATGTTGCATACAAATAGAAGATTGTTACATTAGCTTTATCTTACTAATGAAAGATTTAGTAATGATTGTTTTGCATTTAACAATGTCCCTTATAACAAAAGACTTTAGAAAGACTGTAAAATGACTGATAATTGATTCATTATGGAAGGTTGCTTCTCACTTATTTTTATTTGTCACTTGGTGCCAAATTCATTCATGAAGTTGGGCATTTTTGGATCCAATTCTAATGTTTTTTTTTTTGTTTTTTGTAGATGACTTTGATGCGTGGACTTCCAGAGATATTTTGGTGTATGGAGAAGAAATTGTACTTTTGTATAGAAGTAATATAATACTTTTGTCGTCTTCGGCTTTTGTGCAGTTAACTATTACTGATACAGAAAACTTTTGGCAGCCAACAGATAATTACTGGCATGGTAGATAGATCACCTTTTGTCGCCATCCACTAAATTGATTTTTTGTCGTGGTACATAGATGTATTTTTGGCTTGGTACATACATTACCTTTTGTCATGGTACAGATTACGATGCTAATTTGTACCATGCCAAATGGTCATTTCACATGGTATAGTAAATGTAATTTTTGTATATGGAGTGCTTTACTTTTTGTATGATTGAATATATTGTATGGAATTATTATTTTAGTTTGGACAATAGTTCGTTTATATGTACTTGGACAGTTAAAGTAATTTATTTTTTGTATACGGATGCAAATTGTGGAATGATTGATAATTTATGTATTATTTTATTTATATACGTATTACAGGTTGAATGGAATACAGGCAGGTTATGGACACATTATAATATTAGCAATAAAACATAGTATCATATTTTTGCCGACTAAACGTTTTGTAGCCAATAAAAAGGGGGAAAAAAAAAACAAACATTTGGCTACTAAAAGTTTAGTAGCCAAAAGAAAATCAAACATTTGACTATTAAATTTTTTGTGGCAAAAGAAAAACAACCATTTGGCTACTAAATGCTTTGTAGCCAAAAGAAAATCAACCTTTGACTACTAAAAGTTTTGTCGCCAAAAGAAAATCAAACATTTGGCGACTAAAATATTTTGTAGCTAAAAACAAAAGTTGAAGAATAAATATGACTTTTGGCGATTAAAAATTTAGTAGCCCAAAATGTCGTAGTTTAGGCGATTAAATTTTTAGTAGTCAAAAGAAATAGTATTTGGCGACTAAATTTTTAGTAGCGAAAAAAGATTGACTTTAGGCGACTAAAATTTTAGTAGCCAAAACACTAGTATTTGCTTTTGGCGACTAAAACATTTAGTAGCTAAAAATTTTTCGGCCACTAAATAATTGGCTTTTGGCGACTAAAAAATTGGTGGGCAAAAATGTGTTTATTTAATTAATTTTCAAACCTATTGGCGACTAAATTAGGTTTGGTTGGCAATTATATTTCCCGACTACTCGTTGGTTACTAATTTTGCGACTAAAAAATTTAGTCGCTAAAGACTATAGGCGACTAAAATATGACTTTTGGCGACTAAAAATTTAGTCGCCAAAATTGAAAATTCTTGTAGTGCATTTCCATTTTAAACCATATCTATTACATGAATACAAGTTCTGTGAATCTCTAGGTAAGTGTCTGCAAGTAGGTCCTAATGCACTACCACTGTCATTTTTACCAGTAAACTGGAAGGCTCGACACCTAACCGCGTGGTTCCACACCCCCTACTCAGATTCACCAAGTATTCATCTTTCGTAAATAGATACATTTCCAAACATTTCTCAAAAACAGATACATTTCCAATGAAATGAAAGTAATGCAATGTCCAATACAACAACTAAGAAATGTGGTTCAATTTACCTAAGTCTCATGCATTTCTACAACAATCATGGCTATCCTCCACCGATGGCCCAAAACAGATATTTCTAAACAGATATTTAAACAATTAAATTTCAAAAATTTCGATAAATACAATCTATTCCACATCTCATCAAATATGAACAACTATACTAGTTTTTATATCACAGTCACGTCTGGCAACCTCTCAAGGTCCATTTCTAATCGTGTCGGTTTTATTCCAACTGATACATTAAGCAAAACAATACCGTTAATGTCCAAGAAAACATCATTTTTTTTTTCCAAACTCATTCTCCAAGCATTATTCAACTATGACATCCTATTTTGATCAAAAGCCCCAAAATTTAAACGAAATTCCTTTATTTTCTTTAAAAATGCCCTTTTGGTCGCAAAACGGTAAAAATTTCAAAACTGATCGATTCGAAGTTCGTTTTTGTTCAAATTTAAAACGTAGCTCTTTCATAACCTTACAAACATATTCCAAGTTTACACTTTCACAATTTGGACATCAACTCTTTATTTTTTTCACTCTTTTAAGCAAATAAATCACAAATTGTCCAAAATTTCTAATTAAATTATATGCAACTCTAAGTTCCATATAATCAAGTAAAAGTACATAAAGAAGTGTAAGAAAAATCCCTACCTTGAGCCAAGAAGCTTTCAATTTTTCGACAACAGAAATTAAATTTTTTTGAAGCCAAATGACGTCTTTTCCGCCCTCTACGTTTTGATCCAAAGTACTAAGAGTTAAAAATGACTTATACTAGATCAAACCCAAGAAAAACCAACTTGGAACCTCTTTTCTCTTGTTTCCTCAGGGCAAGAACTCCAAGAATTTCCAAAAGTTGAACAAAATATCTATTTGGGTACTATTTATAGATATTTCTTTTTTCTTTTTCATTTTTTTTTTTTTTTTTTGTTTTAACTAAACAAATATCTAACCATATATATATACACCTATATATATATATGTACACCAAAATATATATATATATATGAATTAAAAATATATTTCAACATCTTTAATGACAAATGTAAATATAATATTTTCTCATCACAAAATATATTTCAACATCTTTAGTGTATTAAATTAGTTTTGGTTAAAAGGTTATATCCGTTATGATTAAAAGTGTGTTATTAAGATTATACCATAACTTTTGACATAGTGGGATGGAATGGTAATATGAAATAAGTAGGGATTTCCTTTGAATTATATATATGTTTTTGCAAGATCTAGATGATTTTCGAAATCATCATTTGATTTGTTTTGAAAATTGATTGTAAATTCAAGAAGATGAGAGAATATTTTTGAAAGTGGGTTTACTTTCTTGTTTCTTCTAAAATAGAAATTGAGGGTTTTGAACTATGAGGATTGAAGAGAGATATTTTTGGTGACTTTCTTTCAATAAATGAAGATGAGTGGTTTTGGTGAGAAAACCTAGAAATTGGGGGTTTTTAAGAAAGATGTTGACAATCTTTGAAGATGTTGTTATGTTTATTTTATATGCCAAAATAAATGATATTTGAAAAATTGTTTATTTGTTTAATATAAATAATGGTTTTCATGGAATATGAGAATTGTTGAAGTTTTGAAAATTGTTGTTCAAAATGTTGATATAGTCTTGAAGTGAGTAAATGGTTGAAATTACTCTAAGTGTGGGAATTATGTTGTCCTATGGATGAATTGGAATAAAAGTATTATATTCATCTTAAGAAATTATATTGAAATGAGAAATAAGAATTTTGATCACAATGAGAATATTGTGTGGAAGTATTGAAAGTGGAAGAAATATTGTATTGTATTATTCATCATTGCATTGGCATATCAATTCATTTGATAATGATGAGTTTTGAAATTTGATTTGAAAATTTTGCATTGAGAAAGGAATGTTGGGAAATAAGTTTTCATGAAATGACTTTGGGGTAAATATGGTGGTAAGTCTTGAAAGGTGGTGTAGACGATAAGTGTCGAGCCTTTTCAGTTAATACTGGTAAAAATGACATATTACAGATGTCGAGCCTTCCAGTTAATACTGGTAAAAATGACAAATTGATAGTACTTGTATAGTCTACTTGCAGACACCAGCCTAGGATTACCTGAGTCGTATTTACCATCTTGGAATTTTATTGAAATTGTTGGATTAATGTGTTTTCAAAATGGCATTGTGCGTAAGATTTTCAAAAGATGAAAAAAATATTTTGAGCATGACATTTCATATGCATTCATCTCATAAGACTGTACAAAATGGATTTGATGAATTGTTTAATTATTTGATTCAATTGATAATGAGATAATTGAATAAATTGAAAATGATGTCCTGTTGCTATTGAAACATGTTTATTTATTTAAGTTAACTTGTTATGGTTAATTAAATAAATTGGATTTAAGAGATTATGTAATAAAATCATATGATTTTGACATGATGTGATTTCACGTATATGTATGAGTATTTTGGTACCCGCATATCTTCTAATGTTTTAATATGAGATTGCTTGGTGAGCTAGTGATTGCTCACCCCTTGCTTGTACATGTGTACATGGAATGCTTTTCGGATTTGAAGATCAAACAATGGGTTTTACCATTTCATAAGTGTAATGTAGTGATGGATTGTACTACTTCATTTGTTGTTTGGTTGAGTGCTATTTTTTTTGTAAAGAGTAGTGTCCTCTCTTTTATTTTAAGCCTCAGGGCATTTCTTTTATTTGTATGTAAATGTCATTGTTGCATAACGAGAGAGAATATGTATATTTAATTATTCATTATTTCATCCAAGGATAAAATGTTATTTGTAAATGGACTTAATTAATGAATATTGGCAAGGTTATCTGAGTAATAAAATACGGGGCGTTACAAATGTTAATGGCATTGGTTTTAACATTGAGTGCAAGACCCTTTTCACATTGGTTAATCCAATTAAGTTCTAAATTAATGTAATTTTTATTTTAATAGGTCAACTCATTTTAAAAATTCAAAATACTACATTATTAAATAATTAATCAACTTGTTAATTAGGCTTCAGTGTCTATTTCGTGGAGAATGCACATTCAATTTAGATCACAACTAAGATTATTCAAATTATAGATAAAACCTATTAGGGTCAACTTGTGCATCATAGATTATTCCTCTTTCATCTTGTGTCTTATATTCATCTTATATTATCACATCACCAAAATGTAAGACTAGAAAAATATAAAATAGAGTATGGAATAGAAAGTAGAAACATGATCTATGCCTAACATGCCACCTCCACTCGGTTGGAATTCCAATTTCACGTGCCAATTGTGTTGTTTATGGCATCTACATCAAATTAGTTAAATTAAATTATCAGTTTAGTTAAAATAATTAAGGGCATACACGAATTGGATTAGTTTGGTTTTAAAGTAAATCAAGAGCCGAATTGTAGGAACCGGTTCTGGAAAAATTAGAATCATAACTGAACCATAGAAACTAGTTTGGTTCGATTCGATTTTACGGTTCTAAAAATTTTATATAACAATAAATAGGATATATATTTTATGTTAGTAAACAAATTAATGATAATTAATTTAGTTAAGTTGGTTAGAATTTATGAATTTAAGAATGAAGATTAATGTTCAAATCTTATAAGAGACTTTTTATGTTTTAATTTTTACAAATAAAAATATAAATAAATAAATATGCCGTGGTCAGATTCGGTTCGAAACTGTAACCAAAGCCTTGGAGCCAGGAACCGGATCAATTTGAACAATTCCACCATTTTCACAACTAGAACCAGAATCGAAACTAATAAAAATCATACCAAACCAATAGTTTAGACCAAAATAGATCGGTTTACCAATTTTACCAACTTTTTTGTACACCCCTAAAAATAGCTAACCAATTTAAAGGAAAATTCTTCCAACAAAATAGTTAAAGTACTAGCTAAAATAGTTGTGCATAGTAACTAGCTATTTCTGTTGAGTCACTATATACTAGCTACTTAATTCTTTATTCCTAAACCATTTACTTATGTGACTCCTCCCTCGCCGCTAAAATAGTTGTGTATAGCAAAAAGGGAAGGAGAATGAGCAGCAAGTTTAATGCAAAAAAAGAAAAAGGACTCAATTGCTGGTTGAAGTGGGTCTAAGTGGATTTGTATTCTTTTAAATGAAAATGTTACAACGAAAAAAAAAAAAGAAAAAAAAAGAGAGTAGTAAATGAGAAATTGTCTGATAAAATATGTATCAATAAAAGAGGTTTTGGGAAGGTGAGAAGTCACCTATCCCATATTGGTTAATGTTGAAAGCATTAATGAGTATATAAAGCTTAGGATTTGGCTAATAGTTTGGGTCCCTTCGACATCCAAATTTTTTAAAGGAAAGGAGTTATAGATGTCTCAAAGATGAGTCTTGGGCCTAGACTGTGGACCAAGTTAGTCATGCAAAAATTGACACATGCTCATATCGTCGTCGCCCACTTGAACCAGGCTGAGTTAGTGGATCTTGGACTTGGACACGGGTTGGGTTATGCTTAGGCTTGGGCTTCAATCAAGTTGTGACCCAACACTCGTATCTGTTTTGTGACCCATCTGTTTAAATATTCAAACTGCACCATTACATACAAATTTATTTATATATAATGCACATGAGAGTTTTTGACATTTATAACTCCAACCCTAATGGCTAGAGTTTATGACGTTTGATGGCCCTCATGAGGTAGCCTTCAAGGCTAAAGGTTTTCCCCCTACAAGTATAAAACGACCCTTCCCCCTCTAGATTTAGGAGATGGATTTTAAGAGGTGTTGTTTAAGAGATGAAAAATGGAGATGTTCCACACCAAAAAATTCAGAATTTTTTCCCTCCTCTTTTGATAGTCTTCTTCCTTAATTCTTGTTAGAGAAAATACTTCTAATGTTCAAGTTCATCAGAACTGCTCCAGTGAGTGCTACTGCAGTAGACATTCAACCATTGTATCCTAGGAGACAAAAGCCAGTAGACCTCCAGCACTATCAGTGATGTGGCGAATCTATTTTAAGGACACTATGTGAAACACGGGCATCAATTTGCATCCCTTATCATCCGTTCTTCATTTTTTCATATTCAATTTATTTCATGTTCAAATTTTATTTATCATTGTTGCTAATATGTTCTTGTAATTTGTTTTATTTGGAATACATATTGTAATATATTTAATGTTGTAATTTAATTTCAAGTCTTGTATTTCTTTTTAGAATTAAAAACAAGATTGTTTTATCTTATTTAATTTATTTTTCAATTATTATGAAAAATACCAACAATGAGAAGGAATGAGAATGATGAGGAGAATAAGAGAGTAGAAGGGATGGTAGACATGGGTCCCTAACTGCGGGGAGGGAGGGGGAGGGTTGTAGAGGAGGAGGAGGAGGAGAAGAAGAAGAAGAAGAAGAAGAAAGCGTGGAGGGGTTGCAGATTTGGGGAGAGGACAGTGGGATTGTAGAGAGAGATGGCGGGAAGGGGTGACGGGAAGGAGAACTCATTCCAGGTAGCGAGGGGTAAAATGAAAATTAATTGAGGTGTTTAATAAAAAAGAATAAAACTCAGATTTATGGTTGAAATTAAAGAATTGGGTTGCCTAATCAAATTATTGGCATACATTTGAACTACCCAACAACTACCAACCAAATGGAGATGACAAGTTGACTCGGTGGGCAAACTGAGGATTAAAAAAAAGGTAAATTATGTAACAATAATGCTAGGTAGCCCAAAATTTTGTGACTCAAATGACTCAAATCACTTAAAACGACGTCGTTTTGACAGATTTTGAGTGTAAAACGACGTCGTTTTGATAGATTTGAGCCATTTGAGCCACAAAATTTTGAGTTACCAAATATTTTCCATTATGTAAATAGTTTCTATAGTTTACATGATATGTTAATTCAGTTTTTGTTATTTTAATTTGCTTGATTTTGTCTTTTAGTTTAACGAATTGTGTCATATTAGTCTAATAAATAACGGCTGTTAAGTTTGGTGGACGGAAACTTAAACGATGTGTCAATTTGGTTCCTATAGTTTACATGATGTGTCAATGTTGTCCCTATCAAAATTGAGCAAATTAAAATAACAAGAACCAAATAAACACATCATGTAAACTACAAAGATTAAATTGACACATCGTTTGAAGTTTTGTCCACCAAACCTAATGGCCGTTATTTATTAGACCAATATGACACAATTCGTTAAATTAAGGAACAAAATTGAACAAATTAAAATAATATAAGTCAAATTAATATATCATGTAAACTAAAGGAACCATTCACATAATTTACCCTAAAAAATATGTTACATCTTATATATCTTGTTTGTTTACACGTGATTCAATTTTGGATATGCATTTTCCACAAAATATATACTAATGATGTGTTTGGTTGGAGGATTTGAGGAGGGATTTGGAAAGAGAAATGGAAAAGGTGTGTGAAACTAGGTGAAATATAAGTATATTTTATTCACATTTTACCTATCTTTTCCATTTCCCTTTTCAAATCCCTCCTCAAATCTCTCAACCAAACACAGCATAAAGGCTAATCAACATGTTGCTAGCTAGCCAATCGTTGAATAATGTAGTGTTTTGACTTTATAAAATGCCTTATATTCTAATTTATGAATGGTTCTAGTTTCTCTTAGAGATAAGTACAATCTAGTACAACTGGATTTGTGAGACTCGTTATAAGTTTTATTTTCAGTAATCTAAATTATTTATTTTTTAGATTTTTGGTGAACTCATTTATTAAAAAAATTAATTTAATCTAATAATTGTAACTACTTAATTTTATTTTCTTTATCTATAAGAAAATAGTCAATTTATTTTAAAACTATTTATTTTCTTAAACACAAATTTGATGAACACAAAAATGGATGGCTTAATTTTTTTTCCTCGCAATGTCATTATATTTCTTTATTCCTATGCCACTAGATCTCCTCCGTTAGGGAGCTTCGGATCTGCTGCTCCCATGTACCTCTTACCATACGATATGACAAAACTTTTAGGTTACATGAATATCAAGGCATAATCGTACAATTAAGAATAGATTTGATCAGACAAACAAAAACATTTTTAGACACAAAAGTATGCATTCTTGAAAGTATAGTGTTATTTTTCATATTAGTAATACTATATATTTAAAAAAAAATTTACTATCGATGTACAACCTAAATTTATTTTACCAATGCATGAACCATTGAGTAATTCGTAGCCACTGATTTTCAATAAAATTGTGAACTTTTCTCTTTTTATATAAATGGCACTATACACAGTTTGGTTGTGCATATTCTAAACATCTTATTTCACAAACCAAACAAATGGAGGCTCGTTTGCATACAATCATGAAGAAATTTTATTTTTTCCTCTAAACTATATCCCTCTAATTAATTTCATACTCGAACTTTTGATATTAATGAATTACTTTTTCACTTGTTTAAATCGTGATCAATTTGCCTCATGTCATTACATTTAAATGGAAAAAGTCAAAAAAAAAAAAAAAAAATACAATTTAGCCCTAATTTCAAATTATAGATCCAAACTCACCCTTTTTATTCTTCTCTCTCAACCAAACAACCTATCTTTTCTCTCAACCAAACAACCATCATCACTACACCATTGCTACCATTAGTAGCCACCGCCACCATACACTCTAGATTTATCATCCTCTTACCCACAAACCATCACCAAATTTTATCGTCACTAACAACATGAGTGTTCAGGATCCAAAACCTTCAAACCTAGATTCGAAAAATTACTTTGTCTAAGTATTGAGATTCTTCCGGTACAAGTTTTGGTACACATGGTGCATCCACACATGATCTAACCATGAGGTACCCATGGCCTTGCCATATATGCCTATATAAGGGTTCATGCTCGACATTCAAAAAAAATAAAAAAAATAAAAAAGCTGAGTTCTCTCTCTATTCATCTATCTTGAGGTTACCATCTTCAAAGCCTAGGAATTTGGAGTGTGGGTAAATTATTGAGAAACTTTAGTAGTTTCTCAATTGACGGAGATATTCCAAACGAAACTCGTAATTCAAGCATCTAATCTAAACTATTTTTGCATAAGATAATATGATTACTCGTATTTTTCCTTCACTTTCTTTGGCTATATCATCAACAATTTTTGTTCTTTCCCTATCTCTTTTTCTTTTTCTTATTATTATTTTTTTTCCTCTTTTTGTCATGAAAGTAGCCATGGCTATCCGCCAACCAAACGAGGCAGGAAGACCACACATGCCCATTTACACACACACACACACACACACACACACATATGTGTATGTGTGTGTGTCTTCTGCAACCATGCTAAAAATCAAAGGAAAATGAGAGGGAGAAGATAATGGGTAGTGGCAAGAAAAAATCTAAGGGAAGAGTAGAGCGTGGGTTGGTTGCTGCTATACAGCAATGAAAGGTAGAACAAAAGAAAAAAGAATAGAAAAGGATAAAAATGTCATTTTATCAATCTATATCTGCCTCACACATTTAAGTTAACACGCGCAATTAACTTGGACGGAATCTATTGCTTTATACTTTACTCCAAACAACAAGGGGGTTAAGTATATATTTCTAAATTATAAGGAGGTACTGTGTTTTTTTGACCAAACTACAGGAAGGTAAAATGTAATTAACACATCCTAAATTTTAATAAGATTTCTTTGAACACCACACTTAATACTAATTTTACCTCTATTCATAATATCATCACACTCAAGTGCACACTCACCTAATTTTGCACACCCTCTTAAGTTGAAGAACGACGAATTAACTGACAGTCCTTCTCTTGGTGAACGACGATGGTTTCTTTCTTCTTCTCTCAATGAACAATGGTCTCTCTCTTTCTCCTTCTCCCGTCAATTGGAAATCTCAGTCAAAAATCTCATCAGAAATCTCTTCGACTGTCTCTTTCTCTTTCTCTTAGGTAATCTTTAACTCCCCATCGCATTTTATTTTATTTTTGGTTTATTTCAGAGTAAAACTCTCAATACATGGGGTTTTAGAGGGAAAAATCCTCAGAAAAAAATACAAGTATGGGAAAAAAAATCCTACAAAATGGAACTGGTCAGCATACTAGTGCCAAAAATAAAGGTTATGTTCGGAACCCATTTACAAAACTAAATGTCTCTATCCAGCACTATGTTACCAAACAAAACCTTAACAGTCGGCAAACCAGTAGCAAATAAGCTCAAACAAAATAGCTACCATTAAAAACGATCACGAATTGTTAATGTAAGATAAATAAACTTACTAATGCAATTTCAACCTTATCAGAATTGTTGTCATTGTCCTCCATTACTCTATAAGTATAAAACGAATGGTGAAATAAATGATATGTGGTATGAATAGTGCAATTTAAAACAATTTGAACGTTGGACTTCAGTGTAACGCCCCCAAAATATAACCACAAATTCAACCAAAATATAAATAGATAATTACATAAAATCAAAGTGTAATGTTCTTACATTTCATAGTGTTAATAGTACAAAAGATTTAAACATAAATAAATGCCCTTTTAGGCTTACACCTTTCCAAGCCTTGGCTTGGTTACAACAAAAGTGAGACTAGCTCATACAATTTAAGCCCTAAGCTATACAAAAATGAAACAAAACAAAGAAGCCCTTGCTCCCCCAAAAGTCCCTCCAATGCTATTGCCTTGGTGGAGGCATGCCATCATTACCTAGGGTGAGCCACAGCCTAGCAGGAATAATCTAATACAGTATATGAGGTTTAACAAAGATATAAGTGCAATGTGCATATGCAATGCTCGAGATAAAATATTCACATTTTATACAGTCATAGAATACCAAGTCCATATTTCATTTCACTTCCTTTCAATTCATTTCAATACATGAACAAATTTCATTATTTTTCAAAAAATCCAACAGGGACTACATCTCAATGGTTCTACAATCACACCATTAACCCACAATCACTTCAATCTGCCATTTTACAAAAATTTCGTCTGCGGGATTGGCACCCATGTATAAATTTCGGGATATTCACCCAGGACACTGCGGCCAACTTAATTATAATGGAATACATTCCCTTTCTCCTCCCAAACAGTGGAGTCCATCCCCTTTTTCCTCCCAAACAATCATACATATGCAATGTATTTAAACACATAATCATACATGGAGTACATCCCATTTCTCCTCCTAAATAATCATACATACATAGTGTATTTACAATATGATCATATTCAATGATAGCCAACCATAGATTAGTTTTAATTTACCTAATCGTTATGCAATTTTTACAACAATCAAAGCTATCCACCACCGATAGCCCAATACAAATATTTCTAAACAGATATACAATCTCATGATGGATAATTTATTCAAAATTTTGAAATATGAGACGTATCACCTACTCAATTCCACCATCTATTTCAATACTTGTGCAATTTCATGTTTACAACACCAATTTCATTTATTTATACAAAATAAATATCATAATCATTTTAGGGCAAACTTCTGCTTTTCCCAAATGTCAACCAAGTACCAAAATCAACAATTTTGACATCATACAACATCATTTTCAAATCCCACAATCAATTTCTTCTTATTTACTAAAAACCCTCTTTCCATTTTATACCCAAACCCTAGGTTTGTTTACATTACCCCCAAATTCCACCATTGTTACACAGCGACCAATAGCAAAGTTAAAAACCATATTAAAGTGTAGAAAATCTCTACCTCAAGAAGAGAAGATGAGCAAAGCAAATGTGGAACTCCAAAGATGCTCAAACCAAACTTTGTTCGGATCAAAACAAAGATCTAGAGGCACTCTACCTTTTTCTCAAAGACAATAGGGCAGAGAACCCAAAGGATCTAGGTCAAAATATAGAGATAGAGAGAGAGAGAGAGAGAGAGTCAAGATCTAGGTTTTTGGAATTTTTTAAAGAGAGAGAAGAATGAAAAAGTGATATAAAATGTCACTTTCGCGATCTGATATACGCACAGTCCGCTTGAGCGGAAGAGTTGATGCTCGAGCGTCATACACAATAAGTTATTCCACTCAAGCGCTAGAAGAGACCCGTTCGAGTGCAGAATACACACATCCAGTACTTTTGCAGACAACAGACAAACCGCTTGAGCTCAAGAAAGGCTGCTCGAGCGTGAAAAACACCCTTCTAGTACTTTTGCAGACGTACAAAGTACTGAAAGTTTGCAAATCCCGCTCGAGTGCAAGAAAGGCCGCTTGAACGTAGGACCAAAATTTACATAGCCTGCTCAAGCGGAGGAGCAAAAATTTGGGCAACAAGGTTTGGAAAAACAAGCAACCAACATGTGCCAAACGCACAACTATAACTCAATAACCAAAATAGAGGGAAGATAAGAGAATCAAGATATGAATCACCATTCAAAAGCATGCAAACCCGAGTCCAGAATACAACAAGTGACGGGTCAAAACCGGAATCACTATAACCTTCCCCCCTTAAAGAATTTCGTCCCCGAAATTTCAAATCAAGTTCAACATCAATATTAGACCATTAATAACAATGTCATTCTTATAAATTCAATACTCTGTCCCAGCCTCCGGTCATCCATTTTCATCAACTCGATGCACAAGTCCCATATTAAAATGAAATTTACAATTTCCCAAAACATTCACAATATTTAAATCAAAATCTAAGTTTTCATAATTTTCACAATATATACAATGCTTCCAAAAGTGATACAACACCCACAATATTCCATATTCTCAAAACATACGCAGTGCTTATATTGAATCCATGTTTTCAGAATGTCCATAACATGTACAATGTCTTTACATTACATAATGAAGATCTCAATATAAAATTAAACATTAACAAATAAGTTCGGAAATTTCTCTCAGACTTCCAATTCACGTTCCCAAGTTGCTTCCTCAACTCTGTGATGTTTCCACAAAACCTTAACCAAGGGAATCATCTTGTCTCGCAAGACTTGGTCCTGAGTATCCAAGATTCTCACTAGCCTCTCCTCATACGAGACATCCTCATCTACCTCTAAGTCAGTCCAATCCAATACGTTGGATGGATCCGGCTCATACTTCTAAAGCATACTAATATGAAACACGTCATGAACTCTGGAACGTCATGGCGGTAACGTCAAACGATAAGCAACCTCCCCAATCCGCTCAAGGATCTCAAAAGGGCCAATAAATCGAGGGGATAACTTCCCACTCTTCGCGAATCTCATTAAACCCCGCCTAGGTAATATTTTCAAAAAGACATGATCTCCCACCACAAAAGACAAGGATCTTCTGACTCAGAGCTGTAACCAACCTTTTACAAATAAGTGTCACCTTCTCCGTCATTTCTTGAAACAAGTCTAGGCCCAACAAAGGTGCATCACCCACATCAGCCCAACACACCGGAGATCCACACAGTCGGCCATACAAGGCCTCAAACGATGCCATACCAATACTTGATTGGAAGCTGTTATTATAGGCAAACTCCACTAAGGGAAAATGCCTCTCCCGCGACCCTTTAAAATCAAGGATACAACCTCAAAGTATATCTTCGAGGATCTGAATAGTACACTCGGACTGTCCGTCAGTCTGAGGGTGATACGCAGTACTAAAAGTCAATCAAGTGCCTAAGGCACTCTGCAAGCTCTGCCACAACTGAGCTGTAAAATGTGGATCTCTATCCGAAATAATCGTTACAGGGACCCCGTGCAACCTCAACATGTTCCAAATATAAAGGTCGGCAAGATAGTCCACCGAATCGCTCACACGCATAGCTATAAAGTGCGCCGACTTGGTTAACCGGTCAACTACCACCCAAATGGCATCACTACCCCGTTGAGTCCTTGGAAGGCCCACAACAAAATCCGTCATGACATGATCCCATTTCCACTCGACTATAGGCAAGGGTTGCAACAAACCTACTGGCCTCTGATGTTCGGCCTTCACTTGTTAACAAGTAAGGCATTTCGATACAAACACGGCTATATTCTTCTTCATACCTCTCTGCCAAAACTGGCGACTAAGGTCGTGATACATCTTTGTGTCTCTCAGATGCACCGCAAGACGTGAATGGTGAAACTCTCGGAGTACTTCCTCTCTGCAAGACTCCAGCACGAATAAACGGTCACGGTATCTCACACTCTGGTCGAGATACACATTCAAACCTTTCTCTACCTTCCCATTGGAGATCTTCTCCCGGAGAGATTCCACCTCAAGGTCATCCCTTTGCACTTCTAATACTCGGTTCACAAGTGTTGGTTAAGCAACCACTGAAAACAAGGCTGCATACTCAACAGACTTGCATAGGTGCAAGCCAAACTCACCAAGAGTACCCAACATCTCCCATTCTCGAACTGCGATACAAGCCACACTACTAATTGACTTCCTACTCAAGGCGTCGGCCACAACATTGGCCTTTCTCGGATGATAATGTAACTCAAAATCATAGTCCTCTATGAACTCCATCCACCTCCTCTGTTTCAAGTTCAAGTCTTTCTGTGTTAGCAAATACTTCAGACTCTTATGAGCGGAAAACACCTCGAACTTCTCACTATATAGATAATGTCTCCAAATCTTTAAGACAAAGATCACTACCACTAACTCTAGATCATGGGTAGGGTAGTTTCTCTCGTGCGTTTTCAACTACCGTGAGCCATAGGCTACTACTTTTCCCTCTTGCATCAAAACACAACCCCAAACCTTTCCATGAGGTATCACAATACACGGAATAACCCAAACCCCTCTTCGGAATAATCAAGATTGGAGTTGTGGTAAGTCTAACCTTAAGCTCTTGAAACGATTTCTCACAAGTCTCACTTCACACAAATTTAACTCCCTTCCTCGTCAATCTAATCAAAGGTGAAGCTAGAAAAATCTTTCACAAACCTCCGATAATACCCAGGCAACCGCAGGAAACTACGAATCTCAAAAGGATTCTTAGGTTGTGCCTAATCCTGCACTGCCTCTATCTTGGATGAATCTATAGTCACCCATTCCCCGGATACCACATGGCCTAAGAATTTAACCTCTTTCAGCCAGAACTCACACTTCTCAAATTTAGCATATAGCTTGTGGGCTCTAAGTAATTCAAGTACCACTCGCAAGTGTTCCCCGTGTTCCTCCTCAGAGGGCGAATAAATCAAGATGTCGTCCACGAAGACGACCACAAAATGGTCTAGAAATTCTCGGAAGATCCGATTCATCAAATCCACAAATATTGCCGGTGCAGTGGTCAGCCCAAAAGGCATCACTAGAAACTCATAATGGTCATACCGTGTATAGAATGTCGTCTTCGGGATGTCCTCCTCCCTTACCCTCAACTGATGATAACCCCGATCTCAGGTCTATCTTAGAGAAACAACAAGACCCCTTCAACTGATCAAACAGATCATCTATACGAGGCATTGGGTACTTGTTCTTAATAGTTACCCGGTTTAACTTCTGATAATCAATACGAAGTCACAACATTCTATCTTTCTTTTTACCAAAGAGAGCTGGCGCTCCCCAAGGTGAAGTACTAGAGCGGATAAAACCCTTATCTAACAATTCCTCGAGTTGAACTTTCAACTCACTCAACTCAGCAGGTGCTAACCGATATGGTGCCATGGAAATCGATGTCGTGCCACGCACTAGATCAATAGAGAACTTGATATCTCGGTGAGGTGGTAAACTAGTAAGGTCCTCGGGAAAGATATCAGGGTTTTCACAAACCATCCTTGGCAATTCAACCCGAACTTCATCACATTCACTATTCAAGAAGCTAGCAAAGAGGCAACTAAGCTCATTCCACCCACGCGGATCATATACCGACAATAAAACTCTATCTACCCGGTCCCCCAAGAAATAAAAATAGTCATCGCTTAGGGTACATACAGTAACCCTCTAACGGTAGCAATCTATAATAGCCTGGTATGACGATAACCAGTCTATGCCCAAAATAACATCAAAACTAGACATGTAAAGCAAAACAAATGCAAATGGAAGTTGACAAACGGCAACCTCTATGTCACAACCCCGACATCCTTGTTTCAAAATAACTTCACCACCAATAAGTGACTCTACACAAATAAGAGATGCTAACTGTGTCAACTCCAACCCCAAAATCGATGCAAATGTAGATGAAATAAACGAATGGGATGCACCTGTATCAATCAATACATTAGCAACCAAATTGCAAAACAAGAAGGTACCTCTCACTACTGAAGGAGCAGGTACAAGATCTGGAGCCGCAACAGTGTACACACGTCCAATAGGCCTCTACTCAACCTACTCACCTCTCGGAGAATAAGTCTGATGCACTAACTAAGCCGAAGAGGCTCCTTGATTGGCCCTCGAGGCTTGCGCTGACTGTGCTGGCTGGTGGCTCTGTGTCTACCTCGAACCAGATGCACCAGGTGTGCCACCCAACTGAGGGCAAAATCTCATTAGGTGCCCTGCTTGCCCACACTGATAACAAGTGAGTGGCTGGCCTTCTATTGACTCTAGCCCTGAGAACGAGCCGAAGATGATGCTGCTTGCTATCCTCCTCCTCTCTGCGGGCAAGCTGAAGACTTGTGACCCAACTAACCACACTTGAAACAAGTGAAATCCCCCTGACCACTCTCCTAGAACTCGAACTCAGCACTGGAAAAGTGGACCTTGGTTGAGTCCCCTAGGATGGCAAAGGGTTAGAACCCCTCTGCCTCTTACTGTCTCCCTGACTGTTCTGACTTCTCCTGGGGCTCCCCATTCTCTCATTCTCAGTCTGCATAATGGTCTCAAGATGGGCCGACATCTCCACAAGGCGCCTATAGTCTTTAATCATTGATTCAGCCGCTCTGAACATGAGTCTGGTTCTCAACCATTTCTCAAAATCCAAGCAACAGCGCTCCTCAGTCGCCACTAACTCAGGTGAAAACCTAAACAAGCTAGTAAAAGTGGCTTCCAACTCTACCACATGTGTGGTCAACAGCACCAGCTTAGAAAACTGGTCTCTCAACTTCTCCCTATCTATGGAGGGCAAAAACTTCTCCTAGAAGGCATCGACGAAGGCCTCCCAAGTCCCTCCAATGCGCCCCCGCGCATACTTCCACCACTGACCCGCGTCTCCCTTTAACTGGAAGGACACCAAGATCACTCTCAAACCTCCGTCTTTGATGTAGAGCAACTCAAACGTCTTCACCATCTGTTCTAGCCACTTATCAGCCTTCAGTGGTTCCTTGGGGTCACTCAAAAATTCGTCTGGATTCGACCGGAAGAACTCTCTCTTCAAGAAAGATGGCCCTGCCTTCGCTGCTTTAGCCTGGACTTGATTCTCAGCCCTGAGAATGTCCATAGATTCCCTCAATTCTCTTACTATTTCGCGGGCTAAGGCGCCCATGGCCTGCTGAGCAACTGGTTTGGCCACATTGGCCTGACCAATACCCTCCTCCTACACCAGAATATTATCCGGTACCGGCATCTCCTACTATCTAGGCCTATCACGCCAACCACTGAGTCCACGTCCTGACATCCTAATAAAGGTAACGAAGGAAATCAACACATTTACAAATGTTCCGAAACTAACTCACTTGCGTCCTAATACGACGGACAATAATAATTCACTCCACATAAGCACGCATTCACATAAACACATATGAATTTCATTTCCGGATAATGACCATCCTGTGGCGTTGCCAGAGTTCCAATTAGAAACAGCAGTGATCAGGTGCCTTTCTAATAGGATTCCTAGAAACCCGTAGACTCAATCAACATCCTATAAATTCAATCCCATACCCATATAATGACATAAGCATGTTATCATATAAGCACATATCGTTCACACTTAAGTCTCTAGTGAGCGAGACAAACCCATTGTGGTGCTAACCACTCCCCACGTACCAAAAGCATTCAAACCCAGTACGCTCTGATACCACGTTGTCATGCCCCCAAAATATAACCACAAATTCAATCAAAATATAAATAGATAATTACATAAATCAGAGTGTAATGTTCTTACATTTCATAGTGTTAATAGTACAAAAGAGTTAACCATAAATAAATGCCTTTTAGGCTTACACCTGCCTAAGCCTTGGCTTGGTTACAACAAAAGTGAGACTAGCTCGCACAATTTAAGACCTAGGCTATACAAAAATGAAACAAAACAAGGAAGCCCTTGCTCTCCCAAAAGTCCCTTCAATGCTATTGCCTTGGTGGAGGCATGCCATCATTACTTGAAAATGTTTTTCCCAAATAGGGTGAGCCACAACCCAGCAAGAATAATCTAACACAGTATATGAGGTTTAACAAAGATATTAGTGCAATGTGCATATACAATGCTCGAGATAAAATATTCACATTTTATATAGTCATAGAATACCAAGTCCATATTTCATTTCACTTCCTTTCAATTCATTTCAATACATGAACCAATTTCATTATTTTTCAAAAAATCCAATAGAGACTACATCTCAATGGTTCTACAATTACACCATTAACCCACAATCACTTCAATCTGCCATTTTACGAAAATTTCGTCCGCAAGATCGGCACCCATGTATAAATTTCGGGACATTCACCAAGGACATTGCGGCCAACTTAATTATAATGGAGTACATTCCCTTTCTCCTCCCAAACAGTGGAGTCCATCCCCTTTCTCCTCCCAAACAATCATACATATGTAATGTATTTAAACACATAATCACACATGGAGTACATCTCATTTCTCCCTCTAAATAATCATACATACACAATGTATTTACAATATGATCATATTCAATGATAACCAACCATGGATTAGTTTTAATTTACCTAATCCTCACGCAATTTCTATAACAATCAAAGCTATCCTCCACCGTTAGCCCAATACAGATATTTATAAACATATGTACAATCTCAAGACGGATAATTTATTCAAAATTTTGAAATATGAGACGTATCACCTACTCAATTCCACCATCTATTTCAATACTTGTCCAATTTCATATTTACAACACCAATTTCATTTATTTATACAAAATAAATATCATAATCATTTTAGGGCAAACTTCCACTTTTCCCAAATGTCAATCAAGTACCAAAATCAACAATTTTGATATCATACAACATCATTTTCAAATCCCACAATCAATTTCTTCTCATTTACCAAAAACCCTCTTTCCATTTTATACCTAAACCCTAGGATTATTTACATTACCTCCAAATTCCACCATTGTTACACAACGGCCAATAGCTAATTTAAAAACCATATTAAAGTGTAGAAAATCTCTACCTCAAGAAGTGACGATGAGCAAAGCAAAGGTGGAACTCCAAAAATGCTCAAACCCAACTTTGCTCAAATCAAAACAAAGATCTTGAGGCACTCTACCTTTTTTTCAAAAACAATAGGGTGGAGAACCCAAAGGATCTATGTCAAAATGTAGAGAGCGAGAGAGAGAGAGACAGTCAAGATCTAGGTTTTTGGAATGTTTTAGAGAGAGAGAGAAGAATGAAAAAGTGATATTAAATGTCACTTTCGCGATTTGATATACGCACAGTCCACTCGAGCAGAAGAGTTGACGCTCGAGCATTAGACACAATAAGTTATTTCGCTCGAGCGCAAGAAGAGACCTGCTCGAGCGTAGAATACACACATCCAGTACTTTTGCAGACAATAGACAAACCGCTTGAGCTCAAGAAAGGCCGCTCGAGTGCCGACCTGCTCCAGTGTAAGAAACGCCGCTCGAGCGTGAAAAATGCCCCACTAGTACTTTTGCAGATGTGCAAAGCACTGAGAGTTTGCAAATCTCGCTCAAGCGGAAGAAAGGCCGCTCGAGCGGAGGAGCAAAAATCTGGGCCACAAGGTTTGGAAAAACAAGCAACCAACCTATTCCAAATACACAACTACAACTCAATAACCAAAATAGAGGGGAGGACAAGAGAATCAAGATATGAATCACCATTTAAAACTATACAAACCCGAGTTCGAAATACAATAAGTGACGGGTCAAAACCGGAATCGCTATATTTAGCCACTGATTTCTGCTTCAGGGTTTATAATGGTGATGAAGAGAAATACGTTTAGGGTTTAGGATGGTGATGAAAAGGAATACGTTTAGGATTTAAGTTAGTGAGGAATACATTTAAGTGGGGGTGGAGGTGGGTATATAATATTGTAGAGTGTTATTTTAATTGTCTTCATTTGGTGGGTGAGTGTTCCATTAAAGGTTGTCCTATAATGTAATTTTACTTTGTAAGAAAAAAAAAAAAAAAAAAACAAAACAAAACAAACAAACAAACAAACAAAAAAGAGAGTAGAAATTGGGGGTCCAAAGAAATTAGGTAAGTGCTAATAGTAGTTCTCAAAATAAAAAGGACATTTTAATAACAAAAATATTTTGTCTT
This sequence comes from Camellia japonica, assembly GCA_030407325.1. Classification (NCBI taxonomy): domain Eukaryota; kingdom Viridiplantae; phylum Streptophyta; class Magnoliopsida; order Ericales; family Theaceae; genus Camellia; species Camellia japonica. The sequence goes on along the minus strand of JAPPVO010000032.1, from coordinate 78,611,511 downwards.
TAAAAAGTATATATTTTTTTCTTTCTAAAACTTTAATTTGTTATAGTATTTTTAAAGTTTTATTATTGTATAATAAATTAGTTTGTAAAAAAAATTTGTAAACTTGTCCGCACCCTTATAGGGCCCAGGTATAGCATTGTGAAACCCGTCTACGATCATGGTACAACCTACAACCATGCCACAATTGGCCCACAAAATGTTTAGTTTTTTTAAGCGAGGACAAAATAAAGCGGGACTCACAAAATGTTCAGTATGGGTCGAACCTAACCAATCCGTTTGTGAATATATATATATATATATATTACCAGATTGTAAAATGTGTCATGTGTTAATTGCATATGTCATGTGTTATTTGTCATTATATCTGTCTATTGTAGGAATATCTGTTTAGAATTCTGCTTTGCCCTATTAATTGAGGGCCTTATCGACATCTGAATACAAAATTAACTAAGTATATGTGTTATTTAGAATTTTTAGAATTTTATGATAAGTTTAATTAGAATTCGATTCAAAATCAAATAATTAGAATAAAGTAATTATTAAGTTGACTTACTTTAGCTCTAATCACAATTACTTAGCCTAAGCTAATCAAGGGTATATAAGGCCAATACAACTCTAGAACTCTCTCGTATATCCACTTCATCCTTATTCATTGAGCTAGGAAATGTGAGTGAGAGAGAGACCAAAGGTAGAGATTGAATTCAAGGAGATAAAGGGAGAATTGCTAAAGATTACTAGAATTTAAGAGAATTGGGAACTCTAGGTAAGAATCATACTCTTAACTTTATATTCAAGACATTAGTGAATGAATTCAAGAGGTTTAAGAGTTTAAACATGAGAATTGAGCTTGGAGAGTAGAAAAGAAGAGCATTTCATGCATGTATGTCTATTTCATCGCAATTTGAGTTTGATTTCAAAGAATTCTTACATGCATGTGTTCATCTTGACTTTGTTTTGAGAATTCATGAAGTTTCATACCAATTATCTCAATAGTTCATGTTTTGAAAGCAAGGAATTCATGTCATTACATGCATGTCATGTATTCAAAGTTTCAAGCTTTGCTTTTGAACAATTGAATTACTTTGGGCCTTGATTTTGCGAAATGGCTTTCAATTCATGAAGTTCTATGAGTATACAAGTGCTTTGTTAAGTTTTGGCCCAAAAAAATATGATTTTGTGCAATGGAATTGGTTTTGAACTTGGAACTGAAATCTGAAATTTTCAGAATTTGGTCGCATCGCTTGAGCGACCAAACCGTCGCTCGAGCGTAAATTGCAAGCTCCCAATAGTTTTGCAGACAATTGCACGGTGGCTCGAGCGACCAAGTGTGCGCTCGAGCGAACCTTCATTTACTTAGTACTTGGCTCAAGTGACTATCAAACGACCGTCGAGGGTGAAAATTGAGCTCTCAGTAATTTTGCAATCCTTGCAGATGGCTCGAGTGACCAAGTGTGCGCTCGAGCGACCCCTCTACATATTGATGGACTGCTTGAGCGACAAAGTTTTCACTCGAGCAAGTTGCCCTGTTTATGGAAATTTTACATGGTGATTTCAAGTGCATATTTGTATCCTCATTGCATCTAAAGCATTCCTAGGCCATGATTAAGACATAATAATGGGGATAAGAGATAGAAACACAATAAGAAAGGAGAATGATAAGTTAATAAGCACCTTTAGGAAGTGTGCTCAAGTGTATCTATCATGTGTTTGTAGGTCACATGTTAACACTCGCCTAATCGATCTGTTTTGTGCAAGCGTTCTGTTCCACCTCTGGAGCCATCTGTGAGTAATAACTCGGTAAAATTATGTTTGACTATAAGTATTTCCTGACTGAAACGATATGATCTGTTTTCTGAAATGCTATTTTATGAATCATGAATGAACGTCCATTTTTCTGAAATGTATTTGTGGCATCCTTAGTTTACGTGGCCCTCGCCCGGAGGTAACAATACCGTGGCTTATGTTCATATGGCCCTCGCCCAGAGTAACAATACCGTAGCCAATATGCACGTGGCCCTTGCCCGGGGGTAACAATATCGTGGCCTATGTTCACGTGGCCCTCACTCGGGGCTAACAATACTGTGACCTATGTTCATGTGGCCCTTGCCTGGGGGTAACAATACCATGGCTATATGTGCACAAAGATGTTGACCTATATGGTCGTCGGACCGACTATGGTCTTAATGATCACCTACTCTGCACATGGGTCTTTATGACCAATCTAATCTGCTAGCTAATGGATGTACCACGTATAGCTGTTTATGAAATATGTATAAGTATCTGAATCTGAATATGTTTCTGATATGAACTCTGATTTCTGAATCTATGATGGACATAATTCATAGACCCTTTACTCTGCTGTTATTCACTGGGCTCCAGCTCACTGTATTATTTATGTATGTAGGTGATTAGGTGTGGGACCATGCTTAAGCTATTGCCCGGAGTTCTGTCTTGTCAAGCCAACCAATGTACCTTTCGAGGAGGTTCCTAAGCTGTTCAAGTGATTAATTTTTGTGCACGTGACATTTGTTTTTATCTTTCTTTTTTTTTCTACTTGGACAAGACTTTTGTTCATCTATATGTACAAGTGACGTAAGACAATGATATGTATATATGACGTCACTATTTATATGTGAATATAAGTTCTAAATTTTCTGTTCCATATATGTTTGCACATCTCTATGGACATTATCTTTTATATATTTACTTCCGCTAGCCCTTTATTTTGTTTATCCATTTCAGAGGCATTCGGTAATCCCAAGATTTCTTGCCGGTTGCGATGCTAAACCTATAGGGGCAGGTTTGGGTCATGACAATATGTTAGATTGTCATATTCAATGATTCCTGTAGGTTGACTAAGGGCATCTCTAATTTTATAAGCAAAAAGATTAGGTAAGCCATTAATAAATTTTTCTTTCCAAAATGATTTGGTACAATCATCTCGAGGCATGACTCTAGATGTAAAAACATCTTTATACCATCTAATATCACTTAGTGTTGGACATGTTAAATTACTAAGTTGATCATGGATTCATGAATGAACATTAGTAGGTGTTCTTATGAAATGTTTGATTATTGTAAATATTAAAGTATTAATTCCATCAGGTTTATTCATGCCTATTTCTTCATCAAAGATAGGAAATTCATTTTCATTAACTTGTATTGCATGTTGAATGGTTTCGCGCATATCATTAGTGAGATATTTGTCTCATCATGACTTAAGCATGCCAGTAAAACCAGAGGTAAGAAGAGAGACTGTTTCAGGCTGAGTATAGTCAGAATAATTAATGAGATCACTATTAGCTACCATAGACATGTGATTTAACTTTTGAAGGATTTGATTTTCCCTAAGACTATCAATATTCCATTCATATAATTTTTTAGCAGAAACAGAAAATCGATTATTAATATTGATTTTTTCAAATTGAAAATCAGGTGGTGTGGGTTTAGTATACCAATTTTTGGTAAGAGTAATAGGATTAATTTTTGAATGTACTATTCTATTAAGATTTATTTGATTGGAATTGTTGTTCTAGGTGACTACTTTCATTATTAGTGGAAGTATATGATCCATGATTAGTAATTAAAGGAGGTTGTTGAGTTATGACTGCTATACCTTTATCTTTTGAAGGTTTGGTAGTTAATTTATTAAATATTTATTTAATTGCAGGGTATCTTGGGTGACTAATCTTAATTTATTCCTATCACTTGGGAGGTTAATAAGTGGTTTCTCAAGATTTCATTAGTTGAGGTATGACTATTTGAGTAATTATCAAACGTGGTTTCAATTTTGTCTAACTGTTTACCTATAGTTTTTAAACATTGATTAGTATAATTGCTTTGTTCAATAACTTTTTTAATTTCAGATTCATCACTAGGTATTTTAAAAAGAGAAGCATTAATTGTTGACTCTTTATGTTCAATGATGATTGTTTCTAGAGGAGGATGACTTGAAGAAATTGTAATATTAGAGGATGTTTTCTATTTAATTTTTGTAATAATATTTACTTTTTAATAATAATTTTCAAGAAAATCAAAAAAATTTAGCTTCAATGCAAATTTAGTTATGCCCTTCTAGTCAAAAAGACCAGCGACACTAATTGTTTAAAAAACCTATAGCAACCATGGGTGGAGCCCTCCTAGGTCCTTCTGGGCCCTGCCCCATTAATAATGACAAAGATAAGTTGACATAGAAATTTTTTTTTTTTTTTTTTTTTTTTTTAAGCTCGTTATAAACATGAGATGTTATTGGAAAATCTCCACTTTGTAATAACATATCAATATAATCCAATAATTAATATCAAGTAATGACTCAATGGATAATATTTCTTGCTTGTTGATTTTAAGATTTGGTCATTGTTACGGCTACCACGGCCGCCATCACCGTCGCCTTACACCTGACGAATTTTGTACAATTTTTTGTATTTATTTTTAAATAAAAAGTGAAAATGACCCATTGAAATTTATATAGTCTCATTTTTTTTTTTGTGTGTGTTCTATTTAGTCCCTTTTTATGTGTAATGACTTATTTACTCACCACATTGGAATATCACATTTGAAAAAAAGTACACTAAGGAGTATTTTAATGTCACATCAAATCCGTTACGTTGGAATGTCACATTTAAAAAAAGTACAATAAAAAGTTTTTAATTTACATGTCATATTTGACAAAAGTACATTAATGAGTCTTAATTTTTTTGGAGTGTCACATAATACCGGTCACATTGTCACATTTGAAAAAAAATACACTAATGAGTTTTTAGTTTTTTTGGAATGTCACATCATACCTATCACGTTGTCACATTTAGAAAAAGTACACTAATAAGTTTTTCATTTTTTTTGGAATGTCACATCATAACTTTCACGTTATAACATTTAAAAATGTACACTAATTAGGCCATCTCCAACGGTGCGTCAAACCCTGCATCAAATTTGAAATTTGATGAAAAAATTACTTTTTCTCTCTTCAATGGTTTCACCAAATTGATATTAAATTGAGAATTCACCAAAAGTTTCACCAAAATGAGACTGTGCTGGGTGTTTCACCAAAACACTATTCATTACCGTTGTATTTTCACCACCGGATGACCAATTTTTGCAAAATTTTGTACAGATTTTGCACTGGAAGGTCGACCACCCAATCGACCCCGGGTCGACCCACCGGATGACCCTCAAGCTTGAAGGCATGTTTCTCGATCCAAACCACTGAAGGCATGTTTCTTCTCAAGTTCTTCAGCTAATTCAAGGGGATTAAGGGAAGGGTACGATTTCTATTCAGTCCTTTTAGTACCACCACAAGTGATCCCCTTTTCTATAGCTTCAACAAATCCTGAAATAACACCATTATTTTCATTCCGTGATGAAGCTGATGACGGGACATGATGGTCATCTTTGAAATCATTGCCAATTGAGATTGTGGTGTTGTCTTCCACATTCTTCAAATCATCTTAATCGGGTTTAAGAGGAGATTTGATTTGGGGTTTAATATAGGAAACTTGTTGCGAATCATTAACCCATAATTTGTTCACTTGAGATGCTTGTTTTGCTGGTTCTTCCTCCTGTCTGTCACAGTTTCTCAAAGCCTCCCCATCCACCGACACTGTAGATTTATAATTATCCCATGGAACATCTTCTTCTTCTGATAATGACGACTTGTGACTAATCTCAGAAGAAGCAACACTATTGGAACCATCATCATTGGAGACAGCAGAGGCCTCAGGTTCAGCAGCACAGGCTTCGGAATCAGCACTAGTTTTTGAAGCCAATTCTTGTTGTGGAGGAGTGTTGTTGTCTTGTAAAACATTACGCAGAGCACCAATTGTCTCTCTTTTGGATTTAAGAAGTGCAGTAGCATGAGGAGGGGAAAAAAAAAAGATATTCAGTCCATTAACCGGTCGACCAGCCGGTCGATCGGCCGGTCGACCCACCGGACGTCCCCAACCTATTTGATGCAACCGTTGGAGCATCGCGTATCAAACTGAGAAAATTGCTTTTTTTTTTCCTCATATTTGATGAAAAAAAAAGGTTCACCGTTGGAGATGCTCTTAGTTTTTCATTTTTTTGAAGTGTCGCATCATACCCGTCACGTTGTCACATTTGGAAAAAGTATACTAAAGAGTTTTTAGTTTTTTTTTTTTTTTTTTGAGTAACAGATTTAGAATGTCACATCATACCTAACACATTGTCACATTTGAGAAAAAGTACATTAAGAAATTTCTAATTTTTTTAGAATGTCATATCATACTCGCCATGTTGGAGTGTCACATTAATACTTGCTATATTGAAGTGTCATATCATACCTGTCATATTAATAAAAGGATATAGTCGTCCAACAAAATATTATCAAAATCGAAAATAGGATCACACGGAAAAAACTCTCCATTAACAGGACTTAACAAATCAATAGAAAAAACTTAAGACTAATTGGTGTACTTATTTGTGAGATGAGATTTATTGATAAATATCCCTAAATAAATACTATGTAAAATCTTCAGAGTTTCATTGAATATGTGGCATTTCATTGGCTCCAAGCACATTTCACCAACAGATTCGTCAAGCTCGGCCCGAACTGGATAATTTGTGGGCCTAGTGGGGTGGGTTTGTAGGTTGTATCATGATCACATACAAGTTTTTTTTTATTACAGGAAAATCCTCCCTACTCTCCCGAAGGTCCAAGGCAGCGGGTTTTAAAATGCTACACTTAGACCTTCTTGGAGGGCAGGCAAGTTTTCAAACTTTTCTTATAGATTGATTTGTCATATAATAATGAAACTTTAAATACATCATAACAAAATAAAGTTAGAGATAAAATTATTTTTTAGGACTTTCAAAAATATCATTTATATATTTTTTTAGCAATAAAAATAGGTATTTAGTGATAAATTATTATCTTTTTATGGGATGATCTAAATAAATGTACTTTTTAACATTTTATGAAAAATGTGCAGAGAAGTGATTTGACCCAAAAAAGATAAAAATATAAAAAATGTACCTATATAGTAGGTGTTTGGCATCCTTTAAAAAAGCCAAAAAGTCAAAAAATTACTCAAAAACAAAAAAGTTTAACACTATTCGCATACATCATTGGACATTGTTGGTGAAAAAAAAAAACCCTGTGCAGCACAGTGCACTGCACAGAACCTAAACAATATTTTAATACCATCACAGTGCAGCACAGTGCACTACACGGGACCTAGCACAGGGTAGCAAGGTAATTTTACTAGTTGATACAATATTTTAATACATATTTTTTTCGTGAAAATTCAAAAAGTTATCCCAAACATGCATATTTTTTTTCTTTACTTTTTTAGTCAAAAAGTCAAAAAGTGCACTCATATAGTTCATCTGAAACAACCCATAGTGTACCCCAACACTTGACAATGAAAAAGTGTACTTTTCAAAATTTTGTTGTTTATTTTTTATTTTTTTTTTACTTTTGAGAATGACCTTTTAGCAAAGGAATTGATCCACAAATATTTTTGTACAAAATTTTCACTTTTAAGAGAAAAATAAATAAATAAATAAATAAAAATTCTCTAAAATCCTTATTTATTGTAGTGAAACTAAAACAAAGCTCACTCCAATAAGCACCCCTAAAAAGCTAAACTTTGTTCTTCTACATGAATAAGGTCACGAATGAAGAACTTATAAAAACCATAGAACGAGTAGACTTGAACTCATCTAGAATTTGAATTAAAGAAGTACAATACAGTTTTTTTAAATACATGGAATTCAATCAAAAACTTAGACAACAACTATAAAAAATACCAATAAAAACCGTATAGAGAAGATCAAAACATTGCAGGTGGAGGAGGACCATGATTTTGTCCAGGAAGTGATGAACGGTCGAAAAGGGGTGCGGGAGGTGTTGTGTTTTTATCTCTTCCCCTGAAGCTGATCACTGCTTGCTTTGATTCATATATACGCATTGTAGTGTCGCTTCTTCCATGACATGTTTGAGAAGCAAGCACCACCACTCCCAAAACCAACACAACCATGATTGTATGCAAACGAGCCTCCATTTGTTTGGTTTGTGATTAAAGAGAGGTTTAGAATATGCATAGCCTAACTATGTATGGTGCCATTTATACACAAAGAGAAAAAGCTGAGAATTTTATTAACAAGAATGTGTTGCTACCAATTACTTGATGTGTTGTGGGGTCTATACGTAAAATAAATTTAGACTATATATTGATATTTTCAAATAAAATTCTAAATATGTAATATTACCAATATGAAAAATGACACCAAACTTTCAAGAATGCACAATTTTTTGTCTAAATCTTTCCGTTTGTCTGACCTCATGTATTCGGCTTTGATTGGAATGTTTGGTTTTGGCTAAAATAACTAATAAAGATCCCCAAAAAAAAATAAAAATAAATTAAAATGACTAATAAAACCAAATGTCACATCTTACAAATCGATCAATCACTTTTTTTTCTCACAACCATTTATTCAATTACGAAAAAAATCACAAATCATTCCAAACAAATAATTTTTTTCATCTCATAAAATAGTTAAAAAATCACTATAATAGTTAAGTTCCCAAATGAGAACTTAGTTGTACTATTATATCTTGAGATTCGTGCAACCTAAAATCTATCGGAGCTGCTGCAGAGCTCTAATTAGAGCTGCTGCAGTACAGCTCTAATGAGCTGTCCATGAATAAAAAAAAAAAAACAGTGAAATAAAAGACAAAAAAAGAGAAGGAAAAAGACAAATTAGAGCTCCATTAGAGCTCTTTTTTTAGAGGTCTAAATCATTTTTCAAAATCTATATCATATCGTGTGGTAAAAAGTACATTGGAGCAGAAGATCCCAAGATCCATGGTGGTGGAGTTTTAATGACATAAGAATATAAATAAAAAAAATTAATGACATTAAGTCTCTATTTGTTTTGAAGTAAAACATTTTATACCAAAAAAATATTTTACATGTAAAATAATTTTATACAAAATATAATTTTTCTTTCTATTTTTTGGTGTTTGGCATTTAATACTCAGATTACCTGCATCTTACTAAGAATCACATGAAAAGTTTCAGTTTCAGCACCCCAGGGGATGGTTGCATGTCGGTGGCTGTGAGTCGAGCAAGCCAAAAACGACTTACCGAATTATAAAAGGAAAGTGTGTTAAAAAAAAGAATTATAAAAGGAAAGTTATTTTTGGGCTTTTAACAAAAGTTATTTTCATAAAAAAAATATTTTATTTCCTTTACAATTAACCAAACAATGAAAAATAAGTAAAATATTTTTATGTCGAAATAAATGGAGCCCAAGAGAAAGAAGGAAAAACAAATAAAAAAAATAAAAAATTAAGCCCTTCATTTTTGTGTCCATCAAATTTGTGTTTAAAAAAATAAAGGGACATTTACATACAAGTCCCAATTCATGAACTTGTACTCCTTTAAGTCTTAATTAAGATTTTTTAAACGTTCAAGTTCATTAAATTTTTAATAGTCGAAATTGTCTTTTAAACAATGATCCAAAACTGGAAAAAAAAATACTTTTAAAATAAATAAAAAATTGATAATGTTCTCAGTTTTAAAACTGAAATAAAATAATAATATTATCAGTTTTATTAGATAGTTGAATCCAAGTAATAAGTAGAAGGACAAAAACGTTTAATGTCATGATTTTTTTTTTATCAGTTAGTGAAACAATTATTTGGAACATTATTATGCAAAATTGATAATATTCTTAGTTTTTAAAAACTGAGAAAAACTGATAATATTCTCAGTTTTACTAAATACAACTTATTGGTTCAAAAAATCTTAGATAGAACTTGAACTGCAATAGCTTTCGTAAATGGAACTTTGAGGCAATCAATTCAAAATTAAACAATAAACATAGTTTCAACATTAATTGTCTATTTTTTTATTTTTTTATTTTTTATAGATAAAGCTAATAAAATTAAGTAGTTACAATTATCAGATTCAACTGAATTTTGAATATATAGAAATTTAAAAAATAAATAATGTAAATTATCAAAATAAAATTTATAATGAGCCTCACAAATTCAATTATATTAGATTAGACTTCTCTCCAATTAAAGACAAACCAGAACCATTCATAAATTAGAATATAAGGCATTTTGTAACACTACATTATTCAAGGACTGGGTAGCTAGCAACTTGTTGATTAGCCTTTAGTGTATATTTCGTGGAAAATGCACATCCAAATTGGATCACGTGTAAACAAACAAGATTCAATATGAAATGGCACATATTTTTAATCCTCAGTTTATTCATCGAGTCAACTTGTCATCTCCACTTGGCACATATTTTGGGTTTGCAGTGGATGGTTTGGTGTGAAAGGAGATCTGGATTTGGTGGTTGGAGTTAAGTTCTTCTTAACTTTCTTTTGTTTCTGGTTTTTTTGTTTTCTTGTCTTAAATATCATGAGGCCGAAGGATTGGTTAGATGGTTGTGAGTAGCAGTAGTAGGGATAGTTTGTACTTTCTTGAATCTCTCTCGAAGCTTGTTATCTTTCTGTACCTCTAATTTCATGTTTTTTAATGAAAATTTTCTTTGCTGATAAAAAAATAAATAAATAAAAAATAAAAAATAAAAATTGTCATCTCCACTTGGTTGGTAGTTGTTGGGCAGTTTTAAATGTATCTCAATAATTTGATTAAGCAACTCACTTCTTAAACATTTTAACCATAAATTTTGAATTTTTTTTTTTTTTTTTGTCGACGAAAGTCAGTTATTAATTATTAAATTAACACCGATAAGCGTTACTCTCTACCCTTGCATGCTTGCCTCTTAATTTAATTTCTCCTTTAAAAAGAGTTAAACTTATGACCTCTCCCTTGACACTAAACTCTTATGAGAGTTATAATAACCAATTAGGCTAAACCTAATTGGTTGAGTTTTATTTATTTTTATTAAACATCTTAATTAATTTTGATTTTACCCCTCCTCACCCACTTCTTGTTGGGACTACCTTCACCACTTGCAATAACTTCCCCTTCTTGCCACCCCCTCTGCAACTCTGCCATTGTCTTCCAAAATCTACAACCCCCTATCGTTTCTTTTTTTTTTCTTCTTCTTCTTCTTCTTCTCAGCAACCCTTCCTCCACCAACGACTCCCACCTGCCATTCCTTCTCTTATCTTCTCCTCATCCTCCTTCTTCCTCCTCCTTTTACTTTACACAACTATGTATTATAGTGGTGAGGATGAAGATCACAAAAGTAAATGGTTTAAAAATAAAGAATTAAGTAGCTAGTATATAGTGATTCAATAGAACTATCTAGTTACTATGCACAACTATTTTAGCTACTATTTTAACTATTTTGCTGGAAGAATTTTCCTTTAATTTGGCTACCTATTTTAGCTAAACTGATAATTTAATTTAACTAGTTTGATGTAGAGTCATAAGCAATGCAATGGGCTCGTGAACTTGGAATTCCAGCCGAGTCGGGGTGGCAAGTTAGGCATAAATCATGTTTCTACTTTCTATACCATTCTCCATTTTATTTTTTCTATTCTTACATTTTGGTGATTTATGTGACGAGTATAAAATACAAGATAAAATAGGGAGTGGGAAGGATAATCTATGCTCTAGAAGTTGGCCCCAATAGGTTGTATCTTTAACTTGAATAGTTGTGATCTAAATTGATTGCGCATTCTCCACGAAATAGGTACTAAAGCCGAATCAACAAATTGATTAATAATTTAAATGAGTTGACTTATTAAAAAATATATATTAATTTAGAAATTAATTGGAATAACCAATGTGAACAATGGAAACGATCTATCTTTTGAGAAAAGTAATAGAAAAGTATAGAGACAAAAAAAAAAAAAAAAAAAAAGGAAAAAAAAAGACATTTATATAGTTTTTATGGATTTTGAGAAAGCTTATGATAGAGTGTATCGGAATATAATCTAGTGGGTGTTAGAAAAGAAAATGTGGCAAAAGGTTACATTGATATGATTAGGGACATGTATGAAGGTATGGTGACCACTATTAAATTGTCTGCTAGAGAGGCAAGTGAATTTTCAATTATTATGGGATTACACCAAGGATCAACCTTATCTCCTTATCTTTTTGCTTTAGTTATGAATGAGTTAACAATAAATATGCAAGATAATGTATCACGGTATATGCTTTTTTACAGATAATATCGTGTGGGTGGATGAGACTAGAGACGAAGTTAACACTAATAGTTGGAGATTTGAAGAGAAGCACTTGAATCTAAAGGATGTAGGATAACCAGAACTAAAATAGACTACGTGAAGTTTAATATTAGTAACAGTAACAATAGTAGCAGAGGAAAAGTGAAGATTGGGAACCAAAAATTACCTAAGAGTGAACATTTTTGTTATTTAGGATCAATTATCATAACGGCTGGAGAGATTAAAGCGAATGTGGCCCATAAAATTAAGGTGAGATGGCTTATGTGAATGAGTGCATTTGTGGTACTGTGCGATAAACGAGTACCAACTAGACTAAAAGGAAAGTTCTACAGGATGGCTATTAGACCAGGGATATTGTATGGAACGGAATGTTAGGCAACTAAGAAACAACATGTAGATAAGATGAGTGTCGCTAAGATAAGGATACTAAGGTAAATGTGTGGCAAAACTAGAAAATACAGAGTTAAAAAAACGAGTATATTCGTGAATGGGTAAAAATAGTATTGATAGAAAATAAGTTGAGAGAGAATTGTGACGCCCCAAAATTTGAGGACATCATAATAAAGTTTAAAACTTAAAATCAATTTTCTTAATTAAGAATCTTCATCAATGTTGCCACCAAATTTACCATCATCCATTTTGATTTACAACACAGAAACTGAAAGTTCTTAAATTACAACTCCAATCAAACTTAAAACTTTGTCTTAGTACATGAAAGAAAAACACAAATAAAAAAGAAAAAGAAAAAAGAAAAGAAAACTAGAAAAAAACTCGAAAATTAGAAAAAGGGTTCATGAAACTTTGGCACGCTTCAAGGTAACGAGAGCTGAATGTTGCCTTCCAACACGTCGGTGTTTCCTTCAGTTTCTTCAATACCTAGCATAAAACGCTAGGGCAACGGGAATGCCATTGAACAACGAGCTCAATAAGATACTACAACCCGAAAATACCCACCCCGATAATAATACTCACAATTAATGAATATTGTGTAGTAACAGAATAACAAGCAACATTTAATAAGCATAACAAGAATGCTATCAATTGAAGTAATAACAATAGATAAAAAGAACAATGGCAAGCGGAAGCAGTATCTCATTATAAGGAAAAATGCCAACTTTTCTTTTAAATCCACATAGTTTAATTTATCAGATAAGTGCAAGTAACTCCCCGCGGAGCACTATTTCCACTCAACTGCTAAACAATGGCCATGGGTAATTCTGAAATGTTACTTGCTGTAACTACCAATGATGCCCATGCACCTGGGTTACGTACTCGAGTCGCGACATCATGGTTTGGCCCAAGGGAACGGTCTATGTTGTGACACCCACACCACCAACCTTATATCGTCTATACCGATAAAAGCCGAAATACCTTCCCATGCCATGTTAGGATTCGCAACTCACTTGTGCAAGACTCTAAACTGAGCTCACCCCACCACTTTTAAACTTTAATGCATCGATTTAATTTCGTGTTTCTTTACTTCGTCGAATTCACATTTTGATGCATGTGGGAGTTTTAATTTGAAAACCACAGTGACATAATGTTTATATAGCACAACATAATCATGCATGGCAACCAAAATAAATACGATTGATTGTCTTAGGAATCATCACAAAATTTCTTAGGAATTCACACACTTATTCTTTTAGCACTGTATGGTCAAAAAAAATATGAAACACATACCAAACGAAGTTCAACCATTACAACATTTTAACTGGTGCTAGTTCATCGAGTTAGGAAAATATTTCAACAAGACTACTAGGGCTAAAAACGATTTTAAAATGGAGAAATAAAATTTGGAAGAAAACTGGTTTTTCTGGGATAGTGAGTTACAGTAACTTTCAGCACAGGTGATCTGTGTTTGGAAAAAAAAAAGGGGGGGGGAGGGGGCCACAAACGGTGTCAAAAAAAAAAGTATGGTCAGAACGGCTTGATAGATATTTGAGTTTAGAACATTTTTTCAGGGAGTTTGAAGACTGAAAACTAATGGAAGAAGGTCAAAAAAGTTTTCTAAGAAAACTGGACAGATTCTGTCGCGTTTTAGTAAAACTACAATTTCTCCTTTTAGACTTATCCATTTTTTGTGAAATTGTTGGCAAATGTAAGATAACTCTTTTATCTAACTTTCCCACGTGGTCGTGTAGAAAAATACCATTTTCAAAGAAAATGGGACCTGCTTGAAGTCATTGTTTCTGTTGTGTTGTGAACAACACTTAGGACATATATTTATTTCGGTAAGAGAACAGTGTCCAATGATTTTATAAAAATTTACACATGTATAGAACACCTATATATACTCCCAATACCAACAGATTTTTGACATAAGTTGTTTTCAATTTATTAAAGCATTTTACCTCTGATAAAATCTGAAACAGTGAAGGAAATATAAGTTTTGAGTAACCCTATCTCATTTTACCCCCATGCAAGATTATTTCAAACAATGGAGAATATTTGAGCGCATAAGAAGATAAAATCAGTAGCTAAACCATCTAATCTATGCTTGCAAGAAGGATAGAAATCATATAATCATAAGATTATTATTCTATCAAAATGTAAACATGTATTGAGCTATTCTTGCTATGTGTGTATTAACAATGCACACTCTTACATATTTTTAATAAATAGATTCAGTTAAAAAATATCTAAGGGAGGATAGAGGTTGAGTATTCTTACCTCAAGAGCTTTTTACAAACTATTCTCAAAATTTGTTTTGAAATGGTGACCACCAAGCGCCCTTTCCTCTTCCTCTCTTTTTCTTTTCTTTTTCTCCTCTCTTTTCTTTCTTTTCTACTCTTTCTCTCTTTGTTTCTCTTTGCTCAGTCGTGGAAAATAAAATGGGCTGAATAGTGTTCTATATGTAGGAGTTTGGAGGCAATTTTATTTTTATTTTTATTTTTCCTCTTGGCTTGGGAATTATTATCTACAACATAGGCCTAGAGTGTAAAGGCTCGCATGCCTTAGCATGCATTGGCATGCCTCCAGTAGCCTTCTTGGGAAGGTAGCGGCCAGATTCCTCTGCCCAAAATCTGACTTTGCATTTTATTTATTTTTTGATTGTGTGGCGAAAATAAAAATCAATGTATATATATAACCTAGTCACTAGATGTTTTACTCCCTACAATACTTTGATTAATTTAGTTACTATTGTTTAAAAGTTTCCACAACTATATTTAGATATAGAAATTTAATCACATAAAGATAAATAAATTTATTTATAGGAGTGTAATATTGGTATCAATCATGACGCTATTAACATTTATTTTAATAGTTTAATAATCACTATTAATTGACTTAATATTATTATTAACAAACTAAATAGTTGTCTAAAAATTCAGGTTCTTAAATAATTTCGTCCTCGAAATTTTAACGCGTACCTTTATCTTCGAACAGTTGAGGGTAGTTGGCTCGTATTGCATCCTCCCTTTCCCAAGTAGACTTCTCCACTTCTCGATGTTGCTACAATACTTGCACCAAGTGGATGACTTTGCCTCTCAAGTTCTTTTCTCGTCGATCCATAATCTTTATAAGCCTTTCCTCACAGCTTGCATCTTCATTGAGATCAATCTCTCTCCAATCAATAACATAGAAAGGGTGTGGCTCATATTTTTGTGACATTGAGATGTGAAAAACATTGTGCACCGCTGCGAGCTGTGGTAGTAGTGCTAGACGGTATGCCACCTCTCCTACCTTGCTCAAAATTTCAAAGGGTCCCACATAATGAGGTGCAAGTTTTTCTTTCCTTCCAAATCGTGTAGTAATACCTTGACGAGGTCGAACTTTGAGAAAAATATGATCCCCTACCTCAATCGTTAAGGGTCATCTCCTTTGATCCGCATAGTTCTTTTGTCAACTTTGGGTTGTGATTAGCCGTTGTCTGATCAATTTTATCTTCTCTGTGGTCTCTTGAACCAAGTCTGGTCCAAATAAGGTTGCTTCCCCTACTTCAGTCCAACAGACTGGTGACTGGCAAGGTTGTCCGTAAAGTGCTTCATATGGTGCCATTTTAATACTGGCTTCGAAATTACTTCAGTCCAACAGACTGGTGACTAATAAGGTCATCCATAAAGTGCTTCATATGGTGCCATTTTAATACTGGCTTTGAAACTGTTGTTGTAAGCAAACTCAACGAGAAGTAGGTGTTTCTCCCAACTTCCCTTAAAATCCATAACGCAAGCTCAAAGCATATCCTCCAAGGTTTGTATCGTCTTTTCAGAATGCCCATCTGTTTGTGGGTGAAATGTCGTGCTAAAGCATAGGTTCGTTCCTATTGTCTTCTGCAAGCTCTGCCAAAATTGAGAAGTGAATCGAGGATCACGATTAGACACGATGCTAATTGGTACTCTATGTAATCTGATCACTTCTTTGATGAACAATCTACTGAGTGAGTCTAACTGTAATAACCCGGCCCTCGTATGTGATTGTGTGGTATATTTTAGTCTGTTATTCTGAGCCTTCAAATACTTAATGTGAATTTTTAAGCAAAATTAAATTTAGGTACATAAATGTTATGAATCTAATATGTATCTGTTGGGCAATGAGTGTATCTGTCACATTTAGAATGGGTAAATCAGAAATTGAGAGTCTTAGAGACTTGGTAATCTGAAACAGACTTTATATTTGGAAACAGCATAATTTTTAGGTAATAATAAGCATGTTTGCAGAAATTTGATTCGGGAATGATTAAACGATTGGATTTTGTCTTATTCACTCTTTGTGGCTATCTATATATGTGTGTGTTCTTGCCATGCGACAAAGCAAAAACTTCCTAACTCAAAACATAAGAGTTAAAGAGTAGAGGGAGAAAGTTTTCAAGAAGGTTGGAATTTAAACTTAAGGTATGTAAATGTTTGCCTAATTTACTTCTACAACTCTTCTTGTCATAAGTTATGTGAGATATTTCCATAATCATGTTACCTAAGTGTTGGAATTGTGGTGTTGTGTGTGTAAGAAATGAGATGGCAAGATAACCTCACTCTTGTATGTCCTAACTCAATTTAAAGTATCTATGAAAAGCCTTGCTCTATTCCTTCAATTGATTCATTTGAATTCAAGTATGTGGCATAGCTTTGTGTGTGTGTGTTTATATGTGTGTTAAGTTAAGAATCATGTGGAATAGAGTATGTTTATGAGTTGTGGATTCATGATCTAACTTGTAATCTAATAAAGTATGTATTTTGATGCTTATGCACATACATTTGGACCTTTATATTGGTAATTTATAGTTGAATTTTGAGGCTTTAGACATGTCTATGCAAGGAGGAAATTATGCAGAATTTTCGGACTTTTTGAGCAGAATCGCCGCACGTGCGGGAACCCCAGCCGCATGTGCGGGAGTCATGGCCGCACGTGCGGAGAAAATGGCAAAATTTGGCCTGGAACACTGCTAAAAAAGCACGTGCGGGGCCTTAATGCCACACGTGTGGGAGGTCTTGCCGCACGTGCGGGGATCCTAGCCGCACGTGCGGCCCGAGCTGGAAAAGATGAAATGCTCCGTTTTGCGTGTTGGATTCTCTAATGTTGTCAAAACCTGCAATTTATGTTGTTTTAATGTTCGTTAATTCAATCAAAGTAAATGAACCAAATATTGATTTAACAAGAAAATGAAGAACTAATGTGATTCTTCTTTATGTGTTTAGGAAACACTTCAAGGGGAACTAGTGCATCGCCGCAACACAGTGAGTAATAGTACCAACGATGTACTTTAATCATAATGCTTATGTTTGATGTCAACGTTATGTTTAATGAATACACTACTTGGAGATGTTATGTTGTGATGGAATTAAGAAACAATGTGGAATTGTGGAAACATCGAAGGAATTTGTGAACTATGAATATATGAGGCCGAGGGCCTTTTGTGAACTATGAATATATGAGGCCGAGGGCCTTTTGTGAACTATCACTTTATGAGGCCGAGGGCCTTTTGTGAAGTAACGAATTTATGAGGCCAAGGGCCATTTTGTGACTTTATGAACTTATATGGCTGAGTACCACTTTGGAAGTTGTGAACCTATAAGGTCAAGAACCAAAATGTGAATATGTGATCTCAATAGGCCAAGGGCCAATCTGTGAATTGTGAACCACCAAGATTGTTTGAACATTTATACAGAATCAAACTAACCACGTGATTTCTACGTTTAGTTACGCTTTGAAATGCCCTGTCATTTAAAATGAATATCGATGCACTCATGTACTATTGTTCACTGAGCCTGGCTTACTCTATGTCATGTTTGTTTCTGTAGGTAGCCAACCTAGAGGTCGGCCCTATTCCTAATACTATCACACTGCCTAAGCACAACCAAGCACCTGGTCGAAGCCGTATTTTTGTGATGTCTTGCTAGATAATGGCTTGTTTTTAGTTATTGACTTAGAATCAAATGTATGTAAGCTTTTGTTATATGCCCAACTTTGGGGCTAGCTTTGTATATGTTATGTATGTAACTAGAGTTCAAATATGTGTTTTGTTAGCTCCATTCGTCTTGTACAGTGACTGTGATCCTGGCATGGTAATAGAAGCTCAATGGATGTCTTACTTTCTTTTATACTATCATATGAATCTATGCTTCCGGTCAGGCCCCAGGTTACATAACAGGTTATGTGTCTATTTCTGTGTAGGTCATGCCCAAACTTCTAGGGGCAGGTTTGGGGCGTGACAAGTGGTATCAGAGCACGAGTTGCTATCTCACACACGGGTCCATTGAGCTTAGGGTGTCTAGAAAAGCTTCAGGCATTTGCATGACATCTTGAAAGTATATGAAAGAGTGATGGCAATGTTAGGTGTACTCTGATAATGCTAACAATTTTGAATTATGTCTATTGTATATAAATGACTGTTGTGCAGAAATGGTAAGAACAAGGACGGAAGATTCGGAAGATGCTACCTCGGCACGGTTGGACCGAATGGAAAAGATGATTATGGAAATGGCGGAGACCATAAGGCAACAGCAGCAACAACCACAAGAACAACCACCACCACCACCACCACCGGTACCTCCACCAGCTGTACCAGATTTTCATGCTGAAGACTGAACCATCACCCTTACTAAAGAGTTTAAAAAGATGAAACCGCCAGTCTTCAAAGGAGGTATAGAACCAATGAAAGCTGAAGCATAGGTGTTGGGAATCGAGAAACTATTCGAAGTTTTCCCTTGTACAGAAGCTCAAAAAGTACAATTGGCTGCTTTCACTCTTGAGGATGAGGCTCGGAGGTGGTGGATGCTTACAAGGACCATACACCCAGGATTAACATGGGATAGATTTCTAGAATTGTTCTACGACAAATATTTTCCCCAAAGCATGCGAGATAAGAAGGTGACAGAATTTGAAACTCTTAGACAAGGAAGTAAGACCATTGCAGAATACGAAGCTCAATTTGCAAAACTAGCTTGGTTTGCGCCTCATATGGTGGATACGGATTATAAGAAGGCACGGAAGTTTGAAGGGGGCTTACGGGGTGCTATCCTAGACCGGGTCAATATGTTAAAGCTACCTACTTATGTTGATGTGCTAGAAAGGGCCATTATAGTAGAAGGAAATCTCGCCACCCAGAATCGGATTTCTGAGTGGAAAGGGAAGAGGCAGAACAATCAATGGTCAAAGGGATCAGTTATCTCACCAAACAAAAAGCATAATTCAGGGAACTCCAGCACCACCATCTCTACTTACAATTCCACTCCGGTGTGTCCAGATTGTGGAAGGCAGCATCGAGGGACTTGCCATTGGAAGACTGGAGCTTGTTTCAAGTGTGGTAAAACGGGCCATTTGGTAAGGGATTGTCCACAGTGGACTCAACAAAAGGGCACTAGGACTGCTACAAGTTCCGCGGGGTCTACACCAACCCCCAACACAAAGGCAGCTGCTAAACCTACTAATAATAAAGACACTACAAGGCAAGGTAGGGTGTTCGCATTGGTTCCAAGAGATGTACAGAATGCGGCTACAGTAGTGTCAGGTACATTTATTGTTCATGGCCATCATGCTCATGTATTGTTTGATTCTGGCTCCACTCACTCTTTTGTGTCAAAACTATTCGCTCCTAATTTAGATAAAACTGAAGAAAACTTGTCTTATATGTTGTGTGTGTCTTCCCCTTTGGGAGACTCTATGATATGTGCTACTATATACTTAGCTTGTGAACTTCAACTTGGAGATATTCGGGTGTATGCCAATTTGCTACCTCTCGACATGACCTACTTTGATGTTATTCTGGGAATGGATTGGCTGAGTGATTATGGGGCAACTATAAACTGCTTGACTAAACAAGTCAATTTCCACCTTCCGGGCATCCAAAGTCTATTGTTCAGGGACAGGGAGTGACTTCGCCACCTTATCTGATTTCTGCAGTCAAGGCTTGTAAACTACTTCAGAAAGGGTGTCAGGGGTATTTCTGTAGTATTTTGGAGGGACAAGTGATGAATGGGGATATCGATATGATTCCCGTTGTTCGTGAATTTCTGGATGTCTTTCCCGAAGAATTGCCAGGGCAACTGATAGACCGCGAGATTGAGTTTATAGTTGATGTGGCGCCGGGAACTCAACCTATTTCCAAAACTCCGTATAGGATGTCGCCAGCTGAAATGAAAGAGTTAAAGATTCAATTACAGGACCTACTTGATAAGGGATTTATCCGTCCGAGTGTATCTCCTTGGGGTGCGCCGGTTTTATTTGTGAAAAGGAAGGATGGTACACTTCGACTATGCATTGACTATAGGGAACTTAATAAGGTAACAATAAAAAACAAGTACCCCTTGCCACAGATTGACGATTTATTTGACCAGTTACAAGGGGCACAAGTTTTCTCAAAAATTGATCTACGGTTTGGATACCATCAATTGAAGGTTAAAGCTGATGATATGGAAAAGACAGCTTTTTGCACACGGTACGGCCATTACGAATTTCTAGTTATGCCCTTCGGAGTTACTAACGCATCGGCAGCATTTATGGATCTAATGAATCGTGTCTTTAAGCCTTACCTGGACGAGTTTGTGGTGGTCTTTATCGATGATATTCTCATCTACTCAAAGAGTGCAGAGGCTCATGAGGATCATCTCCGTTTAATCCTTCAAACACTTCGGGAGAACAAATTGTATGCAAAGCTTAAGAAATGTGAATTCTGGCTACAGGAGGTGGCATTTCTAGGGCATGTAGTAACAAAGGAAGGAGTCTCCGTTGATCCGCACAAAATTGAGGCGATTGTGAATTCGCCAACTCCTACCAATGTAACTGAGGTGCGTAGTTTCATGGGATTAGCCGGATATTACAGGAGGTTTGTTCAAAATTTTTCCAAAATCGCTGTGTCGCTTACACAATTGACTCGAAGGGAAGTGGTATTTGAATGGTCAGAAGAGCGGGAATCTGCGTTCCAGGAGTTGAAAACAAAGTTGACTACAGCACCAGTTCTGGCCTTACCATCCGGTACTGAAGGGTTTGTCATTTACAGTGATGCTTCGCACAAAGGGCTCGGTTGTGTACTTATGCAAAATGGACGAGTTATCGCTTATGCCTCTCGACAATTAAAACCTCACGAGAAGAATTATCCCACACACGACCTTGAGCTAGCGGCAGTAGTTTTTGCTTTTAAGATATGGCGGCACTATCTCTATGGCACAACTTACGAAGTCTACACTGATCACAAAAGTCTCAAGTACCTCTTTACCCAGAAGGAATTGAATATGCGACAGCGGCGATGGTTAGAGTTGATTAAAGATTATGACTTACAGATCCATTACCATCCTGGAAAAGCCAACACAGTTGCGGATGCACTTAGTCGGAAGAACATGGGAGATTTGGCAAACCTACTGACGGAGGAAAAGGGGTTGAGGGTTGAATTAGATAAAATGAATGTGAACTTTGTGGTACGTGGACAGGAGGCAGTACAGCAGCAGCTTTGGCTCAACCGACTTTGCTAGAAGAAATCAAGTTACATAAAATGGAGGATGACACTCTAAGAAAGATATGTGATGAAATGGAGACAAAACCAAGACTGGGGTTTAACTTGATGGATACGGTGCTTAAGTTTCAAAACCGAATATGTGTCCCCAATGTGTTGGAGCTTAGACGAAAATTGATGGAAGAAGCGCATGCCTCGAGATTCTCAATACACCCGGGAAGTACTAAAATGTACCGGGATTTGAAGCAAAATTTTTGGTGGCCAAGTATGAAAAAAGAGATTGCAGAATTCGTTTCAAAGTGCTTACAATGCCAGCAAATAAAAGCAGAACATCAAAGACCAGCAGGCTTACTACAACCCCTTCCAATTCCGGAATGGAAGTGGGAACATCTGACCATGGATTTCGTTGTGGGGTTACCACGAACTCCTCGAGGCATGAATTCGATATGGGTCATTGTAGACCGGCTAACAAAGTTTGCTCACTTTTTGCCAGTCAAAACTCAATATAATGCCGATAAGCTTGTAGTGATTTATGTAAACGAAATTGTAAGGCTTCACGGTGTTCCGGTTTCAATTGTGTCAGATAGGGATCCCAAATTTGTTTCGAGATTTTGGCAAAGTCTGCAGGAAGCTATGGGTACGGAACTTAAGTTCAGCACAGCCTTTCACCCTCAGACTGACGGTCAATCCGAGAGAACGATACAGACTCTAGAAGATATGCTCCGAATGTGTGTACTAGACTTTCAAGAAAGCTGGGAAACACATCTACCGTTGATAGAGTTTGCATACAACAATAGTTACCATTCGAGTATTGAGATGGCACCTTATGAGGCCCTATATGGAAGACCGTGTCGTTCCCCCGTATGTTGGACTGAAGTTGGAGATAAAGCATTGCTAGGACCTAAAATTGTGCAATTGACCACCGAAAAGGTTAAACTTATCCGGGAAAGATTGAAAACGGCTCAAAGTAGACAGAAGAGTTATGCGGACAACCGACGAAGGAATTTAGAATTTGAAGTGGATAGTCATGTGTTCGTGAAAGTTACCTCATTGAAAGGACATCCGAGATTTGGAAAAAAGGGTAAGTTAACACCCCGGTATGTTGGTCCCTTTCAAATTCTGGAAAGAGTAGGCCCGGTAGCTTACCGCGTTGCCCTTCCACCAAATATGAGCCAAGTACATAATGTGTTCCATGTCTCTATGCTCCGAGGATACTTACCAGATCCATCTCATATCATAGATTACCACCAAATTGTGTTGGATGATAAGCTAAGCTATGAAGAGAAACCACTTCGAATTTTGGATCGACAAGTGAAGCAGTTACGCAATCGAAAAATTCCAATGGTAAAGGTGGAGTGGCAAGAACATTATGGGACCAAGGCAACTTGGGAAAAAGAGAAGGAAATGCAACATCAAAATCCGTATCTGTTTCCGTTTTGAGGTAAAACAAGTTTGAGGGACCAAACTTATTTAAGGGGGGGAGAGTGTAATAACCCGGCCCTCGTATGTGATTGTGTGGTATATTTTAGTCTGTTATTCTGAGCCTTCAAATACTTAATGTGAATTTTTAAGCAAAATTAAATTTAGGTACATCAATGTTATGAATCTAATATGTATCTGTTGGGCAATGAGTGTATCTGTCACACTTAGAATGGGTAAATCAGAAATTGAGAGTCTTAGAGACTTGGTAATCTGAAACAGACTTTATATTTCAAAACAGCATAATTTTTAGGTAATGATAAGCATGTCTGCAGAAATTTGATTCGGGAATGATTAAACGATTGGATTTTGTCTTATTCACTCTTTGTGGCTATCTATATATGTGTGTGTTCTTGCCATGTGACAAAGCAAAAACTTCCTAACTCAAAACATAAGAGTTGAAGAGTAGAGGGAGAAAGTTTTCAAGAATGTTGGAATTTAAACTTAAGGTATGTAAATGTTTGCCTAATTTACTTCTACAACTCTTCTTGTCATAAGTTATGTGAGATATTTCCATAATCATGTTACCTAAGTGTTGGAATTGTGGTGTTGTGTGTGTAAGAAATGAGATGGCAAGATCACCTCACTCTTGTATGTCCTAACTCAATTTAAAGTATCTATGAAAAGCCTTGCTCTATTCCTTCAATTGATTCATTTGAATTCAAGTATGTGGCATAGCTTTGTCTGTGTGTTTATATGTGTGTTAAGTTAAGAATCATGTGGAATAGAGTATGTTTATGAGTTGTGGATTCATGATCTAACTTGTAATCTAATAAAGTATGTATTTTGATGCTTATGCACATACATTTGGACCTTTATATTGGTAATTTATAGTTGAATTTTGAGGCTTTAGACATGTCTATGCAAGGAGGAAATTATGCAGAATTTTCGGACTTTTTGAGCAGAATCGCCGCACGTGCGGGGCCCAAGGCCGCACGTGCTTAAGTCATGGCCGCACGTGTGGAGAAAATGGCAAAATTTGGCCTGGAACACTGCTAAAAAAGCACGTGCGGGGCCTCAATGCCGCACGTGTGGGAGGTCTTGCCGCACGTGCGGGGATCGTAGCCGCACGTGCGGCCCGAGCTGGAAAAGATGAAATGCTCCATTTTGCGTGTTGGATTCTCTAATGTTGTCAAAACCTGCAATTTATGTTGTTTTAATGTTCGTTAATTCAATCAAAGTAAATGAACCAAATATTGATTTAACAAGAAAATGAAGAACTAATGTGATTCTTCTTTATGTGTTTAGGAAACACTTCAAGGGGAACTAGTGCACCGCCGCAACACAGTGAGTAATAGTACCAACGATGTACTTTAATCATAATGCTTATGTTTGATGTCAACGTTATGTTTAATGAATACACTACTTGGAGATGTTGTGTTGTGATGGAATTAAGAAACAATGTGGAATTGTGGAAACATCGAAGGAATTTGTGAACTATGAATATATGAGGCCGATGGCCTTTTGTGAACTATGAATATATGAGGCCGAGGGCCTTTTGTGAAGTAATGAATTTATGAGGCCAAGGGCCATTTTGTGACGTTATGAACTTATATGGCTGAGTACCACTTTGGAAGTTGTGAACCTATAAGGCCAAGAACCAAAATGTGAATATGTGATCTCAATAGGCCAAGGTCCAATCTGTGAATTGTGAACCACCAAGATTGTTTGAACATTTATACAGAATCAAACTAACCACGTGATTTCTACGTTTAGTTACGCTTTGAAATGCCCTGTCATTTAAAATGAATATCGATGCACGCATGTACTATTGTTCACTGAGCCTGGCTCACTCTATGTCATGTTTGTTTCTATAGGTAGCCAACCTGGAGGTCGGCCCTAATCCTAATACTGTCACACTGCCTAAGCACAACCAAGCACCTGGTCAAAGCCGCATTTTTGTGATATCTTGCTAGATAATGGCTTGTTTTTAGTTATTGACTTAAAATCAAATGTATGTAAGCTTTTGTTATATGCCCAACTTTGGGGCTAGCTTTGTATATGTTATGTATGTAACTAGAGTTCAAATATGTGTTTTGTTAGCTCCATTCGTCTTGTACAGTGACTGTGATCCTGGCATGGTAATAGAAGCTCAATGGATGTCTTACTTTCTTTTATACTATCATATGAATCTATGCTTCCGGTCAGGCCCCAGGTTACATAACAGGTTATGTGTCTATTTCTGTATAGGTCATGCCCAAACTTCTAGGGGCAGGTTTTGGGGCATGACACTAACGTATCTGATGACCCGACAGGTAAGAATTAGGCTATCTTAGTTAGTCAATCCACCACTACTCACACGCCATCATGCCCCTGTGGTAATCGAGACAAACCCGTTACGAAATCCATGTTTATGTGTTCCCATTTCCACTCCAAGATTGGTAAGGGTTGAAGTGTTCCTGCTGGTCTTTGGTGTTCAGCCTTTACTTGTTGATATGTTAGGCATTGAGACACAAACATTGCTACATCCCTTTTCATTTTGCCCCACCAATATTGGTGTTTTAAGTCTTGGTACATCTTAGTACCTCCTGGATGTACTGCGAATACTGAATGATGGAACTCCTTAAGTACCTTTTCCCTTAGTGAGTCATTGCTTGGTACGAACATTTGACCTTGATATTTCATACTCCCATCTGTGTGAATTTCCCAACCAGGCATGGTTTCACTAGATTTCTTTTGTGCCTTGATGAATGCTACCTCCCGATCATACTTTTGTGATTCTAATATCTCACTCAAAATTTTAGGCGTAGCAATCCGAGCACCAAGGTAAGCCTTTTCATCTTGAACCTCCATTTGTACCCCAAATTCATTGAGCATTCTAACCATATTTCATTTTCTAAGTGCTAAAGTAGCAACAATCCTTTTATTCTTGCAACTTAGCACATCTGCCACCACGTTAGCCTTGTTGGGATGATAGGAAAGGGTAAATTGGTAATCCCCGAGATACTCTATCCAGCATCTCTGACGCATGTTCAGGTCCTTTTGGGTGAACAGATACTTCAAGCTTTTGTGATCAGTGAATATCTTAAACTTTTCACCATACAGGTAGTGTCTCCAAATTTTGAGTGCGTAAACTATAGCCGCTAACTCCAAGTCATGAGTGGGATAATTCTTTTTATGGTTCTTTAATTGCTTTGATCCATATGCCACCACCTTGCCATTTTGCGTCAATATGCACCCCATACCTTCTTTGGAAGCATCACAATACACATTGTACCCAACGTCATGTTCTGGTAATATGAGAATAGGGGCACTCGTCAATATTTTCTTGGGTTCTTGGAATGAATTTTCACCAGACTCGTTCCATTCAAACTTAACCCCCTTTTGAGTCAAATGTGTCATTGGTTTGGCCAATTTTGAGAAGTCTTGAATGAATCTTCAATAGTAACCGGCCAATCCAAAGAAACTATGAATCTCAATGTGTTCTTAGGTTGCTTCCATTCTATCACTACTTCTGCTTTAGTTGGGTCCACTGATATTTCCTTTTCAGACACCACGTGACCCAAAAGCTTTACTTCCTCCATCCAGAACTCACGTTTACTAGCCTTAGCATACAGTTGGTTCTCTCTCAAGGTTTGAAGTACTATTCGCAAGTGTTGTTCATGGTCTCCTTCAGACTTGGAATACACCAAAATATCATCAATGAAAACTACCACAAATTGATCTAAGTAAGGCGTGAATATTTTGTTTACTAAGCTTATGAACACGCCTGGTGCATTGGTTAGGCCGAATGGCATCACTACAAACTTATAATGGCCGTAACGGGTTCAAAATGCAATCTTAAGAATATATTCTTCCCGAATACGCAACTGGTGATACCCAAACCCGAGATCTATCTTTGAGAAATACTTTGCCCCTCTAACCTGATCAAAGAGGTCATCAATCCTAGGTAGTCGATACCGATTCTTAATGGTGACTCTATTGAGTTTCGGTAATCAATGCACAACCTAAGTGTCCCATCTTTCTTTTTAGAAAATAAGGCTGGTGCTTCCCACAGGGACGTGCTTGGCCTTGTAAATTCCTTGTCCAATAATTTTTGCAACTGTGTCTTTAGCTCTCTCAATTCAACTGGTGCCATACGATGTGGTGCCATTGAGATCGGTGATGTACCAGGTTGTAGTTCAATGGTAAAGTCTACTTCTCGCTTTGGGGGTAGTCTTAGTAATTCCACTGGGAATACATCAGCATACTCACACATCACACGAGGTAGCCCTAGTTCCAAACGATCCTTGTCTTCCAGAACTAAGCTGGCTAGCCACCCAGCTAGATGATCATGCCACTTTGACTTTCCAAGTGTTAGTGATAGGGAATCTCGTCTATCCCCCTTAAATTGGAATCGTGTTTCGTCATTAGAGTAGGCAGTCACCGTCTTTCGATAGTAATCAATGGTGGCTCTATGGGCTGATACCCAGTTCATTCCTAGGATAACGTCAAAGTTTGACATTTCCATGACTCGTAGGTTGCAAGTTAAACACAAACTAGAGACTCTTAGTTGACATGATTTGCATACGAGATCTACTCGAGTTTGACCACCTAGTGGTGAAGCTACACTCATAGGTGTTTCTAATTGTTCAGGCTCTAATCCCAAAGTTGTAACACATGAAGCAAATATGAAAGAGTGTGATGCCCTAGAATCAAACAAAACTTGTACCCAAGTTGAATCACTGAAGGATTTCCAGTGTCTTTTTTTTTTTTTTTTTGGTTTACGTTGTGGCTTAGAGACTTCTAAGTTGTAAGACTTACACATGGGATCTACTCAGACTGAACTACCTAAATGTGGTTCTACACTCATGACCATTTCTAATTGACCTGACCCCAATCCCAAGATTCACATAGTTGTAGTAGAGAAGAAAGAGTATGACATGGCTGCGACAATAGCATAATTAACACTAGAATTCAAATAGAATTTGAATAGACGGTACAGTCGGATGGCATGATGGTCTTGGACATTTTATAGGGTTAAGTTTATGGAGCTGGTGGCCAAACTAGATATTTGAATTGAAATTGTGTTTGGCCATACACATTTCAAACCAAATACCTAAGATTCTTCACCCTATAAGGATTAAAAGAGTACAACTGGTTTTCAAGAGAACAACATATAAGATACAATAATCAAGGCTCAAAATTTGCTAATTGATCATCTTAAGGCAATACTTTGCCGAATTGGAAAGGTTCAATCCAGATAGAGAAGGGATGATTTTACATCTGACAAATTTGGCGTCAAGCTAGAGGTACAGTTAGGATCAAACAAGGATAGTTACTATGATTAGCATAAAGCTCGCATAAATCATGAGTCACATAACTCTATGACTTCGAACACATGACACTACTCTCAATGAGGTTAAACCTCTTCCTATCGTCCCTAGGTATTCTAACCTAGAGCTCTGATACCATGCTGTGACACCCCAAAATTTGAGGACATCATAATAAGGTTTAAAACTTAAAATCAATTTTCTTAATTAAGAATCCTCATCAATGTTGCCACCAAATTTACCATCATCCATTTTGATTTACAGCGAAAAAATTAAAAGTTCTTAAATTACAACTCCAATCAAACTTAAAGCTTTGTCTTAGTACATGAAAGAAAAACACAAATTAAAAAAAAAAAAGAAAAGTAGAGAAAAACTAGAAAACTTAGAAAAAGGGTTCATGGAACTTTGGCATGCTTCAAGCTAATGAGGGCTGAATGTTGCCTTCCAACACCTTGGTGTTTCCATCGGTTTCTTCGGTACCTGGCATAAAACGCCAGGGCAACGAGAATGCCAATGAGCGACGAGCTCAATAAGATACTACAACCTAAAAATACCCATCCCGATAATAATACTCACAATTAATGAATATTGTGTAATAACAGAATATCAAGCATCATTTAATAAGCATAACATGAATGGTATCAGTTGAAGTAATAACAATAAATAAGAAGAACAATGGCAAGCGGAAGCAGTGTCTCATCATAAGGAAAAATGCCAACTTTTCTTTTGAATCCACATAGATTTAATTTATCAGATAAGTTTAAGTAACTCCCCGCGGAGCACTATTTCCACTCAATTGCTAAACAATGGCCACGAGCAATTTTGACTCTCTATTGGTCAAATATTCAAATGTTACGTGCTGTAACAACCAATGATGCCCACACACCAGGGTTACGTACCCAAGTCGTGGCGTCACGGTCTGCCCTAAGGGAACGGTCTATGTTGTGACACCCGCACCACTTGTACAAGACTCTACCCCACCACTTTTAAACTTTAATGCATCGGTTCAATTTCGTGTTTCTTTACTTCTCCGCATTCACATTTTGATGCATGTGCGAGTTTTAGTTTGAAAACCACAGTGACATAATGTTTATATAGCACAACACAATCATGTATGGCAACCAAAATAAATATGATAGAATGTCTTAGGAATCATCACAAAATTTCTTAGGAGTTCACACACTTATTCTTTCAGCACTATATGGCCAAAAAAAATATGAAACCCATACCAAACGAAGTTCAACCATTATAATATTTTAACTGGTGCTAGTTCATCAAGTTAGGAAAATATTTAGACAAGAATACCAGGGCTAAAAATGATTTTAAAATGGAGAAATAAAATTTAGAAGAAAACTAGTTTTTTTGGGATAGTGAGTTACAGTAACTTCCAGCACAGGTGATCTGTGTTTGAAGAATAAAAAGGGGCCTCAAACGGTGTCAAAAAAAAGGATGGTCAGAACGGCTTGCTGCATATTTGAGTTTAGAACATTTTTTCAAAGAGTTTGAAGATTGAAAACTAATGGAAGAAGGTCAAAAACGTTTTCTAAGAAAACTGGACAGATTCTGTCGCGTTTTAGTAAAACTACAATTTCTCCTTTTAGACTTATCCATTTTTTGTGAAATTGTTGGAAAATGTAATATAACTCTTTTATCTAACTTTCCCATGTGGTCGTGTAGAAAAATACCATTTTCAAAGAAAATGGGATCTGTTTAAAGTCACTGTTTCTGTTGTGTTGTGAACAACACTTAGGACAAATATTTATTTCGGTAAGAGAACGGTGTCTAATGATTTTATAAAAATTTACACATGTATAGAACACCTATATATACTCCCAGTACCAACAGATTTTTGACATAAGTTGTTTTCAATTTATTAAAGCATTTTACCTCTGATAAAATCTGAAACAGTGAAGGAAATATAAGTTTTGAGTAACCCTATCTCATTTTACCCCCATGCAAGATTATTTCAAACAATGGAGAATATTTGAGCGCATAAGAAGATAAAATCAGTAGCTAAACCATCTAATCTATGCTTGCAAGAAGGATAGAAATCATATAATCATAAGATTATTATTCTATCAAAATGTAAACATGTATTGAGCTATTCTTGCTATGTGTGTATTAACAATGCACACTCTTGCATATTTTTAATATATAGATTCAGTTAAAAAATATCTAAGGGAGGA
The DNA here is from genome assembly GCA_030407325.1 of Camellia japonica. Classification (NCBI taxonomy): domain Eukaryota; kingdom Viridiplantae; phylum Streptophyta; class Magnoliopsida; order Ericales; family Theaceae; genus Camellia; species Camellia japonica. The sequence continues at coordinate 78,580,570 of JAPPVO010000032.1, read as the reverse complement.
TAGAGGTTGAGTATTTTTACCTCAAGAGCTTTTTACAAACTATTTTCAAAATTTGTTTTGAAATGGTGACCACCAAGCACCCTTTCCTCTTCCTCTCTTTTTCTTTTCTTTTTCTCCTCTCTTTTCTTTCTTTTCTACTCTTTCTCTCTTTGTTTCTCTTTGCTCAGTCGTGGAAAATAAAATGGGTTGAATAGTGTTCTATATGTAGGAGTTTGAAGGCAATTATTATTATTTATTTTTATTTTATTTTTCCTTTTGGCTTGGGAATTATTATCTACAACGTAGGCCTATAGTGTAAAGGTGTGCATGCCTTAGCATGCATTGGCATGCCTCTAGCAGCCTTTTTGGCACGGTGGGTGCCAGATTCCTCTGCCCAAAATCTGACTTTGCATTTTTTGTTTCTTTTTTTGATTGTGTGTAGAAAATAAAAATCTATGTATATATATAACCTAGTCACTAGATGTTTTGCTCCCTACTATCCTTTGATTAATTTAGTTACTATTTGTTTAAAAGTTTCCACAACTGTATTTAGATATAGAAATTTAATCACATAAAGATAAACAAATTTATTTAAAGGAGTTTAATATTGGTATTAATCATGATGCTATTAACATTTATTTTAATAGTTTAATAATCACTATTAATTGATTTAATATTATCATTAACAAACTAATTAGTTGTCTAAAAATTTAGGTTCTTATAAGAATAGATTAAAATAGTTTGGTCATATAGAATGTAGACCAAGAGAGGCAGTAATGAAGAGATACGATAAAATGACGGTAGATGGAAGTTTTAGGGGAAGTGACATACCTAGATTGACTTGGACTAGTGTAGTAAATAGTGATATTAATCTTCTTAATTGACTAACTAACTAACTGTTGGTAGAGTCAAATGAAAAAGAATGATTCTTGTAACCAAACTCATTTAATGGGACTTAAAATTTGATTTAGTTTGATTTGGTTTAACCAATGTAAAAAGGACCTTGCATTCAATGTAAAAACCAATGTCATTAACATTTGGGTAAATTACACTTTGCCCCCTTGAAGTTTCACCCATTTCCCACTTTGACCCTTTAAATATAACTTTTCTCACTTTGACCCTTCATATTTGCAATCCTTCCCACTTTGGCTCTTTAAGTTTGATTCTTTCCACTTTGACACTTCATGTTTGCAACCCTTCTCACATTGGCCCTTTATGTTTCTAATCCTTCCCACTTTACTCCTAAATTAACTTTCATCCAAAAAACTAACAGAATCTGTCACATCACCAACCTATCAGCTCCATGTATGATGTAAAAAATTCACCAAAGATGCAAAAAATAAAAAATAGAAAACAAAAAAATAAGAATTTTGTTTTTGTCTTTAGTGATTTTTTTTTTTCAAATTTATTCATAAACATTATTATATTATAGATGTATCTAGATTAGATGCACCGAATAAATAAAAACAAATTTAACTAAAAAAAGAAAAAAGTTCACTAAAGATGAAAAAAAAATAAAGTAAACTTTTCATTTCAGAATTGACAATACAGGTGTTTGAGTTAGTATATTTTTATTTTTTTTCGTCTTTAGTAACCTTTTTCTTTTTTTAGTTAAATTTGTTTTTATTTTTTTAGGTGCATATAGCGACCTTGGTTTTTCCTCCTTTATTCATTATATTCCGAACTCGGTTCCGCGATTGGTTGTTGTTGTTTATATCTTGTTTCCGTCCTTAAATTCCTTGTATTTGAGTTTTAGGATGTGTTGGGTAGGTTTGTAACAGGTTGGTTGTGAATTGAAACAAATAGTTGCTGCCCAAAATTTGGCTCCTTCGCTCGAGCGAGGTTTTTTGCGCTCGAGCGAGGCCTAGGTATTTGTTTCTTCGCTCAAGCGAGCTTTCTTACGCTCGAGCGAGAATTGAGAGTCTTCAGGTTTCTTTTCAGACGCAGCTTATGCTCGAGTGAGCTTCTTTGTGCTCGAGCGAGCCTGGCCTGGTGTGTCTCTTCGCTCGAGCGAGAACTCTTGCAGTCGAGCGTGCATCTGCTTCTCTTTTAGACCTGAAGGTTGGTATTCTTCGCTCGAGCTAGCCTTTCTGCGCTCGAGCGAGCGAGCTCTATGTTTTGTGTTTCTTCACTCGAGCAAGAACTCTTGCGCTTGAGCATGCTTCTAGGTCGCAGACCTGAAGCTTCGCATTGTTCGCTTGAACGACGCTTCTTGCGTTCGAGCGGGGTCCTTTTGTGTCTGGTCGCTCGAGCGACCACTTCTTCGCTCGAGCGAGGTTCCAATATATCAGATCGCAGCAGTAGTTCTATACTTCACTTTTTGATCCTCTTTTCATCTCAAACCCTAGATCTGGCAGCCTCTCTCACTAAACACACACTCTCTTTACAAACACACCTAGTTCTAGTGGTTTTCTACCCTAATCTCTTTGTAAGAAAGGTAGAGCTTGGTGTGGGCCTCACTTGGATCCGAAAAAGCTTGTGTTTGGAGCACTTTCAAATTTCTTCATTTTCTCCTTTGAGCTCCTAACTTTGAGGTAAGGATAAACTACTCGTCTTTATGAGTTTGACATGAATTTTAGTCATTTTGATTAAATGGTAAAGTTATGGAAATTTTGGAAAGTTACGGTTTGATTTGAAATATATAAAGAGGGGTTTTCAATTGTTTGAGCTCCATGTATATGTGAGACCTTGGAAAATGGGATTATTGGTGTAAAATTGAGGAAATTGAGCCTTAGGGCTAAAGTTGAGAAAATGGGGAAAATGCCCTAATTAAATGTGATTGATTAATTTGTATAATTAATTTGGGAAAATATGGAAATATGAAATTGAGCTGAAAATCATGAAATTAGGAAATTATGAGATTGAATGGTGTAGTTGGATTGATTAATCACTCACCTATGAAAATGTTGATAATTTATCTATTTGATAAATTTATTATCTGTGTAGAAATAATTGTTTTGGGCTATCGGTGGAGGATAGTCTTAATTGTTGTAGACACTGCATGTTGATTAGGGAAACTGAAACTAATCAACTGGAATATGTCATTGCATATGACGGTTGGAATAACACATTAAATATGTGCATTAAATGATCATTGTATATGATGAAGTGTTTAAATACATTGCATATGTATCTTTGTTTGGAAGGAGATAGGGGATGTACTCTAGGGTTTGGGAGGAGATAAGGGATGTACTTCATTGTTTAGGAGGAGATAGGGGATGGACTCCGTCGATAATTAAGTTGGCCGGAGTGTCTAGGGTAAAAGTCCCGAAACCTTATATATATCTGAATGATGTTGATGAATTGAAGTGTTGTCTTTATGAGTTGTAGTCTCATTTGAAATTGTTGATGATAAAAGTGTTGATAATATGAGTTGTAGTCTCACTTTGATTTGCTTGGATAAATAATGTACTATGTTGTTGATTTGATTGAGATAAAGAAATGGGAATGAATTGAAACACGGTTGTAATTATAAATGGATGTATGGAAATCTATGTTGATTGATTATGGAAAGGAGGTTGAGTTAGTTTCGAATTGTTAAACATTTATCGAATGCTAATGTTTTAGTTATTTCTCATATTATGTTTAGCGTATCTCTACTGGGCTTTGGCTCACCCTATATGGGACATCATTTTCAAGTACAGGTGATATGCTGCCTCCAAGGTCTTAGCTTGGGAGGTTTTGGGAGTTGAAGACTCTTTTGGTTATTTTGTTTTTGTTTGATGTTAAATGTAAATTCAAGCCAAGGGCTTAATGTGTTTAGAGTTAGAACTCTCTTTTGTTGTAACCAAGTGTTGAGTTGGAAAGTTGTAAGCCCGTAGGGCATTTACTTTTGTTGTCAACATGTAATACTTTTTGTAATGAATACTCTAATAAATGAATACATGTTTATTTCTCCTAAGTCTATGGGTATTAGGAATGAATGATTTATGGTTTATTTGAGGGCGTTACAACTTGGTATCAGAGCGTACCGGGTTTGAATACTTTGGGTACGTGGGAAGTAGTTAGTACCACAGTGGGTTTGTCTCGCTTGTTAGAGACTTATGTATGATGTTATGTGCTTATGTGATAACATGTTTATGTGACTATATGTGTATGGGATTTAGTTTCTAGGATGTTGATTGGATCCTTGGGTTTCTAGGAGTCCAGTTGGAAAGGCACTTGATCACTGTCGTTTCTAACTGAAACTCTAGCAACGCCACAGGACGATCATTATCCGAAAATGAAATTCGTAAGTGCTTATGTGATCATGTGCTTACGTGGAGTGAATTACAGTTGTCCAATGTATTAGGACGCGAATGAACATGTAGAGTGGGGTGAAAACCCTCTGGCCCCGAGGTGGGTACTTTGTAGGTTGTGAGGTGGCTCCGGATGTGCCGGTAAAGGGTGTGGCTATTTTCGGTGTGGCGGTGACTATACCAACATCGGAGGTCCTCGCAGCTGCGTTGCTACTCGTAGCCGCATTTGAACTGCGTGTAAAAGCCCTCTTGGGCTACTCCTTTTTATGGTCAATCAGACCCTGTTTCATCGCATCTTCTATCTGTACCCCTATCTCATGAAGGTCGGCAAATGTAGGGAGGGGTAAGACAATCATCTTCTGCAGCAGCTTCAGTTGCAGATTACGAACGACCATTCTTATCTGGTCCTTCTCAGTTGGCCTGGTGGTCATCATGGAGGCCTTGGCCTTCCTCCGAGTGATGAAGTCGGAGAAGCCCTCCTTCGGCTCTTGTCGAGTAGCCTCGAGCTCATGAGTTGTGACCTTGATTTGAGTGTTATAAGAATATTAGGCAATGAAGGCCTTGGCCATCTCTTCCCAGCTCCTTTTCACAGAATCCTCCAGTTTAGCATACTAGATGGCTGCGATACCCGACAAGGTCCAACCGAAAAAGGATAGCTTTTGTAGTCTAGTCAGGTCCATCGGCTGCAAAATATCTGAAAATAGCCGTAGGTGGACCATGGGATCACCCGAACCGTCGAGGTGGTCTATGTGTGGCATTTTAAACCTATCCGACAATGTTACCACCGAATCTGTATAGTCGTCCTCTATATCTGGGATCGAATTGACTCCCTGAGCTCATTTGAACAGCTTTTCAAGCTTGCTTACTTTCAAAGCAGTAGGATTGACCTCAAACTCGAACGGTGCGTCTATTAGGTAGGCCGGTGCTTTGAAAGTCTGAGGTATGGGGACTGGCCCTGCTGGAGTGTCCGTATTCTTTTGAACATTAGTTGTATCCCCAAATATTGGAACCCTAGGTGGGGGTGGGTGTGAAGCAGAAGCTACTGCTTGCTATGGTTGTTGTTGTTGTTGCTGTTGAAACCTAGAAATCAGTTCAGCTTGTTGGGCTACAACCTCTGTTTGGCGAGCGGTAACCTTCGCTTGGCGAGCAACGTCCCGCTGCATAGCCTCGATGGTTTGTTGGAGTTGACACATCATATCCTCCATACTGTCTGAGGGGTGCTGATCTATCTGAACAGGTATATACTCTCTTTCTGAGGTAGAAGCAGAAAACTTGGCTCAACTATGCACATGTGACGTAGATAGTGACCGCTGAATTGGCGACTATTGAACCGGTGATCTATGCCTGACTATCCTCCGTCTCGTAACCGGGGGTAGTGAAGAAAACACTGGTTGTCCTCCAATAAGATCCTCAGATCGGTAAATCCTCCTAACTCTGGTCCAGAGTGCTCGGGGGGTGTCTGCCTCATCGGAAGTAGTTGTGAAATACTACCTTGCAAAAAGAAAAATAAAGCCAAAAGGAAACAACAATCAGCAAACGCACAGCACCTTGGCTTAGATAAGGACAACACAAAGTTGAAATCATAAGCTGGACAATCTGCACTCAAACACTGATTTCTGCCCCCAAATTTCTACCTGAAAACTGATATCCTCAAACTGATACCCAGACTTGCAACTGATACATACATTCCTGTAGGGACACACCCTAACAGCACATATCAAGCAAGTGAGAGCCAAAACACCCCTATGGTGGGGTACGGTTACCCTGTCGTAGTTTCGTCAAGAACTAGGGGTTCACTACGCACACATGCGGTTTCAAACAATCCTGCATTCGAGTAAGCAACCTGTCGTAGTTTGGAATTGGTCAAAAAGGGTGCCTTAGCAAGACCACCTAATACACCTCTCGTTTCTAACACCGAGAAGTGAAAGGAGGATCAAACGGTATAACAGTAGTCCAGATCCAAGGTTTGTGTTCCCATCGTGGCAGAGCCCTCAACCAGTCAGCCTTATGGCACACTTTTCCAAGCAAGCCTCCAGCAAACCACTTAGGAATAACAGATGGCAAACACTGTGACTTAGGCGCACCTATGCAAATGCAATGCAAAAAAACACATAAATGTAGATAAAACAACATATCATGAGTTTGAATCAAGTTCTCTAAATCCCCAGCAGAGTTACCAGAAACTGTAGACTCGACTTTCTTTGCGACCCCCTTTCGGAGAGCTCGAAATTGTCCTACAGTTCGGACTCCTGTCACGGTTCTGAATCTAGTCTCACAAGTGCAATGTGAAACTGATAAACACTAAAGAGTCCAATCCAGCAAATCATTTTGGAAAATTGATTTGAATCAAATAATGCCAAAACTGGACTGTTTTGCCAAATTACAGAGTCACCACCTAAATATTTTATTTTGAAAAATTTAGGAAACCCTGACTCATGCCAAAAGGCCACGTGTCTGTCATCACCAAATTTGCCTCAGCTCGGGAACTTGGGGACGAGAGGGGAAGGTCCTGAAATGAGCACTCCCGCTCGCCTGATCAAAGATCGGCCTTTACTATCATGATATGTTATTTTATAAACACGTGTTCTTATTCAGGTTATTAGCTAACTTTACTATGTGATGCACGCAAGCAAGTATAGACTCAATCGCAAGAATTGGACCAAAACAACTCGTGTTTGTTTTCAAAAAATGGTTTAAAATTGCGACCCTCAAGTGGACTAAAGCGCGGATTTGCCACTCTCAAGTGGGTTTAAAACATGATGATTTGCCACTTCGCAAAGTGGGCTTAAAACTCACAATCATCGAATTGTTCCAATTCAAGCAATAAAACCTTCATCCACAGGCATTTATGCAATTTAGCAAGTAAGCACATAGCCTCATGGCAAGCATGTGAAACATGGCAACACTCACACTCATGCAAGTATGCTAAAGCATAAAACTTATAGAGTACTTCGAGCCAAAACAAAAGCTAGCTAGAAATATGCATGATCCTAACTATACTAAAATGCCTAATGCAACACATGCAATAATGCAATTGATAGGCTCGGCTATCTAAGATGGCATATGATTTGATTCAATTTGATAACATGCTTTGAAACACGTATTCGAATAAGTATTGAAATACAATGCAGTTTAAATGATGCACCGAGCCCGGTGCATGTAAGACAAATGAATGATGCAAACATACAAGCATAAGGTATGCTAATGAAAATATACCTAATCTAACCATCGAAAGCGGTTAAATAAAAGGGAGAAAGATGTGGGGTTGGAAGACATGCACACACGCACGCACACTTATTACAACATTACGCCCTCTCGAAGGAGGGTTCGAATGAATAAGCTAAGCTAATCTAAGCTAAGCTAATTATTACAAAACAACTAATTAACCATTCTAGCTAATTAATTATTACAAACCAATTGAAACTAATTAACTAACTTATTCTAAGCTAATTAATTACAACAAATTGAAATTTAAAAACTAGTTACACAAACTAATTAAGTACAACATTCGAACTAAATAATTAACTACACTAACTAATTAAAACAATTAAAATGGCCTCGAGGGCGAGGAACGCATGCATGCTCAGTTGGCTTTCTTTCGAAAATCCACCGCCTTGCCTTTGGATGCCTCTGTTTGCACTTTGCTTTCATTTCTGAACATTGCACCAATTTCTAGCCTGCTTCTGCCCCAACACAAGAACATTTTGAACAACTTTTCTGCCGATGGCTGGTTGGCTACCATAGGTGGCTGTCGGCCACTACTACTGGTCGATCGGCCACTGTTTGTGGCTGTCGGCCACCACTGGTAGCCGGTCGGCCACCTTTTCCCTGGAATTCTCCATTTTTGTTGTAATAGAGAGCAAACAGAGGCAAAATAGTGTATTCTCAAACAATATATATACTATTACTCTCCTTATCATTTCTCAAGCTCAAAGGAGTGTAATTCTTGGCTCTCAAGCCATCAACCAGGCATTTTCAATGCATGATGGCCAAAGAGTCAAGCTTGTACAAAGTCAATGAATGCTCAAATAAGACTCGAAGGACCACCACCCTATCATGCATGATCAAGGGTGATGGCGACCAAGAAATGTGACACGTTTCATCACTTTGAGTATGAAACGTCCCACATTTCTTGTGTTTGGATTAGCGTCCGATCCAAACACATACAATGCAACACAAATGCTTATCTTGTTCATGTTTTACTTGATTCATTTTGTTTACACATTTTACATTACCGATTAGTCCTTTAACCAATTAAGTCCAATGTGAGAGTCCTCTAATTGGAAAGATGGCCTAAACCACAAATGTCTTGAGCATGAAAGATGCCTCTTGTTGTTGGTAAGGAGGAACCCTCAAGAGAGGGTTAAAACCATTAGGCATGAGAGCCTCAAGTTCACACTCAAGCCAACAAGGGGCTCAAGACCACTTTCAAAGAAAATTAAAAGGTGAAGAATAGAGGGAGGTTGCAGACTTTTCAGTGCTAAAATGGCACTACAACATGCAAGCAACACATGTACAACCTGTTGAAAAGCCAAAAACATTAAACTAGTGAAGAGCATTACACTAGAGGCATGCAATATCAAACTCAAATGACCAAATCAGCTCAAAACAGAGCTAAAACATGCTGAAACAGTGGTTGAAACATGCTGAGATTGAAGCATAAAAGGCAAGAAAAAGAGTGAAATCACAACTCTCAAAAATAATGAAAGAGTGAAGTAAGTGAGAGTGTGACAGAGATATATGCACTGAAATCACATGTTAAATGATGCCATATCATGCAATCATCTCATGCAAAGCAAGTTAGAGACCTTAAAACACAAAGCTAGTGAAGGCATTTACACTATAGCTATACAAAACATGGCTCATATGACTAAGACAGCTCAAAATAGAGTTAAAACATGCCAAATCAGAGCCTAAAACATGCTGAGATCAAGTCACAAAAAGATAGAAAAACTTGCTCACATGTTAGGCTATCTACACTTGCAAGCAAGACACAAGGAGGGGAGGTCACCCCCTCCCATTTTGGACCTCAAAACCAAGTTTTTGCCACTAAAATTCCCCTAGAATTCAGTGGTTTAAAGGGCCAAAAAATTTGACTTTAATATGTTAAAAGATGATGCAAGAAGCTTCACAAGCTAAGGAATAAAAGGGAGAGACAACCCCCAAACACAAAATAGGCTCAAACCAACATGTTAAGGCCTAAAAATCAGAGTTTTATAGTTGAAAGCCAGGCCAAAAATAGTGTAAAAAGATGGCAAAGCAAGCAATTAAAACAAAGCTTAAAAGGTAAAGTGTTATGCCTTTGAAGCACAGCACTAAACAGGTGCAAATCTAAGCTCAAACCAACCTTAGAAGCTCCAAATAAGCCTTAAAGAACCTCAGCTCCAAGATGAAGGTGTTTGGTTAAGGGTCTCTTTGCAAGAGTGTAGAGAATTCTCACTTTTAAGCACAAAATAGGGAGAGAGAGAGAGAGAGAGAGAGAGAGAGAGGATTCTAGAGAGAGAGAGAGGAAATTTGCTCACAAATTTTTGTAACCCCACAAATGGGGGAGAGACCCCCCATTATATAGAAAAACAAGCCAAAGGCTTGTATTCATCCCTCCATACATGTGTATGAAGATGAGCATCAGTGAACAATAGCTGGCACAACTTGCAAATAAATATCTAAAAAATGAGAAACATGGCCGTCGGCCATCATTAGTGGCCGACCGGCCATCAATGTAGCCAACCGGCAATCAACATAGCCGACTGGCCACCACTAGTGGCCGGCATACTAAAGGGATGGCCAACAGGTCACCCTCTCCTCCAGAAGTGAAACAACAAGCTCTTAGCTCACAACCAAGCACAAAACAAACAAGATTAGAGGCTCCAAAGCAAGGCGCACTGCTGAGACCTTCAGGGACTCAAAACGAGCACGACCGAGCACAATCACCGAGTGTTCAAACGATGACGTCCAAGTCTTGAGGACGGTCAAAAATGGGGTGTCTAAACTACTGTATGCAAGGGCCGACCCTTCCTAGACTGGTGTTGACTCTTGAGGCCAATAACAAAAGACAAGTATCGACACCACCAAGGCTAGTGTCGACCCTAAATTTCAATAGTTATTCCAAGAACATAGCAGCAAGATGGTGTCGACCCTTCCCACACTAGTGTCAACCCTTGGAGCTTAACAAAACAAAGATAAGAGGGCAGTGTCGACCCTAACAAGGGAGGTGTTGACCCCAGAAGCCAAAACCAAATATGAAGAGAAAATAACGACCATCACGAATATGGTTTCCCAGATTCAAAAGCAATAAATGGATCAGGTCTAAGCCCGGATCGCTATAATGACTCCTATGTAGCATTTAATTTTTTTTCTCTAACATTTTCATTTTGTTTTCATTATTCATATGTTGTTTAATGGGTTTGCAGTGCTTGGATTTTCTATGTTCTCTATTAAATAAACTAAGCTATCGATTTCTCATTATGAATAAAATAAATCTAAGAACAAATTTCAAAGAAAACCACTTCCAGATTCATGATAATTTAAAGATCCAATTTTTGGATAGCTTTCAACATGTAAATCACGAAGCTCCTCGGTTAAAATACAAGTAAAAGTGAAATCGTATGCACAAAAAAAAAAGAAAAAAAAAGAAGAGAAACTCATAGGTTAGTTTTATACTCTCTCTCTCTCTCTCTCTCTCTCTCTCTCATTATTTGTCATTCTTATTTGCTGTAGTTTCTCTATATTTATTTATTTATTTTTTGGATGAATTGGAATTGGAATTGGAGTTAGTTTATTTTTATCTAATTCAATGAACTTACTAGGTTTATGGTATTCTTCTGCAATGTGGGAATTATAATTGCGATGGGTGTTTGCTAAGAGAGAGATATAGAAGAATAATAATGGCCTGTTTGGGTGTCTTCTTATATTTGCTACTTTTGGGTGTGATATGAATTGTTCTTATTCTTTATCTTGTATCATTGCATTAAGTAATTTTTTTTCTTGGCTAGAATAGTTCTATTTCCCAAACTAGGAACACAAACAAACCCTCTTTCCTTCCCTCTCTTAAGCCAAGAATGTTCCATTTGATTGTGTGCATGTGAGGTGTTTGTTAAAAGTTGTAAGCCGATTGGGGTTTCTTCCAAATTTAAGTCATACCATGCATGTGTGACTTGCCTGCTAATATGTAAATTCTGATTTGAATATTTTTTATAAAAAAAAGTTTGTAGCATATTCTATTATCTATACATATAGTTTTCCTTACATATAGTGTTATCTGTTCCATCTCAATCTATGTTATATACATGGAGAACTAAGGAGAGATACTCCTGGATTTTTATTAGAGATAGATGAAGTCATATGATTTTCTTTGTGTGATACATATTGTGCATTCCTAAATGGAATAGGTTAATAGTATACATGATGCATTTCATGACATAGACAAATTAAAAAATCTTGATCTTTCATTTCTGATTAGACATGGACAAGAGTTGGATTGCATTGGGTAAGACACTTGATGGAAGGATGAGTCAGCCATATATTGATGGGGTGATGTCATTTATTAAATTTGCAATGACAGTTGTTGAGCCGAAAGGTAAAATTTTGTGCCCATGTCTGAATTGGGTGAACTATTATTCCCAAAATCTTTGAAATATACAAATTCATTTGCTTCAATATGGGATTATGCAAATGTACACTATTTGGCATGAGCACGGGGAACCCTACGTATCAAATGAGGCTCACCATGAAATGACAATTGATGAAGATAAGGTTTTAGGTGGTATTGATGCCTTAGTGGAAGATCGAATAAGAGGAGAACCAAACGATGCACTCCAAAATGAGGAAGTCAGACGTTTGATAAACTATTGAATGATGCCAAACGTGAGGTGTACTTAAGTTTCACAAATTACACTCTGTTGAAGTTTGTCATTGAGCTACTTAATATGAAGGTAACAAACCAGTGGAGCAATAAGTCAGTTGACACACTATTGGAAGAAATTTAATGCGCAACATCCTGAGTTTTCCTTGGAGCCTCGAAATGTGAGGCTAGGGTTGGCTGTTGATGGGTTCAATCCTTTTGGGAACATGAGCAACTCATTTAGTTTGTGGCCTGTAATACTCATTCCTTATAACTTGCCACCTTGGGGTCAACCATGGCAAGTCATTCAATGAGTGCAACATAGGGATGTCTTTGATATACAGGTGGGTGATGAAGAACGATCGAATCAACCAGAAGAAAATGATGTGTTCCAACAAGAAAATATTACCGATGTTGTTCCAATTCACATCGACCCTAATGTTCAATGTTATAGAGATGGTGTTGAAATGGAAGTTGTTATAAGGGTTAGGTCATCTGATGAAATAATGATAGAGAATAGAGATGACGAACAAAATAAAGAGTGTGACAAATGGTTTACGATATGGATCTTGATGTCGATTAAAATTTGTAGTTTTTATTTTGCACTTTTTATATGAACATTGTTCTTAATTAATGTAGTTGAATTTCAGTTGTGGGGTCCACTCTTATGTAGGTTTCTTGTTGATTGGTCATATTATGTGTCTGATGGCTTTATAATTAATTTGTTTTATGATATATAAAAGGTAAGAGAAAAGTCATCCATCTCACTCTAGCCATATTTTAATGATTTAGAGCCTATATGAGATATCCACTTGTTGAGATTGTTGTTACTTTATGCTTTATGTATAGAAATATATAATTATTTTTTCTTTACATCTAATGTTCAACTATGCTTATCCATCCAACAAATCTTCAATTATGCTTTATAGTTGGGAAAAATGGACACTACAAAAAAATAGTTGACCAAACCAAGTATCGCAACTAAGAAGGTAACGAACTATGAGAAAGAAAGAATTAAGACAATTAATAAAAACCATGAGAGAATGAATGCTCTAGGAGTGAAGAATATAACAACTTGTTTGAAAGCTACGGTTCAACATATGAAATTGAGGAAGGAAAAACAAATGCAAATTGAGGAAAATGATGATGATTATCGACAGTCAGAGGCTGAAGATGGCAGTGACACTAAATCCTATGATTCTTTTGAGTATGAGGTACTATACATTTATGCATTGTGAAATATATTCTTTCTTGTTACTTTCAATTCATACACACATATATATGTATATCTTTGTACATATATATTTATATTTTATTATGTTATTCAACTGTTAGAGATGCCATTAAGAGCCCGTTCACAATCTCATCTTGAGGCATTAACCTACGCACCAAAAGAGGGGAATACATCTAGAGGTGGGTAGCCATCCCTCACCACCCCTCAATGTGGAGCTCCAATTTGAGGTGACTACTAGTAATACTATTGGTAAGACACACTCTTTATTTACATTGATTTGAGATCTTAATTAAATTTGTTCGCATGCTAACTAATTCAATATTAATGCTTCACAATATTAGCTGCTAAGCTTTTCGTGGCCCAACTCGAGGCAAAGAGGTTCAAGGCCTTGTTGATTGAGATGGAAAGCTTAATGTGCCTATCCCTCTAGAATTTTGTGCACCAGTAGAGGACTATGCCTCAAAACTAGCCTCAAAGATTGGTGTAGAAGTGCGAACATGTTTACCAGATCCAAGTGTTCATAGGTGGAAGTATGTTGATGCCTTTGTTAAGGGGGTGATGTTTTAACACTTGAATGTATGTTGTCTACTCTATTATAGGACATTTTACTCATCTTTATAATAGGTTGGAATCTCTTTATTATTTATTGTAATTTTTTTTTTTAAGGAATTATCTATGACTTATCTATTTTTTCTAGGATTAATTTGATTTACATGGAGACCCTTTTGATATGGAAAAGGTAGTGAACACAAACTTTGGTCGAAGATTGAGTAACCAGATCTATAGGTTGCACAAACAATTCATGGAGCTGAAGGATGCTAAAGAGGAGGAGTACACAAGAAACCACCCACTGAAGGATGTCGATCCTACCAAGTAGATAGATCTTATTGATAAAAAGTGGAACACTAAAGAATTTTTGGTAACATTTTTGTCTTTATTATTATATCAGCGAAGAGAGAATTTGATTAGAATATGGAGAGATTCCAAAAAAAATCTAGAAAGAACACAATCAATTTGCTTTAAAATTCCATATGTATTCTTTTCCCTTTATCTTCTAGGCTTTTAAGTGGAACATAATAAAAACCAAATAAGTGGGAAGATGAAATAGGGAAACTAGTAAACATGGATTGGAAGGTTCACATAATAGTAGGTTAATTTATGGTTCCTTAAAGTGCACCTTTCACATCTTAGAATAAAGAACTAGGACTTTAGTTTCTATGATTGTATTTATCTAGAAAACTTTTGCTTTGAACTATAAAGTGGATGCTTTGAGTTAGGATAGTCAATCGAGTACAACTACTGTACAATATTTGGCCTGGTATGTGCCTTTAATACTTCCTGTTCGTTCTTGGGTTTGGTCTGAAGTTTCATGATAATGGTAAGCAACTAGCAAAGTAACTAATACAGGGTATTGAGACAAAACTTGAGACTTGATAGAGTTGTGGAAGAAAGAAAGGGTTATGAGTTTAGTATCAGTAATTGTTCCATATATTGTGAAAAATGTAAATGAATTTTTTCACAATCTATCTTTCCTAAGCTTATATGCCCCCTGTTTGTGAACGGTGTAAATTGCTTATTTGAGATTAGTTCCTTCAAATTGTTTTCATTCTTTTTGGTTTATTTCTTTATGGATTTTGAAAGTCCTTTGTCGGGATGTCTACCAAGTACCAACTAGCTCATAGGTGTGATAACCCTGGTTCGTAGTATGCTAACTAATCTTAATTATGATTGTGATTATGTGTTCGATATGATTTGGTGTGACATTTATATGAATATATGTGGTTCTGAATTTCTATCTGTTCACCGTAGGAAAATCTGTCAGATTATCTGCTTTCGAATTTAAATTGAAGGCCTTATCGGCCACAGAAACCGAAATTGACTACGCCATTGTGATTAGCGTAATTTTTAGAGCATACGGTGAAATTTAATTGAAAATTGATTTGGATCAAATTAAATAGATTAAATTGATGAAATAGTGTTCAATTAATTAGTATTAATTAATTGTGATTATGGGAGCTTATATAAAAGGGGGGCACTATACACTTGCATCCATTGTTTTTGAGCTCAAAAATCATATTTACACTTTACAGAGAGAGAGGGTCGGCTCTGGAGAGAGAAGAGGGAGAATTGTGCAATTTTTGGCTCAAACCTTGAGAATTGGAAGTTAAACTCAAGAATTGGTTAGAATTTGGGTGTTTGAAGCTCCTAGGTGAGTAAATTCAAGGATTTTAGTTTGTAACCTTATGAATTCAAAGTTGAATGACGACCAAGAACAAGAATTGTGCTATAATTGATGAATTTAAAGTTAATATGCACATGCATGTATAGAATTACCATGATTTGGCATAATCAAGCATGTATTAGGTTGAATATGGGAATATGAGCATTGAAACATACATGCAAGTATAATTTTGTTGATTTTTCATGATTATGAGCACCATTGGTGCTATTTGAAAGGGGATTGAGATCAAAAATTTACATGCATGTTTGGTTGTTGGAAATATGGAACTTATATGAAGTTTGAATGCATGAGTTTTGATTACACAATGAAAATGTTGAATAATTTGAGAATGTGACCATGATTCTAAGCAATTGGCTTCATATTGCTTGTATACTCATGATATATAATGTATTTGCATATTTTGAATCGAAATCATGAGCTTTGGAACCTTTGAATGTCGAATTTCAGCTCAAGAACAGTTCTGGAAAACCCAGAATTCTTAAAGTCCGCTCGAGCGAGGGAACCGCCGCTCGAGCGTAAAATACAAGCTCCCAGAATATTTTGCAGACATTGATGTCCGCTCGAGTGGGAAAGTTCACGCTCGAGCGAGGAGCTATGTAGAGTGACTTTCAGCTCGAGCGTCCGACTTCACGCTCGAGCATAAAAATGAGGCAACCAGTACTTTTGTAGACCTAATGGGTTCGCTCGAGCGGGCAAGTCCACGCTCGAGCGGAGACCCCTATTTCTGAAATTTTGTAAATATGTTCTGTGTTTCATTTTCCGTTCTCTTTCACTTCTAAGTACTCTTAGGCATACATTAAGCATTCTAAATGAGTTAAAAGGATAAGAACGAAGCCTAAAGAGGAATATGTGAATTAAGAACAGAGTGAATTGTTTGTTACCCATTGTGTTCATGGAATGTGTAGGGTTGAGCTCCAGGGCAAATCATCCAGCCGATCACTGTGAGTAATATTTTAATAAAGATATCTGAAGTATGTTATTTGTCCAATTACTTACTTCTACGTAAGTCTTATAAGTTCGTTAATTTGAATGGTGGACAAATGTTTGCTATGCCAAATGAATGGTCCAGAGGCCATTCTGACATGAATGATAGAATGAATGGGCCAGAGGCCAATCTGACATGAATGAAAGAACGAATGGGCCAGAGGCTAGTCTGACATGAATGAAAGAACGAATGGGCCAGAGGCCAGTCTAACATGAATGGAAGAATGAATGGGCCAAAGGCCAGTCCGACATGAATGAAAGATAAATGGGCCAAAGGCCGTTTGACATGAATGGATTGGGCCCAAGGCCGTTTGATGTGTTTGGGACCGCAATCACTTGACCTATATACATGTATACTAGATAGCAATATGAATTGGGCCCAAGGCCGTCTAGTGTATATTGTTCTAATGTATCTTCTTTATTTGATATTATTCACTAGGCTTTCACTCAAACTCATTCATGTGTCTGTAGGTGAGCCAAGGGAGGTCCAAACCCAGCCTCAGTGAAGTTGTGTGAAACAGTCAAGGTTTTGAAGAGTCAGCCGATACGTCTCACGCACGAGACTTGATCTCGCCCTTTGCCATATTGTTACATTTTGTCATGTGGCGAGAACTTTGGGTTACACTTTTAAATAAGTTTTGGTTAGGCTGACAAAGACTTGTATGATCCTGTTATGTAAAGTATACATACATTGACTTCCTTTTGATGTGAGTTATTAACGAATATTTTTGTGAAATGTTATGACGTGCCATGTAAGCACAGCTCTATGGACAAAAGTTTGAAATTGCTTCCGTTTGACCCCCTTAACTCTGTTCAAATATATTTGGATTGGTTTGAAGCCGTAGGTAATCCCTTGATTATTGGCCGGTTATTCCTTAACCCATGGGGGCGGGTTCGGGTCATGACAGAGTGGTATCAGAGCACGAGTTAATAACTCACACACTTGTCCAAAAGAGCAATAAGCGTCTAGAAAAGATCTAGGATGCATTCATGTGTTAAGTATGAATTTGGAAGCATCGAGAATACGTTTAAATGTTTTAATATGAACGATTATGTGTTATAAGTTGTGATTTCCTTGCATTGCAAATTATTTAAATATGTATGCTCTTTAGTGTATGCATACTTGTGAATCTTTTGTATAAAGTATAATGCAAGTTTAATCAGATGGTGAGAATAAGAGGTGATGAGATAGAGGAGTCTTCTACTGCCATAATGGATAGAATGGAAAGGTTGATTTAGGAAATGGCAGAGACATTGAGGGAACAACTACAGTGGCAACAACAAGTGGTAGCAGCCGCAACCTCCACCTCCGGCACCACCCATGCTAGATAATCAGAATGATGACCGAATAATAGCTCTCACCAAAGAATTTAAGAAAATGAAACCGCCACAGTTCCATGGTGGATTAGACCCGTTGAAAGCTGAAGCATGGGTCCTCGGCATCGAAAAGCTATTTGAAGTGTTCTCTTGTTCGGAGACACAGAAAGTGCTTCTGGCCACCTTTATGCTAGAAGACGATGCAAGAAGATGGTGGATGTTAATGCGTGAGAATCATAAAGACGTTGACTGGGAAAAATTCCTGGAAGTCTTCTACGATAAGTACTTCCCTCAGTGTGTCGTGACAGGAAAGTATCAGAGTTCAAGGAACTTAAACAAGACAGTATGACTGTAGTTGAGTATGAGGCTAAATTCACCGAATTGGCCAGGTTTGCACTACATGTGATTGATACTGACTATAAGAAAGCGAGGCATTTTGAAGGTGGGCTTCGAAGCGACATTTTAGAAAGGGTGAATGTCTTGAAACTAGAAACCTATATTGGGGTGCTAGACTGGGCCATAATATCAGAAGCCAACATAGTCAGGCAGGCTAAGTCGACAATAGACTGGAAATGTAGTAAAAGACAAGGCTTATTTTCAAAGAAGAAATTTTCGAAAAAGCAAAACACGGGTTCCTCAAGTACTTCGAATTCTTCCCGAGATATATCTCCTATGTGCAATATTTGTAGTAAAAGGCATCGTGGGATTTGTTACCGTGTGTCAGGAGCCTGTTTTAAATGTGGTAAACAAGGGCATATTGTAACCAGAACAGTGGGAAGATAGCTGCTAGTTCCACTGCATCGACCCCAAAACTGGGAAATACTATGAGATCTACTACCACCGGAGATACCGTAAGGCAAGGGAGAGTTTTCGCGCTTGTTCTGGGCGATACGTGGAATGCTAACGCAGTTGTCTCAGGTACTATCTCTATATGTAATCAGGATGCTTTTGTGTTAATTGACTCCGAATCAACACACTCTTTCGTAACATATGCATTTGCATCTAGACTGAGTAGACCTCTAGAATTATTGCCATATCTGCTATGTGTATCTGCTCCATCGGGGGAATCTGTATTGTGTGAATCTATATACCGATTTTGTGACATGCGTATTGAGGATGATATCCTATATGTAGATTTGTTGCCCTTAAACTTTAGACATTTCGATATAATTTTGGGCATGGATTGGTTAACCAAATATTGTGCCACCATTGATTGTGTGACAAAACAGGTTGTATTTAAGCCACCAGAACATAAAGAAATTGTGTTTGTGGGTAACGGGGTAGTGCCTCCACCTTATCTGATATCTACAGTGAAAGCATGTAAATTAATCAGGAAAGGGTGCCAGAGTTATTTGTGTTATGTGTTGTCTGAACAATCTGTGCATGTTGAATTGAATAGTATCCCTATTGTTAGCGAATTTCCAGATGTGTTCCTAGATGAATTGCCAGGGGAATTGGTGGATAGGGAGATAGAGTTTACTATTGAAATTGTGCCAGGCACCCAGCCCATCTCTAAAACTCCCTACAGAATGGCTACTACTGAAATGAAAGAATTGAAAGAACAGTTGCAAGACCTGCTTGACAAAGGGTTTATCCGACCTAGCACTTTGCCATGGGGTGCACCAGTGTTGTTTGTGAAAAAGAAAGATGGAACCTTGTGCCTGTGTATTGACTATCGGGAACTGAACAAGGTGACAATAAAGAATAAATACCTTTTACCTTCTATTGATGACTTATTTGACTAGCTGCAAGGATCGCAGGTGTTTTCCAAAATTGATTTGAGATCCGGGTACCACCAGTTGAAAGTAAAGGTAGAAGATGTTGAGAAAACCGCATTCAGAACGAGGTATGGTCATTATGAATTTCTTGTTATGCCATTTGGAGTGACTAATGCACCTGCAGCGTTTATGGACTTAATAAACTGAATTTTTAAAACCTACCTTGACGAATTTGTTATGGTTTTTATTGATGACATTTTGATAGACTCCAAGAATAGACTTGAACATGAACATCATTTGAAAACTGTCCTGCAAACACTTAGAGAAAAGAAATTATTTGCTAAACTAAAGAAATGTGAGTTTTGGTTGGATGAAGTGATCTTTTTAGGGCATGTGATCAATAAGGAAGGAATTTCAGTGGACCCACAGAAAATAGAGGCAATTGTGAATTGGCCTACACCGACTAATGTGACAGAAGTCCGCAGTTTCATGGGCTTAGCTGGGTACTACAAGAGATTTGTGAAGGATTTCTCAAAAATAGCTGTGCCTCTTACCCAACTGACATGCAAGGGGCAACCATTTAAATAGAATAACGAAAGAGAATCTGCCTTTCATGAACTGAAAACAAGACTAACCACCGCACCAGTTTTGACACTACCATCAGGTACGAAAAATTTTGTGATTTTCAGTGATGCATCTTATAAAGGTTTGGGTTGTGTATCAATGCAGAATGGAAGGGTAATTACCTATGCCTCCCGATAGCTGAGACCACACGAGAAAACTACCCAACACATGACTTAGAATTGGACGCAATTGTTTTTGCTTTGAAAATCTTGCGACACTATTTGTATGGGGCAAAATGTGAAGTCTACACGGATCACACGAGCCTGAAATGCTTTTTTACATAGAAAGAACTAAATATGCGGCAGAGGAGATGGCTTGAACTGATAAAGGATTATGATCTTGAAATCTAGTATCACCCTGGGAAAGCCAATACGTTGCTGATGCCTTGAGCAGAAAATCAATGGGTAGTATGGCTTGTTTGCGCACTGAACAGAAAGAAATCTTGCAAGATTTTGAGAAGTCTGAAATTGAAGTGGTGTTGTGTGAACAGGGCGGATTGGTAGCTGCTATTTTAGCCGAATCGACATCATTGATGAGATTAAGCAGAGACAAAAAGAGGATGAATTCCTCAAGAAAGTGATTGATGAGTTTGAAACAAGCCCGAAAGCAGAGTTCAACCTTGAAGGCGAAGTGTTGAGATTTTGAAACTGAATGTGTATCCCAGATATTTCGGGACTAAAGAAAAGAGTTTTAGATGAAGTCCATAAATCAGTGTTTGCTATGCATCTGGGTAACAATAAAATGTATCGAGATTTGAAGCAAAGTTATTGGTGGCCCAAAATGAAGAAAGAAATTGCAGAATATGTGTCCAAGTGCCTTCAATGTCAGCAAGTTAAAGCTGAACATCAGAAACCAGGCCGTCTACTTCAACCTCTCCCTATTCCTGAATAGAAGTAGGAGCATGTGACTATGGATTTTGTTGTTGGTCTAGCCCGAACACCTCGAGGTATGGATTCTATTTGGGTTGTAGTTGATAGACTGACTAAATCTGCACATTTTCTATCTGTTAGAACTACATTTGATGCCTATAGACTGGCTACAATATATGTTATGAGATTGTCCGTTTACACGGGGTTTCGGTATCTATTGTGTCAGATAGAGATCCGAAATTTGTGTCCAGATTGTGGAAAAGTTTGCAAAGGGCTATGAGGACAGAGTTGAGGTTTAGTACTGCATTCCACCCACAGACAGACGGACAATCAAAACGGACAATACAGACTTTGGAGGATATGCTAAAGATGTGTGCCTTGGATTTTCAGGGGAGTTGGAAAGACTATTTGCCACTTGCAGAGTTTGCGTACAATAACAGCTTCCACTCCAGTATCGGTATGGCACCATACGAGGCTTTGTATGGTAAAAGGTGTAGATCACCAATTTGTTGGACAGAAGTCGGGGATAGAGCTTTACTTGGGCCTGAAATTGTGCAAGACACTTCTGAGAAGATTAAAATTATTCAGCAAAGGCTCAAAACGGACCGACAAAAGAATTATGCAGATGTTCGAAGAAGACCTCTTGAGTATGAGGTTGGTGACCACGTATTTATCCGTGTGACTCCGATGAAAGGCCAAGTCAGGTTTGGAAAGAAGGAGAAGTTGTCACCCCGTTACATTGGGCTGTTCCAAATTTTGGAAAGGCTTGGTCCAGTTGCTTATAGAGTTGCTTTGCCACCCGGATTCGAGCAGATCCATAATGTGTTTCATGTATTGATGTTGAGGGGTTATCTTCGAGATCTGTTTCATGTGATTGACTATCACCAGGTAGCTCTTGATGAAAATATGCAGTATGCCAAATGGCTGGAACGAATCATTGACCGGCAAGTGAAACAATTGAGAAGCAAGTCTATCCCAATGGTGAAAGTGGAATGAAAAGAACACTATGGGACGGATGCCACAAGGGAAAAAGAGGATGAAATACGACTATGCTATCCACATTTGTTTCCCGACAAACGTAAAATAAGTTTGGAAGACCAAACTTCCTAAAGGGGGGAAGACTGTGATAACCCTGGTCCGTAGTATGCTTACTAATCTTAATTATGATTGTGATTATGTGTTCGATATGATTTGGTGTGCCATTTATATGAATATAAGTGGTTCTGAATTTCTATTTGTTCACCGTAGGAAAATTTGTCTGATTATCTGCTTTCGAATTTAAATTGAAGACCTTATCGGCCACAGAAACCGAAATTGACTACGCCATTGTGATTAGCGTAATTTTTAGAGCTTACGATGAAATTTAATTGAAAATTGATTTGGATCAAATTAAATAGATTAAATTGATGAAATAGTGCTCAATTAATTAGTATTAATTAATTGTGATTATGGAGCTTATATAAAGGGGGGCACTATACACTTACATCCATTGTTTTTGAGCTCAAAAATCAGATTTACACTTTAGAGAGAGAAAGAGAGAGAGGGTCAGCTCTAGAGAGAGAAGAGGGAGAATTGTGCAATTTTTGGCTCAAACCTTGAGAATTGGAAGTTAAACTCAAGAATTGGCTAGAATTTGGGTGTTTGAAGCTCCTAGGTGAGTAAATTCATGGATTGTAGTTTGTAACCTTATGAATTCAAAGTTGAATGACGACCAAGAACAAGAATTGTGCTATAATTGATGAATTTGAAGTTAATATGCATATGCATGCATAGAATTACCATGATTTGGCATAATCAAGCATTTATTAGGTTGAATATGGGAATATGAGCATTGAAACATACATGCAAGTATAATTTTGTTCATTTTCATGATTATGAGCACCATTGGTGCTATTTGAAAGGGGATTGAGGTCAAAAATTTACATGCATGTTTGGTTGTTGGAAATATGGAACTTATATGAAGTTTGAATGCATGAGTTTTGATTACACAATGGAAATGTTGAATAATTTGAGAATGTGACCATGATTCTAAGCAATTGGCTTCATATTGCTTGTATACTTATGATATATAATGTATTTGCATATTTTGAATCGAAATCATGAGCTTTGGAACCTTTGAATGTCGAATTTCAGCTCAAGAACAGTTCTGGAAAACCCAGAATTCTTGAAGTTCGCTCGAGCGAGGGAACCGCCGCTCGAGCGTAAAATACAAGCTCCCAGAATATTTTGCAAACATTGATGTCCGCTTGAGCGGGGAAGTTCATGCTCGAGCGGGGAGCTATGTAGAGTGACTTTCAGCTCGAGCGCCTGACTTCAAGCTCGAGCATAAAAATGAGACAACCAGTACTTTTGCAGACCTAATGGGTCCGCTCGAGCGGGCAAGTCCATGCTCGAGCGGGGACCCCTGTTTCTGAAATTTTGTAAATATGTTCTGTGTTTCATTTTCCGTTCTCTTTCACTTCTAAGTACTCTTAGGCATACATTAAGCATTGTAAATGAGTTAAAAGGATAAGAATGAAGCCTAAAGAGGAATATGTGAATTAAGAACAGATTGAATTGTTTGTGACCCATTGTGTTCATGGAATGTGTAGGGTCGAGCTCCAGGGCATATCATCCAGCCGATCACTGTGAGTAATATTTTAATAAAGATATCTGAAGTATGTTATTTGTCCAATTACTTACTTCTACGTAAGTCTTATAAGTTCGTTAATTTGAATGGTGGACAAATGTTTGCTACGCCAAATGAATGGGCCAGAAGCCAGTCTGACATGAATGATAGAATGAATGGGCCATAGGCCAATCTGACATGAATGAAAGAACGAATGGGCCAGAGGCCAGTCTGACATGAATGGAAGAATGAATGGGCCAAAGGCCAGTTCGACATGAATGAAAGATAAATGGGCCTAAGGCCGTTTGACATGAATGGATTAGGCTCGAGGCCGTCTGATGTGTTTGGGACCATAGTCACTTGACCTATATACATGTATACTAGATAGCAATATGAATTAGGCCCAAGGCCGTTTGGTGTATGTTGTTCTAATGTATCTTCTTTATTTGATATTATTCACTGGGCTTTCACTCAAACTCATTCGTGTGTCTGTAGGTGAGCCAAGGGAGGTCCAAACCCAGCCTCAGTGAAGTTGTGTGAAACAGTCAAGGTTTTGAAGAGTCAGCCGATACGTCTCACGCACGAGACTTGATCTCGCCCTTTTGCCATATTGTTACATTTTGTCATGTTGGCGAGAACTTTGGGTTACAATTGTAAATAAGTTTTGGTTAGGCTGACTAAGACTTGTATGATCCTGTTATGTAAAGTATACATACATTGACTTCCTTTTGATGTGAGTTATTAACGAATATTTTTGTAAAATGTTATGATGTGCCATGTAAGCACAGCTCTATGGACAAAAGTTTGAAATTGCTTCCGTTTGGCCCCCTTAACTCTGTTCAAATATATTTGGTTTGGTTTGAGGCTGTAGGTAATCCCTTGATTACTGGCCGGTGATGTCCTTAACCCATGGGAGCGGGTTCGATTCATGACAATAGGCTTGGACGTCAGCCTAATCACATGGTATTTGAACTTCAATATGTTTCCTAGGTAGGAAACAACGTTGATAAACTAAATTCCACATTTTGTCAAGATAAAACAAGGAAAAATGAATGGTACTTGGTACATGTATGAGAAGTATGAACGGTAATGATGAATCTATTAGATTAGTGGCTATCTAAAATTGCTTTAATAAACTTATGCAAAGTTTGCAATGAAATGTTCATGATGCCGAACTTGTATGCTTTATCCTATAGGCATGGCTTCAAATTATGTATTTTCAAAATTCTACAATCCCAATGCAATCCTAATTTCTCGTTATTCTTTTTTCACCCAAACAAACCATCTTATTATGAAATCTCAACAAGTCCTCTAATATATTTTTCAAAGAATTGAATGATACTAGTGAATAATTTGACATATCTTTTAAGTTGAAATGATATGTAGGAAAAGGATAGAGAGGAACAATGTAATTTGTTCTAGGAACTTAACTGGTGGCCTAGCATGTAGATTCCCAATGAATCTATAGTTTCTAAAACTAGGAACAAATTCAGTTTATAGCCACACATATGGTGGGCCAATCAACATAGGGATTTTGGTTTCTATTATTCTCTTGTAGGTTTTATAACATGAGATGTAAGAAGTCACTTAGAAGATTATTGAGTTTAGAGCAACATATTATGTGATAATTGGCTTGCATCAGTTTTCAAATCTTAGTTGATTGTGTAAATTTCTTATTACTAATTATGTGTCAAATCTGCCTTATCTAGGTGTTCAACATAATTTTGTGTATTGTGGTTGTGGTATTGTTGCTTTCTTGAATACTTTGTAGTTTGAACTTGTATTGGTTTCCATGTAACTTGCCTAACATTTTTATATGCTAGTTTATTATTAAGCATCAAATTTTTCTTACTAATGATACATTTCATTGTTATATTGGTCATTCTTCCTTACAGGAACAGTCAAAAGCCAACATATTTGTCTTACTAATGATACTTTCATTGTTATATTGGTCATTCTTCCTTACAGGAACAATCAAAAGCCAACATTGCTAATAGAGAAAAGATGAAGACAAAACATAGGTGTGGTTCTAGGTCAATCCCCATTAGAGTAGAGAAACTGGTACGTATCATTGCACTTTAAGAATTATATTACATTCTTAGCTTTATTTATTGAATATTTGGTCTATCAAATTAGACACAAGAAAAGAAGATGTTACTTGATCTAGCAGAGTTTTACAAGGAAACTCACTATAATGAGGAAACACATGAGTAGATCTCGTCTAAAGCT
Organism: Camellia japonica; assembly: GCA_030407325.1. Classification (NCBI taxonomy): domain Eukaryota; kingdom Viridiplantae; phylum Streptophyta; class Magnoliopsida; order Ericales; family Theaceae; genus Camellia; species Camellia japonica. The sequence goes on along the minus strand of JAPPVO010000032.1, from coordinate 78,554,688 downwards.
TAAGCTAATTATGTGAGTATATACTACAATTTTTATTAACAAAATTTTAGAATACTATTTGTTATAATCTTATTTAATTTACTAATAATTATTTAATTTTTTAATATTTGATAGGAAATTATGATACAGACATAGGCTGATCACCTCTTACAGCTGGGATCGATCCCTTTGACTGTAGAAGAGCTGTCAATCAAAGTCTTAAAGTCAAGGTTTGGCTGCGTGAAGGGACTTGGCATGAGACCTCCATCCTCTATTAGGAGGACCACTACCATATCTGTTGAAACAAATGATTATGTGAATCACCTTGAGATGCAAATAAAGACACAAAAGGAAGATATACAAATGCAGAACAATAAAATAGAAGAGCTTGAAGAGGCTGGGAAGAAGCAATGGGAGATAATGGCAGATGTCATCAACTTTTTGAGGAGCAAAGCATTCACTGGACACTTTGGTAGTGGGGAAGACTCATTCCCAAGTGGACATACTTCTCGGTAAGGTATATTGACTTTAATATAACAAATTTCATAAAAAGAATATATGCTTGAAGAATTAGAAAGTAATGAAAACATGTATAAGACACCCAATTCGGGAACTAGTTCAAAAAAGGCTATTGGAGGGCCAAATAGTTAAACAACTATGGAAGTGCCCAAAAACAAGAATAACCAACTTGGGAGGGACCATTATAACTAGTAGGAACTTATGGCACATGCAGGAGATCTATTGTTTGTGAATTAGACAAAAAAATTAAAAAAAAAAAAATTCATACTTAAGTATGAATAAAAAAAATTGTTGGATGGGCAAATTGTTTGCTAGCAGCACATGTGCACAAGTACTAATAGAAACACTTCAAGATGGACTAACATAAGTTGTAGAAACTTATAGTATATGCACATGAAGTATTACTAGTAAATTAGCTAAAAGAATGTTTTTTCTCCAAACTTAAGCTTGAAAAAGGGCCGTTGAAGGGCTAAATTATCACACAATTGCAAATGTGCATGAAATCAACACAAACAGATTGGAAGGGACAAATATAACTTGTGCATGAAAACTGGCACAAAAAGCTTATGAGGGACCAATTTAACTTGTACGAACTTATGGCACATGCACATGATGCACCATTTTTGAATTAACCTAAAAAATATTTTTTTTTCCTATACTTGGGCTTGAAAAATGGCCAACGAAGGGAAATTTTTTGAAATAGTCACGAATGTGCATCAGAACAAACACAGACACCACAAAAGTGACCAATATAACTTGTAGAAACTTACGAACATACATGGGATACATCATTTGTGAATTAGATTAGAAAATCGATTTTTAAATAATTAGGCTTGAAAGAAGGTCATCGAAGGGCAAATCATCAAACAGCCACGAAAGTTCTCATGATTTGGCTCAAACACATCAGGAAGGACCAATGTTACCTGTAGGAACTTAAGGCATGCACTGTTTGTGTATTAGATACAAAAAAATATTTTTTTTCGTACTTACGGTTAAAAAAAGCCCCTTGGAATGCTAAATTGTTAAACCGTCACAAATGTGCCTAGAACAAACACCTTGGAGGGACCGATATAAGTTATAGAAACTTACGACACACGCACGAGATATATAAATTGTGAATTAGCCTAAAAAATACTTTTTTCTCCATACTTAAAGATTCAAAAAAGGCCGTCGAAAGGCTTATCACAGAGCCATGGATTTGTACAGGAACCAACAGAAACACCTTAGGAGGGACCAATATAAGTTGTATGAACTTACAGCACATTAGTGGATGCACCATTTGTGAATTATTCTTAAAATCAATTTTTTGTTCCCGTAATCTTGAGAAAAGTCTATTAGAAAGATAAATTGTATAATTGATCTAATTGTGAATTGATTAGTTACTAATGTTTTTAATCTTTTGTATAATTGATTAGTTACTGAAGCTTTTAATTTAGTTTTGTAGATTGGATTGAGGTGGCATTTTTGACGTGCAACAATGATCTAATTTGCTTGAATGTTCATTTTTGTTTCATAAGGATACACATACTTTGTGGAGTTGCACGAGTTCTTGTTGGATGTTTGGTGGAATTGCATTAGTTATAATTGTTGGATATTTTGTGAATATTGCACTATTTTATTGTATTAGGATGAAATTATTTGTAATGATGAATGTATATTTTCATGTTGTTAATTCGTAAATGTGTTGATTTATAGAAGGTTATGTTAAATTGTGATGGAATTGTTATATTAAACAGGTTTCAACATGAACAAGATTATATTTGCTGAACTAAAATTTAGACTTTGATAAAATAGGCATATAATGTGGAAAAAAAAAATTATGGAATTAGTGACAAAATTTTTCATCTCTAAAGAAGGTTTTTTTTCTCTTATTTGGCTTAGGTGGATGACTGATTTTGTCATGAATTCTTCATTTTGTCGCTAAATGAATTTTTCGTGACGAAAAATATTGTCACATTTTGTCACTATAACCCTCAATGTGTGACGAATTTTTTTCGACATTATTTCATCATTTTTAATGATGAATTTGTTTTTGTCTCTATTGTTAACTTGATTGACAATTTTTTTTCGTCGTCGTTTATATTAAGCACAACAAAATTATTTCGTCTCTATTTCTTATATTTATGACAAAATACTTTTGTCTCTAATTTCTTACAAAATATTTTGTCGTTAATTACTTACAAGTATGTTCTTAATAGAGTGTATTAGGGACAAAAAAATTCATCACAAATTTATCCTTTTCAATGATGAATTAATTTTTTCGCCTCCAAGACCTTTTAGCAACAACGCTTTGGTGACAAAATGGGTGGCGAAAACTTTTCGTCGTAATTAGTTTGGGTGACGAAATGTGTACATTTTCGGACAAATTTGTTTCGTTTTTAAATCCCAAATTTGTTGTAGTGATGATATCATGTTCATCTTGTCTATTTTGCAAGATTGTGAGCTTCATGATTTGTCGATTATCTCATCTTAGTGTCCCTTTATTGCCATTGTACTAATTTATTCTTGTTTCAGGTGATACTTGGTTGTATGAGTAGTTTTGGATGCTTAGAAGGTCGTATTTGAGACCCTTGGTAGCCTTCTGATTTTTTTTTATATATTGCTTGAGCGAAGGTTCTTACGCTTGAATGGTAATGCCTCAATCCAGTATTTTTGCAGGTGGACCAAATTGCTAAGAGCTTGTTTTCTGGGCTCAAGTGACATACCTGCATTTGAGTGACTTCGCTCGAGTGACAAAGTGGTCGCTCGAGCGGTCTGTGCAAGTTTAAATAGTTGAACCCGTCCTTTCCAGTTCATTTTTCCCCAAATCCTCTAGGGCTCTTCTCTCTCCTAGGGCAAACACTTGCCATTGTTGTGCTCGATCAATTGCCTCTTGATTTCTCTTATTTTAGCCCTTGGATTTGTGATCTTCATCACTATTTGGTAAGTCCCCTCTCTTTTTATGTTCTTTTTCTCCTCTTTCCATAGTTAATGATTGTTCCATGCCCAGGGTTTCTCATGTTAGTGTTCATCTATAGTTATTTATTTATTTATTATATTTCTAGTTGTTAATTTTTAAATTTAGTTTGCCATCTAGGACTGTTATTTGCTTATTTGTTTATTTTTTCGAGGGTTTCAAGAAATTATTTTCATGATGCTCCCTAACTCTTTTCTTGCTTACTAATGGAGTTTGTTTTTTATGTTTGATATTGGGGTTGTTGGTCTATTGTGTCTTGATTGGTTCATGCATTTGCACTTGGTGGGTTGTCTTTGGGGGTTGTTGGTGGTTTTACTTGTGTTGCCGGGGTTTAGTTATGGCTAAATCCTCTAAACGCCGAAAGGCTATTGTGTCTTGATCCTCCTATGACACTGAGAAATTTCAATCTAAAGAAAAGCCAACTTGTTTCGGGGATTTCTACGAGTCTAGAACCAGTCATCAAGAGCGCAATGTCCAACCCTCCACTTTCGAGTCCATTCCCATTCGCTCTGCATTTGATGCACTAGGAAGTGATTGCATCCTACTCTTCTCAAGCCAATAAAATCTAAGTTGGGTCCGGGAATTCTATTGTATTCACTTTGTTGATCCAGTCTCTACTTCTTTCAAAACTTGGATTCATTCCAAGGAACTCCATGTCGACGGGGAGTTCATTCGGCCTTACCTTGATATTGCCCCTATGCTTAATTGTCACTGCCCATTCCTTGCTTCCCGAAATGCTAACTTTGACATGGTGGCTTTTGAAATATGTGGCACCCCAGACTTGGATTGCCGGGGCACTTATTAAGCAAAACGAACTCCTTCCTCGTTTTTACCTTTTGAACATCATTATTTGTGCCAACATTCATGTCACAACCCACAGTTCTAACATCTCACAGGACCAAGATTATGTGCTCTACTGTATAGACCGTTATCTTCCTATTAATCTCCTAAAAATGATTGTAGAAAAGATGATTTCGATTTTTAAAGGGAAAAAATCATTAGGTCTTCCATATGGATGTCTTGTCAATCGGATTCTCTTATCTCTATTTGTTTCTTCTTCTTCTGATAATGAGTTTGCTTGTCTAATCAAACCTATCACTAAAAAGACGGTGTTCCAAAGTCAGGCTTATGTTAAGGGGGCTTCGTCAGGGGTGGGTGGTTCTAGTGCAGGTGAGGACCAAATGGATGAAGAAACTAAGTTGGATGTTGCAGTTGTTGGTGAAAGGGAGCGGCCTCCTCTGGTTCGTACTATTCAAGAACAGCTTCGCCAGGTAGAATAGGCCTTGTTTGCACATTTCGATCGCTTGGACGCTAGGATGGATGTATATGATGCACGTCTCCCTAACTTAGAGACATCCATCGATGCTTGTCTCACTGCATTAGAAGCTTCTTCTGTTCGCATAGAGCATGATATGGACTAGTCATCTCTCCGTCTTACACAGATTCTTTCTGTGACAACCCTCACCACTGATTACTGCTAAATTGTGACTGAACATGATAAGTAACTGATTAGGATGAAATCCTAAATTGATTGCATGAGTGTGTTATGCTAAATGCTTTTCTATCTGTTTGTCATTGATTTATCTGTTCGTGTTTTTATGTTTTAAACTGCAAATTGAAGGCCTTATCGACGGCCGAATCTGAAACTGATTAACGTTTTATGCTAGTTAGAATTTATGTGATTTTAAGGTATATTTAATTGAAATGTGATTTGGTATGATTAAATTAGATTTAATAATATTAAATTACATTAGTTTGGTTTTATTACCAAATTGCCACTTAGTGGACAATCCTAAAAGACCATTCTTTTTCTACTTCCCTCATGTTTGTTATGACATTCATTTCTTCTAGAGACCAAGAACGTGAGAGAGAGAGAGAGAGAGAGGGAGAGAGAGAGAGAGAGAGAGTTGGATGTAAGCTTGAGTTCCTCAAAATTTGCTTAAGACTTAGAAGATTGGAAGGATTCATTGCATATTGAGCTTCTATGTTTGAAATTGAAGACCTAAGGTAGGATATTCATCCTTTGATTTATGAATTTAAGTTGTGACTTGCATAGACCATGTTAATTTTGGAGTTTAGAGCCAAGATATGGCTTAAATTGTTAAATTGAAGCTTGTATCATGCATGCATGTACACATTTGTGAGTTTTTAGGTTGTTTTTATGGAAATTCTTACATGCATGTCTACACTTTAGTTGTATTTCATGAATTCATCATGATTTTGAAAGAATTGACTATTTGATTATGTATTGGAAGCCTTGATTTCAATTGAACACACATGTTGCATGTTGCACATCGTGTTCTTGAAGTTTTCCTTGAAATTGTGTTTAATTGAACTACCTTGGGCTTTGATTTTGCAAATTGATCTTTGAAACATGTCATATTATGGGTTTTAAAGTGTTTTCCATAAAATTAGCCCAAGAGGATCGAATTTGATGCTTAAAAAGTTTGATTTTGAGCTTGTAGGTTCAATCTGGAAATTTCAGAATTTGGACCCACGTTCGAGCGTAGGACTTCACGCTCGAGCGTGCACTCTGGGTTCATGCAGTCCGCTCGCGCGGGGAAAGTAACGCTCGAGCGTGAAACGCGTGTATCCAATACTTTGCATGTGTTTATAGTACGCTCGAGCGAGGGAATGCACGCTCAAGCGAGGACTTGTGTCTCACGCTCGAGTGGGGGTCGAGCGCCTGTCGAGCGTGAATTTCATGCATCCAGTACTTTTGCAGTCCACTTGAGCGAGGAAAGTCACGCTCGAGCAGAGCTTCTTTGTCTGCATGTCCGCTCGAGCGTAGAAAGCCACGCTTAAGCGAGACCCCTGTTTTCTAAAAATTCTTAAAAGTGTTTTTAAGTACATCTTTGCATCCTTTCATCATAGGCATTCCTAGGCCTAGTTTAAGGCATGTTAATGAGGATATTAATGTAGAACCACACTGATTCAAGATAGGGACTAAGTTATTGTTTCCCAAATGTGCAACTTAGTGTGTGTTCATCCTGTAACTATGTAGGGTTGGCATCCGAGGACGCTCAATAGCCTATCTGTAGTCCAAAACTTTGTGAGTAACAATGTTGTAAAGATATATTCAATCATGACTATTTTCTGAATGATCAACTGTACTGTTTTCTGAAGTAATGTTGCTTACTGTTTACTGAATGAATGGTTGTCCTATTTGCGAACCGTATTCGTGGCATCCATAGCAATTTACTGTTACTGTACTGTACTATTACTGTCACAGAGATCTCTGTCGGTTCCCATGTTTGGAACCACTACTGTTTACTGATATGATGGCCATCAACTGACTGTTCGATCTATTAAGACCTACTGTACTGTTTGCTATTGGATGTACCACTTATGACTGCTATGATCGAATAACTGATATACTGTTCAAATGACTGTTTTAAATACTGAAAAGACATTCATTCCTAACCTCTTTACGCATATGTTATTCACTGGGCTTTAGCTCACTGTTTATATATATATATATATGTAGATGTCCAGGCACCGGATCGGAGCTAGAAGCGTTGGGTTTAACTCCCTTTTTGTCAAGCCAACCTTTGTGCCTCACTACGAGGTTCCAGATCTGTTCAAGCTAAGGCTGCTTAGGGGTGTTTTAGATTTCCCCTTTCTATTTCTGTTTTGTATTTACTGTATAGACCGGCACTGTACTGTTATGGTAGGGATTCGGTCCCTAACCTGATGTTTGTATATGATATATGTACATACTTCTTTTGTTCCGATTGTGAATATGTTATGAAAAGTCTTTTTGCATACAGAATGTCACAGCTCATTGGACATCTTTCATTTACTGTTCTGGCTTCCGGCAGCCCCTGTACTCTGTATTACTGTTATTACTGTTAAGCAGCCTTCGGTAATCAGATTACTGGCCGGTTACGATGCTAAACCCATAGGGGCGGGTTTGGGTCGTGACAGAATGGTATTTCAGAGCGATACTAAACCACGAGTTATACCGTACACACGTGTCCAAATGACCTATAGGATGTCCTAGGAAAGTGAATAGGGCATTGCATGAGCATTGAAAAAGTGTGTGTGGCCATGACATGAATATATATGCTAATGTGCTAATGTGTTTAAGTATGCAACTGCCTATGTTTATTATTGCCATAATTGCCTATAGTGAAATGGACAGTGCAAGGAATGCCGATGAAACAGAATCATCTGACGCCAGAATGGCGAGATTAGAAAGAACAGTTGAACTACTGACTGAGGCCTTAAGGCTACAACAGAACCAACAGCCCTCACCTCCTCCAGTTCAACCCGAGCAGAATGTGAATGATGACATAATTGCTCTAACACAGAAGTTCAGTAAAATGAAACTGCCATCATTCCAAGGACGCCTTGAACCATTACAGGCCGAAGCCTGGGTTCTTGAAATGGAGAAATTATTTGAAGTGTTTCTGCGTTCTGAAGCACACAAGGTCCTATTGGCCACTTTTACTTTGCAAGAGGAGGCCAGAAGGTGGTGGATGCTTGTCCGCGACACCAACACTGCTATGACTTGGGCTCAGTTCAAGAAAGCCTTTTTCGAAAAGTATTTCCCATAATGTGTCAGGGACAGAAAGGTGACTGAGTTTGAGCAACTGAAACAAGGTACCATGTCGATGGCAGAATATGAATCAAAGTTTACTGAACTCGCCAGATATGCCCCACATATGGTGGATACCGACTATAAGAAGGCCAGGAAGTTTGAAGGCGGCCTTAATGTTGAAATACTTGACAGAATCAATGTTCTGAAACTACAGAAATATGTAGATGTTCTGGACCGAGCCATAATAGCCGAATCAAATATTGAAGCACTGAAACAGACTGAAACACCAACAATTGAATGGCACGGTAAGAGACGGGGTTCTAAGTTTAAGAAACGCAGGAGCGGTCCATTGAATAAGAAACAGAATACGGGGTCAACAACCAGTTCTAATCAGGGAAGTGGTTCCATACCACCTTGTTCTGAATGCGGCAAGAGGCACAAGGGGGTTTGTTATAAAATATCGGGTGCTTGTTACAGGTGTGGCAAGGTGGGCCACATGGTTAAAGATTGCCCTTCCACTCTCCAAGGCAATAGTAAAGCTGCAGCCAGCGTCGCAGCATCAACTGCTCCACTGAAACCCAACCCCAAAGCTACTGGAAAAGAGCCTATGAGGCAAGGCCGAGTGTTTGCACTCGTACCGGGAGATGTACAGAATACCGAGATCATTGTGTCAGGTATACTCTCAATCTGCACTCAAAATGCTTATGTTCTGATTGATTCGGGGTCTACACATTCATATGTATCGCATACTTTTCGTGAAAATTAAATAGACCACTGGAACCTATGAACTATCTGTTAGCTGTATCTTCACCTATTGGAGGATCTATGACTTGTGCTTATATGTACCCTGTATGTGAAATTATTGTTCGGGATTTTCATTTGTATATTGATTTACTGCCTTTGAATATTGATCACTTTGATGTGATATTGGGAATGGACTGGTTAACGAAATATCATGCTACCATAGACTGTGTAACAAAACAAGTTGTTTTCTGTCCACCCGGACTGCCTGAATTTGTGTTTAACGAAGTTGGAGTAGTACCTCCCCCATATCTGATCTCATCCATGAAAGCTTTTAAATTGATTAAAAAGGGGTGTAAAGGGTATCTGTGTTGTGTATTGACTGTAACTATTGATGCTAAACCTGATGTGAACAGTATTCCTATAGTCAAAGAATTCCCAGATGTTTTTCCAGATGATTTGCCAGGGGATTTGATTGATAGGGAGATTGAATTCACCATTGATGTGATTCCGGTACACAGCCAATATCTAAAGCTCCTTACAAAATGGCACCGCCGGAATTGAAAGAGTTGAAAGTTTAGCTGCAAGAACTGTTAGATAAGAAGTTCATCAGGCCCAGTACGTCACCATGGGGCGCGCCAGTCTTATTTGTGAAAAAGAAAGATGGCTCATTGAGACTCTGCATCGACTACCGCGAACTGAACAAGGTAATAGTGAAAAATAAATATCCATTGCCTCGTATTGATGATTTATTTGACTAGTTACAGGGTGCCCAAGTGTTCTCCAAAATTGACCTTAGATCTAGTTACCACCAGTTGAAAGTCAAGACAGGGGACATTGAAAAGACTGCCTTTCGAACGAGGTACGAACATTATGAATTCTTAGTTATGCCTTTCGGAGTTTCCAATGCACCTGCTGCATTTATGGACCTTATGAACAGAATTTTCAAACCATTCCTAGATGAATTTGTAGTTGTGTTCACAGATGACATTCTGATTTATTCCAAAGGTAGAGAAGAACATGAACATCATTTGAGAATTGCTTTGCTGACCCTAAGAGAACAGAAACTGTATGCTAAACTGACTAAATGTGAATTTTGGCTTGATAACGTGATGTTTTTGGGACATGTGATTAGTAAAGATGGCATTTCAGTTGATCCGCAGAAAATTGAAGCAGTGGTGAATTGGTCTAGACCGACAAATGTTACCGAAGTCCGAAGTTTTCTGGGCTTAGCCGGGTATTACAGAAGGTTTGTCAAAGACTTCTCCAAAGTTGCCCTGTCATTGACTCAATTGACTCAAAAGGGGATATCATTTGACTGGACCGATCAGAGAGAATCAGCCTTTCAAGAGTTAAAAACTCGACTTGTGACTGCACGGATTCTTACCCTACCCTCAGGTACAGATGGTTATACTATATTTAGTGATACTTCTTATAAGGGTTTGGGATGTGTTTGAATGAAGAATGGTAAAGTTATTGCGTATGCCTCCCGACAACTGAGACCGCATGAAAAGAACTACCAGACCCATGATTTGGAACTTGCTGCAGTAGTGTTTGCATTGAAAATCTGGCGTCACTACCTTTATGGGGCGACATGTGAGGTGTATACAGACCACAAGAGTTTGAAATACTTCTTCACACAGAAAGAACTGAACATGAGACAACAGAGATGGTTAGAACTGATAAAAGACTATGACTTGCAAATCTTGTACCATCCAGGAAAAGCTAACACCGTTGCCGATGCATTGAGCCGAAAGTCAGTTAGAAATTTAGCCTGTTTACTCACTGGGCAGAAAGAATTGCTATGTGACCTTGAAAAATTGGAAGCTGAAATTGTGTTACAAGAACAAGGTGGAACATTGGCTGTTATATCTGCCCAACCAGCACTGATCGAAGAGATTAAAGAAAAACAGCATCAAGATGACTTTCTAAGAAAGGTCATTAATGAACGGGAGTCCAAACCGAGGCCAGACTTCAAATTTGAAAACAATGTATTGAAATTTCAAGGAAGATTATGTGTACCGAGTGATTCTGAACTGAAAAGAAGAATTCTGCAGGAAGGCCCAATTCAAAACTGTCTATCCATCTAGGAAATATGAAAATGTACCAAGATTTGAAACTGAATTTCTGGTGGCCGGGAATGAAGAAAGAAATTGCTGATTTTGTATCGAAATGTCTTCATTGCCAACAAGTTAAAGCTGAACATCAACGACCCGCAGGTTTACTGCAACCCTTACCAATACTGGAGTGGAAATGGGAACATATCACTATGAATTTTATTGTCGGTTTACCTCGCTCCAGTAAAGGTATGGACTCAATTTGGATTATTGTTGATAGATTGACTAAATCTGTTCACTTCTTACCCGTCAAAACAATTTATAATGCGGACAAATTGGCTACCATTTATATTGATGAGATTGTTAGATTGCATGGAGTGCCTGTGTCCATTGTTTCTGATAGGGACTTGAAGTTTACATCGAGATTCTGGCAAAGCTTACAGACAGCATTGGGTACTGAACTGAGACTGAGTAGTGCGTACCATCCTCAGACAGATGGCCAATCAGAAAGAACCATCCAGACTCTGGAAGATTTACTGAGAATGTGTGTTCTTGATTTCCAAGGAAATTGGGAAAGCCATTTGCCTTTAGCTGAATTTGCCTACAACAACAGTTTTCACTCAAGCATTGGTATGGCGCCTTTCAAGGCTTTATATGGCAGGAAATGTCGATCTCCGATTTGCTGGGCAGAAGTTGGAGATGGGCTTTTGCTTGGGCCCGAGATTGTACAGGAAACCACAAAAAAGGTGAAACTGATTCAGCAAAGATTGAAAACCGTACAGAGCCGACAGAAAAGTTATGCGGACGTCCGAAGGCGAGACAGAGAGTATGAAGTTGGTGACCATGTGTTTGTTAAAGTGACACCGATGAAAGGCCAGACTCGTTTTGGAGTCAAAGGTAAGCTAGCTTCGAGGTATGTCGGACCGTATGAAATCATTGAGAAGATTAATCTGGTGGCGTATCAAGTAGCGCTTCTTCCTGAAATGGAGCATATGCATAATGTGTTCCATATTTCGATGTTGAGGGATTATCTTCGGGATCCCTTCCATGTGATTGAGCCTACCCGTGTAGTGCTAAGTGATGACTACACTTACGAAGAAAGGCCTATTCAGATTGTAAACCGACGGATCAAGAAGTTAAGGAACAACGAAATTCCATTAGTGAAAGTTGACTGGCAAAACCACGGTGGCGTGTATGCCACTTGGGAAAGGGAAGATGACATGGTGAAACGATATCCTGAACTGTTCCTTCTGGATCCGGTATTCTTCCAAAATGAAGGTAATTCAAGTTTGGAGGACCAAACTCTTTGTAAGGAGGGGAGGCTGTGACAACCCTCACCACTGATTACTGCTAAACTGTGACTGAACATGATAAGTAATTGATTAGGATGAAATCCTAAACTGATTGCATGAGTGTGTTATGCTAAATGCTTTTCTATCTGTTTGTAATTGATTTATCTGTTCGTGTTTTATGTTTTAAACTGCAAATTGAAGGCCTTATCGGCAACCGAATCTGAAACTGATTAATGTTTTATGCTAGTTAGAATTTATGTGATTTTATGGTATATTTAATTGAAATGTGATTTGGTATGATTAAATTAGATTTAATAATATTAAATTACATTAGTTTGGTTTTATTACCAAATTGCCACTTAGTGGACAATCCTAGAAGACCATTCTTTTTCTACTTCCCTCATGTTTGTTATGCAATTCATTTCCTCTAGAGACCAAGAACGTGAGAGAGAGAGAGAGAGAGAGAGAGAGAGAGAGAGTTGGATGTAAGCTTGAGTTCCTCAAAATTTGCTTGAGACTTAGAAGATTGGAAGGATTCATTGCATATTGAGCTTCTATGTTTGAAATTGAAAACCAAAGGTAGGATATTCATCCTTTGATTTATGAATTTAAGTTGTGACTTGCATGGACCATGTTAATTTTGAAGTTTAGAGCCAAGATATTGCTTAAATTGTTGAATTGAAGCTTGTATCATGCATGCATGTACACATTTGTTAGTTTTGAGGTTGTTTTTATGGAAATTCTTACATGCATGTCTACACTTTAGTTGTAGTTCATGAATTCATCATGATTTTGAAAGAATTGAATTATTTGATTATGTATTGGAAGCCTTGATTTCAATTGAACACATGCATGTTGCATGCACATCATGTTCTTGAAGTTTTCCTTGAAATTGTGTTTAATTGAACTACCATTGGGCTTTGATTTTGCAAATTGATCTTTGAAACATGTCATATTATGGGTTTTAAAGTGTTTTCCAGAAAATTAGCCTAAGAGGATCGAATTTGATGCTTTAAAAAGTTGATTTTGAGCTTGTAGGTTCAATCTGGAAATTCCAGAATTTGGACACACGCTCGAGTGTAGGACTTCACGCTCGAGCGTGCACTCTGGGTTCATGCAGTCCGCTCGTGCGTGAAATGTGTGTATCCAGTACTTTGCATGTGTTTACAGTCCGCTCGAGGGAGGGAATGCACGCTCAAGTGAGGACTTGTGTCTCACGCTCGAGCGGGGGTCGAGCGCCCGTCGAGCGTGAATTTCATGCATCCAGTACTTTTGCAGTCCGCTCGAGCGAGGAAAGTCACGCTCGAGCAGAGCTTCTTTGTCTGCATGTCCGCTCGAGCGTAGAAAGCCACGCTCGAGCGAGACCCCTGTTTTCTGAAAATTTTGAAAAGTGTTTTTAAGTACATCTTTGCATCCTCATTTCATCATAGGCATTCCTAGGCCTAGTTTAAGGCATGTTAATGAGGATATTGATGTAGAACCACACTGAGTCAAGATAGGGACTAAGTTAATGTTTCCCAAATGTGCAACTTAGTGTGTGTTCATCCTATGACTGTGTAGGGTTGGCATCCGAGGACGCTCACTAGCCTATCTGTAGCCCAGAACTCTGTGAGTAACAATGTTGTAAAGATATATTCAATCATGACTATTTTCTGAATGATCAACTATACTGTTTTCTGAAGTAATGTTGCTTACTGTTTACTGAATGAATGCTTGTCCTATTTGCGAACTGTATTCGTGGCATCCATAGCAATTTACTGTTACTGTACTGTACTGTTACTGTCACCGATATCTCTGTCAGTTCCCATGTTTGGAACCACTACTGTTTACTGATATGATGGCCATCAACTGGCTGTTCGGTCTGTTAAGACCTACTGTACTGTTTGCTATTGGATATACCACTTATGACTGCTATGATCGAATAACTGATATACTGTTCAAATGACTGTTTTAAATACTGAAAAGACATTCATTCCTAACCTCTTTACGTATATGTTATTCACTGGGCTTTAGCTCGCTGTTTATATATATATATATATGTAGGTGTCCAGGCACCGGATCGGAGCTAGAAGCGTTGGGTTTAACTCCCTTTTTGTCAAGCCAACCTTTGTGCCTCACTGCGAGGTTCCAGATCTGTTCAAGCTAAGGCTGCTTAGGGGTGTTTTAGATTCCCCCTTTCTATTTCTGTTTTGTATTTACTGTATAGACCGGCACTGTACTATTATGGTAGGGATTCGGTCCCTAACCTGATGTCTGTATATGATATATGTACATACTGCTTTTGTTCCGATTATGAATATGTTATGAAAAGTCTTTTTGCATACAGAATGTCACAGCTCATTGGACATCTTTCATTTACTGTTCTGGCTTCCGCCAGCCCCTGTACTATGTATTACTGTTATTACTGTTAAGCAGGCCTTCAGTAATCGCAGATTACTAGCCGGTTACGGTGCTAAACCCATAGGGGCGGGTTTGGGTTGTGACACTTTCCATGCTTCAGATACAACAGCAGCCTCCTCCACCATCACTATATCCATGATGTTTTACTGTTTATCCATGTTTCACTACATTGGACAGTTCTTATTTTTACTTGATAGGCATATTGTTCTCTTATTTTAATAGTATGTCGGTAGTGCATTTTTGGCCCACATGACTGTATCCTTTGTCTCTCCCGGACAAAAAAAGGGGGCATTTTTTGGGTTTGGATTATTATGGGATAATATGGTTAGGATTATATTGGTTTTTAATAGTATGTGTGATATTTTTTTTGTAGGTGGTTTATTCACGATGGTCAGAAGGTGGTGTTTTAGAATGGTTTAGTATTTTTTTTGTTTGTTTGGTTTGTTTTGTGTCTAGAGCGTGAGTTTATTAGGATTGAAAGGTTAGATGTATTGTTTGGGAATTGACAAAGGGGGAGATTGTTAGGTCCTTTGTGTTTCCAATTGCGCAAACAAACACTTTTACCAATTGTAATGAGTGACCTGTTTCATTATGGACCAGCGCAAAATCTTTGCTCTCAAAAGTTTAACCCGTTTGCAAAAATGCTGGGAGAGTTCGATGTTCACTCAAGCGAAGGCAGTTTTAATTTCACGTGTATGAGACACACCGCTCGAGCGACCATTCCATGGCTCGAGCAGTCTTCGCGTCCCAGTTCACTATAAAGCTACGCGGAAGTTAGAATTTAGGGTTATATAGCTTCTAGATCTTATTTTTGAGGGTTAGGTTTTTCTTTTGAGGTTCTTTACTTGTTTTCTTCGATGTCTTTGTGAGTTTATCTCATGATCTAAGTTGTTTACATCAAAGGGTTGTTTGATCATTCAAATCGAAGAGTTCTTGTTCGATGGATTCCAAAGATTTGAGCATGAAGGCTTTGATGGAATTTGAAGCGGCTCGTTGTCGTGGATTCGGCATGGGTGTTGTGGATTCAATATTAGACTAATTAGTTCCAAGACGAAGGCAGTGGTGAAAGAGACACAAGTTGTTGAAGACATTTTTATAGACTGTTGGGTAAATTGTTTGGTAATCTTGTGTAGTTTCATTTTTCATAGTGGATTGATTAGTGGTGTTTCGTCCGTGATTTTTTAATCACAATTGGAGGTGCTCAAACTGTGATTGTTTTCATGTAAAAATCGTTTGTGTCGATTTGTTAATTATGAAAAAACAATTAAATCACTTTCGTACGTACTAGATGATTTAAATTGTTAGTTTTAATTGTTTAGAGATTGTTGCAATTAAATCTGTTTTGAATAACGAATCACGTAAGTTTTCAAGATGTATTACACTTGAGCAATACTTCAAACTTATGTCAACAAAAGAATTTGTTGCACCAAATGAGTCAATTGTATGTTATCCATCACCACACTTATAGCATCTTCTGATTGTTCTATACACCAAAGCACTCTATTCAATTCGATTTAAGTACGAAATTATAATTTTCTGTAGTTTCTTTGTTAGTTGGATTATAACTGCAATTTGATAGCTAACATAAATTATTCTTTAAAAACTCAAATTTCATTAAAAACTTGATGAGTGACAAATTTGATAGTTGACAGAATTTGTCCTTTAAAATTTGAGTCAAAAAGATTATTATAAGAAATTGACTAAATTCATTTTGATATTTCAGGACCTTTTATGAAATTTAAAATTCATGCAAGTAGAAATTAAGAATTGAAGATGCCCACATAAAATACTCCTACTACGGCTTTTGGAATAATCTAACTAAATATATTTTTTTATTTTTTATAAAAATATGTGCCAAAAAAAAAAAAAAAAAAGTGATGTGATTCAAATAAATACACTTATCTAAATAAATACATTTATTTAATTTATGCCAAATAGTGCATAGGTATGGTAGTTGACATACAAATATAACCCTGAAAAGTTCAAAATAAAAGAATATATTCACAAAGTTTTAATCCAAGTTTTTTTCGAATTCATACCTCATAAGTTCTAATCATCTTAAAAGTATTCTTCACAAAACCAAATTGATTGTTAAGGGGCACAATATATTACTTCAGTTTGTTGAACGAGGAACTGCCTACGTGCACAGCCTGAATTCCATCTTGAACAAATACCAATTTAAATGATTATTTTTTTTAAAAAAAAATATCAATTTCATTATCTGCAACACTCTTGCTTCCGTGACAGCATTAGGTGTTTGAGAAGAGAGTTCAATTACAATTGCGTGCACTACTAACAAATATAGATAAAGATCACACTTTTTTGGTGTAATGTATGTTTTTTAATCACACCTTTTAAGTTTTATTAAAGTGTGGTCTTTAGGAGTGTTTTTTTAAGTGTCATTAAAAAAAAATGCTTTCATCACATCTTTTAAGTGTGATTAATAATATTTAGATCACACATTTGAAGTGTGATTAAAAACATTTAGATCACACTTTTTAAGTGTGGTTAAAAACATTTAGATCACACCTTTTAAGTATGATTAAAAACTTTAGTTCACACCTTTTAAGTGTGATTAAAAACTTTAGATCACACCTTTTAAATGTGATTAATAGCTAATAAAACCTGTGATAAAAATTTTTTTTTTTGACATATTTAACGAATAATCAATATTATTTTTGCACGCGCATTTGAATAATGTAATACACACTATATACTATATTTTGAATCACAACCATATATTGAATGAAATAATATCATATATTTCATAAATGAAAGTTAAATGTTTAAAAGTATATACAAAGAAATTAATAAAAAAAAAATTAACTGTGATTACATACATTAAAAAATTAAAAAAAAAACTTGAAAAAAGTAAGTTCTTGAATTCTTTGACTATATTTTGCATCTCCAAGAAATTTCTGACCTGAAAAATAAAAAAAAAACAATTAATTAAAAAACCGCTAGAAGCATATGAATAAACTTACTAATTAATTTATAAACTTACATTTAGATCACACCAAAAATAATGTAATTTATCCAGTTGTTAAACTGCCCCCAATCCTTTCCCCACAGCCACCAAAAATGACATAATTATTTTGATTCTCCACACAAATATCAGTAAAACAGCACCACAAAAGAAGACAATATGCAACAATGCAGAAAGGATCACATAAATGATAAAATGGAGTATTATATGGACAATCAAAATCATATGATATCAACATATAACTCACTAAAAACTATAAAACAAATAAGGATCAATAAAGCTTATTGGTCTTAAAAGTAGAAACCACATAGCCTGAATAATTACAAATTGGTATGAGAGCAATCCAAGTAGAGGAAATAATAAGAGCCCAGCACACTAAATTAAAAAGAAACAACTTGCATACAACCCCCTTATCTAAACCTTCAGCTCCCTAATTTAATAACTTGAGATGAAACACATCTTTATAGGAATAGGATCAGCCACAGATAGATAGTTTAAAGATTGTAACTGTCAAAAATACGAGAATTATATGATTTTCAACCATGACAAAATACTCTATTGAAATAGCAAATTCTCCACAATTAAAGTCTGTCCATGTAAGTGACAAACAATAACAGGTCCTCACTATCCGGCACTTCTCTCTGTGCATGTCAATGAAATCCATCACATACAACATATAAAAGCAATTCGCAAAAATTGAAGTAGGAGACTTGTAATTATCAATTCATTCAATTAGTATATCTTAACTCTTATATGAACCCAATTTTCTGTTGGACCATGACATTATTTGCTGAAATCATATTTTTTTAGGTAGAAAAAGTAGCTCATACGGATCTCATCAACGATATCATATCTTAGATTCTGCACCATGCACCTCAAATACAACTTAGGCCCATTTGTGAAACCAACTTTGGAAGTATACCAATGTCAAGAATTAACAATTATCTTGTTATGTTTTAACAGTCTTAGACCATGCAACCTTGCCCTTCAGTGGGGGCATGATGGTTAAAATAGTATCCAAATTCACATGTTTTGAGTTCCTATGCTGCCTTGACAAATTCACACTGCAGCTATGATGTGGTCAAATAGCTATACCTCTGGATGATTTGTTATGACATCAATTGGTCCAACAGTTTAAAGTATAGAAATACTGAAGCTCAAATTCCAGCAAAATTATAGTTTGCTTTTGAATTTGAGCCCTATCAAATTCTCGTCAGATCAATACAGCCAGTGCCTAGCCTTAACACTGAATAGATTTTAGGTAGGCATGCCAAACCAGCCATTTAAATAACTTATCTCAAAAGAAGAAAAATAGACATTCAAAGACTTTTATATATATATATATATCTAGAACTTATTATTTGTGTTAATTTTCAGTTCAATGAGTTAAGGAGGCAACCTGAATCAAAACCTATTATGTTCAAAAGTGAGTAGAAGATTACTTGAATGCAGCCCATCCAAAAAAAAAGGTCAAACTACATGCTTACTTCAGGCAGTTCTGCAGGTATAAAATAGTATTGCCAGCTAAACATAAATTCAATCCCACATTAGATACTGCTGCTACCATTCACATAAATCTAGTACATCACAAAAGTGACCAAAATGGCAATTGGGCTTCATTGTTCAAGGCCTACACAAAATGCATTTACACCCAAAAGGTTGAAATAATGAACTAGCATAAATGACCTTACCTTTTCGTCAGCAGAGTACTTAGTGCATTTGAAATAAAACCTGAATATTTGGATCCCCAAGTATGTCTGCAAATAGTTTTAACATTTCAGTCAGTTCACTGAACAATAGTAATACATATATCATAATCAAAGTCTGAAAAGGATGTATTTTACCGATCATAGAAACAAGGATAAATAGAGTGAAGATAACAATATTATAACCATAACAAGGGTATCCATCTTTCAAACAGCATAATGTTGAAATTTCATCCAATGTCACCTCATGCTGTTACATAGAATATGTTCAGTCAGGACATCATTTCATCAGGTTAATCCCTATGTGAAAGTAGAAAAGATAAGGTAGATGGTAAAAATCTGGCATCTAGAACAATAGTAGATTTGTAGTGACAGTACTGGGGGTACATTGAATCCACATAAAAATATGGTTGCTCTACTTAGAAAGTGTCTCTAGATTTATGATCAATAGTTGCCTTCTTACACAACTTGTGTTAATCCTCTAACCTCAATTGGAGACATCTACCATTTGTCACTAGTTAGGAAATAATAGGTGACCCACAGAAACAGGGGAAGAATAATAACTTCTAATAAAGACAAAACAGAGGGAGATCCTGAATTTTTGTGGAAAAAACTTATAAGGGATGAACTATGACAATGTTTAACTCAAGGAAATTGAAAAGGAAAAAAACACTAGATTATTGATTTCATTAGCAAAAGAGAGGCTTGAGTAATTGAGCGAGTCATCACTACACATGTCCCAAACTTACTGTAAATGTATGTTGTTGTTTGGCAGCACCATAGCTTTCCTTAACAACTCTCCCAGCAATAGTTCTCTTTCCAAACCTGTTTGGATATAAACCTGTTCGGAATTAGCTCCTTCATTTACCGAGCAAATATGATTTACAAACTACGATGGAAATCAAGAGATTCATATACAGAAGGAAAACAAGAGCTGAAACCAGTGAGTTACTTCTTGTATACTTTCTGTGTAAACAAAACAACATCTCCTTTGCAGACATCACCTGAAAAGAGAATCAAAGAAGCTTTAAATTTTCAAAACCACCTAGAAGTGAACAAAAATAGTGCACTCAAAAGAAATGTACGTAAATAAACCTTTACCAGTACAATTGATGGCAAAGGATGATCTAGGATAGAGTGTTTCAGCATTTCCATCTTTTATCCTGAGGGTTAAAAATCATACAATAAGGATACTCTTATGCAAAAATAGTATAAAGCTACAAAAGATATTAATACCCTTGTAGAAGCCAAAATAAATCATCAAGGCATGAATGATTTCAAACTTTCTTAAGCTAGAATAATTTAATAATAAAACAAAAAAGTGATCTAAAACTCAAGATATGCACTTGTAGAAAATAACAATATTATTTGAGAAACAAGACATTTAATAAAAGATTAGATACTAAGCACGACACAACAAAGAGAGTAGGGGTAATATGTATACATCCACTCACTTATAGATCAATGTATTGTGCTAGTCTAAAACAATACAGTCTACACCATTCAAGTTTTTTCGGTGTCACTTATAGATCCACTCACTTCTCTCAAATTATTTCCCAGCAAAATACACATTAAACTCCCCTTGCTATTTTTTTGCTTCTTCAGAATCTTTGCTAATTGAATCTAGGTGTGGAATGATATACATAAAACGATGACAAACTCTAGTTCTATCAAACCTTATGAACAAAGTTTCCTTATATATGCCTAAAACACAAAATTATGAAACACCAAACATAAGCAAAATTAAAGCAATTACAGCAATTATAGTCCATTTCATTCCATATTACACCAAACATAAGCAAAATTATGAAAATCAGATTCCAAAGTAGCAAAACCAAACAATATCAAACAATGTCATTGAAATCTCAAGTTCATTTTATTTGATACAAGACACCAAAAACACTGGTCGAAATTGTAAAATGAAGATCTCTCTTTTATGACCAAACTTGTGGAACAAAAGTGAAAAATAAACAAATAACATAACAGAGCAAAATTAAAGCAATTAAAGCAATTATAGTAATTATAGTCCATTTCTAAGATAGGTGTTGGGGAGGCATGGGTGGAGAAATTGATTTGTCATTATTCACCATATTTGCAAATGAGTTTTTGGACAACTATTAAAAGCAATTGAAACCTGACATAGTTGGAGGAAAAAAATTAATAATAACCAACACACATATTGCAATCTCATATGTATATAGAGAATGTCTACCTTTTCATTCCTAATGTCCTCTGCATCCAAGCTGATAGGTGTCTCCATTGCAAAACGTGCTAGTATTCACAGGAGATGATTTTGCATTATATCTCGAATGATTCCATAGTTGTCAAAGTAGCTTTCGACAACAAAAAAAAGTAAGGAAATTTTTTTTTCTACTAAGTGCACCCCAATTATCAAAATGTCAAATCCTAAGCAACGAGATCAAACACATAATGATTAAAAAAAGGAAATCAGCAAAACCCTAATTCCAGCAACAAATAAATAGGTTAATCCTAGTCATATGTAAATTCCACAAACAAATTCAAATCAAACCCACAAATTAATGCTCAATTGTTAGAGAACTAATAAAAAACCGCAGGCTTCTGGCAACAAGTAGCTTAAAAAGGATAGTTCTTAAATTCACAACATGTTGGGCAACATCCAGTAATGCCAATGCAATGAATATACATGAAAATCCTGAAATGAAGCATCATGAAGGGCCCGAGCAGCTGCCATACCGGCAAAGCCACCACCCATGACAATGACTGAGGGTGAGGCACCATGTCTCCTCTCAACATTTGAATAGCAAGGAACTACAAAAAATACAGGCAAGAAACAACTAGGCAGAGGCAACTAAAAAAAATAAGATAAATCTTCAAAATTCACTCTAACAGACTCCCTACCTACATGTAAGACAGAATTAAAAAAATAAGTCCCTATTTTTTTATAAAAAAAAAATTAAGTATTTTCCCTACTATAGAAAAAATTTAAAAAAACATTATCGGAGATACTGTTATGCTCTTCGAATGTAGAGAGTTTGCAGTGGATGAATCAAAATAACATACTTTCAAAGAATGTTGGAGGACTACAACTGAATCAATGCTAGCCAAAATTCCTAATTTAAGTTTTTTTAAAGAATCTGTTAGAGATGCTCTTATGCTATTTTTAATAACTACTATAATTTTTTTGTAAATTTAAATAAAATCATAATTTCATAAATGAACAAGATTAGTAATAGCATGAGACTACTCATACTATGTTAATTAGAGAAATATAACATGAGATGAAGTGAGAGAATCATTTTTTAACTCCAATGAAATTGTTCATACTCCTCAAAATCATTCATAAATCTATTAGATGTCATGACTGCCACATTCAAATGCTCAGATCAAAACTGTCCACATTTATTTGTTTTTGTGAGAATCCAAATATTCAACATCATCAAATCTTGATAAGAAATAGAGAGAAAAATAATAAAGAGGAATTCAGGACTAATACAAAGCCCAATACAGTAATCATCTTCTGATATCAAGATCAAAACGTATGAACATCATAATCACCAGTTACAAACCTTCAAAAACAAAAACAAAAATAGAAAATAAATTTATAAAAATGATATTTTATAATTTGAGAGTGAAACAAATAAGACCATTAAGCAACGAACAGACTGACCATCCAATCTTTTACAATACAAAGAAGAAGAAACAGAAAACCCAATTGAGATTATTACCCAAATCTGATGAATCTTTAGGTCCAAAGAAGAGAGAGAAGAGTCAAAATAAAAAACAAACCACTCCAAAAGTTGATACTATTCAAATGAAAAAACAAAGACAACCCACAAAGAAAAAAAAGCCCCTAAAACATCCAAGAAATTTATAGACAGTTGATCTGGTGACTTGTGAGTCCACAAGATCCTCAATAGTAATTTCATTTTCCAAAACAGTAAACAAGATCCTTAATAGAAAAGTGAAGAAACTGAACCTTCTGAGCAATCTGAGATTGTTTGTGGACTTCACGAGCCTCTTTCTTTCGTTTGCGCTAAAAATGATCATGGCGATAGCCATTTCTCTTCCTGTGAAGCTCTATGTAATCTCCTTGAGGCTTAACAAATCTTAAGAGATTAGGGATTTTTGGTTTTGGGCCCCGGGGGGGGGAATGGCAAAAAAAAAAGCGGGAATGAAAAAAAAAAAAAGAGAGGGAGACAGGGGGTGGATAAAAAAAAATTAAAATTTTTTTTTTTTTGGGTCACAAATAAAATTTAAACAATAAAATAATACCGTTTAACTCTTTTCTTTTCTTTTTTTTTTTTTTTTTTTGTGACGCGGGTTGCTATCACTAAAAAAATTTATTTTTTGTTAAAATAAATTTTTTTTTGTAGTTAATGAAAAAAATTTCATTTTTTTTTAGTTACTAAGATTGAAAATTTATTTGTTTCATTTTTATTTTAATTAAAAAAAATTATTATTATTTTTTATTTGGTAGAAGTAGGGGTAATATTTTAATGAAAAATATTCTCCACTAAAATAAAAGTTAATTTTCTGTGGTTAATGAAAAATATTTTTCTATGGCCTATTTTTTTTGGTTACTAAAAATCATGAACTATTTTTTTGTGATAGAGGAAAGGGAGCGACATTAGTGGTGGAGGTGGTGGATAAGAGATGATGGTGGTGGTGGTGGTGGTGGTAGTGGTGATGATGGCGAAAGATATTAGTGGTGAAGTTGTGGTAGTGGTAGTGTAAGATGGAGTAGCAGGGGTGAAGGAGAGGTAATGGTAGTAGTAGTGGCAATAGTGGTAGTGGTGGTAGTGGGGTGGTGGTGATGGTAGTAGTAATGGTAGTCGTAGAGGTGAAGTGGCGACAGTGGAAGTAGTGGTGGTGGTGGAATGACGTTTGCAGTAGTGGTGAAGGTGGTAGAGGAGATGGGTGGTGAGAGAGAGAGATGAGTGAGAGACGGATAGAAAAGAGAGAGAGAGAGAGAGAGAGAATATAGCGGGAATGGAAAACAAAAACGGGCGGGAATAAAAAAATATATTTTTTTTGTCAGAAATGAAATTTAAATAACAAAATAATGTCGTTTAACTTTCTTTTTCTTTTTTTTTTTTGTGACGGGAGTTGCTGTCGTGAAAAAAAAATTATTTTTTGTTAAAATATATATTTTTTTGTAGTTAATGAATTTTTTTTTTTTTTTTTTGTAGAGGATATGGAGTGGCAGTAGTGGTGAAGGTGGTGGATAAGAGATGATGGTGGTGGTGGTGGTAGCGGCGAAGGAGATTAGTGGTGAAGTTGTGGTAGTGGTAGAGTAGATGAATTGGCAAGGGTGAAGGAGAGGTAATGGTAGTAGTAGTGGCAGTAGTGGTGAAGGTGGTGGATAAGAGATGATGGTGGTGGTGGTGGTGGTGGTGGCGAATGAGATTAGTGGTGAAGTTGTGATAGTGGTAGAGTAGATGAAGTGGCAAGGGTGAAGGAGAGGTAATGGTAGTAGTAGTGGCAGTAGTGGTAGTGGTGGCAATGGTAGTAGCAATGGTAGTCGTAGAGGTGAAGTGGCGACAGTGGTAGTAATGGTGGTAGTGGAATGGCGTTTGCAGTAGTGGTGAAGGTGGTAAAGGAAATAGGTGGTGAGAGAGAGAAAAATGAGTGAGAGACAGATAGAGGAGAGAGAGAGAGAGAGAGAGAGAGACACAGACAGACAAACAGACAGACAGACAAAGTGATGAGCGAGAGAGAGACAAAGCGGTCGCTAAAAGTGCATTTTCTTGTAGTGAATAGATAAATCGAGAGGGAGCTCAGTAAATAGAGAAGACAGAAGGGAGAAAGTGAGCAACGCGAACACAGTGGGAGAGAGAGAGAGATAAGAAAGAGAGAGGGACAAAAAGATAGAAGGTGAGAGACAGAAAAAAGACAGAGAGAGAAGAGAGATGAACGAGAGAGAGAGAGAGATAGAGAGAAGAGAGATGAGCGAGAGAGACATAGAGAGAGAGAGATGAGAGAGAGAGAAAGAGAGAGAGAGAGATGAGAGATGAGAGAGAGAGAGAGAAGAGAGAAGAGAGATGAGCGAAAGAGACAGAGAGAGAAAAGAGATGAGTGAGAGACACAGAGAGAGAGAGAGACAGATAGATAGAAAGAAAAGAGTGATGAGTGAGAGAGAGGAAGATGAAAAAATGGGTGAAAAGATATAGACAAAGAGAGAGTGAGAGAAAAAAAGAACGAAAAGAGATAAATGAGAGAGAGACAGAAAGAGATGAGCGAGAGAGATAAAGAGAAGAGAGATAGAGAAGAGAGACAGAGAGAGAAGAGAGATGAGAGAGATAGACAAAAGAGAGATGGACGAGAGACACAGAGAGAAAGAGAGAGAGAGAGACAGACAGATAGACAGAGAAGAGTGATGAGTGTAAGAGAGAGAGAGAGAGAGAGAAGAGAGACAGAGACAGAGACAGAGAGATAGAAAGATGAAAAAATTGGTGAAAAAATTCCGTGTCTAAAGTCTCATTTTCTAGTAGTGAGTCGTCTCTATCATTCATGGGTAGAATAGAGGCGCGGATTTGGGAATTGTATATTTTATATAAAAATCAAATTGAAATATTTTATACAATCACACCTATTTAGGGAGTGTGATTAAAAAGTAGTAATGTATATATAATCACACTTATTTAAAAAGTGTGATTAAAAAGTAGTAGTGTATATATAATCACACTTTAATTAGAATGTGTGGTTAAAAATATATATAATCACACCTATTTAAAAAGTGTGATTAAAAAGTAGTAGTGTATATATAATCACACTTTAATTAGAATGTGTGATTAAAAAATATATAAATAATCACACTTTAATTAGAATGTGTGGTTAAAAAATATATATATAATCACACCTATTTAAAAAGTATGATTAAAAAGTAGTAGTATATATATAATCACACTTTAATTAGAAGGCGTGATTAAAAATATATATATAATCACACTTGTTTAAAAAGTGTGATTAAAAAGTAGTAGTGTATATATAATCACACTTTAATTAGAAGGTGTGATTAAATATATATATATATATATATATATATAATCACACTTAATTGAAAAGTGACATAAAAAATAAATATTATCACACTCAATCAAATTAAGTGTGATTAAAATATCAATCTAATTTTTTTTATCACACTTCCGATAAAAGTGAGATCTTTTTTTTGTCAAAGTGTGATTTTTAATTATTTTTGTAATAATGGTGGTACAATAGGTTAAAATAATTAATAAAATAAAGGAAAATGATTTTTCCTCCGAATTTTCCCCTCCTAATCCCCCGAATGACCAAAACGACGTCGTTTTGGGCATTTTTTTTTTCCTTCTTCTTCTTTGTCATGTAGGTCTGAAACAGAGGGAGAGAAGAGGGAGAGGGAGCGGGAGAAAGAGAGAGAGGAGGTAGGTCGTCGCAGCCTTCCGCCCGCCGTCGCAGCCCTCCGCCGTTGCCTCTGCCCGATCATCGCAGCCCGCCTCCGCCGATCGTCATCGCAGCCTCTGCCTCGCAGCCCCCGCCCCTCCTCCGCCTCCACCCCCTGCCTCCACCTCCACCCCGATTTATTTGGCCCCCTCCAGTCCTTCGTCTTCCTTCTCCTCCTCCTTCATTCTCTTCTTCTTCTTCCCCCTCCTCCTCCTCCTCCTCCTCCTCCTCCTCCTCCTTCATTCTCCTTCTTCTTTTGTTTTCTGTAAATTCGAGAGATTCGGGAGGTAGCTCTTTCGAGCCACCAAGCATAACCGTAAAATAAAATATCATATTTAATTTAACCTTTTTCCTTACACCTTCAAAATTAATTTTTTTATTTTATATTTTTATAATTTATACAATCCCTTTATTACCTTCCTCTCTAACTTTTCTCCTTCTCTTTCTTTTTACACCCAAATCCTTAAAAACCCTGATCCTAGTTTTCCCCACCACCACCATCTTCACTGGCCCACTACCGGCGCCGCCACTCCACCACCCTTCGCCTTACTGCCGCAACCATCACCACTATCACAACCATTTCTCTCTCGATTCTCACCAAGACTACGGCAATATCCACATCGATTCATGGGTATCAATCGTTTTGAAGCTTAAGGTCCAAGAACTCACTCTGTTCTTCAAACAAACCAATTGTGGGGTTTCAATTCGTGGTATTTTCTCTTGCACAACGCTTGTTCATTTGTTATTGAGTCAATACCATGTTCTTAATATTCCGAGCTCGGTTTGTTTGCCCAATCTCAAGAGTCTGTTTTTGGATTCTATTCAATTCGCCCATGGTGATTCTCTGGCTACCCTGTTCTTGAATAATTAAGTCTGGAATGTGTGAATTTGATGATATTGAGGTTCTTCACATCAATTAGCCTCTTGTTATGCTTTTGATGACGCATCACAATGAAAGTCAAATTGAGTTGGTGCTTGATGTCCCCAAGCTTGAATTACTCCATTACAATGATTTTGTAGCAGAAGGGTATGAGGTGAAGAATCTGAAAGAAGGTGAGAGAAGAAGGTGGTTGGAGGTGATGGTGAGAGAGAATTAGGGTAAAGGTTTTTAAGTTTTGGGGGGTAAGGAGAAAGAGAAAAGTTAGGAATGAGGATAATAAAGGATTTATAAAAATTATAAAATAAAAAAATAAAAAATTAATTTTGAGGGTGTAAGGACTTAAATCGGTGGTGTAAGTGTAATTTCTCAATTTTTTAAATTTTTTTTTCATTACAATTCTATTCTTTCATAAATTTACCTAAAAACCACCCCGAAATTGCAAAAGACTGACAGTACTAGCATAATGGCTACTTAAGCATGTTTAAGGGCGCATTAAAGAAAAGAAAAAATATAATTTTTAAAGTAATGTTATTCAAATTAAAATTTTTTTTTATCTACCTTTTAAATTTAATGATTAATTAATCAATCACTCTCATGTGATATTTCTCTTTCTCATCTATTTTGTAGTTACCAACCAATCGCCTCTTTTTACACATCATTAGAAATTTAAAAAAGAGGTCTAAAAACTGAACTTGTATATTCTTTTTCTCTTATTTTTCTCATATCATTCAACTTTCATTAAATAAATTTCACTTTGACAAGAGAACTACATTAATATTTGAGTTGAATTCAAATGTCTTAATTGTTACAATTACAAGATGAACAATCGAGCGAAAAAAATAATTTTAAAACTCAAGTGAAAATTAAAAATTAAAAATTAAAAATTAAAAATTATAATTTATTCTAGTATAAAAGATAGCGATGTGGAGGTTGGATTATCTCTTTACTTCTTGAATGTTTAAGGTATAAATCACTTTTGTCTGATCATATGGTTGAAAGGAGCTTTGAATATGCAGAGAGAGATCTTTGATCAAACTTTGAATGATTACTACTAACATATTAAAAAATTAAATTTTTAACATTAAATAGAATGGGTTGTGATCCTCTCTATTAGTTATTCAAAACTACCAACTGCAATGGGAACAAGGTCAAAAATTGGGATCAACTTTATTTATTTTTAAATGAAAATAAAGATTATGATAGAGATAAATTAATTAAATTCAAATTCTTTCTTTATCCTAATTATCAATTAACATATATAGCTTGGATGACAGTTGACTCCGTCAAGAAATTTGAGGATTCAAATAGGAGGACGATTACTTGTTCAAAAGAAGAGAGGAGAATTTGACTAGGGCAATCCTGGACGAAGACGTGTAAGGCGGCTGTCTTGAGCTCTCAATTAATTTTAACTTTTATGGTGTTAGTACACTTAAAATAAAGGTCCAAACTAACTAATTTAACTTCACAATTCAAATTAAAGGTGTTCACAAATTATGTATAAACTTATTTAGTAAATTTACTATTAATAATGTCAGAAAAGTAATATTTAATTTCACATTTTACTGTAGATGTTTAATTTTTTTATTTTTTTTAATATTTTTTTATTTTTTTAATAGATTGGGTGATTTTTTTTCCTTATTGTAAATTGAATTTTCTAAATTATAAAGTAACAAGATCAAAATTTTATATTTTTAAGTTTGTATTAATTTTCTTCACGTCTTAGTTTGTGTAAATAAATTTTAATAATTATATATGCAAGCAGATTTCGGGTTAATACTAGTGTACACACAAAATTCGTGTTAAAAATAAACACAAAAAATTGTAGTAACCAAGATTCAACTTTATTGATTTTGAATAAAACGAGTACAATCTCTGATAAATTTCTAATCAAAGAAAACTAATAATAATCTGATTCTT
Organism: Camellia japonica; assembly: GCA_030407325.1. Classification (NCBI taxonomy): domain Eukaryota; kingdom Viridiplantae; phylum Streptophyta; class Magnoliopsida; order Ericales; family Theaceae; genus Camellia; species Camellia japonica. The sequence goes on along the minus strand of JAPPVO010000032.1, from coordinate 78,525,311 downwards.
CTTCTCAAAAGGTTGACTCAAGTGCAGTGTACTCCCGAATCAAATGGCAAAATCCTCTCCAAACAGAGCGAAGAAGATGGAAACGAAATCAATTTACTCACGGGCTTAATAGCTTGATCCCTAAACAAACGGCAAAAACTTATCTAATTTAATAGAAGAAGATGGTGACGAGACTTGGACGATGAAGTTCTTCAGACCTGAAGCTTTGATCTGTAGAGCTCCCTCTTGCTTGATGTATGTAGAATGTATGTATCTCCAATTTGATTGTAGGTCACCCCTATTTATAGGCATGGGTGGAGAGGAGTCTTACTGAAAATAGATTTTGTTAATAATTATCTCTTTATTTTATTTATTTAAAGAGGTACAAATTAGGAAAATTTACCCATAAGTCCTAGTTTCTGAAAAGTTGAACCATTTAATCTTAAAAGTTTTCTTATACTCCATTTAGTCCCATTTGCACATTAATCTAATGTTCGAAACATTAATCTGATGTTCGAAATCTAATGTTTGAAACATTAATCTGATATTCGAAATCTAATGTTCGAAACATTAATCTGATGTTTGAAACATTGTAATGGGACCTTTCAGTCTATAAGAAAACTTTTAGGACTAAACAGTGTATAAGTTATTAATTTGGGATTTATTGGTGCATCCCCCTAAAAATTAACTATATTTGGTTATCATTTTTCAAAAATACTTTTTAGAAAATTCTATTTTTTTATTTTTCGTATTTTTTTTTGTTTTCACTGAATTTTTTAATATTTTGAACAATTTTTTTAATTTTTAAACATACCTAACATATATATACCTAAAAGTAAAAAAAAAATTGAAAAAAATCTTTTAAAAATTCACTAAATATCAAAAATATAAAAAAATTACGAGAATTCAGAACATTTTTTATATTTTTATGTATTTATTAATTTTTAAAAATATTTTTTCACAAATTTTTTACTTTTTAGTTACATCTAAATAAGGTGCATCTAAAAAAAAAAAAAAAAAATTTAAAATTTTAAAAATATTCACTAAAAATAAAAAATACAAAAATTAAAAAATTCAATTTTTAAAAAATTTAATTCAAAAAATTCAAACAAACACTGAATGTTTACTTGAAGACATGTAGTTCAATTTGATTGGAGGAAATATTTATTTCCTTTTCCTACAAGTCCATGTAGCTTGTGGCTTATTTTGATTGGTCCAAAGGTTGTCATCTTGAAAACTGTATCACATTGATATGTGGCAACTTATGATTTGACCATTCGTGCATATAGAATTAAAACCTTTGGACTACGTAATGTTTTATTTATCAATAATTGTCATATTTTTTAGGTCCTTATAACACGTGGCAATTTATAATTGGCTAAAATTCTACATGCTTACAAATGCCCTCTCGAGAGTTGCTTCTTATAACACGTGACAATTTATAATTGGCTAAAATTTTGCATGCTTACAAATGCCCTCTCCAGAGTTGCTTCTGTACACATTCCGGAATTGTGAAATGTGAGCGAGTCTTGAAATATAGTTTCTTTTGTAACGCCAGCCATACCTTTTGTTTAGTAATAATACATGAAAATTTGTACATGAATTATACTAGATATGGCCATAGTCGGTTACTTAATTCCATCTTGCCTTTGTCAATTAGAATTCAATCAAATTTACAGTCCAAGTCCACCAAGTAAATGGTTTTGTTTCCTAATCCATGTATGATTTGGGATTAGAAAATTCCGCTGCTACACTTCTCTATAAATTGGGGATTATTGTAGCATAAATTCTGTATAGCCGCAGGGAGTCAATAATCGGCGAATTCGAGCATCGCAATCATCCAATTCTACATTGTCAGGTATGCATATTATTTTATTTACTTTGCTTTGTTCAACTGATGCACCTGCCAGTATATAGAATACCCACTTCATATAAACAACCATTATTTATTTGTTGTAAAAGAAAAAGAACCCATGTGATATTCTGACCTCGTTGATCCTGGCCTAAGGGGAACAAACAAGAAATCTTTGCATCAAGTTGAATGAAAGTACTTGCTGGCCATATATTTTGTATTCGTCAATCATAGCTTAACACGTAATCTATCAGGGGTAACTTGAGAAATTAGTAAATGTCTCCAATCATCAGAGAACACATGACAAATCATATTAATGGCAATGGATCTGCAAAGTACTGGAACAAACAAAAGGAGTAAGGAGACATGGCTAAATGGTTCTTGAAGATTTAAATTCAAATTCAAGAGGTAAGCCCAACTGCAAGAGATGGCTTGTGGAGGAAAAATTGCGTGGAGCCATGATCATAGAGGTTACTTCAACAGTTATCATCTACTGCGACAGTTGTCAGCCACTTCGACGGTTACTACCAGGACTTATAAATAGAGAGGAAAGCTGACAATGAAGGGACCCAGAACCAGATCTAGAAACCAGTTTATTTACTTTGTATTTTTCATTCTAGTTCTTATCATTCCAATTCTTTACTTTCCCACACTGCAATTTCAGTTTCATAGGAGTAGTTCTAAATTAGTCTGTTCGTTGTTGTAATTCACTTCGAAGCTGTGGAAGTGTAAAGGTACTGCTGTAAACATTTGTTTACTTAATAAAAATTCAATTTCTGACACTGTTCACTTCCTACTTCTTTTACTTTTGATTAATACTTCTGAATTTTCTCCTAAAACAAGCCACCAGTAAAAGTCATCTTCATTGAGGCTAAAAGAACTTTAAATCAATTGTCTGATTCATTGGTTGGCATTTATTGTTTTTGTAAGGATTTATTGATCCTTGCTGGCACGCTCTAATTATATTTCTAACCTTCGAAAGCCAAAAAAGCCAACATATATTTTTGGCACGTCCTGTGGGACTATTATAATGGTTTGACGTAGGAGATAAGGAGAAAATAAAGGCCTAGAAGAAGGTGTAGAAGGAGATCTAGAAGCACATAACCCAGAGGATAATGTAGTATCACATCCCATAGATGTGCCTACTTCAAGTAATCCTATACAATTAGTCAAAGAGACCACCACTTCAGGGAATGCAATGCATGTCCAAAATGTCAAACAGTGCCATGAAATTGGACCTTTAATTGTTCCATCTACCCAACCGGTGAATCCACAAGGAGGATTAGTTGATGTTATGGGACAACAATTAATGCATACAATGGAAAGATGGACAACATCCTTTTTGGATTGAATGAACTCCTATCAACCACCTGTCATAAGACAGGCTGAAGAAAATATAAACTTACTTCAGCATATATTGGCTTGAGAAAAACAGCCTATGCAAAGTAATGAACAAAATAATAGGCAAACTAGTGGTTAAACTAATAATCAAAATCGTGAGGGGCCATTACCTACGCCTTAATCATGGTACGAAGCTCCTCCTAGGTCACTGATGAGTCAGGGCATACCTTTACCTGCTAGCAAAACCATACATGTTGGTAGGTCCAGGCTAACACAAGGAAATGGGATTCAAGTGTCTTCAAATCCTGTGTTTGAACCTATGCCTGACACTCGAATGCTCACTAATCTTGTGTTCGAGCTTACACTGGGAGAGGGGGGGGGGGGGGGGGAGGGGTTGGAAGGAATTCCTGCGGTTGGAAGAGAAACAACACTTGTTCCTCCTCAACTAGTACCCTTCGCAACACCTTTTATGGGACAAATGCTTATTTCTGGAGGATGTTCTTGCCCGCGCGTATGCAACTCCCCACCTTTCGTTTAAGCCCTTTAGATTAGTAACATAGATATCCATATTTGTAATAATTTAGTCACTTTCGATTTGAATTTGTGATAATTAATTAGTTCATTCAATTGTTCACCTGCATCGCACTGTTTTGTGCATACATCTTACATCGTACAATCTTGTGCATCCATATCACACTGTTTTGTGCATACATCTTGCATCGCACTATCTTGTGCACCTCGCACTGTTTTGTGCACCTGCATTGCATTATACTGTGCATTCACCCTACATCGCACTATCTTGTGCATTTACCCTGTATCGCACTGTCTTGTACACCTCACCCGCACTGTCTTGTGCACTCAATGGGTCTAGGAGACCTTAAATCCTCTAAAGGTGCAATTCCTTTGGTGTTTGTCATACCCAAACGACTTCAGGCGGTCCGGTATAGCCACTTGACTGTGTTTGTAGTGAGTTCCTAGGAGATCAACTGAAACAGTGGAAACTAGAGTTCGAGTGGCCGAGGCCTAGAACGCAAAGGTTTGGAATTTCTGAGACTAAAGTCTAGTTTAAATACCTAGAGGTGTGGAGATTATTTCAAAACATCCTCAGCTTGAAATCTATATGGCAGCCGCAGAGGTTAAGGTAGCTTGTATGTGCCTCAATTCTGGATACTAAACTAACCTAGTTTGTCACCCTGTTGGAGAATAGAATGTTGCAAACATGGCCAGGGAGAAAAGTAGTATCCATGGTTTTTGCATGAAGATGAAGAAAGAAGCCTTAAAACCAAAAAGAAGAGAAAAATCCCTAGCAGCATAAGATGAGTCATCACCAATTGCCCTTGTAAGGAGCTTTCTAAGGCACCACCTCCTAGTTACTACATCATATCTATTACCATCTATTACCTCCATCACATTGCATATAACGTTTCTCGCATGCATGTACTACATTATCCGTTACATCCATTACATCATACCATTTTATTGCCTGCATCCTTTTTATGTTAAGCTTGGTTTGGCATATGCTTATACTTTTCCCGCGTTAAAGCATAGCTTTGTATGTGTACACACCTATTTTGCAAGAATTGTGGCCTGAGGGTTTCGGCACATTTTCTATGTTAAATGTTATTTGGTTTGTGTCCATGCCTTTTCTAAGTAAGACGTAGTTCGGCCTGCACCCCTTATTCACTTCATCCATTGTATCCATTACATCGTACTTTGTCTTGTTGCATTCAACATTTAGGATCATTATCATTCATTAGCAGATCATTCCTCACCTATATCATACTACCCAATTACTTGTACTCTCTTTGCGAAAGGCATAGTTCTCTATGTATACGCACCTATTCTACAAGAATTGTGGTTTGAGGGTGTCAGCTCCTTTTCTGTGTTAAACGTAGTTTGATTTACATTCCCATTCCTTTATGATATTTGTGTGGTAAGCATCGCTTGTGGTTTGATTACTGTATTGCATTGTGTATCATTTATATCCTGTCCCTAAACTATGTTGGTTTGATTCCTTACAAAAGAGATACGTAGGCAACTCTCAAGTTCAACCAACTGCATCTGCATTTTGTTTGTTTGCCCAAGTCTTACGGCCTGGTCAAATGGGTCGTCTTCGGGCTTTGACATTCACTCACGTCATTTCATGACTTCGAGCTCTGTCAAAGAGGGATAACTGTAGACACCCCATTTTGATTGCCTTTAAGACTTGGGCACCTCACTCTGAACACTCGATGATGAAATGTTACGCTGTGCAATCGTTCGAATCTTCAGCAAAAGAATTCAATTTTGACCTTCAAACCCAAACCTTGTACCTCATTTAGACTAAACCCTATTTTTCTAGCCTAACAACTTAAAAAGTAGCAAAACCAAAAATGACTAGTAGGCCACATTATGTGGACCAGCCAGCCATTCTCTTGGCCGACCGGCTATGTTTATCGAGAATAGATATTTTGCAGCTGTAGTTGCTCCCATGCACGAGCTCCAAGCCAGTTGTCCTTTTCAGATATTTCCAATCTGAAATGCTGAAATTCTATAAATACAGCACTTGTCCTCAACGTTTGGGGTGGAGAAACTGAGTGAGCCAGCTTTTTTCAAAGATATCCAAACCTTTCCTACCCTCTTGATATAGATACACTAGATATACACCATTGAAGCTTGACTTTGAAACGTTTTTGCTGAGATTTTGAACACTATTTCAAATACTTGAGAGTGTTTAGCTTGTGGTTTGTGAACCAAGAAACTCTTCCTTTACTCTAGAGGTTGATGCTTTAACGCTTTCCATTTCATTTTCTTTTAAGCTTCTTGTTTTTTCGTTGCAAGACTGATTTTGAGAGGGCTTTTAGGCCTAAACATGTGATTTAAACCTTGTTAAAGGTGGAAGGGTTAGCCACCCTTCCATAGGCTTGTTCTCTAGTATTACTCTTTTGTTGTTCTTCATGTTTTTGCTTTTTTTCTTTCATTTTTTGCATTGTTTTAGGTAGATTTTGATTAAATATGAACTGTATATATGTGTTTGAAGCTTATATAGATAGTTTGATTTTTGTCTCATATCTATCTTCTTGGAAGATATTGCAAAGCTCTCTTCTAGTTCCTCTTTTGTAGCATGGAAATGGATGTTTCATCCATGTTCCATGAGTAGGAGAATGAGCTTGCAATCATCTCTCCATAGCTTTCATTTATTGCTTTTACTTAGTTTAGTTTTGCTTTTCCTCTAAAACTACATGAGTGCTTTTTCATCAAGACCATTAGAGACTCTCTTCTAGTTCCTTTAAAGCATGGAAATGGAGGTTTCAATCCATCTTCCATGAGTAGGAAGAAGAGTCTCTTTGGTTTTCTTAATGATGGAACCTCTTGTGTATGAACTTTGTCTCCAAGAATGGCTCATTCTAAACCTAATTCTCTCTAAGCTTGAGTATTCACTTGCTCTTGTTTTCCACGAGATTCAGTGGGTTTTTGGCCATATCTTTGATTTTATCTTTCATAATTAGTTTTAGTTAGCTTTATATCCATTAATTACCTTCCCGTTGCTCCACTAATCATCATTTAAATACTCTTGGGATGTTTGATGATTTGTGAAGCCAACCAACTCTCTCGTTGAGAATTTATCATGAAAGAAGGAAGAAGGAAGGATGAACATCTTTTGGAAACCCCCCTGTTTTGCTCTGTTCCAGTTCTGATTGCAGCAGATCCTTCCCTAGAACTACTGGCCGGCCGACCATCACTTTATATGGCCGACCACTTCTTAAGGCTAGCTGGCCCCCTTTTGTTTACGGCTGTGGTGCTTTTTTAGTGAAACAGAGCAGATCCTGAGGCTCAAAACAGAGTCATTTTTAGACTGTGAACAGAGTATCTTCTAGCAATGAGCAGTGGGGGTTTTCGGAGGATGTTCTTTACCATGCGCACGCAACCCCCAACCTTTCGTTATCCATATTTGTAATAATTTAGTCACTTTCATTCGAATTTGTAATAATTAATTAGTTCATTCAATTATGTTTGTAATAGTTAGTTAATTAGGGTATTCGAACTCTCTTGAAAAGAGAGCAAATATGTAACACTTGATGAATGTCTTCTAACCCCCATTTCTTTCTCCCTTTTATTTACATGCTCACCTTGGTTGTATATAGTACTATATTTTCGTTTCATATCATTGCCATGCTTTATATCCATTTTTGCATACACTGGGTTCGACTCATCATACTTGATATCATTGATTAATTCTTACTTGAATATGTGTGTTACCGCATGCTTTCAGTGGATTCATATGACATGTTCATAGCCGAATCAAGTAGTTGCGTATGTGTATGCATTGCATTAGCCATTTTGTATATTAGGATCATGCATTTTTCTAATCATATTCTTTTCTTTAGCTTGCCTCGGAGTACTAGGTGAGCTTTTTTGCTTTAGTATATTACATGTGTGCTTGTGTTGACATGTCAAGCATACTACCATGAGGCTACTTACTTATTTGAAATATCTCCATGAATGCCTGTGGATGAAGGTTATTTCACTTAAGTTAGAATGACTTTGATAAATGTACATATGAGCTCCCTTTTCATTCAAGTAGCACATATTCAAAACTCTTTTCAAACAAACATGAAATCAAAGCATTCAAAAGTAGGCGACGTGGTCTATACTTGTTTTTGCTTCACATAGTAAGTTAGCATATTAATAATCAGAACATGAGCATATAATGTACATAAAATTCACATCATGATTAGTAGAGACTAATCTTTGATCAGGTGAGTGGGGTGCTCAATTCATGAGCTTCCCCTTTCATACCTAAGTTCCCAAGCCGAGACACTTTGGATATAACAGGCAAGCAGCCTTTGGCACAAGTCATGGATTTCCTAAATTTTTCAAAAATATTTAGGTGGCGACTCGAAAATTTGGTAGTGCAGTCCATTTTTGGCATCTATGATGATGAAGTGGATTTTCTAAGATTTTTCAGATTTGGACTCTCATTTGTTTTTTTCTGTTTCACATTGCACTTGTGAAACCAGATTCAGAACCACGGGGGTCCGAACTGTAGGGCTATCGTACCTGAGGAGACTAAACCTTTTCGAGGAGCACGAAAAACCAGCTATAGCTTATTCTCAAAAATTCAAATGTTGACAAAGTAAACACACCTATTGTTCATGATAAAGCTTTGAATGTTACTGTGCTTGGGAAAATGTTGCCACAACTTCTTGTAGTGCCAAAATGTCTTGCCTTTTCAGTGGTTTTAACATCTATGTTTCATTACGATGGAGTATACTTTCATAAAAGATTGCCAAATATGTTTTTGATCATCTCGGTTCTATTGGAAAGAGAAGCTGAAAAAGTTCTTAAAGAAATGGACAAGATCAATGCTTTAGATCTCTCCCCTTTGAGAAGTCTACTTGAATCCTTGTTCCAGAATGTGTGAGTTTACAATAATACACAGTCTTCTTCTGTTGAGAAAGAATCTCAAGAATAATTGTTAGCAGATGCAAATCATCGTCTATCTAGTATTGAAGCCATGGAAAATGAGAGAGTCATAGAAACTCAATCCATTCAGGAGAAACTTGCAAACATTGACTCAAGAGAAGCTCAATTGAAAGAAGAATTGGAGAACTTAAGGATTCCGAGAGAAGAGATGGAGTCATTACTTCTTCAGGAAGAAAAAAAATTGTCAACACAGCAAGCTGAGATTTCAGGCCTCAAAGAAGAAATTTCCTCCATTGAAAACACCTTGGCAAAGAATGATGAAGATAGTCAATATTTAGAGAAGATGAAGGAGTTGCTAGAAGCAAGTCAAAGTAAGTTGACTGATTTCATGCTCTTTCCTTAGGCTTTTATTTATTTATTTATTTTTAAGGATAGCATCTTGTGATGTAATGAACATTCTTTTTATTGGAATAATAAAAGTTCCATCATTTTTTTTTAATGAATAGAATTGCCCATTTATCATGCACAAGAAAGTGGATGAGACTTTTTTTCTTTTTTTGGTATGACTGTACTTGAAATAAAACCCCAAGTTGCCTACGTACCCAAACAGGGATCAAGCCAAACGTAGTTAATGCTGTAGAACACAGTCCATTTTTTTTTTTTTTTTGAATGTATGACAAAACTTGAAATAAAATCTCAAGCTGCCTACATACCCAAAAGGATCAAGTCAAACGTAGCTCAATTTTGCTAATTTTTTTTTCTTTCTTTTTTTTTTTTGTTTTTTTTTTGTTTTTTGTTTTTTTTGTTTTGTCTTTTCATAGTTTTAACTCATGTGGGCTAGGAGTAAAATACAGTTTTAGGCTCGTACGTTAAGGAGCCGTAGACACCCCATTTTGACCGCCCTTAAGACTTGGGCGCCTCACGTTGAACACTCGATGATGAAATAATGTTACGCTGTACAATCGTTCGATTTTTTTAGCAAAAGGCTTCAGTTTTGAGTTTTAGAACCTAAACCCTGCACCGTCTTTGGACCAAAACCTTTTTTTTTTTCCAACATAACCACTCAGAGACTTGCTGGCCAACAAGTGGTCGGCAGACCATTTTTTATTGGCCGACTGCCCCTCTTCATGGCTGGCCGGCCATGTTTAGTGCAGCAGATATTTTGACAGCTGCCAACTATCTCCATGCCCATGCTTTGCACCAGCTGTCTTATTATTGATATTTCCGACGTAAGAACATGCTTTTCTATAAATACACGCCCTCTCATCATGGTTTAGGGTTAGAAAAATTCTTCAAGAGCTAAAAACTTGTCCAACACACTACCCTCCTCTCTTGCAATAAATATACACTATACATACACCTTCTAAGCTTAAACTTGAAGGTTTTTTGCTGATGTTCTTGAATCTAACTTTAGCTCCTTGAGAGTGCTCGGTTTGTGATTTGTTAACTAAGGAGCTTTTCCTCTCTTTTAAGAGGTATAATTTGAGCTTTTGAATCATCTTTTCTCTCTCTTTTCTTTACTTTTTCATACTATTTTCAGAGTGCTTTGAGGCCTAAAATATGTGATTTTAAGTCACAAAAAAGAAGAGGGGTTAGCCACCCTTCCTTAAGCTTGTTGGTTGGTTGAAACCCTTTGGTTTTTTTTTTTTTTTTTTTTTTTTCCATTTTTGCTCACTTTTTCCACCTCAAAAACATAATTTTCAATACTGTTTTAGTGCTGTTTTAGTGCTGTTTGGTGTGTTAAATTATGCTTTGAATACTATAGATGTGTTGTTGTAAGTCCTCATGGATATACCATTGAATCCATTTTAGTTGATAGTTTTTTCTTTTAATTTTTTAATAGCTTTCATACATATTCACACATTGTAATCACCCACATTTCATTAGCACTTTTCAATGTCCCTTATTTCTTTGTTTCTTTGATTAAGACTTGTATCAAATGAAAAATTGTTGCTTAAAGCATAAAAAAGTGATCCCTTATACTAAATGCTTTAATCTCCTCGGAGGTTCATTACCAGAGCATTGCATTTCTCTTATGCTAAGCCTAATCTCTTGTTTGATATCTCTCTTTATCACCAGTGTATTACTTCTAAGGGACTAATTTTCTAGTCAGACCCTAGGAAATCACAAAGAAAAGTTTCATTATAGCTTATTATCGAGTTTGGATTTGGAATCATTATCGCTTATTTTGGGTTTGACTAGTTATTATCACCCTTTTTAGGTTTGACTAGTCATTATCGCTCATTTTGGGTTTGACTCCGAATTCATTATCGCTTGTAAATGAGTTTGATTCTTCCTTTGTAATTTCCCCTGTACAAAAGGGTTTGAAAAGCTCATTTCTCGGGTTAAGTCATGCTTGCAACTCTTTATTGCTTTTGGACTTAGTAGATGTAATCATCATTTTGGGGCAAAAAGATAAGAAAATGGAAAGGTAATGTAAAAAGGGCTAATAAAATTGGAGTAAAAGTGTAAAAAGATAATAAAATTGGGTTAGGTTCAATCGGACGTTACATTGAACTTATTGTGTCTTACCTCATTCCTTGAGGTAACTCTATGATGGAGAGGAGGTATTGTCTTTCTTTTGTTTCATTTATTTAGCTTTTGTCCCATTGGTTCTAAGATCATCACACAACAAATTTGCGAAAATTGATGATTTGAGAATCGAATCTACTCCTCTCTTGATCATCTTCATAATAAGGAAGGGCAGAGAGGATAAACATATCTTGGAAACACAATGTTTTTGCTCTATTTTAGTTATGATGCAGCAGGGTATTCCCAGAAATAGTGGCTAGCCGGTCACCATTCTGTACAACCGGCCACTTCTCAAGGCCGACCGGCAACCAATTTTGTACAGGCAGTTGCATTTTTACAGCAGAACAGAGCAAAATCTGAGGCCAAAATAGAATAGTTTTCTAACTGCAAACAGAGCAGATTCTGGCAACAGATAGAGAGGTTCTAGAGGATGTTCCCAATTGTGTGCATGCAGCTTCTTGCCTCCTGTTCAAGTCCATTAAATTAGTGGTTTAATATTAGTATGTGTAATTAATTAGTTGGCTTCATTCGAATTTGTAATGTAATAGGTAGTTAACTTAGTTAATTCATTTGGTGTTATAATAATTAGTTTAATTAGGACATTCATTTAGGCTCTCTTGTGTGAGGGCAAACTTGTAATATTTTGTGTGTCTTCCAACCCCCATTTCTTTCTCCATTTTATTTATATGTTTACCGTGGTAGCATCATGTTTTCATTTCATATCATTACTATGCTCCGTATTCATTTTTGCATGCATTAGGTTCAGTTTATCATTCTAATATTGTTGTCATTTTCTACTTGAATACGTACGTTACCACATGCTTTGAGTTGATCCATATGACATGTTAAATAAACTGAACCTAGTAGTTTCATTTTGTATGCGTTGCATTAGTCACTTGCATATCTAGGATCATGTTTTTTTTAATTATTTTATTCTCTTTGGCATGCCTTGATTGTGTACTAGGTGAGCATTTTTCCTTTAGCATATTACATGTGTGTTTATGCTGCCATATCAAACATATTACCATGAGGCTAAGTGTTTATTTGAAATATCTCTTTGAATGCCTATGGATGGAGGCTATTTCACTTAAGTTGGAATGATATTGATAAATAGACATGTGAGCTTACCTTTTCAAGTAACACATATTCAAAACTCTTTTCAAACAAACATGAAATCGAAGCGTTTCAAAGTGGGTGAAATAGTCTATACTTATGTGCCTCACATAGTAAGTTAGCATAATAAATTCGAACATGAGCATATAATGTACATAAAAATCACATCATGATTAGTAGAGGCCGATCTTTGATCGGGTGAGTGGGGTGCTCAATTCACGACCTTCTCCTTTCATACCTAAGTTCCCGAACCAAGACACTTTGATTATGATGGACAAGTGACCTTTGGCACGACTCACGGGTTTCATAAATTTCTCAAAAATATTTAGGTGGCAACTTTGAAATCTGGTAATGCAGTCTATTTTTGGCATCTCTGATGATAAATGGATTTTCTAAGATTTGCCAGATTTAGACTCTCATTTGTGCTTTTCTATTTCACATTGCACTTGTGAAACCAGATTTTGAACCGCGAGAATCCGAACTGTAAGGCTGTCGTATCCGATGAGACTAAACCCCTCCAAGGAGCATGAGAAACCAGCTACAATTTCTGGTGACTCTGCTAGGGAAAGATAGAGAACTTGACTTGGACTTTATGTTGTGACGTTTTATTTACATATATATGTTCCTTGCATTGCATTTGCATGGTGCTCTTAAGTCATTGTGTTTTTCATTTGCTAATCCTAGACGGCTTGCCTTAAAAGCTTGCCAAAAGGGAGGTTGGTCATGGGCTCTGACATGTTGGAAACACAACACTTGCATCTGGATTATCACTATACCGCTTGATCCTCCTTTCACTTATCGGTGTTAGGTGTGAGAAGTATATCAGGTAATCTTGTTGAGGTTCCCTTTTGACCAATCCGCCTAGTGCATATAGTAAAGCCATAGTGATTGTTCCAAATATAGGACATGATGCTCACCCATATGCAGGATTGTGTGAAACTACTTGCTTGAAGTAGTGAAACCCTAGCTCATGCCAAAGTTGGGACGGGGTAACCCTACCCCATCATAGGGGTGTTTTGGCTCCTTTTACCTAGCCTGTGCTTTATAGTGAAACTGCACATGGGTGCTTCATAACAGTGGTATAGTTGATATCAGTTTGTGCGGCAAAATTCAGTAGGGACACAGTTCTACGTTCGTGATCATATTTGTTACAAATTGGGCCGAGGTGCTGTCCAATTTTTAATTATTACTTTTCTTTTTTTTTTTTTTTTCTAGCTAGTCTTGCAATCATAGCTTTAGAGAGGCCTGATATCCCCCAAGTTTTGTGGACTTGCTCTGGTAGGCTTTGCAAAATCCGAGATCTAATTGGCGGTTAGTTGGTGTTACTCTCTCTGCTACCAGTTGTTCAAAGGAGAAGAACCAGGTAGTTGTCACCAACACAGAGCACTCAGCAGTCACCTGTCCATTCTCACCCACTCAGCTCACCAATAGCTAACTCTCTCAGACTCGCAATGGCACAAAGTAGTCCAGAGGAGGTTGTTGCTATGATGGCCTCTTTTCAAAGAACCATGGATACACTGAATCAAAGAATTGCCGCTTAGGATGAGACTATTGCTAAAATACGACACCCATCTAGGGCATCGGTATTTATTGTACATCCAGTCCCGGCTGCCCAGTCGAATGCTGATCCACCTCCACTAGCTGAAAATCTTCAACTCTCGAATTCCCAAGAGATGTTCGCACAAGTTCAAGCTTTCAGGCCTCTCACACAGCCCCATAGAGGACTTCTTCCTTTCGACCTCAATGATATCAAAATCTCTAAGCTTCAGAAATTGCTTAAAAAGTCTCAAGGCTTCATCTCTATCCCAGATATCAATGATGGTTACACCGAGGCATTGGTAAGGTTTCTAAAGAAGTTCAAAATGACACACTTCGATAGATTTGATAAGAATGGAGATCCGATCGCCCATATTCGTCTTTTCTTGAACATCTTGAAACCAATAGGCTTGACATAGCCTAAGAAATTATCTCTGTTCAGACAAACTCTATCAGACGTGGCCGCTACTTGGTATGCCAAATTGAAGGATCCAACCAAATAGAATTGGGAGGGATTTGTTAATCAATATTCCTACAATACTCAAATAGAGGTAACGATTAGTGAGCTGGAAGCAACTACTCAGAACCCCAAGGAACCCTTCATCGACTTCATTGCCTGGTGGAGGGCAAAGGCAGCCCGAATGACATATAGGCCTTTAGAGAGGGAACAGGTTTAGTTGGTAGTTTAGAACCTTGAGCTGAACATGTTACAAAGGATGATAGTCGCGCCACTATCTACATTTGCTACTTTGCATGAATTAGGAGTTCAAATTGAGAGTGCTTTTAAGAATGAAATTATCCAGAGAACAAGCGAACCGGCAAAGAGGCCGTTTACTAGGGGTACCAATGCTAGTAATAACATTATTCCTAGGCCTATTGAGATCAATACTATCATTGCCATAATCAAGATAGCCGATCCATTCGCCGGTGCAACCTTACAATCCACCAGCTCGGCCTGAAACCAATATAGAACCTTCACCCCTCTTCATATGAGCCCGACCCATGCTCTCAAACTTCTAGCAGAAAAAGGGCATCTTAAGCCCCTTGAGCCTTGACCTCTTCCTAACCCACTCCTTGCCAAACATGACCCTACCCAATATTGCGTCTTTTAACAACAGCATGGTCATCCCACTGGCCGTTGCTTTCGCCTTCGTCATGAGATCTAGGATCTCATCGACAATAAGATCATAGCTCCACCCTCAAAGCCAAATGTGACCACTAACCCACTCCCCGTTCACAACCAAGTTCCCTCACCTAGAAATATCCATCTTATCCATACATTACCACCCATCTTTAACCCTAGCGTATATATTACCACATCTCATTTTCCTGAACCTGGGGTGGTTATTCCTAAAAGCACAGACTTGTGCATGATAGATATAACACCCGAAACCCAACCAATGCCTATGGTGGCAGTATTTGAAGAAAAGGGAAATTCATTGAAAAAAGGGTTGTCTGATACCCAAATTGCGGAGAAGGGGCCATCGCCCGTGGAAGAGTATGATCCCAGTTAGTATATTGTGACTTCTGACCAACCAAAGCCAACGATCATACTACTGGACTCACTCTGCATCAATGCTATTGGAGAAAATGGGCCTGCAACTAGGGGCAAATAGGAAGTGTGCAAGTAAACATAAGCAGAAGGTCACTTCTATCTCCAATGCCGGAAAATCGATGAATCAAGCCAGGTATATCCAACTCCCTGTCATGAGGCAAGGATCGAGCCTCGTATAAAGTAAGCCCACACATTCGTTCAAGAGTTCGTGCATGGCCAAAACGGGGTTGAGGCATAATCTCCTCATTTTGGCGAGACTCTGTTAATGCTTGTAACTCTTCGTGGGTTGGACATATCTCCTGTGTTCTGAAGCGAAACACATGGGTGAGTGGGTCCCAACACCAAGTAGTGACATAAAGAAACAGAAGACAAAATAGAGTGCAACTCAACGGAAAAAGAGCATTTATGCTGAAACCGGCGAAGTTCACCCTTTCCGTCCCGTCCAAAGTGGCCGTCCAATCCTTGAGCCTCTCAATAAGAAAAATCTCCATTTTAAGAGAAAATTACAGAAAAGATGATATTCTGTCGCAGAAAAAGCAAGAGAAGACCTTTATAGAAGTTAAGGTTGTGTGAGTGGCTAACAGCTGTTGCTAGCTATCCAGCCGCATGTCTTGGCCGGCTAGCCAATTCACCAGCTAGCCGTCCATTTGTGTGGCTAGCCGACCAAGCATCCTGGCCAGGCACTTGGGTAGCAGTGTTACGTTGGACCTTTTGTTTTTGAGTCTTTTCTTTCTCGCAAGTGTAAGTAGGTGTGTTTAGTTTGTTTTTACTTTATTTTTCCTTTGTTGAGTTATATTTTATCTTTTGGTCAAGTTGTATGCTCAATATCCGGTTAAGAACTCATTCAAATGTGATCACTCTCCATTCAGAAATACAATCATTTTTTATGCAAGTGTTGTGCCATTCTCGAGATGCTGTATAAAAATAAAAGTCCTTCTTTTATAAAATTGTAGGTTTTGACCCCGATCATAGTTTTTACAAAACAGAAAATACAAGTTTTCAAAAATAGAAAAATAAAGGACCTATCTGAAGTTATACAAGTTTTGAATTACCAAAAACAAAAGAAAGAAAAAAGAAAAAGAGAAATCCAAAATCAACATCCGTCAGGTCTAGTGTGTCGGGAAGTCCTCTTCATCCTCTTTCGAGGATGAGACTCAGGTTAACTGTTGCCATCAGCATCGCTCTCATTGGAAAACTGTGACTCCGAGCAAGAATCATCGCCTCCATCCTCAAATTCGGAGTGTTTGTTCACGACGTCTTCGGTGTCTTTGGTCTTAGTGTCCTCGCCGGTCAAGGTTCTCTCATCGGACGAAGAAGCCTGCTGTACTCGGGACTTGCTGTCTCTGCTCTGACTTTGGACATCTCTACCCCTGCCTCTATCCCTGTCCTCGCCCCTACTACATACAGGAGCCCATCTATCTTCCCTCCTTGCAGTCAGAGGAGGTACCTCAAGTGCTACTAGTACAGGTAGAGGTTGAAAAAAGTTTGCAAGAAACAGAGCATCAGTACAATATGGTGCAGAAATGGTATGAGTATAGTCAAAGGAAATCAGTGCATGTCAGATGAGAAAAGTGAGATACCTGATAACCATGGTAGGCGAGTATTGCCTTCCTTCTCCGTACCAAGTGGATCAAGGAGTCGACCAACTGAAGGAGACCGTCCACGTAACCCACTAGCACCTATAAATGAGTTTGAACATCAGTATACAGAAAAAGGAATGTGAAATACAAACTACGAAACAAAGTGCATACATGTTGTACGTTGGGGTCCCTGACGTATTCGTGCTCCTCTTCTAGTTGCTCAATCGGAATTTGGTAGGCCATCCCACTCGGCCGCCAATATGTGATCGTAGTCGAGATCGCGGGAAGACCAGCTACATGAATAGTAGGGGTAGCCCCTCCAACATGAGGCTTAGTCGCATGAGCGGCATCTCTGGCAGCGGGTATATCCGCAGTGCCACCTGCGTGAGCTCTGGCCAGAGGTGGCATGAGGTGGGTAAGGATGAAATCGGTGTAGTCCCCAACCCCATGGAAGAGATCAGTGTCCTATCCCATCATGAACTGCACGTTGGCCTCGATTGGCAGGCTATCAGTGGTCCTCATGGATACATGGGGGAGCAGGAACAACAGGGTTGGGTAGGCCTAGGGTTTGGCGTACGAACCTCTCTCCTAGATATCAGGTCCGGTAGAGAGGACCCTCTGGAAAAATTTACAACCTAGAGGTATCCCAGGACCCAACATTCTCATCCCTCGTCCCCGTTGGCATGGCTGCCCATGGTTACCATGTAACCTACAAACAGAGAATTCACAATTCTCAGTTGTCAGAGTATGGAATGAAAATAATAGAATTGAAATTGAATGGGCATGAGTTTCAGATTACCTCATGCACTGTCACCGTATCGAAGAAACAGTGGTAGTAGGCGAATATGGTGATGCTGTGGCACCAGGGATGGCACTTTCCATTATATCGCCTCGAGTAGGGCACAATTACCTCCATCTTATCCCTCGATACTGGAGCAAGAGCAGGGAAGTAAGCATAGACCCAGAGCTACAAGAAGAGAATAGTTTGTGAGTCAACATGTTACAAACAGAAATAAAAGTAAAAACCAGAAAGCATAAATTACTAGTAGAAATTGAAAGTGAAAGCGTAGAACATACCTTTCAGGCTCTCCAATAACCGCCGAGTAAGTTCCTCTTCCTGCGGAAATCAGAGCTCATATATCCATGTAGGCTGGCGAGGCCAGCACCACCCCAGTCATAGTAACAGAGGCATGGGAGGACCACCAAGGCACTCAAAAGATACAAACCCAAGGTGTTCCACCTGTTTGCGAATAAGGTGGTATCGAGAAGGTAGATCAGAAAATCCGCGAGTGTACTGCTTGAACTGCTCCGGAGTCTCTGGCTAGCTCCCATGGAAATGGTCGTAGAACCACCTGTAGTGCACCGTGGATGGCATATCCAAAGGAGGGCGCACGCCTAGAAGATGGACCCAGGCAGCCCACTACTGGTCCATGTCAAGATCAAAGGGGATCGAATCACCCTTTACTCATAACCTAGTGATCATGGAGAAGTCATAGGGGATCATTGTTATCTCCCCGTAGTGGAGAAGTGGAAAGAGTTGGTGGTGTCCTACCACCTCTCTACTGGGGCACCGAGCAGGGGCCGACTTGCCTGTAACCGTGAAAGCCCATAGTAGAATAGGCTGAAGCCTGCCTTATCGACTAGCTTTTAGACTCAAGTAGGGAGCTCTTGGCACCAATCCCTCGTTGTCACTGCTCCATAGCCTCTCCCAACAACGAAAGCATCATCCTGTGTTAAAAGAAGAACTTGTTATATGCATGACAGATGAGAGTTTGTAATGAATGTCAAAGCAAGCAAAATGCAGTAAAAGTTCTCACCTTAGAAGCGTCATAGAAGATATACACGGTACGCTCTCACAGGAGGAAGTCCTTAGACATGCCCCGGGTAAAATCCTTAAACCGTAACATGCCACTAGGGGCCATCGTGTGCATGCGTGGATGGTAGGTGGCTAGATCGAAAGGCCTCACCCTTAGTGGTGGTAGCTCTGGCTCAGGTTTCGGAGGGAGGATTTCCTCCATGGTAATGTTAGCAGTAATGTCTCCTGCCATCCCATCGGCCTCTTCTACCATCGACTCCTCCATACCCGAGGCAGGCGGAGGAACCAACATCTCGGGAAGGGCACCATCATGCGGGATATTGTCAGCCATGAAGAATATAGTGGGTAGTGTGAGGAAAATAAGGGAAATGAGGAAAATGAGCTAAAACCCAAAAACCTAAACCCTAGGAAAGAAAAAGTGAGGGAAAAAGTGAAAAATTTGATGGTAAGTGCACAAATACCGAGAAAACTCGTGAGAATGAGCCAAATAATGAGAGACCCCAAAACTTGACCAAAGCAAAATCTAATCGATTCAAAATGAAGAGTGCCAAGAGGGTTTCGCGAAAAGAGTTTGCATAGATCGTTGGGTAACAGGAGTAGAGTGAAAATCTAGAAAGAGAGAGCACTTAGAGAGAGAGAGAGAGAAGTAGTTTCAGAGGTTGTATGTGTGAAATATAGGGCCAAAATGTGTTTTAAATAAGCCACAGGTGTGAAAACCCATTTCTGTCCCCGAAACAAATCGGGTGGCCAGTCGACCCATCTGTTGGCCGGCCGTACATGTTAAGTGGTTCCGATGTGCTTTTACGAGATCCTGCTTATTCTGTGCATGGAGGGTCATGTGTTCGTCCTAGACAAGGAAAATTGAAGAATTTGGGTTAGTTTCAGCCTCTGAAAATTTTGAAATTTTATTCCGAATGCACCGTTCCAGGTCCCGCCATTTCTTCGAAGTGGGAAAGTGCCTCGATCTTAAGCTTGGGCAAACTGTATCCTTTTGTGCGCATTTGAGAACCTTCAAACTGTAAGCTGGAGATCTTTATGAGGTGTTTCTAAGTCATCACTTTTGTTTATCTTTTCAATTATGTTGCATGTAACATGCATTGCATAATATTTCGCATCAACTACAACAATTATGTTGCATCCATGTGCATCATGCTTTTCGTTTTATTGTATTCACCTTATCACGTGAGTGTGATTTGGATTTTACCCTTCACCCTTATCATGTGAGTGTGATTTGGTTTGAGCCCTCCACCCTTTCTGCGCGAGGCGTAGTTTGGCATGGAGTTTTTATCCTTTTTGTGCGAAGCATAGTTTGGCTTATATCTTTTGTCCCACCATTCTCTCATTTCGGGTGAAACGCGTTAGGATGTTGCTTTCTCTTGGTTAAAACCTTCCCTCTCTCCGTATGAAATACATTGAGATATGCATGTTGGTTGCACCACCCTTCCATCATTTCATGTGAAACGCGTTAGGACGTTGTTTTACTTGGTTAAAACCTTCCCTCTCTCCATATGAAATATGTTGAGATACGTCTATTTATTACACCACCCTTCCCTCATTTCGCATGAAAAGCATTAGGATGTTGCTTTCTCTTGGTTAAAACCTTTTTTCTCTTCGTATGAAATACGTTAAGATACACTTGCTGGTTACACCACCCTTCCCCTCTTTCGCGTGAAACGCATTAAGATGTTGCTTTCTCTTGGTTAAAACCTTCCCTCTCTCTGCATGAAATACGATGAGATATGTTTGTTGGTTACACCACCCTTCCATCCTTTCGAGTGAAACACGTTAGGATGTTGTTTTTCTCGGTTAAAACGTTCCCTCTATGAAATACGGTGAGATACATTTGTTGGTTACACCACCCCTCTCTCCTTTCGCGTGGAACACGTTAGGGTTTTTTTTGAAGTCAATTAAAATCTTCACTTTCTCCGTATGAAATATGGTTAGATACGCCTGTTGATTATATTGTCTTTTCTCATTTCACGTGAAACGTGTTTGGAATTGTTATTTGTTAACTCCTTTCCATGTGAGGCACAATTAGATTTGTTTTGATTTAAGGTTTCCATCCATATGTTGTTATCTTGTTATTGCTCATTGCATTGTCTTGCATAATCATGGACTTTCAAAAATAATCGGCTTCGCGAAGCGTGTAAGTCCAGCTTCTGAGTGTATTCTTTGTGCAAATCATTTGCATCTTGCCCTTGAACTATGTTGGTTTGATTCCCTGCAAAAGGATACGTAGGCAACTTTCGAGTTCAACCAATTGCATTTACATTTTGATTGCTTGCCCAAGTCTTACAACCTTCTCAAATGGGCCGTCTTCGGGCTTTGACATTCACTCGCATCATTTCATGACTTCGAGCTCTGTCAAAGAGGGGCTACTGTAGACACCCCATTTTGACCACCCTTAAGACTTAGGCACCTCACGTTGAACACTCGATGATGAAATAATGTTATGTTGTACAATCGTTTGATTTCTTCAGCAAAAGGCTTCAGTTTTGAGCTTCAGATCCTAAACCTTGCACCCTCTTTGTACCAAAACTTTTTTTTTTTTCTAGCTTGACCACTCAGAGACCTGATGGCCAACAAGTGGCCAACAGGCCATTTTTTATTAGCCGGCCGTCCCTCTTCGTGGCTGGTCAGCCATGTTTAGCGCAACAAATATTTTTGACAGTTGCCAGCTGTCCCTATGCCCATGCCTTGCACCAGCTGTCTTATTTTAGATATTTCCGACGTGAGAACATGTTTTTCTATAAATACAAGCCCTCTCCTTATGGTATGGGGTTAGAAAAATTCTCCAAGAGCCAAAAACCTATCCAACACACTACCCTCCTCTCTTGCAATGCACATATACTATACATACATCTTCTAAGCATAAACTTGAAGTTTTTTTGCTGAGGTTCTTGAATCTAACTTCAGCTCCTTGGGAATGGTTGGTTTGTGGTTTGTTAACAAGGAGCTTTTCCTCTCTTTTAAGAGGTATAATTTGAGCTTTTGTACCGTATTTTCTCTCTCTTTTGTTTACTTTTTCATACTATTTTCAGAGTGTTTTGAGGCCTAAAATATTTGATTTTAAGCCACAAAAAAGAGGAGGGGTTAGCCACCCTTCCTTAGGCTTGTTGGTTGGTTGAAACCCTTTGGCTTTATTCTATTTTTGCTCACTTTTTCCACTTGAAAAAACTTCATTTTCAATACTGTTTCAGTACTGTTTGGTGTGTTAAATTATGCTTTGAATACTATAGATGTATTATTGTAAGTCCTCATAGATATAGCATTCAATCCATTTGAGTTGATAGTCTTTTCTTTCAATTTTTTTTTTCTTTCTTTTTTATAGTTTTCATACATATTCATACCATTGTAATTACCCACATTTCATTAGCACTTTGCAATCTCACTCATTTCTTTGTTTATTTGATTAAAAGTTGTATCAAATGAAAGATTGTTGCTTAAAGCATAAGAAAGAGACCCCTCATGCTAAATGATTTAATCTCCTCGGAGGCTTATTAGCAGGGCATTACATCTCTCTTATGCTAAGCCTAATCTCTTGTTTGATATCTCTCTTCATTATCGGTGTATTACTTCTAAGGGACTAATTTTCTAGTTAGACCCTTGGAAATCACAAAAAAAGTTTCATTATAGCTTATTATAGAGTTTGGATTTGGAGTCATTATCGCTCATTTTGGGTTTGACTCTTAATTCATTATCGCTTGTAAATGAGTTCGATTCTTTCTTTGTAATGTTCCCCCATAGAAAAGGGTTTGAAACACTCATTTCCTGGGTTGAGTCATGCTTGCTACTCTTTATTGCTTTTGGACTTAGTGGATGTAATCATCACTTTTGGACAAAAAGGAAGAAAAGATAAGAAAATAAAAAGGTAATGCAAAAAGGGCTAATAAAATTGGGACAAAATGGTCAAAAGATAATGAAATTGGGTTAGGTTCAATCGAACGTTATATTGAACCTATTGCGTCTTGAATCATTGCATACTTTGTTGTGATGTTGGATGATTCATGAAGCAATGTCTGCCTCCGCCCTTGAGGTAACTACATGATGAGGAGGAGGTATTGTCTATCTTTTGTTTCATTTATTGAGTTTTTGTCCCATTGGTTCTAAGATCATCATACAACAAATTTGCGATAACTGATAATTTGAGAATCGAATCTAGTCCTCCCTTGATCATCTTCATGATAGGGAAGGGTAGAGAGGATAAAAATCTCCTGAAAACACTCTATTTTTGCTCTGTTTCAGTTCTGTTGCAGCACGGTATTCCCTAGAAACAGTGGCCGGCCAGCCACCATTCTGTTTGGCCGACAACTTCTCGAGGCTGGCCGGCCACCTATTTTGTATAGGCAATGGCATTTTCATAGCAGAACGAAGTAGAATTTGAGGCTATAACAGAATAATTTTTTGATTGCAAATAGAGCAGATCCATGCAGTAGATAGAAAGATTTTCAGAGGATGTTCTCGATTATGTACATGCGGCTCCTTGCCTCCCGTTCAAGTCCATTAAATTAGTTCTTTAATATTTTTATGTGTAATTAATTAGTTGACTTCATTCGAATTTGTTATGTAATAGCTAGTTAACTTAGTTAATTCATTTGGTGTTGTAATAATTAGTTTAACTAGGACATTCATTCGGGCCCTCTTGTGCAAGGGCAAACTTGTAATATTTTGTATGTCTCCCTAACATTGTTGTCATTTTCTACTTGAATACGTACTTTACCGCATGGTTTGAGTTGATCCATATGACATGTTAAATAAATCGAACCTAGTAGTTGCATTTTGTATGTGTTGCATTAGTCACTTGTATATCTAGGATCATGCATTTTTCTAATTATTTGCTTCTCATTGGCTTGCCTCGGTTGAGTACTAGGTGAGCATTTTTCCTTTCGCATATTGCATGTGTGTTTTGATGCCAAGCATATTACCATGAGGCTAATAGTGCTTATTTGAAATATCTCTTCGAATGCCTGTGGATGAAGGCTATTTTGCTTAAGTTGGAATGATTTTGATTAATGTACATATGAGCTTGCTTTTTCAAGTAACACATATTTAAAACTTTCAAACAAATATGAAATTGAAGCAATCCAAAGTGAGTGAAATAGTCTATACTTGTGTGCCTCACATACTAAGTTAACATAAGAAATCAGAACATGAGCTTATAATGTACATAAAAATCATATCATGATTAGTAGAGGTCGATCTTTGAGGGTGAGTAGGGTGCTCAATTCATGACCTTCCCCTCTCATACCTAAGTTCCTGAACCAAGACACTTTGGTTATGACGGACAAGTGGCCTTTGGCACGAGTCACAGGTTTTCTAAATTTTCTAAAAATATTTAGGTGGCGACTCTGAAATTTGGCAATGCAGTCAATTTTTGGCATCCCTGATGATAAATGGATTTTCTAAGATTTTCCAGATTTGGATTATCATTTGTGTTTTTCTGTTTCACATTCCACTTGTGAAACCAGATTCAGAATCACGGGAGTCCGAATTGTAGGGCTATCATATCCAATAAGGCTAAACCCCTTCAAGAAGCACGAGAAACTAGCTACAGGAGCGTAGCTCGATGTTTAGGGATAATAACACTTGAAGTAAGAATGGCAATAGGCTGGGGCTAGGGCGGGGCCAGGGATCACACCCCCCATCCCCGATCCCCGATAGTGCAAATTTTCCAATCCCCATCATTGTCCCCGATCCCCGACGGGGGACCTACCACCGTCCCCGCCCCGGTCCCCTAACGGGGATCCTCAACCCTGAACATTTCCCGGCTAAAAAAAAAAAATCAGAGAATGAAGATTCAAATCCAACACACAGATCCAAATCCAAATTAGTGAATGAAGACCTATTCAAACAAAACACAGATCCAAATCCAAACACAATTGGTGAGATACAAAACATCACAACAAGATCATCTTCCAGATCTGACACGATTCAACAAATCTAACACTGTTCAAGTCTAAAAATTTGTGAGCTGAAATGTCTAAAAAAAACATTTAGATATGTTAAAAAAAAAAAAAATCAAATCTGAATATATATATATAAAGATCAACGGCGAAGCACCACATTTTGAGACATTTCAGCTCAGTTTTACTGCGAAGCACCATATATATATAGTCCTACAGCTCGACCAACAGCAAAACTAGTTAAAGACGGCGGTCTGCGATGGCGGAGGAAGCGTCACCGGCAGTCGAAAGGAGGGAGAGAGAGAGATCGGTTTTTCCCCGATCAAAGCACCTCATTTTGAGATCTTACAGAGATGATGGGGAAGGAGGGAGAGGGAGAGACTCTGAGTGAGTAAGAGGGAGAGAGAGATGAGAGATGGTGAGGAAGATAGAGAGATCAGAGAAGGTGAGGAAGAGAGAGAGACGTGAGGAAGAGAGAGAGAGAGAGAGAATAGATGTAAAATGAAAAAAGTTGAAGTGAAAGAGAGAGTGAGAGCAACAGTACATCAGAACTATATATATACATATATCACTTCGGGACAAACGGGGCGGGGCCAGGCCGGGGTCGAAGATTAGATACTTATCGCTGTCTTTGGCCCGAAATTGATCGGGGATTGATTTTTTAATACCACCCCCATCCTGTCGGGGGTATTTGTTTGTCGATAAAGCTTTACTTTTGGCAACGACAAATTGGCATTGGCAAAAAATACCCTTCTAGCAACACAATATGAGTGGGCAAAAATAAACTTTTGGCAACACATTTACTGACAAGTTCTTTGTTGAGAAAGCTGTACTTTTTAGCAACGACAAATTTTCAACAGAAAAAATAATTGAAATTTATTTATATTTTTTTAATAAGATTTACAAATTTAGAATCGGCATCCCTTAGGCACCACTATTACAAACTAATAATATCAATATGAAATCACCTAAAGTTGATGTGTAGGCAAAAAATCACTGCTGATACTGCTTTTAGAAGCAGTGTATAAAACCTAAAAGGCTAAACTCACGAAAATACCCAAATACATCCAAATTGTGTACCCACAGTAGAAACATCAGATAACAAAATGAAAACATGAAACTAACAAAGATAGGAAAAACGACACGACAATCACCCACAAACTAAAAACAACCCAAATGTGTATTGCACATTGACTACCTTGGCTTCCCTAAGCCCTTTTTCTTATCTTTCAATGGTCCTCTTGGAATTTTACTAAGAACCTTGGCATCAAACACTGCATACTGTTTCTTGATCTCGTTCGTTGCTTTCTTTGAAAAGAAATCAACCTGGTCCTCAGTACAAGCACCGTGTGTAACAATACAAAATAATCAAGACTAGGTATAGTCTATAAACAAAAACCTACATTTGATATATCAAAAAAATCAAACAAAGTTTGTTGTCATTACATATGTAGAGCAATGTCAAGAAATTGCAGCAACTTCCCAAAATTAAAGATATCCACAGGCCAGCAATCACCTATTCACCAAAACAATCTCTTAGAAGACAATAATTAAACACATACATGCAAGGATTCACTTCCAACAATGTTCCTCATTTTCCTGCCAAACTAAATCATAATACAGAGGTTTTTCAAACATCTCTATATTATCTATATATTACCAAGTTTTTCCTCACCATGTTATATCAAGGATTCAAGGGATACATGGTAAACTATTATTTGGCTTCATTATTTATTTAATACGTATTTTTAAACAAGGAACCAATTGTGAGTATCTACGTAAGTGGTGATACAAAACAATCACAAATTTCAAAAACCAAGAAAACTGTAAATTTCTCAATTGAGTTTCTAGAATCAATGCCCCCTTTGAAAGGTACAGTAATATAAGTCATGCTTCGCAAGTCATCTAGCAAATAATCAAAGCCTGCCAGACAGAGTAGCTAACAACCGCAACACAGTTGGTGCAAACTAAATAAAGCATACAAGCTGATCAAGGGGAATCACCTCAAATAATGCTTCTGCTAGCATCACTATTCGTGAAATACTTGCATGAGTACTAGATTCCTCAGCCATCAATATTGATTCACATGTGCATGTGCCATTAGGGTGAACCCCAGATGGACAAATACTATTTTCAAGATTACCGCTTTCATGGCCACCACAAATTCTTTCCCAGACCTGCAAAATTTTTTGGAGCTAGCACTTGATAAAATTACCCTAATAAAATAAGTAAATAAAAGTGTTACTGCATATAGCTTCCGCAAAAAAATTATTAAAGCCAATAGGTAAACCAATAATGTGAAGGGGAAAAAAAAAACTACATTTTATTGACTTAAAAATGAATTTTTTTGAAAAAAATAAAAAATAAAAAACATTATTGATTTGCTAGTAAAAAATCCTATAGTCAAATAAGTGTTGCTGTTCTGCAGTATACAGACATCTAAGACCTAATGTCCCCAAAACTTATGTAGCCAATAAAATAAGTTTGCACTGTCACTATCGACCCTACACCGCAAGATGAAACCACTCCAAGCAATATGCTTGGGCCAGAGAATATTACCGCAAGAAGGGCCTTGAACTTCGATTCACCCTCGACATCAGCACAAGAGACAATGCAAGTGATTATGGAGCAAGCAAAGCAAAACGAACAGAGGTTGGAGAACATGATCACTGAGAACGAACGTCTCCGTCAGGATTTAGCCTTGGAAGTAGTGAAGTCCAAACAAGTTGTACGCCAAGATCCGGAACGACCTCTGAGGGCAGGTGGTCGACGACTTCGAGCCCGATAACAAGACACTGACAGTGATTCTGACTCATTATCCCCGGAGCCCAAAAAGAAGGGTCGACTTGAAGCTACTAGTTTTTCTGAAGAGAGTGTACGTATAAGGCATAAGCGACGAAGAAACAGTTCAGACGAAGAAGACCAGTATGATCCCTTTGTACGATAGATTGCAAGGGCGGCCCTGCCCAAAAAGTTCAAAGCTCTGTCGTTCACTCTTTATGATGGAAAATCAGACCCCATTGATCACATCCGTCACTACAAGCAAGCCATGACATTGCATGCAAACGACGAGGCCCTCATGTGCCGAATATTTCCCAGCAATTTGGGACCATTGGCTGTCAGGTGGTATTATAAATTGGAGCCGGCTTCGGTCAAGAGCTTCCATCAATTACAGAAATCGTTCAGGGCTAGATTCATCACCAACGAGGTCCAGCTGAAACAAGCCGACTCTCTCTGGGCAATGCAGATCCAGCCAAGAGAAACACTAAGAGCGTATTCGGCACGCTACTGGGATTGTTTTAATCTTGTTGATGACGCTTGCAACGACTCCATGGCCATCACTGCCTTCAAAATGGGTTTGCATCCTGACAGCGCTCTCCGCAGCTCCTTGACTCGAAGACCCCCCAAAACGGTCTGGTCATTGATGAAAAAAGTTGAGGAATACTGCAAAGTGGAGGATGACGCCTTACGGGTTGAAGCCGGAAACGTGGCCAACAAGGCGGCCCCTTCCGAAATTGCTCAGTCGATAAGTTCCGTACCACCTCAAAGCCCTGAAATGCGGCATCGGGCTAAACGGGACAAGAGACAGGATTCATGCCAATCGAGCAACCAATGCCCCCACCGAGCAAATGAACAACTGCAAGTCGACGGCAGGCGCACAAGGCGCGCCGACAAGAAATACACAGAGTTATTAGAGCCGATCAGCGCGGTTATGTCCAAGATCCAACGTCTTCCGTTCTTCAAATGGCAGTCCAAAATGGTGGGACCTCCCGAGACTAGAAGACAGGATAGGCAGTGCGAGTATCACAAAGATCACGGCCATGATACTGAGAGTTGTTATGCATTGAAGGATCACTTCGAGGAATTGGTACAAGATGGTCGGCTACAACAGTACATCCGAAATTGCAGCTCAACCAAAGCAATAGCCTTAAGACAGGATTCTCCTCCACTCCGTGTGATTTACATGATATACAGCCTGCCAATGTCATCCACGGTGCACACGATTCAGTCGCATCCCGACCCTCAAAATCAACTCACTTCAGCTAAACGGCCCCATGAAGCTGCGTGCATTACTTTCGATCCCTTGGTAATCGAGTTACGCGTAAACCAATTCCCCGTCGAGCGTGTACTCATTGATCCGGGGAGCACATCAGAAGTCATGTATTATAAAACATTCACTAAACTCGGCTTCTCCGAATCGGATCTCTCTCCGGCGCCTTATCCACTATTCGGCTTCAACGCCAATCCAGAATACCCGTTGGAGAAAATCACACTACCCATTCGAGCAGGTTCCCGAACAGTGGAAGTGGAATTCTTGGTCGTCAAGCTGCCGTCGCTGTATAATCTCATTATGGGGCAAACTTGGTTGCACACCATATAGGCCGTTCCGAGTATGTATCATCAGCTGCTACACTTCCTGACAGAACGCGACATTGAGCAGATCCGTGGCTCCCAGAAGTCAGCACAAGCATGTTATCTCCTCGCTGGAAAGACGCTGAAGGAGTTGCAAGTCAATTTCGTTGAGGTGCCAGATCGGAAGAGCCTCGACGATGTTGGGTGGCTCCCAAATGAAAAGGCCACGGAAGGCTTAGACCGAATTGAAATCGATGGAAGCCCAGACAAGTTCTTCGTGGTCGGCGCCTCCCTGAATCAAACCGACAGATAGCAGCTCATTTCTTTCCTGCTCAGCAACCTTGATGTCTTTGTGTGGACTCCATACGAAATGCCGTGTATAGATCCGTCCTTTCACAGCATCGTTTGAATGTTGACCCTAAGTGCAAGTCAATCATTCAGAAAAGCCGGCGGTCAGCCGCAGAGCACACTGCCGCCGTTGTTGAGGAGGTTGATAGGCTGCTTGACGCCGGTGCAATCAGGGAAGTGGCCTACCCTACATGGCTCTCTAATACTGTGGTGGTGAAGAAGAAAAATGGGACTTGGGCGAGTGTGCGTTGATTTCACGGACCCAAACAAAGCCTGCCCCAAGGATTGTTTTCCCCTACCCAGAATTGACCAACTTGTAGACGCGACGGCACGCCATCAACGTATGAGCTTCCTCGATGCTTACAGAGGCTACCATCAAATTGCCATGCATCTAGAGGACCAAGAGAAAACTGCATTCCTCACCCCAAGAGAAACCTACTGTTACAAGGTTATGCCTTTTGGGCTGAAGAATACAGGGGCAACCTACCAAAGACTGGTCACTGCCATGTTCAAGGAGCAACTCGGCCACACTATGGAAGTGTACATTGACGATATGGTGGTCAAGTCCAAGGAAGAGCAGAATCATATAACCGATCTGGAAGAGATATTCGGCATTCTATGTAAATATAGAATGAAGCTGAACGCTTCCAAATGTGCGTATGGAATCGGCTCTGGCAAATTCTTGGGTTACATTATCAACCACCGAGGAATCAAAGCCAACCCAAGGCAAATCACAGCAATCCTAGAACTCGGCTCCCCTCGATCGGTCAAGGAAGTTCAGAAGTTAAATGGGATGGCCGCCACACTCAACAGGTTCATCAGTTGTTCTACGGACCGCTGCCGATAATTCTTTCATACTCTACAGTAGGGCAAGGCTTTTGAATGGTCTGCCGAGTACGAAGCTTCTTTCAATGGCCTCAAAACCTACCTTCGATCAATTCCACTCTTGATAACACCCTCGGCCGGTGATCCGCTCATTTTGTATCTGGCAGTTTCCGACCGGGCCGTCAGCGCCGTACTGATAAAGGAAGAACTGGGGCAGCAGCGGCCAGTGTATTATGTAAGCAAGGCAATGGTTGACGCCGAAACACGCTACTTTCCATTGGAAAAACTCATTCTGGCCCTCGTCATGGCAGCGAGAAAGCTGATGCATTACTTTCAGCGCATACCATCGGGTTGCTAACGGACCACCCCCTCCAGTCGGTACTCCATAGTGCAGAAGCATCAGGGCGCATTTCAAAGTGGGCTTTTGAACTCAGCCATTACAATATTCAGTTTCTGCTTAGAACCTCCATCAAGGGACAGTTGCTTGCCGACGTTGTGGCCGAATTCACGGGGGGACTTGCCGACTTCACGTCCGATGAAATTCGACTTAAGCCAAGCTGGAGAATTTATGTTGGGGATATTTGGCAGTTGTACTGTGATGGATCATCTAATCAACGGGGCAGCGGAGCCGGAATAGTAATCATGGCTCCCGATGGCGAAATAATTGAGCAGGACGTCAAATCGGCTTCGAAGCAACAAATAATGAGGCCGAATACGAAGCCCTTCTGGCCGGTTTGCGGAATGCACATCTTTTGGGTGCTTGCCGTTTGCTGGTATTTTGCGATTCAAAACTGGTGATCAATCAGCTAAAGGGGGAGTACGTGGCCAAAAATGACCGTATGGCAGCTTACATGAAATCGGCTAGCACCTTGCTGGCAAAATTTGACCATCATGAATTGAATCAGATAACACGTGATCAGAACACACATGCAGATGCCCTGGCTTGCTTAGCCTCCGCCATTAACTCAGAGATTAAACGGACCATCGAAGTAGGTTTCATCCCAGAGCCGAGCATTGGCCCTTCGGAGGAAGTCCAGGTCAATGTCATAGAAGCTGGACCAAGTTGGATGGATCTGATTGCCGCATTCCTGTCTTCCGAATAGCTTCCAGAGGACAAGAAAGAAGCACACAAGCTGTGAAACAAAGCCCTGCGATACTACTTGGATCCGCAAGGACAGCTTTATAAAAAATCCCTTTCTGGTCCATATTTGGAATGTGTGCATCCGGACAAAGTCGAAGAGCTTCTGACTGAAATACATGAAGGCAGTTGTGGTGCCCATTCTGGCGGGCGCTCTTTGGCTCATCGAGCCGTGACTCAGGGGTATTACTGGCTGACAATGAGAGCCGACGCCGAATGTTACATGAAAAAGTGTGAACAGTGCCAGAAGTTCTCTCCTTTGACCCACCTGCCTGCTGAAGAGTTAAGCTTCATAACCAGTCCTTGGCCGTTCGCCCAATGGGGACTTGACATCGTCGGACCACTGCCTCGTGCCCCGGGTAACAAGCGGTTCTTGATTGTCGCGACAGATTATTTTACAAAATGGGTAGAAGTGAAGGCACTAACGCACATCCGAGATACCAACGTAAAGCATTTTGTGTGGAGAAATATCATAACATGATTCGACATTCCAAGGGCACTTTTCTCTGACAACGGCACCCAGTTTGATTGTGGCATCTACCGAGAGTTGTGCAGCAAGTATGGTATTCGGCCTTACTTTTCCACACCAGCTTATCTGCAAAGCAACGGTCAGGCCAAAGCCTTGAACAAATCCATCATGGACGGCATCAAGAAAAGGCTGGAGAAAGCTAAAGGCAAATGGGTCGAATAATTGTCGAGTGTGTTGTGGGCTCATCGAACTACGCCGAGGCGATCTATTGGGGAACCGCCGTTTGCTCTATGCTTTGGAACCCAGGCAACCATACCCTTGGAGTTTGGCCTCCCAACCTTGAAATCGAAAGTTTTTGATATGGGCCAAAATGACATGATGCTGGCCTTGGATTTGATTCTGATTGAAGAACGAAGGGACCGTGCCCTTGCATCCATGGCACGGTATCAGTAGCAGCTTGCTAAGTCGTATAATCAACGTGTTCAGTTGCGCCGCTACACACCTGGAGAGTTGCTTCTGAAGAAAGTACTCCCAGCTGCTAGGAAACTGGCTGATGGAAAATTGGGTCCTAACTGGGATGGCCCCTATCAGGTCGATTCGATCGCGGGAGTAGGGGCATATCGGCTCAAAGACATGTCTAGAAGGAGTTTGCCACGGCCTTGGAATTCAACGCACTTGTGAAAATTCTATCATTAAACCCGACCTGTGGGGAATGATGTTAGTTCTGAATGGCTCACCATGTACACATTCCACTTTTGTAATGAAAAGATCCTTGTTTACTTACTGCTAAATCCAGTCGAAAGGTGTTCCGATAAAAGCCTCCGGATTCGGAGCGCCCTTCGTGGATATCACGATTGGCCAAATAAAGTCTCCAGATTCGGAGCCTCATCGGCGCATGACGCCTTTGGGCTGAAAAAGCCTCCGGATTCGGAGCGCCCTTCGTGGATATCACGATTGGCCAAATAAAGTCTTCGGATTCGGAGCCTCATTGGCGCATGACGCCTTTGGGCCGAAAAAATCTCCGGATTTAGAGCGCCCTTCATGGATATCAAGATTGGCCAAATAGTCTCCGGATTCAGAGCCTCACCGGGGCATGACGCCTTTGGGCCGGAAAAGCCTCCGGATTCAGAGCGCCCTTCGTGGACATCACGATTGGCCACAAAGTCTCCAGATTCGGAGCCTCACCAGTGCATGATGACTGTTTAAATCTCCAAATCTGGAGCTAGGGTCATGCATAACATATGTATGTCGAATAAATATTTTAATGTAGAATGCTCTCTTATGTCGAGTCGGCAAAACCCGTTTACACATTAAAGCGTATAAACATTCGAAATGAAATGCTTAGTTAACTCAGCCGGTCGATGTTTATTCAAACATTTATACAATAAAACACAAAACATGGAAACACGTGTGTGCCGAATAAAAATTAGAACGAAACACAAACATTTAAAATAAAACATTTTATTCGATTAGCCAATAATTACATAATTTTGAACGCAATTTGCGTTTTAGCATTACGAAGAGTATTTTTATCCGGCGTCTCCCTCATCCTTACTCTTCTCGACTTCATAGGCGGAAAAGAGAAAATGATTACGTTGGTATAGTGGCACCGCCGAATCAATGCCAGACGCTCAGAGAGCTTCCGTGGCTTGAAATGCCTTGATCCAACCGTGCTTGAATCCACGATTTTCACATCGGCAAACCTCTTCGGCGAGTTTCTCCTTGGTCTTCTGAATTCTGACCTTTCAGCCGTCATGGAAGCCTTTTTCATAGGCCGTGGCCCTCACAGTCTCAATCGCGAACATGCTAGCCGTGTTCCGATCGGCAATAGCATCATTTATCAGCCTTTGAGTCACCTTCTCTTCCACAACTGGATTGGGTTGGCTGGCTGATTGAGACTCGACAGATTTCATTTTTCTAAGCTCACGCTCAGCCTTCTCCGCGCGAGCTTTTAACTTCCGAATGCGTTCATCTCTCTGCTCTATATCGCGCCGAGCGACGCGGAGACGCATGCCTATTTCATAAGCGGTGTACAGCCCCTTCACCGCCCCATGAACGCCTTCACGAAACACTTTGAAATCTTGCCGACCTACCATCGACTACTGGACTTCGGGTGGAAAATTTTGTCAAGCGAACTCGATTGCCACATTTGGATCTCGAACGATCGAGTCCGCCTCTGTCATTGGTCTATTCCCCACGAAGATCGTAAAACTCAGTGGGCGCAGAGTCACGTTGGATTCCCTTCCAGAACGGGGTTAAGGAGATTTGCCTTGTGGCTGCTTGTCCCTCCTGGGCGACCTACTTCGACGACGAGGAGATTGGTGTCTCTCTCGATCCCTTGAAGTCCTACTTCCCATGCGCGACGGTTCACCACTTCGACTCATATCTCCTCCTAGCTCAGCTAGCGTCCTCGCTTCCTCTCTGCTGTTGAAGAAAAGTCTATTTGACATTCGCACTTGTTTAACCTTCCTCAAAGAGCTGGACTGAGTTGCTGACTGAGCATATAAATAGGACCTTCGTTCACGAAGTACATGCCCATTTATTCCCTACGAGGGCAGCACCTCCGAGGCAGCATCTCATTAATATTGAAACCTCAACAGCCCGGCGCCGATTGAGTCATATGCTCCAATCGCCCCATCAACCTCTGATATTCGGCGTTCTATGTTCATGAACCAACTGGGGCAAGGGCAGATTCATCAATCTAGTCGGCTTAAGTGTCCCAGCCACTCCATGAATCGATTTATCAGTACAATACCCATGAACTACTCCTATTCGACTTTAGGAGTTCATACATTGGCTGGGGCAAGGGTAGATTTATTAATCTGATCGGCCAAATAGGTCTCCCAAATTTGTAAAAATATCTTCAAAAGTGTCCCCTTGGCCTGATGTGGATGGAGGGTCAGCCGAGTTCAGTCCAGCTTCCTCAAAGGCTGAGTTAGTTGCTTCGTCAACTTCCGCTGCCAACTGGTCCAGTTCGTCGACGATTGGTTCGGCCGCTTGTTCTTCTATGTGTTTGGAGTCGAATGTTTCTAAACCAATCTGTCTCAAGTTTTTGAAGCTGGGGAAGATGAGGGCTGTAAGATGGTTGTCGCCTCGCGGGATCGGAATGTTGTCGGCCGCCGAGAATGTCATGTAAGTCAGCTCGTACCTCATGAGAATGTGGGCCGCCCTCCCTTGTTTTTGGAGGTTTGGACGGCCGATGAACTGTAGCGCAGTTTTAATTTCTGCAAGCAGAATGTCGTCATCCGAAACTGACACTCTTTTCAAGTCACTGCCTGCATAAACAAAACGATCAGATGTCTATAGTTCCAAAAACAGACATGGAAATAATAGAAACAAAAGTGATCTAATCGGCCACCTGGTTCGCCTTTTCGTCTCGGCATAGGGTCTAGGCGATCTTCACCTTCGCCGAATGCCCAATTGCCACAGACAACGATCATCACGTCATCGACACGCTTGCCAGAGCTGGCAAGCATGGTCACTAAGTGATGATCAGTATCCTTGGCTCTAAGAAAGTAGCGTCCTAGCCGACTAGTGGATTTGGCTAGGACATAACAGTGCCGAATGGCCGGTATACCTAAATTAATCCTAAGACACCGATTTAGCTCTACAATTCCCATTATGATGCGAAAGAAATTCACGTTGGGCTGGGAAGGGATTAGACCCCAGTATCGAAGAACGACCCTCAAAAATGGGTGAAAGGGAAAGCGGATTCCGCCCTCAGTAATTGATAGGAGAGGAAAGACGATTGTGCTCTCATCATCCCTCTCCACATCAGTGGTGCTGTCTGCCAAAAGTGATAGATGGACGTCATCGGGGATGGAAAATTGGCGTTGAAAGCCAGAGATTCGGTCAGCTGAAAGGAGCTCCTTCAAATGTTTTGCCATTTTTGGCCAGTCCAAGGATTATAAAAAACTAAAAGCAGACGAGGAAGCAGGATAAAAAATAAAGGACAAGAAAACTTAGAGGAGACGAAGGGAGAGACGAGAAACAAGGAGTTGCAGAAGCCGCGAAGTGAAAGAGTTGCACTAGAAGGCGAGCCAGATATCTTTGAGTATTCATAACATACATTCGAAGAGACAATTTCAAATCGCATTAAATGGAGGCAGTGTACGAAGGGACGATAAATTGTTACAATGACCAAAAAGCGTGTACGCGTTCTGACATGCATTGGGAAGAGGATTAACCGCCGAATTTTTGACTTCCCAGGCTAGAAGCCAAACACGTCGACTAACTGATGCTAGTGGAGTGTTTGGGGGGGCAATTGTGGGAGCCGAATTTCCTTGGATCAATAGAGACGAATGGACCAGTCCGGTCCAGAACATAGCCTCTATTCGGCATTGATCCTTGTCAATTGAAGAGCCGAGTAAAATAGTCAGCATTCGGAGCAGTGGAAGAAAGGCCGAGTAGAAGTACATATAAAGTATCAGGGGTGGGCCAGGCCCTAAGGCCCAAGAGAATACTATAAATACAGGATCTTCAATCAGAGGAAAGGTGTGTGAGAACCATTATGTTTAACTTAAAATACAAGTAATCCAGAGTGTAGAGACTGACTTGCCCGTCGGAGTGCTAATTCCGACACCCCCGATCGGAGTGTTTATTCCTTTTCAGGTGATTAGCTGAGGATCACGAGCGTCCCCCAGGATCATAAGAGTATTTCCAAACCACTTCTCCACAGAAATGCATGATGGCTTCATCAAGGAACAAAGATACAGCGAGTGGAGCTACTATCAATACGTCAAAAACAGATATACATTAGCCAAAAGAATACAAAATCAGTTCAAAAAGGACCGGGGTATTAGTTAGAAGAGAGTACTTAAAAGCCTACCTCAGATGTTAAATGCATGGGGGTATTAGTCAAAAGAGAGTACTTAAAAGCCTACCTTAGATCAGATGTTAAATGCCAACGTTGTTCATTCATGCTGTGAGTTCTACTTTTCGTGTAGCTGGAATCACCACCAACCTCATCATCAAAGAAATCACCACTAAAATCAAGGAGCCATCTGTCATGAGATCGTAGGCCATCATTATTATCATCATAAATCAAGAAAACAAATGTTTGGGAATCAATAAGCCTTCTAGAACTAATTTTCAAAAAATAAAAATAAGCCTTCTAGAACTGCATCTTGAAAAAGCATCCCAGAATAGTCTCTACTATTCTGTCTTGCTTTACGATTACTTATTTCAGTGGAACTATTAGGAAAAATGCTGGAAGATATACTCACCACTTCAACTTGAAGTACACTTCCACCTCCCTGACCTCGTTCCCTATCTGAAACAAGAAATCCAAGACCTGGAGATATGGTCTCTTGAAGAGAATCATCTCTTAACAAGTGAGAAGTTACTGGTGAATCTGAAACAACAGAAGCAGAAGCAGAAGCAGAATTATAGACAATCATCGCTTCACTCACATGATTTCTAAATGAATCTCCAAGCGCTTAGGGAGATGAACTGCTTGTATGTAAAACCTTTGCACAAATCTGAGACACGTCCTTGTCCATCCTATTACCAAAGCCATTACTAACATCCATATTGGACCTTACATTTGCAGAAACTAGTCAATACCTCTATTCTTACCATAAATCAAATCCTAATTTGTTGCTTAACGAATAGACCTAGTGAAAGAACAAATTAAAGCTACTCCACCATAGAAAATAAAAATAAAAGATAAATCTACCTGTACTAGTAATAGCTGGTAAAAATAAATCATATCCTCCCAAGTCCCTATATCAAACTTTATCAGTTACCCAGATGAAAACTCAATGAGTATTGCATATTAGGGACCAAGAATCAAAATGGGTATTGTATGTTTCTCACCAAAGGAAGTACTCTTTACGAGCTTCTTGGAGGAGCTCTTAGAATGCTTATGATCCTTTGAGTTGTTGAAGCTTCTCATAGACCCATCAAAATTCATAAGAACATAAAAAGACTAATATTCATTTTTGAAATTTAGTACATCTTACATTTGAATACTATGATAAAAACACTAATGTTCATTTTTATGTGATAAATAAGGTCTAAATTCTTTTGACGTGAATAACAGGACACATATTCATAGACAAAATATTAAAAAAAAAAAAAAAAAAAACAACACAAAAGTAAACATTCAACAAGAATAATGCAACATAATGAAAACAAGCCTCAAAATAAAAACTAATTTGTTGCTTCCCCTTCCAATTTTTTTTTTTTTTTATAGTAAAATCGTTTGTTATTTGTTTGTTTTGATTTATAAATATATATATAGATCCTCTTTGCTGAATCAATATTCTCTAACATTGTATTTCAATTGATTATATCTTTATATATACATAGATATATAAAGCTTTACAAACTACTAAAAAATAAAATAAAATCACACTCGCTATCCTAAAAACCCCAATTTACCTTTCAACTTTTCTCTCACTGATTCAAACAATTCTCACTCAATACACTTCATATTATGCAGAAAAGTACACATACTTATAAATAAATAAATAAATATATATACACTCAATTTTTTTATGAAAAAGAAACTGGATTTCTTGAGGGGTGAAGTGTTGGTTGTAAAATAGAAACCAAATATGCCCTAGGATTTAGAAATTCAAGAAAAGATTGCGAATTACAACATAAAACTGCTCATATAATTTTTCTATGGAAAGAGGCAAAAATGATCTTAATAAATTGAGTAATGTTAGTGATTCAAAAACAATATTAAAAATTTATGTCAATATTGTATAAATGTTTTAGTAATATATATATATTTTATAGAATTTCTAATATTTTTGTAATAAATTAGACTGTGAAAAG
Organism: Camellia japonica; assembly: GCA_030407325.1. Classification (NCBI taxonomy): domain Eukaryota; kingdom Viridiplantae; phylum Streptophyta; class Magnoliopsida; order Ericales; family Theaceae; genus Camellia; species Camellia japonica. The sequence goes on along the minus strand of JAPPVO010000032.1, from coordinate 78,486,779 downwards.
TGGTCAATGTGACAAAAGTGGTCATTGTTGATGCGTTCATTTCAAGAACCACAATGTATTGCCACAACAATAGGTATCACTACCACCACCATTTAGGCACTACCCTAACCCAACACCACAAATGAACTTCAGTATTACAATATTACTTCTTCAAAGTAAACCACCTCACCCTACCTTTGGCAACTCATAATCATTTACAAACACTAAAACAACCACAACAGTCAACGAGATATGAAACCTTCAACCCCTCTCACAATTATTGCCACTGCAATTATACCTGGCATAAAGGTACCATTTTGGAACCAAGTTTTATACTTTTACGGGAATTGTAACTATGTTTTATACCATATGACAGGTTCCAATGAAATCCAAAAATTATATGAGATAATGAGTATCAAGAGCAAAGAGTTTAACTCCATTTGCATGCTAAAGACGACCAAGAGCAACTACCATTCCCAAAGTACTGATGGCACATTGAATTCCATGACAGTAAGTAAGAGAGAACACACATAATCAACCAGCATTACTTCAACCTCATGGGAAAGCACAAAAATCCACAATCAGAGTGTCGTGTTACATTTTTCAGATATGTTTAATTTTTCTCAACCAACACAGATCACAAAATAGAACAAATTTCAGAGTCACCATTTAGAATTGAGTTCAAATTCATTCAAGTTCGCAGCAACAAGAAAAAAATTAACGACAATACGTTTGTAACGAAACAAAAATGCAATACAAGAATATAGCTTTCGCCTTAATTCAACCAAAATAATTGCATTATCATGATAGGATGAAGACTGAAAAAAATTTCAAATTTTGGTTTTTTGTTTCTGTTACTATTTTCGTCGAAAACAAACAGAGGCGTGAATGAATTAAATCAATCATGAGTTTTCACAATGAAAATCTAGTTCCAAAATACTTTTGTTTAAATTGCTAACAATTTAATGCATTTTTACAAACATCATCAAAATTCAAAGAACATAATTAGATCTATAAATCTAATGCCAACACAATATGACATGTTTTACACCCTAGAAGCAAAAGTATGGCTCCAAAATACTACACTAATCAATGTAAAAAGCCCAATGCCTGAGAATATTCATCGATTATTTCATTACTTGTCAATTGAAATATATATAAACAAAACAAAACAAAATAAAATAAAATTTTAGCAAGCCTCATTTCAAATGTAAAAATACCAAATCTGTAAGAGCCAAGAAAGATTGGAATCAGAATTCTGAGAGAACCCTACACAGAGAAAAGAGGGGAAAAATCAGAGAGAAAAGAATTTTACAAGAGGGGCGATTTCAGAGAGAGAAAATAGGGTTTCAGGAAAGGGAGGGTTTTAGAAATAATCAATTGAGAGAAGAATACCTTCAGATTTTCTGAATGTTCTTCAAATTCTTCTCTCTTTCTTTGTTGGATTAGGGTTTTAAGTAGAGTGAAATCACCCACAGCCACTCCAATCACACCACCAACTGCACCGAATGCGAGAGTGAGAGTGAGAGAGAGAGAGAGCCGAAACAGGGGTTTTAGGAAGAAGAAAGAGAAGAGAGATGAGATGAGTGCCTTACCATCGAACTAGTCTTGTTGCCGAAAAGATGAGTGTACCATTTCCTCTCACAACCAGATCCTCTCTCTGTTTTGTGTAGGTCGACACAACGTATGGCTTTGAAGAACCTCGAAAAGGCTTCGGGACTGCCGTGTTTGCCTCTTAATCTCCACCGATTCAATTGATAGTAGAACTTTGAAGAACAAGGATTTGAAGAACCCTTTCCCTTTCCAACCATTTCACTGTCTTTCTTCTCCATCTCTTTCTTCTATGTTACTTATGATTAGAACCCACTAATAGTGTTTGTATGTTGTTGACGTGGTGCATAAAAAATTAATTTTGTTAGTGTATGAGCTAAAATATAAAATTATATTAAAATAATAAGTAATTTTTTTTTTAAACTAGTTTCTAAAAATAAAACCAAACATATTGAAATTGATAATCTAACCACATTCTTTAGAAAAGTTTAAATTAACTCAAATAAGCCATCTCAACTTAAGAGTGTGTTTGGCCTTAATGGGTTCATTTTGTGTTCTAATTCAATGATCACTTTGATTTTACAATTCAACAAATAGAATATTTAAAACTCTTTCAAAAGTTATAATAAAAACACAAATCAATAAATCAGCTCATTTCACTAGTAAAACTTTTACCGGTGAATAATGTTATCGTCGCTAAATGCTTAACTCTTTTCCCACACTAACTTGTCATCGCCAAAAGTAAGCACACTAATAGTAACGCTCATTGTGTTGCTAAAAAATAAGCCCCGTAGCTAAAATTTTTGAAATTTTGGCGCCAACCAATAATTTCGGCGCTTGGAGAATGTTATGCTTTTTTAGCGACGGTAGTAAATTACGCAAGTAAAGGTCTACTTTTACCAACGAAATTCATCACTGTGTCGCCAAAAATATACTTTTGGCTATGAAAAATTGACGGCGTCGCCAAAAGTAGTGGCCAAAAGTGCAATTTCTTGTAGTGTTGCCATCTCTAACTTTAAGGCCTCGTTTGTTTTGAGTTATAGGGAGGGGATTGAGATTTATAGTGAGGTGGGACCCACTAATATCATGTTTGTTTTGAAAGATAGAGAGGAGATTAGTAATCCCCTCCAAACTATGAATCCCCTTGGGGAGGGGATTAGGATAGGCCCGTGGGACTTGGTATTAGAAATTAGTCCGTCGGACTATTTTTTATTTTTTATTTTAAAATTTTTTACATGTTAGGCATTTTGTTTTGAACATTAATGTTTTTTTTTTGTTTTTTTTTTAATTTTTTGTTAAGTAAAAATCATAGTTTTATTTATTTTATTTTTATTTATTTCTTATTATTTTTTAATTTTTTACATGTTAGGCATTTTTTTTTATCATTCATGTTTAATATTTTTTTTTAAATTTTTGTATTTGTTTTATTATTTTATATAAAATAAATTTAATAATCCCTACACCAACAACTATCATTAAAAATAACACAATTTTACTTAATCCCCTCACTAACAATCCCTTTTACTATTAATCCACTCACCATGAATCTCTTCCATTGTACCTCTGGAAACAAACGGGGCCTATGAATTTTTCATTGATGGGACCAATTCTTAAGCCATCTTCAACAACCAATTTGTAAGCACCATTGGAATAGACTTCTTGAACCACATATGGTCCATCCCACTTAGAGGTGAATTTGTTCCCAGTCCGATGTGTGATGATAATAGGTTTTCTCACAGCCAGTACCAAGTCTCCTTCCTGAAAAGATCGAGGGCAAACTTTCTTATTAGAAGTCTTGGAAAGGCGAGCTTGATAGCATTGCAGACATTGTTGTGCCTCCAACCATTTTTCATCTACTGCTTCCAATTCTTCAAGACGTAGGAGCGCATTGTCTTCATGAGTGAGACCTTCTTTAATGGCAATCCTCAATGACGGAATTTGGCGTTTAAGTAGTAGCATGACTTCTGTTCCGTACACTAATGCATAGGAGTATCTTGTGTAGGAGTCTAGTATGTTGTTCGATATGCCTGGAGAGCTTCTTTGATCCTCTCATGCCAATCTCTCTGACTTTGCGACAACTTTGTTCAACAAATTACCAAGGGTTTTATTGAATGCATCAGCAAGATCATGTGCAGTTGCATTATACATAGAAGAATTATGTTGTTTGAAGCCAAACTTTTCACAAAGCTTGTTCATCAATGAGTTGTAGAATGGTTTTCTGTTGTCAGTAATGATGTAGCGTGGAATTTCCCATATCTGAATATGATGTTACTACAAATAAAGTCCACAATGGTTTCCTTCTTTACTTCTCTTAATGGTGTAGCTTTGGCCCATTTAGAAAAGTAATCAAATGCAACCAAGACGTACAAATGGCCAGCAGAAGACTTAGGTGAACGTCCTACCACATCCAATCCCCGTGCATTGAAAGGCCATGAAGTAATAGTTGGATGGAGTGGCTCTAGAGCGCCAATAGTATCCCATTCTCTTTATTCAAAAATAAAGTTTTGGGCCTCATTGGTGAGCACCACAAAAACCAGAATGGGCTTCTTCCAAGGTTTGCTTCAGCTTATCCCAAGCAACAAAGAAACAATCCCTCAAGTAAGTGACGATAAAGTGTATCCTTGTAATAGATAAATCGTGGAGCACGATGCTTTATATCAGTTTTTCTATGTGGATCATTAGGTCCATGTTGCAGGTAGTCAATGAGTGGTTGACGCCAGCACTACAACAAAAAAGGTCTTTGGTGATGAAAACGCATGAAGAAAAAAATTTCGTCTCCAAATATACATGTTTAGAGATAAAAGTAAGATTTCGTCTCAAATTGTAATATTTTTAGAGAGAAAAACCAAATTTCATCACCAAATAATTAAAATCAATAAGACAATAGGTGACGAAAATTTTATTCGTCTCTATATTTTATTTTTCATCGCAAAAAAAATTCTCGCCCCCTGGAAAATTTCGTGGAATATTTGGGCGTTATTTTAGAGACAAAAATTTTCGTCACTATTGTACAAAATTTTCCTTGAAGAAATAATTTTGTCTCCTATAGTTTTATTATCGTTTCATACTATAAGTGAAAAACCCTCTTTGTTTGTCAAAATCAGTTCCTATTTTGCAAAGCCCTCTTTGGGTTAGACATGAGTACCTGTTTAAATGAATTTGTCTACCACCATTGCCACCATTGCCACCACTCCAACACCACCACCATCTCTGCCACTACGGATCCATTATCACCGCCGCTACTGTTGCCACCACTCCACCACCACCTCTCCTCCACTTCCATCGCCACAACCGCCACTACTCCACAACCACTGTCACCACTACTCCACTACCATTGACACTCCATCACTACTATCACTACTACCACCACCTATCTTCCATCACCACTGTCACCACTCTACCACTGTCGCTACTAACTCTCTTATACCACCACTACCACCATTGCCACCGCCGTTACTTTACCACCACCACCACCACCACCACCATTACCTTTACACTACCACCGCTACTACTTCACCACCACCATTACCACCACTGTCGCCCCCGCCACAGCATCACCACCACTACCATCATCACCTCTCTAATACTTCCACCACCACCACCACCACTACCACTGCCCCACTACTACCATTACCACAGCCGCCGCTACCATTTTTCTTCCACCACCACTACCTTACTTTACCACTACCATTGCCGCAACTCCACTTCCACCGTCGCTGCTCCGCTACCACTACTACTCCTCCGCCACCACCACTAGCACTCCACCTCCACCGAACCCAATTAAACCCCTTTATTGAATAGGTGAGTTTGAGTCGATTTCGTTTCGTTTCAGTTTTGAAAACTAATTTTCAAGCTTCCATCATTTTTTTTTTTAATTTTTAGAGAATTTTTTCAATATTTTAATCATTTTTTCGATTAATTAAAATATTGAAAAATTTCACTAAAAATAAAAAAATACTAATTAAAGCTCAAAAAATAATTTTCAAAAATTGAAACAAATTGTTAATAAAAATCCTATTTTGACTCGTTCAAACCCGCCTGTTTGCCACGTCTGCAATCTCTCAATCGAACTCATCTCTCTCTCCCCTTCCTCTCTTTCAATGGCATAGGGCAGTAGAGGTGGCGGCATGCACTGCGTCCAGCAGCGGCAACATCTCTCTCTCTCTCTCAGTGGCGTCTCTCTCACGCACTCACTTAGTCTCAATCGCCTCTCTTTCACTCACTCACTCAATGACGTAGAGCAGCGAGGTGGCGTAGAGTGAGGGTTCAAAAATTGGTTCCAAGGGAAAGGGTTTTAATCTCTCTCTTTCTCTCTGATGATGAAAATTCTGATAATTCCAAATCAGCCGAATCAAACCCTTGTTCGACACATCAAGATTGTAGAATTGATTTTCAAGTTTGATTTGGGTAAATGGCGAAGAGAGGGAAACCCTAAAACCCCTCATTCCTTAATTACAAATTTCAAATCAGCTTATCTCTCATCTTCTTCTACTCTTTCCTATTCATTAGCCCTAATTCGGTTTCCAGCTCCAAAATCACCATTGTTACTCCCTCAACATCCACATTGAAGTTTGTCTCTTTTGAATCTTCAAACTTCTGGTGAGTTCATTTTTTTTTAATGCCCCTTTCGTATGTCATTCACAAGATATGTTTGTATATATTTATGATTATGATTATTATTAGTGGAATTATATAAATATAGTGTTTCATTGTGAATGAGGGTTTTTGGTGGGAATGTTGATACTGGATTTGTGTTTTGTAAATCAGAGTTGGAATGCAATTTTTATTTTTATTTTTATATATAAATAAATCAGATCATCAAATGTGTTAATGTTGTGCTCCCATGTGTGGAAGATGTGGTCTAGGGTTGATGAAACAGTGGGGATTGCAGTGGGTTGTGCTTCCCATTTTGCTAATTTGTACATATTGGTGAGAATTTTACTCTATTGTTACTAAGTTTGTGTGTATGTGTGTGTATGTGTGTTTTTCTTTTTTTCCCTCCTCGAAATAACTAAGTTGGTGTTGGAATGTTACAATTTGGTTGTTTTAAATGTGGGTTTTTGAATTTTTGTATTAAAGCTCACTTTTTAGAATCATTAGCATTAATACAAATACAGAATTCCTTTCAAGCTACTACATAGTTTATGAGTCAGCTGGTTGTGTTTCATGTTTTGTGTAATGATTTCTATTTTTTTGGCCTGCTTCAAAAAAAGTCAACTTGCATAATGTGCTTCCTATGAATTTCTAATATTATTTAAAAGAGAGATAGAGCATTTATTTTTATAAAAAAAATTAAAAAAAAAAATTCAAGAAGTGTGTTCATATATGCCCTTGAATTGCTTGTTTAATACGTGCTTAATTATGATGGTGGGTGATCTCATGGAACCGAATTTGTATTGATATTGTGAAATTCCCATTAATATATCCACTGTATATCTATAAATCTATATTTTATCATTTCCCATTCTTCCAACCCTGATAACAGGTCACTATGTTTGAAATGCTTCAATGATTGAAAATTAACTTTGGATTGGCACTAACATCTATGTCCTAACTATTGTGATGTATGTTTTTTAATCCCAATATTAATGTTTTGGTACCTATGATGATTGTGCTCTCCAATAGTTACATCGCATACAGATTCTACTCCTTTTACCTTCCTCCATACCCTGTTTCTAGGAGACTTTAGTATATTTTGATGTATACTTTTGCTTGATACAACAATGAAGATCTAATGATCTCTTAACCAGAAGAGCAAAGAAATTTGTTGTTATTATATAAATAAACATATACATGGATGGTTTGAATTGATGCATTTATCTCATTATTAAATAAGTTCCCATGTAACCATTTGGGCTAGCCAAACGCCCTACACCTCAATAGGAGGAGGTCAAAGGTTTAAGACCCCTCCCTCCCCCGAAAAAAAAGAGAAAAAGAAAAAGAAAATGGAACCATGTAATTTTTAAAATTTGCTAGTTAATATAATTACTATCATGAAACCCCCTTCCTCACTTCTTTTGGTTCTGTCTATTTCTATTAGTAACTTGTTTATAGAGTGTTTGAGTCTACACCGTGTTTGTGGATATATTTAGGATTGTGACTTGGGGAAATTTAGTGATATGTTTTGTTAGCTTCAAGAAAAAGCTCTCTATTCTTTAAAAGTGATTTATGACCTCAAGAACAATATCTAGTAAGTATTTTTCAAAAACATGGCAAAATCTCATTGATTTGGTGTGATGAAGAAAGTTAATCCATTTTTTTAATAGATATCTTGTAAGGAAAATAGTGTGTATTACCCAAGTTTTCTCTTGAACATAGAAGAGTGTAGCTACCCTGGGTTAATATGGTCCTTACAGGATAGATCATATGCCTTCAGTGTGCATAGAAACTATGAGTTGGTTATGCCATCAAATTTTCTCTTCTCATACAAATTGAGGCTTCAACTTTGAATGTAACTACAGTAGAAAGAAAGGAAAGCATAGATATCAAATACTTACCTTTCTTACCTATTATGGCAGGGCTTTAGAAAAATGCAGTATTAGAGGAGCCAAACGTTTGATCAAGCTTCTAAGCGAGTCTTCAGGTTCTGAAGGATATTGCATGTATGCTCCTATTATATTGTATGGTTGATGGGATTTAAGACTTTGTCGAGCTGAATTTGCTCTTCTTGTTTTTTATTCATTTTATTTTAGACGAACATTCAAAAACGTGTGTGACCGCACCTACAAATCTTAATCCCAACTCACAAGCTGCTAGTGAGACTTGAAGATTTAATCCCAACTCCCCTATGAATGAGGCAACTATATAGTTCTTATCTATAGGGGCAGTAGCAGATGCTCTTCTTTGAATGTTTTGGCCTCAGGTTTTGTGGATCTTGTAATCAAGTTTGATCTTAAGGTGACTCTTCTCAAAGGCCTTAGATAGGAATTGACGAGCAAGTATCTTCTACACATTGATATATATATATATATACACACACATGTACACAATCACACACGTGGATGAGGTTAAGGGTGAGCCTATTGAAAACCCATAATGGTCTTAAGAAGTTGAGGGTGAACCTACTGAAAATTTGGATATGTTATATTTGTTGTATGGGTTGTTGATAGAGGTTGCAGATGAACCTACTGAAAATCCATGTATATTGTTTTATTTATTGTAGCATTATTGAAAACCCATATATTTTAAATGGAAATGCAACATCAAGAAAAAAAAGAAAAGAAAAGAAAAGAAACATAACCAATTAAATATCTAATACATCTTCATAAGTCATAATAATATATGCATGGATATAGGACGGGACTCTCGGTTTGAAAACTATGTAGAAAAATACACTTTTTTAAACTAAGTTCAAAAATGCACTTTTCTAATATTTAGGCCTCGTTTGGGAACCCTCCCTTTTAGCCAAAAAGTCAAAAAGTTACCTAAAAAGCCAAAAAGTCACCCTAAAAACCTATGTACAGTAGCTGCATGTGAAGGCTGCCAGCTGTAGTGTAAAATGACCTTTTTGCCCCTCCTTCATTTTGTTTATATCGTTTTCACCCCTGGCTTTATGTCAAACATTGATGGAAATATCTGTAGAGCTATTCTCACACAGGGTGTAGTACCTACAGCTATTCAGCTACATCAAACAGTGAAGATGAAGAGGGCCCTTCGTTTAAGGTTGGATCATAGTAGAAGTTCTGATCTGAAGAGAAAGAGGAACTAAGCGACGATGATAGTCCGCCAAGGTGAACGGAAGAGCAGTCCCTCCTCCGACGATCCCCCCAACTGCAGGTATGCTCTCGCTCTCTCTCTCTCTCTCTGTCTCCCTCTCTTTAGCCTCTCTTGTTTCTATTTCGCTATGTTCCCAAACGTCGTATGCTCTGTTTGGTTTGTATGTATGTATAAACTCTCTCTCTCTCGCACGCACGCGCTCTCTCTGTCTCTGTGTATGTGTGTGTCTGTCGCTCTGTCTGACCATTGTCATTTTTTAGTTTGTCTTCAACATTCGAGTTGGGTAAATTTTGCAGAAACTCACCTATGTACTATGTTGGGGGTTTTAGGGCTTTCTTTCACCTACCGAGAGCAGTTTAGTAATATTGCGAGTTGTCTGTTGGTGAGGGGGTGTGGATCTCATAACCATGCTCTGTGCTCTGGTTTTTGTATATGTCAACAGTCTGCTATCTCTCGTTCTCGCTCTCTGTTTATCTTTCTCACTGTGTGTGTGTGTGTGTATGACCACTTGCCAATTTGAACATATTATGTGTTGTAAAACAAAAAATTACAACGTATTTTTTTGGGGGATTAACAACAAAGTCCCCAAAATAGGATGAAGTATTCCGATGAATTGTCCCCTAACAAGAGAGTCCCCTAAATAAGATGAAGTAATCTGTTGAATTGAACAAGTTGGAAGTATTCCGATGAAGTATTCTGTCTGTCTCTGTGGTTATAAAGGTTGAATACATTGACATGAAATTATCATTTATACTATTCTTGTAAATTTGGTGAAATTAGCTACAAATGCTACCATAGTGATTTCTACGAACACATGACCATAAAGTTGGTGAATAATTAGTCATTTTATTTTGTTTATGTGGCAGTCTGGTTCTCCCTGTTAATCTTTTGAGTAAGGTGGATTCAATCCCTATAATGAAAAAGGAGGGGGGAGGGTAAACAAAATTTGTCACTAGAAAACAACGAATCATACTTCTTTTCCACAACAAACTTATCTTGCATATGTCTCAGTGTTTAAACAATGTACTTCAGCAAAAGATTTTTAATCTGTTTAAGGTAATGTTGGTTCTTTACTATGCATTTGATGGAGCTATATTTTAAATTCACAAAAACCTACAAGGTCTTTATTTCTTATTTTGATTTTTTCCAATACTGTCTGCATTTTCAAGTGATGTATATGTGCAAGTAATGGATATCATTTTTCCTTCAACATGTGTATTTATCATTCATCAAGGCTTCTGGATACAATTTTTTTCTTCTATGTTGGTTAGTTGTGTTAATTCTTGTACAAATTTGTTTGCCAAGTTAGAATGTTAACGGAAAACAAGTATAATGTTACATGAATAGCTAGGGAAAACATAATTTATTAGAGTTTGATAAGACATTTAGAAATATAATTGTTGTATGTTGGTGTGTTTCTGTTAATTCTTGTGCATATAACAATTGGTTTTTACTCTTTGCCAGTTACAAATATAATTGTACGAATAGGGATTCATAAATTCTGCACCAAGTAAAGAAAACAAAAACAAAAAATAATTTTTTTTTCAAATAGTTTTTTGTCCCAATTAAGTTTTTTCATTTTTTCTCAAATAATTTTGTTTCAATTAATTTGTTTTCAATTATTTGGTTTGGGAGATAATTGTTTTTGTCAATTATTATTTTTCCAAATAAATTTGTTTCAATTAAATTTTTGTTCACTATTATTGTTTTTTTCAAATAATATTTTTTTCCCAATTAAGTTTTTATTTATTTTTTTGGGAATAATAATTTTATTTCAATTACTTTTTTTTTTCAATTATTTGGTTTGGCAAATAATTGGTTTTTTTCAATTACTATTTTTCCAAATAAATTTGTTTCAATTAAAATTTTTTTTCCAATTATTTTTTTTTCAATTTTTTCTTTCCCAATTAATTTGTTTCATTTTTTCTCAAATAATTTTGTTTCAATTAATTTTTTTTCCAGTTATTTGTTTTGGGAGATAATTGTTTTTTTCAATTCTTATTTTTCCACATAAATTTGTTTCAATTACTTTTTTTTTTCCAATTATTAATTTGCAAATAATTTTTTCTCAATTACTTGTTTTGCAATTAATTTTTTTCCAAATAATGTTTTTCAATTCAATTTTTTCCAATTACCTTTGTCCCAAATAAATGTTTTTAAATTAATTTTATGTTAGCATTAATTTTTTTTTCAAATAATTGTTTTTTAATTATTCTTTTGTTGAAATATTTTTGTTCCCAATTATTTTGTTTTGAATTTTTTTCAAAATAAATTAATTTTGGTTCATTTTTTCAATTAACTTCTTTTTTCAATTAATCTTTTTTTGAAAAAGTTTTTTTTCAATTAATCATTTCTTTATTTGTTATGGACATAACAAATGACGTGCACTGACAAAAGGTGTTAACACAAGAAACTTGTTTACACAACAAACTTATCCCATAGCATAAGTGTCACACCCGTTTACCTGTTTTGTTGTGCTTGTCATGTCATCAAACAAGTCATCACAGACTATATGGCCTCGTTTATGTCGACTACGACATCAACACAACCAGGCCCTATGTGTGCTTGTGGGTACGGGCATTGTGTGGTCAAGATTTCTCGGTCCGCCAAAAATCCAGGACGTGCGTACTACCAATGCCCTTGTGGAGTGGTGAGTACAAGCACCTTCACCTTGTTTGGGATTATTACCTTGTCAAACCGTCACTAATAATTTCATAATTTTTTTAACCTAGCCATGTGTCAATTAGATTGGGTGGTGTGACGAATATGGCCGACAAACGGCTCCTGAGAATGATAAAGACAATGTTCGTCGTTTTGAGACACGTTTGATTGACATTGAACAGAGTCTGCGTGTACTTAAAGTTGTGACATGTTTTTTGTCCATCATCGTTGTTATTTTGTTGTTCCGTATGTAATATATGTATCCTTGTTTAGATGGTTACTGTACTATGGTTTCTGTATGTGATATATGTATTCGTGTGTAGCTAGTTACCATACCATGCTTTCCATATGTAATATATTCCTTCTCCGTGTGATTTTAATACTGCGATACGTAATGTACAAACATAATAATATATGGTTAACATGACTACAAGTAATACACTGATCAACTAATATATTACGCAAATTATAATGTTCTATAGTCGTATGGCTTCAACTCGATCTGGCTCTCGTACCCCTTCCGGGAAAGGGAAGGGCCCAAAACCTCATCACAAAGCCGACTTCTCTACGGACATTGGGAGAACACACGTATCTATTTGGAACTTGTTGTTAAGGAAATTGACGCAGGTAACAGGCCGCACATGTGAATCAATCCAAATAGGTACCGGTCTTTGGCTAAGACTTATGAGGCAGCAACTGGGTTGACGCATACCATCAAACAACTTAGAAATAGGTACAATCAACTTAAGGCGGAGTGGCGTGCATGGTCGAAGCTAATGGATAGCCGCAAAGGCCCCACTGGAATTGGGTTCGACCAAGAGACTGGGTTGATCAATGCGTCAGATGAATGGTGAGCTAGAATGGAGAAGGTAACGATTTCAACTTATGTTTACATAATTTTGTGTTTCATTTAGAACGACCCAACTATGCCATAAACAGATGTCAAACTCCATAAACATATATTTTCATTTATAGTATACTGTTCATGCCTACAACATTCAAATAAACATGAAACATGCCATGACAATTCCATAATATTGTGGTGTTTTTGTTTTTTTTACCACGTCAACTATGCATGCTTAAACTGTTCATTACTGATGTGCATACTCCATGTACATAAGTTATTCATTTTGCTAATGGTGTACTCCCATTGTATTGTATTACAGGTTGACAAAGAGTGTTGCAAGTTCAGAACAAAGCGGTTGGATCATGAGGACTTGATGCGTCATGTATTCACGAGGGCTGCGGCAACGGGTAAAAATTCTTGGATGCCTGGCGAGACACGGAACCAGCTGGAGGTGGAAGGGGAGTCCGACAATGCCAACTTCTCTACGGACAGCAACGAGTTGGGTGCCTCTGAAACGGCAAACTTGATGAAATCTGCAACCATTAACGCATCAGGTAGTGGCACCAAAAGGAGGCACTCATCCATCACAACCGTGCAAAAAAAGCGAATCACTGGGGCAGAAGCATTGGCAACAAGCATGGATGATTTGGTGAATTCGATGAAGACACAAAGCAAGGAACTCACTGTAAACCATGTTGTCGGTGGCCAAAGTGTCACTATGGCCGAAGCAGTTGGACGTCTTTATGAAATTCAGGGACTTGACCAAACTAATCCACTGCTCCATTTCGGTATTTCGCTTATGGAGGTGCCCAATAATAGGGAGATGGTTATGAGTATTCCTTCCAATGAAGGCATTATCGGCTTGCTCCAGGTGAAGCAACAAGGCAAAGAGAGGACGACAACAATTCCAACTCTTGCAAGCATATTGCGCAATCAAGGACTTCGTTTCTAACTATGCTTTGTGTTGGACTTCTTTTCTGTCATGTGTTGGACTTCTTTTCGCTTATGCATTGGACTTCATTTCTAACTATGCTTATGTGTTGGACTTCATTTATATTTGCTAAAGACCTGCCTTTTTATGAACTACTTTGTGTTGGACTTCTTTTCGCTTATGTTGGTTTTGTATTTGCTAAGGACATGATGCTTTTAACTATGCTTTGTAAGGAGAATTGGTAGGGAGATGGTTATGCTATTCCTGTCGTTTGCCTGGTTTTAAAATTATGGATGTGCATTGGTTGGGTATTGGCTATGGTTGGATTTTAAAATTTTAAATTTCAATAAACCATGAATCTGATTACACTCTTCCAATTTGCAGCTTTATTGGCCATTAAATAGTGGCTGTAAATCAGCTGTACTCCACCATTTCAACAAAAGTGTTGCTATTTGCAGAGAGACATGTGAAGTTTACTGAAGGCTTCAACTTAAAAAGTGGAAGTTAGACCCTTTATAAGGTACTAAACAAAACAAAAGAATTTAAGTCATTAGTTATGTATATTTTATTTGAACATTGTTGTTTGTGTATGTCATTGCAATGTAATATATTGCTTATTAGTCAGAGAAAAGGAAAAAAAAATATTACTACAAGTTACACCCTTTGTAAGGTAGTTAAATATATATATATATATATATGATGTGTTCACGTGTGTTGGGAAACTTCAAATAAATGTATTGAAGATTTCACCATTGGTAATAGAACAACACTATATAATAGAAGCTCTCAGAAGGATGGCAAAGGAAATCAATTGATTATTTATGCATAATATTTCTGTTATTGACAGCCTTTACTTTTGACTGCTGTTTAATATTTGCATGTTTAATTTTGCCAGAGTAGTAGTCTGTCATGTTATGCTTCTGATTTTATTTGAAGTTATGTGATTTAGGCATGGAAAGCGACGAGGACACCGATGCACGGATGCAGGAAATGTGTGATGATGTTGCGGCGCTCGCAATCGAGTGGCAGACTGAAATGAATAATAATTATGTTGAAGCGTACATAATTGCATCCAACTACTACAAGGTGCACGTGCTTAAAGTCCCATGTCGCACGTCCATCTTGACGGAGAGGGCACGGATTTTGGAAATGTATAATGGGCACAATGGCAGATTTAGCTATGAACTGTGCATGCCCAAACATGTTTTTACCCATTTATGTGCGACACTAGTGAACAACTTTGGGTTGCATGTACCTGAGCGGGACCACGGCTTGCACGTTGAGGAGAGTGTTGCAATCTTCATTCATGTTCTAAAAGACTTGCCGAACTGAGAGCTTCAAGAAAGATTCCAACACTTCGGTGAAACAATATCACGTCATTTTCATAATGTTTTGAAAGCAATGAAAAAGTTTACCATCGCGCAGTGTCGGCCGCCCGCAGATTTCCAAAATAGGAGGGATCCCCACCTGCAGACCCAACCATAGTATTTGTCGTTTAAGGTGCGCAAAAAATGCAACAATTCGAGTTCGATTTCAAATTCTACAAAAATGTGACTTAAAAAATGCAACGCTATAATGCATAACTTCATGGTACTAATAGGTTGCCTACTTGTTCGAATTGTGTAGGATTGTTTAGGTGCCTTGGATGGGACACACGTGCCAGCGTGCATAGAGGAGTCAGAAGCAGCCCCGTATTTTAGCTGAAAGGGTTGCTATACTCAAAATATTTTGGCAGTGTGTGATTTCAATATGTGTTTCGTCTTTGTGTCATGCGATTGGGAGGGTAGCATGCATGATAGCTGGATTTTAAATATTGTCACCGAGGATCTGCAATATAATTTTCCAACTGCAGTAGATGGTACATACGAATAGTTGATTTGTTCAATGCCATAACTTGTTAAATTTGTTTGCCCACACGTGAAACAAATATGTATTAATATGTACACATTCACAGGTCACTATTATCTAGTGGATAGTGGATACAATAATAAGAAGGGATTTCTTGCACCATATAAGGGCAGCCACTATCACCAACCACACTTTCAACGTCACAAGCCGAGGAATTGTGATGAGTTGTTCAACCGTGCCCACTCTTCATTGCGGAGTGTGATTGAGCGAACATTTGATGCTTGGAAGTCGCGGTGGAGATTCTTGCACAACGTGCCTTGGTTTGACTTTCGTAGAATGCAGGTGCTGTTGGTGGCTGCATCTATGGCATTACACAATTTCATACGCAGAAACTGCGATGATGATGCGTTAGTTGTTGCTATCAGAAATGCGGCGGAGTACACGTATGACAATATTCTTGATCGCGCAGATTTGGCTGCCCTAGACGAAGCTGTCATGCCTACGGACGAGGACGTTGAAATGGCGGAGGTGCATCATCGGATAAGGGTAGAGTTATACGAAATTCAGCGCAATGGTAGGTAGTCGGATGATGTTGTTTAGCATGACTACTTTTAAATGTTTTTCATAGTATGTGTTTTGTGAAAACCGTCACTCATGCCTTGTTTTGTAATGATATATCCATAACCTACTAAACTGTTTACATATTTGAAGATGTCGTACGAATTTTTTAAAAAAAATCTTTCGAAATTGTCATACTTTGCATTCGTGTATGGTTAATGCAAATTCAATATTTCACGGATTGTCGTAACGAATTTCATCACACATATTACATGCATTAACTGTAAAGTTTGTAATTGTGCCCAATTACATCACGTAAAGAACATGGCCCAAAATTTTCTTCAACCAACTAAAACAGAAAAATCAGAATTTGACAAATAAAATAAAAAAGGCAGATCTATTTGAAAATATAAATAAACTACTTCCAATATTGTGCAATTGACTATAATTTCAATTTTTTTTTCCAAGTTGAATCCATAACAGCACAAACATTACCAACAAAAGGTGAATTTTATTCATCACAAAATTTGTTTTACAAAATGTTATGGACACCAAAGAAATTAAAATGTGTGTGGACCGTACACCTATGTCAAATTTTTGAAAAAAAATTTGAGAATTTCTTTCAAGTCCGTACGATAACAACATATTTTTTGGGGGGTGAAAGAGTATGGGTGTGTGTAATTTGGTTTTGGGAGATAAATTTAAAAAAAATAAAAATTGGGGAAAGCATTTACCAATTTTTTTGGTTTGTTGGGTTGTATATTTTGAAAATAGTTTTCGAGTGTGGGAATTTAAAAAGATTGTATATTAGTCTGTACTTGAGTGGATGTGTGTGAGAGACAAAAGTGATTCAGAAGGAAAGAGGAGAAATAAAAAGTGATTGATTTATGTGTAAGAGATGCAAAATGATTTTGATATTTTTCTTCTCAAAATCACTAAACCAAATAATATTTTTACATTTTTTCCCCTACATTTCTTTTCCAAGTTTCATCCATAACACCACAAACATTACCAAAAAAAGGTGAATTTTATTCATTACAAAATTTGTTTTACAAATGTTATGGACACCAAAGAAATTACCATGTGTGTGGACCGTACACCTATGTGAATTTTTTGAAAAAAAAAATTGAGAATTTATTTCAAGTCCATACCATAACAACATATTTTTTGGGGGACGAAAGAGTATGGGTGTGTGTGGTTTGGTTTTCGGAGATAAATTTAAAAAAAATAAAAAAAATTTGGCGAAAGCATTTACCTATTTTTTTGGTTTGTTTGGTTGTATATTTTGAAAATAGTTTTCGAGTGTGGGAATTTAAACAGATTGCATATTAGTTTGTACTTGAGTGGATGTGTGTGAGCGACACAAGTGATTCAGAAGGAAAGCAGAGAAAAAAAAAAGTGATTGATTTATGTGTAGGAGATAGAAAATGATTTTGATTTTTTTTTTTCCAAAACCACTAAACCAAATAATATTTTTAGATTTTTTCCCCTACATTTCTTTTCCAAGTTTGAACCAAACAAGGCCTACATGTTGTTGCATATGTGTTGGCATCAAAATCCTGAAATTAAAAAAAAATAAAAAAATAAAAATAAAATAATAATAATAATTAATTAACAATACATCACAACACCGACAACGGTTGTGATTTTGCAATTACATGTATGTGGCCACGTGTGCTACTTTGACATTACTTTCACATTAGTCAAAAAGTGCACAGTAGTTGTACATTGCTGTACAAAAAAAATAAAAATAAAAAATTAAATATTTGTCAAAAGTTCCAACAGACAGTAGCTGTATGTCTGCACCTGTCTCCATTGATTTCCCACACTTCGATTTTCGTGCAAGGGCAAAAATGTCAAGTTTCAAACTTTCATTTTTTTTATATTATTTCCTTACACATTTTTTCGTAAAAAGCCAAAAAATTCATCCCAAACATATAAGTTTTTTTTACCTCATATTTTAGCCAAATAGTTACCAAATTAGCCTGTTTCCAAACGAGGCCTTAGGCTTGAAAATAGGCCATCGGGCGTTAAAAGCATGAAAAAGCCATGAGAAGGCTTGGGAACACCCCTAACACCTCGAGAGGGGCCAATGTAAGTAGAGGAAATTTACGGAACTAGCACGAGGCTCTCCGTTTGAAAACTAAGTCAAAAAATGTACTTTTCCAACACTTAGGCTTGAAAATAGGCCATCAGGTGCCAAAATTGTGTAACAGCCACAAGAATGCCCAGGGAACACTCCGAACACCTTGGGAGGGACCAATGTAAGTTATGGAAACTTATGAAACTAGCACGGGGCTTTGGGCTTGAAAAATGCACTTTTCCAATACTTAGGCTTGAAAATAGGCCATCGAGGGCGAAAATTGCGAAACAGCCACGACAAGGCTCGGGGAACACCTCGAACACCTCAGGAGGGACCAATGTAAGTTGTGAAAACTTACAGAATTAGCACGGGACTCCCGGTTTGAAAACTAAGTCTAAAAATGTACTTTTCCAATACTTAGGCTTGAAAATAGGCCATCGAGGGTCAAAATCGTGAAATAGACTCGAGAAGGCCTCGGGAACACCCCAAACACCTTGGGAGGGATCAATGTAAGTTTTGGAAACTTACGGAACTAGCATGGGACTCTCAGTTTGAAAACAAAGTTGAAAAATGCATTTTTCTAACACTTAGGCTTGAAAATAAGTCATCGAGGGCTAAAATTGTGAAACAACCATGAGAAGACCTGGGGAACACCCCTAACACCTCGGAAGGGACCATTGTAACTTGTAAAAACTTGCAAAACTAGCATGGGACTCTCGGTTTGAAAACTAAGTCAAAAAATGCTCTTTTCCAATGGCTTGAAAATAGGCCATTGAGGGCCAAAATCATGTAACAGCCACGAGAAGGCCTAGGGAACACCCTAAACACCTCGGGAGAGACCCATGTAAGTTTTGAAAACATACGGAACTAGCACGAGACTCTTGGTTTGAAAAATGCATTTTTTCAACACTTAGGCTTAAAAATAGCCCATTGAGGGTCAAAATCGTGAAACAACCATGAGAAGGGCCGGGGAACACCCCGAACACTTCACGAGGGACCAATGTAAGTTGTGGAAATTTACGAAACTAGCAAGGGACTCCTGGTTTGAAAACTAAGTCAAAAAATGCACTTTTCCAATACTTAGGCTTGAAAAATGTTAAATTGTATATTTAATTGATAAGATAATAATTGTCCATTTTCTTTTTGTTTTTTGTTTTGTTTTGTTGCAGATGGGGATTAGATATGGACATGTTTGGTAATCTAGAGAGCAGAAGCTTGATCATTTTGTGTTTTTGTTAATATTCCCTTACATGTATTTTGAGTGTGTTGTAAATTTTATATTTTTTGTGGATATTAGGGGACATGTTTGGTAATCTGCACTTGATATTTTATTTTTGTGGATATTAGGAGACACGTTTTTTGTGGATATTAAGAGATTTGTTTAGTAATCCGCAGTTGATGTTGTATTTTTGTGAATATTATGAGATATTTCGACTGTGGTGTTTATGAAAATGAACAAATTTTTGTATTGATGTGTAATAGATATTTTATTAAACAAGTTATTAAAATGCACATGGATTTTTTAGTGAAAAGAAAAATTGAATTTAATTATTATTAGCGACAAAAAAAAAAAACCGCCACTATTAGTTTTCAAACAAGATGACGAATAATTTTGTCACTAATGATATAGTTCCAAACAAATAATTTCATCACATTTGCTGAATATTTCGTCGCTAAATTGAAATATTTGGTGACAAAAATTTTTTTGTCATTGAAGAATTTTGTTTTGTGCTCAATTTAATAACGAATTTTTTGTCACCTTAATCTATATAATTGGTGAGGATAAATTTTGTCACTAAAACCTCTATCTTCATATTTGGTAACAAAATATTTCGTGGCCAAAACAATTAAAATAAAATATTATCTAATTCTAGTGATGAAATTGATGTTATAGAGGATGAAAAATGCAACATTTAGAGATGAAAAATTTCATCGCCAAAAATGACAAATAGGCGACGAAATGATTTTTCATCACCAGCTACTTTCAGCGACAACGTATAGGCGATGAATGTGGTGACAAAATTATTTCGTTGCAGATCACTTTGGTGACGAAAATTTGATGTTTGGAGACAAAATGAGTTTGTCACCAAAGACCTTTTTTTTTGTTGTAGTGCAATCTTCCTTTTGAACTTCAAATACTGATATTACATTAACCTCTCCTCCATCATCATCTTCATCACCAAAGATTAAAGGAATTACCCATCTTTAACAAATGGGGATTTGCACCTTTTGGTTAGGTAATGCAAGAGTGGATGGAAGCCTTGCAAGGGCATTTGCTAGTCAAATTTCCTGTCTTGGGACATGCTCTAAGGTGACATCACCAAGCGATTGGAGTAGACGTGTTGCATAATTGTAGTAAGATATCAACTCAGGTTTTCTTAATTTGTATATATTGAGAAGTTGATTAATTATCAACTTTGAGTCGTCGTATACCTTGAGTTGTAGTTGTTTCATATCAACAACCATCTCCAAACTAAGTATAAGAGCTTGGTACTCAGCTTCATTATTTGAACAATTTTGTGCCAAAGTGAAAGAGTAAGGCAGTACATCTCCCTTTGGAGTGACAAACACTACATCAGCTCCTGCACCATTTCAATAAGCCGTGCCATCAAAGTACATCAACCATAGCAGTTGTATTTCCATGAAGAGAATGTTTTCATCTGGTAATTCTTCAGACAATTACCAGTTAGCAAGAATGGGATGATCAGCTAAGAAATTAGCTAAAGCTTTCCCTTTAATTGTTTTTGAGGTACATAAATGATCTCAAATTCTTGTAGAAGAAGAGACCATCTTGCCAATTGATCAGACAAAATAGGTTTTGTCATGATATACTTGACAGGGTTAGCCTTGGAGATAAGATGCATAGTGTAAGATTGAAAAAAATGTCTTAGCTTTTGAATTGTAAAAACTAAGGCTAAGCACATTTTCTCAATTTTTGAATAGTTTAACTCATTTGGTGTTATCATCTGACTCAAATTGTAAAGAACATTCCCTTTTTCTTTTTAATTTTCTTGAACAATAAGAGCTCCAATTGAGCGTTCTTATGCAACAATGTACAAGATTAATGGTCGTCTAGGAATAGGAGCAATGAAGATTGCTGATTTCATCAAGTACGATTTGATGATTTTGAAGGCATTATTACAAGCTTTGTCCCATTTGAAGGGAACTCCTTTCTTCATAAAGCGGCTAAATGGTTGACGACGACCAACCAAATTTGATATGAATCATCGAAGGTAAGCCAATCGTCCTTGTAGACTTTTGAGTTCATGTATATCTTGAGGTTCAGACATTTTGAGGATAGCATCAATTTTAGATTGGTCAATTTCTATGTCACGGTGATGCACAATGAGCCCAAGAAATTTTCCAGATATAACCCCAAAAACACACTTTAAGGGAGTCATGTTAAGTTGATATCAACGTAATCGGTCGAACACCTTTCTCAAATCTTGAAGATGGTCATCTTGATTCCTTGTCTTTACGACTAAATTATTAACATAGCATTCCACATTTTTATGGAGCATATCATCAAAGATCTTCTACATTGCTCTTTGGTATGTTGCTCTAGCATTCTTTAACCCAAAAGGCATTACTTTGTAATAGTAGATTCCATTTGGTGTATGAAAGGCTATCAATTCCTCATCTCGTAGAGCCATTCGAATTTGGTTGTAACCAAATGAGTCATCCATGAAAGACAACGCTTCATGACCAGTGGTAGCATTGACCATAAGTTCTGTTATGCGCAACATAAAGTCATATTTTGGACATGCTTTGTTAAAGTCTTAGAAGTGGACATAGATTCGAATTTGTCCATTTTTCTTCTTAACAAGGACAATGCTTGAAATCCATGTTGGGTACTTAACCTCCCGAATAAAGCCAGCTTCGATGAGCGTATTGATTTCTGTTTCAATTCTAGGGATCAGTTCTGGTCTAAAGCGCCTTTGGACTTGCTTGATTGATCGCAACCTTTTTTTTTTTTTTTTGATCAGCAAAAAGAATCTTTATTGATGGAATTATAAAATAGTAGAGTATATCAATAAAGAGGAGCTCAGAGCTACATTAAGCTCGGAGCTCCAGTTGAAGAGAATCTAACACAGAGAGAGAACCAAAAAAAAAAAAAAAAAACAGAAGCGAAATAAACACAACTGCGAGACCCTGAACAGTATACACAATAGATTAGCAGCAGAGCAAACTAGGCAGCCACACAACAAAACTCCACTTAGAGTAGGCATCAACATATCAGCAAACTAGCAGCATACAGAGCATATTTCCTGTAGCATACAAAATTCCCCTCAGAGTAGGTAGCCACACAACAAATTTCCTGCAGGTTTCCCACCACTCAGCACCCAAAACTGACCAAAAGCCAAACTAGACCTGCACTAGAGTTGAAGACCAAGCTACAAAAGTTCACTTCAGCACTTCATATCAACAAATCACACATAAACAGCCAAATGAAGTAACCAAAATGATAAATCAGCCAACAGACCATCAAAGATGCAACTGAATGACACCCACTGAGAACATCCACCCTTCATCACCAAACCTTAGCACCGCAGAACTTTACTAAGATGAATCAGCAGGGCTATCAACAGGCCACCTAAACAGCAGAGGAATATTCCTACAAATCTATATGTAACAATGGTTACTATATCTGAATTCAACTTAAACGAGCCACTATACTAATTGGAGCATAAGCAACTCACTTCAACCCAACCAACACTAGAGCTTGGGACTCACCTACAGGACTAATATCAAACACAATCTAACTGCAGAATAGAGGTAGAACTTCAAAACACATAGCAGAAAACATACTGTAGAAATTCAGACACAGCTCTGCGGCCTATCATCAACATCACACCATCCGAGAGCAGCCTGCCGAAGGACTGCTAGGAAGAATAGGCCTCCTCAAACCTTCACTCACTCTAGCCACCTCCCAAACTGAATCTGATGCACTCTATATTAAATAAGAAATCATGAACTGAAAACATATGTTCCTTGAATACTTCTTTGAACCACATAGCCATTCTTAACTTCATCAGATCTGTTATCCCATCCACACTTGGGACAACCTCCCGAAATACGCATTCATTATGATGTTTCCATAAGGACCACATCACAACTAAAGGAATGGCATTCCACATCATCCTTTCCTTTTTGGTGAGACCCACCCTTGACCACCATTCAAGAATGTCCTCCACTGAGGCTGGCAGAGTTCCTTGAACCTTCCACCATCTAAGCATTTCATACCACACTCTTCAAGCCACTGGGCATAATAGAAGCACATGGATAAGAGACTCAGCTCCAGATTTGCATAGACAACATAATATAGATGTACCAGCAGGTAGAACACCAATCCTGTGAAGAAACTCAGCCATCTTTAATGTTCCTTTCCAAGCGAGCCATCCAACAAACTGAACTCTGGGTGGGACATGTTTAACCCAAATCCTCTTACTTACTGTGCTGCAATTGCTGGAACCCTCAACCAAGAATTTATACATAGATTGAACTGAATACCTTCCAGATTCCGAGGCTTTCCAAACAAGAGCATCTTCTGAGTGACACCTAATAGTAGGAGAATCCAGTGGGGTTGGCTGATTATAGACCTATCAGTTTGGTTGGGTCGATGTATAAAATTCTTTCTAAGGTTCTATCCTCAAGGCTGAAGGCAGTGATTCCTCAGATCGTAAGTGAAAACCAATCAGCTTTTATTGGAGGGAGGAATATTCTGGATGGTGTTTTGGTGGCAAATGAGGTTGTTGACAGTTGGAAGAAGTCTAGAAAGAAAGGATTGATTATTAAGTTAGATTTTCAAAAAGCTTCCGACTCACTGAATTGGGAATTGTTGCTCTCCATGTTGGTTAATTTTGGGTTTGGGGGTAAATGGGTGGAGTGGATTAAGGTATGTATTACCTCAGCTAGGCTATCTGTGCTTGTTAATGGCTCTCCTACTGAGGAGTTCAGTCCATAGAGAGGGTTAAGACAAGGGGATTCCTTGTCCCCTTTTTGTTCATCATAGCTACAGAGTGTTTAAGCATTTTGTTGAATAGAGTTTTGGATCTGGGGTTGATAAAGGGGGTGAAGATTGGCTCTGAGGGGTTAGTTCTTACTCACTTTCAGTTTGCCGACGATTCTAACCTATGTTTTACTACTAAGTGATGAATAGCCACCTTAGGATCTAGTCCTAGCATCTCCTTGTAATTCCAAGCAAATATGTCCTTATATTCCATCAAAAGCTCTATATAGGCATTTTCCTCTTCAGGAGTAAGAATAACACTAATGCTAGTTGGGCATGGATCGTCTAGAGTGCTGAGATTAATTTATTTTAGTGGACTTTACAACTTCTAATTCTAGTGGAGCATTTTTAACTTCTTCCTCTACTTGATTTTCACCATTTATAACAATGATATGGTATGAAGAAGTAATAAGGTCTTCATTGAAAGAGGCATCTAACGTCTCATCCTGAGTTTTGGTAACCACTAGAGTTTGTTGCTTCAATTTTAGCACTTCATCAACAACAATCACCATTGTCATAGTGTGTCATTTCATACGAGACAATATTGCACATCTAAGCCTTTTATTATCATGCAAGATGATATTAGTCATTTGTTGCTTGTCAGAGGTTTTTTTAATGCCACTACTTATCATACTATTCTCTCATGGACTAATCTTCGTGGGTGGTCAATGTAGACTTCTCATTTGGTGCTTTCAATCACTCAAACACTGATGTTGCATTGTTGTATCACCCAAACAATAAAAAATAGTGGGTTTCACTAAGGTCGACAAGTTATCTTCACCAACTATGATATAACGTCGTGTTCGTAATTGATCGAACACTAATGCTCGTTGCATTGTTGTATCACCCGAACGATCAAAATCGAGGGTTTGGCTGAGGTTGATGAGTCATCTTCGCCAACTGTGATATAATGACTACTCTTTTTGTTTATGACAAAGCGTACAAGAGCTGGTGGAGTATACCCAAGGCCTACTTGAGGATCCTGAACTACATGCCCTTTCTGCCTAAGCATATTCCGAGTTGAATTCAAGCCATGTACCTTCTTACCAATAATTTCAGGTAATAGCTTTCCTAGAGTAATTGAATCTCAAGGCTCATATCTAGCCTTTGCAAGAAGCTTGTAAGCATTTGGATCAAATCCCTCTTTATTCATTTTAGAGGAAAATTGTCATGTTCTTCTTCAAGGCTCTTATTATTCGAACAAACCCTTTCAGTGGTGCTGAAATTTTTTTTTTTCATCAAGATTCATGAGAGGGATAGTCAAACCTGTCAAAGCTTGATCTTCTTTTTTCTTCAACTTAGGTGTATATCAAAGTATCGGAGTATCTTTTTCTTATTTTTTTCATCACCAATATGGCCTTTAGTAAGTTCATCGTGTTCTTTATTTTCACAAGAAAATGTAACTCTTTTTCTGTCTCATTTGAGATTTATAACTTGACAAAAAAGCGACTGGTTATAACTCTTTTACAACAATGCTTGCTAACTAAAACTTGGCATCATCAAAATGTGATTTAGTTTTGGTAAAAGGTTTATCGTCAGCTACAACTTTATTGACTACCCCATTTTGACAATACTTAAAGCATTGATGAAGAGTGGATGGGACAACACCATTTTCATGAAGCCAAGGTCGTCCCAACAACATGTTGTATGATATCTTCGAATCAATGACATGAAGAAAAACACTTGATGTCATATCATCCATGAGTAAGTCAAGGCGAAGCACTCCAATTGCTCTTTGTCCCCCTTGATTAAAACATTGGATCATTAGACGGCTATGGAAAAGTTCATCCATAGTGATACCAAGTTCCTTTATTGTTCGGAGAGGTAAAATGTTGATAGCATAACCACCATCCAAGAGTATCCTATTGAGTTTTTGTTCACTAGTATACCCAATAACAAAGAGCGAGCGATTATGTAGTGTTCAACCAAGTAGCAAATCCTTGTCTGAAAATGTAATTGTTGCGATACAAGCCATACAATTGTTAGCACAAGTTTGAGAACCAGATTGGGTTGATGTGTGCTCAGTCATAGGACTAGATTTGTCTTCAAACTCAGAAGAATTGTCTGAGCTTATGACATTATGTAAAGCTACATGAAGATAAGAGAAACTATCGTCATGTATTGAATATTGATAAAAATTCCTATAAAGTAATAGGAATGTGTAGTTTTTGGACAAATGACTAATTTGGTGGAACAAAAGCCACTTTCTTTATCTTTCTGTCCCTCCGTTGGTTTGTTATGTTAGCTCTTACAGGACTGTTCTTTGGTTATGCAATGGGAGAGTAGCATATCATTGGTTTCCCTTTCTTCTTACGGATGACGAGAGTCCATCCTTCATCTTCTAAGTTATGATCATCTTCATTTGTAGGTATGAGTTTTCAATAGGACCAAATGAACCAAATTGAATCGCCATCCTCTGAGTTTCCTTATGGGGAACCATAGGATCGATAAGCACGACAGTTTGATTAGTTGCAACTACTTCTTTCTCTTCTTCCAAAATTTTTTTTCCTTGACTAGGTAAATCCATAATCCTTTCTTTCAAGATGAAGCATCGTTCAATTGGATAACTAACCAGTCAGTGATACCTGCAGTACTTTGGATTCAGAACCATTTTAGCCTCTTCAGGTAGTTTTATCTCTGAAAGCTCAATTAACTTCAATTTCAGCAAGTCATCAAGTAATCATGGAACCTCAGAATCAGGAAACGGATACTGTTTTTCTTACATCTCTTTCAACGTGAGGCGCTTTCTTCCTTTTTCTTGGTTAGAACAAACCTCTTATGTTTCATTTTTATTGGACTTAGTGGAGATCTTGACTAGTGTAACAATCTCAGCCATTGATTCTTTCTTATCAGTTTTAGATGAAAATTTGCACCCTTTGCGATTATCGTGTTTGTTTTCTTCTTTGAGAGCCTCTACAATAGGTAGTTTTTGACTTCCATTTGTTGCAAAATTGAGTTCCATGTCATGTGCACGAGTAGCCAACTCTTTAAAGGTCTTAGGCTTGATTCCTTGAAAAATGTAACTTAGACCCCAATGCATACCTTGAATACACATTTCAATTGCAGAAGTTTCACACATCCTATCTTTGCAGTTAAGACTCAAGTTTCTCCATCTATTAATAAAATCTATCACAGGTTCATCTTTTCATTGACAGGAGCTAGTAAGCTCAATCATACTAACAGTACGCCGAGTACTGTAGAATTAATTCAAAAACTCTTGTTCCAGTTGTTCCCAATTGTCGATCATACCGAGCTCAAGATGTCAATACCAATCAAAAGCATTGCCTTTGAGTGTTCGAACAAACTATTTGATGAGAAGATCTCCATCAGTTCCAACATTGTTACATGTTTCCAAGTCAGCAACATATTGCTTTCGATTCCTTTTACCATCAAACTCTTGGAACTTTGGTGGTTGGTAACCAGTAGGCATTTTTAACTGATTGATCCTTCGAGTATAGGGCTTTGCATAAGTGAGAGAAGATTTTGATGTTTCTTCATACTTACCCTTTATTGTACCTAAAATCAAGTCCTTCAATTGATCAACCAGAATTGAACCATCAGCTATGATCTGCAAGTTCTTTTGTGTCGTTTGTTGCTTATCAATAGATTGGCAATAGCTTGGCTTGATTCTCCCATATTATCTACCTTGTTCATTAATGATGCAATTTGGACATCACGATTTTGCACAGATTTGCACAAGCTTTCAATAGTTTTTGTTAACATAGCAACCTATTCTTCTAGAGTAAGAGCATTTGTCGTCATAACAGGCATAACGGTAGAGCCGAGAGAACTTGTAAAAATATTAGCGAAATTGAGCTTTGATTAAGGAGAGTTAATCAAAAAAGGAGAGTTAAAAGATTATATAGAATCAGTAATGGATAAATCATCTTCTTCCTCTAGATCCTTATGAGACTTGGCACTTGAAACTACCTCTTAAGACATGGAAGGATGTAACAAAGTCTTTTTGAGAATTTAAGCAACATCTTCCTTAGCAGCATCTTCGCTTGGCCCCATGGAGATTGAAGAGGTTGGTGAAGCTTTCGATGCATCAAAACCAAAAACAGGAGTTGATTTAGGTAGAAACAAAGCTTGCACAAGTGTTTCAGTCATAGCTTTTGTCTTGCTTCTTGTCATCAGGCCAGTACTCTGAGTGCTTGAGTCCGAACCAGCCTTAGCAATAGTTGCAGGTTTAGAGCCTCCAACCTTGGTTTGAAAAGCCTTTGAATTGTTCTTAGAAGCCATTGTGAGTTTTTCCTATGATTAATTAAATGAAAATAAGAGATGAAAGGCAGAGAAGTCCCACTGGACGTGCTAGAATTTGTACACACAAAATTTATGTTAAAAATAAACACAGAAAATCATAGTAACAAAGATTCAACTTTATTGATTTTGAATAAAGCAAGTACAATCTTTGGTAAATTTCTAATCAAAGAAAACTAATCCTCTTATTCTTCTTCTGAAAAGGTTGACTCGAGTGCATGACAGCATACTCCTAAATCAAACGGCAAAATGCTTTCCAAACAGAGCGAAGAAGATAGAAAAGAAACCAATTAACTTGCTGGCTTAACAGCTTGATCTCAAATCAAACAGCGAAAACTTCTCCAATTTAATAGAAGAAGATGATGACGAGACTTGAATAATGAAGTTCTTCGAGACCTTGGAAGCTTTGATCTGTGGAGCTCCCTCTTGCTTGATGTATGTAGAATGTATGTATGCATGTATCTCTAATTTGATTATAGGTCAACCCTATTTGTAGGCATGGGTGGAGAGGAGTCTTGATGAGAATGGATTTTGTTTAATAATTATCTGTTTATTTTATTTATTTAAAGAGATAAAAATTAATATTTATCTTGAAGACATGTAGTTCAATTTGATTGGAGGAAATAGTTATTTCATTTTCCTACAAGTCCATGTACAGGGTGGATTCTTTTGATTGGTATAAAGTTTGTCATCTTGAAGACTGCATCACTTTGACATATGGCAACTTGTAATTTGACCATTTGTATATATAGAATTAAAACCTTTTGACACATCGTAATATTTTATTTACCAACAATTGTCATTTTTTTTTAGGTCTTTATAACACATGGCAACACTGCTGGAAATTGGAGTTTTAGAGGCGTTTAAAAAATGCCGCTATAGGTCCCAAAAAATGCCATTAAATCCTTTTGTGACGTTTAGCACCAAACGTCGAAGATGCGGCCATCGCTATAACTGTATGGCGCTTTAGAAACATCGCTATATTACTATAGGCGGTGTTTTCGAAAAATGCCGCTAAAAGTTCTTCTAACGGTAACATGACGTTACCATGCTATTTAGCGACGTTTTTAAAACGCCGCTGTATCTCTTTTTCCAAAACTCCAACTGTTGGTATGCTATTTAGCGACGTTTTTAGAAATGCCGTGATAGCCCTTTCTTCTTCTTCTTCTTTTTTTTTTAAATTGTGCTAATTTTATGTTATTGAACTAAAAAAATACCTATAAAAAAACTGAAAAATAGCGATAAATTTTTCGTAGTCAGCCATATTCGATATAAGCACAGGCCCATAAGAACCAAATTGGAGATGGAAACAACCAAAGTGTCTGTTTGCCACTGGCTGACAATACCAAACCAGTGGCTCAAAACCCATCTTTAAGCAAGCATTAGTGTCTACAGGTCTGTCTATGGTTCTATCCACTTCCACTACAAAAACATTACAGACTGTATGTTCTTCTTGAACTCATAAAGAGTTGTAGTTCACAACTGAGATGAGTCAACTGCTCAGGATACATACTATTCCTGCAAAAACAGATCAAACCAATTTCAATTATAGAGATCATATGTAACATATCTAAAGCTGTTATAGAAAATAGATTTAACAAAAGTCAACCCTTCTTGATTCAACACAGCTCTTCATCCCAACAAATCAAATTTAGTTGGTGAATGAAGCAACTTGTGATTATACTATATTTTAGGTAAATAACTGAAGCATCAAGATTTTTTTTAAAATATTTCTCGTAAAAAAAAAATCCATTACTATACAGCAACCTTTGGGCCTTGAGTTGAGGATAAATCAATGGTGACCACAGTTCAATTTTCATGTGGGATGATTGAAATCATGTATCGTGGTTTGGGTTATTGACCAAACCCCATCTGAACAATGCTTTGCAGATCATCTTCACACAATGTTGGAAACTGAGGATTTCAAGTTGAGAAAAGCAGAATTAGATGATGAAAAACTTAAAAGGGCTGTGTAGTTGTATTTTAATTTCTATTTCAATGCTAAAAAACACAGAATTGTTTCAGAAAACTCTTTTTAGATTTTTATTTTATTTTATTTTATTTTTGGGTATTTCCAACTTTTCGTTGTTTTCCTTACTGAAACACGAAAAATGAAAACGGAGAAAAAAAAGACAACACCAAATTCTTCAGGAATGGGCCAGCATTTGAATACCTGTGGAAGACCTTGGCCGAATTCATCGACTGGAGGTAATTGCATGCCGTTGTTTTGGCATAATGTGGTGCTTGTATGGTCCCCATTGGAAAGATTAGTATGTGTTGGTGGAAATTCCTGGGTCTGTTGTCCAAAGAAAGTAGAAGCAGAGGAATCTAATGGGTATGTTTAATGAGGGAAAGAGCCATTAGGCTGAAATACTTGGAATTTACAACCAATTTTAGAAAAAAAAATCACAATAGATAAAAGAAATTGATTTTACTAGTTTCTATACTCACATCTTTTGACAAGAGACTATCCATTGTTCAAACCCAATTGGCTCGTTCTTCAATTGAAACTCCGACTTTCGAAGCAGGAAAACTTCGCTGCCCCCTCGGCGAACCCAGGATCGGCAGAAAGTGATGGCAGATTGTGCCAAAACACTTCATAATAAGTTATCATCAAGAGAAAGAAACAATACCAAGGTGAACATGTTTAAAAGGGCTCCCACTTGCAAAAACTACATGTTCTCTAACATGCTTGAAAACATCAACAGCAGTGCATTCAGCTGCACCAAAGTATATGCAAATACTATGTTCAATAGAGAAATTGGGAGCTCTATAAGTAAAATATGGTTAATTTTGAGGTCTTGTAAAGACAAACCATTCAATGTTGGATTTGACATAGCAAAAATGGCAGGTTTAGTAAATCCAACTCTCGCATGGCCTTAAGCACCTGATTTACATGCAAGCAATATAAGTAAGGAATATGAAAATGTAAGAAGACACACATCTAACGAGCTCAAAAGCTGACTCTCAAGTATCCATTACACAGAGAAAAGGGGACCACACTCACCTTTATTGTGCTTAGTTAGGGTCTTACTGTTAAACAAAAATACACAGCCAAAGTTGAGTATAAGAGGATGAGGAAATTAAGCATGTGAGGGTTAGTAGGAAAGGGCATAATGGCCACGGATTTGATTGAGGATATTGCTCTTCAGAAATCTTTCTAGAAAAGGATTCATTAAGTCAAACTAACAAGTAAAATTGGTGCATTGTTGTGTTGAGCTAAGTGGAGTGAACTATGATAGTGATAATAACAATGACATTTAGTTATCTTGATGAGGTATGCTTTTATATCCTAATAATAAATAGATGAATCGGATTATGTAGTAGAAGTTGAGTAAGTAAAATGATAACTTTGATAGGATAAACAAAAACCATCTCTAAAAGTATTGCCAACATTTAGCAAGTGAGAACAAAAAGTCGCATATCAAAATGTATTCCAAAAATACAAAAATCATTGCTCTTTCGAGCATAATATCACAGAAAGCCAAGACTCATATCTCCAACTATATAGTTGAGGCCTAGTTTAAATTTCAAATTTCAAATTCTGTAACTTCTTCAGTTTTTTTTCCCCACATATATTTTTTTTTTCATATCACCCATCAGGTGTGCACACATTCTAGTACACACACACACACACACACACACACACACACACACATATATGTATAGAGCTCAATATAGTGGATTAACCACAGGTATTCTGTACAAGATTGAACTTAAAGTTGAATAATCTATAAGTGAAATCAATTCAGAGGTTAAAGAAGAAGAGAACGAAGTGGAACAATGTTACCTATGGCAAAGATGAGTGGTTGGAGGAGGAGCAATTGGCAAGCGAAGACGAAATAGAGTCCAAAGGTGCAGCTCAGCTCCAGGTTAGCTCAACTCAGCTCATGGGTGTTCATAATGTACCAATCACAAGTTGCATAAAATTGTCAAAGCTATTCAACAACATAAAAGGGAGAAGAAAAAGGGTCGGGTCAGCTCAGCTCATGAGGATAAGTGGACCACCTCAGAAGGGTATTATTACTATATTGAAGTCTGATACACAAGAAAATAATTAAAATGGTCAAAGTATCCAAAGGTGATGAAATTTAATAACAACATAAAAAATAAAATAAAAAAAATCCTAACCCAAAAACTATCTTGAGAAGTCTAACCATATCCCCCAAAATCATAACTTTAAAAGCAAAAGAAGAAACCAAAAACTAAAAACATTGAAACCAATTCCAGTGAGTCAACAGTTGAATTCTATATTACTAATTACAGCAAAGGCAAATAGTAAGAAGATGCCCATGAAGAGCTCTGCAGTAGCGTCCTTCAAATAAAATAAAATAAATACACTTGAAACAATTTCATTGTTTTCCTCAAAAAACTTTAAATGCCATTATTTCAATAACAATATATTATATCATTTTCCACAGAACTCAGAGATTCCATCTAAAAAAATTAAAAATAGAGTGATCAACAAAACTAGACAGTTAATTTGAATGTTATTTTGGGGTGTGGTTTTAATTTACAACCACCATACCTATACATTCGCCATGTGCCAAAGTTTGTGGGTTTGTTGCGAATATTGTTTTGTTGTTCTGGTCACTGCATCTCCTAACTGGTCTTCTGGTTTTTCATGATACAAAAAATGCACAAATATGATAATGGCATCCAAAAACTTATTTCACATTTTTTATTCTCCTTTTACAAGTCCACAAAAAGTGTTACGCGAAGTTCTTGGTAATTCCTAGTTTCCTGTCCTCTACACTGTATGATTACAGTAAAACATACAGACAGACCCAAACTTTCAGACGAACATTTTTCAACATACAAAACCCAAAATTCATGAGAAAAGAGGCTTTAAACGAGCAGAGACAATGAAAACATACCAATTGTAAGCACAACACTTAAACATACAACACAAATCTGACTAATTGTAAGTTATATAGAGTTGACCAATTCAGATGAATTGAGACTAGCATTTATTTATATTAAAAATATACATAAAATCGCAATTCCATAGAAGAGAGAGGATATATAGAACAAAACCTCTTCAACTGCCTTCTCTCTCTTAGGCGTTCTGCCCCAATTTTTTATCCTAATCTCTGCACAAATGAAAATCAACAACCAAATCAACATTGTACCCATGTTGAGCAAATTGTTAGAGATGGTTGGTGTTTTTTAGCAGAAATTATACTGAAATCACAAGGGGAGAAATTATACGGAAGTTAGACACAACTGAAAGTACAATAGGCATCCATGAAGTAACTAGTTAGTCTCTATCAATTCATTCCAATCAAGTTCACTAATTCTACACAGCAGACAAACTCAAAACAGAGAAGTGAAATCTAAAAAGAACACACGGATCTATTATATATACACAAATTGAAACATTGGTTTGATAGATTACAAAGATTAACAAACAAAATGAATGAGAAAGTCAATTATCAGAATACAAATTGAAACATTGATTTAATGCAGACTCAATACCTGTGAAATACAAGCAAAAAACACAATTAAACACTTGTTTTAACAAGATTTTAGCTTCCAAGATTTTAGCTTGAGAGAGAGAGAGAGAGAGAGAGAGATCAATACCTCGTGGTGAAGCTTCGAAATCGAGAGAGAGAACTTCAAAATCGAAATCGCTCTGAGATGAATCTTAAAATCGAAATCGCTCTAAGACTGATATGAGAAATCAAGCACAGCCTCTCCTGAGATCACTTCCTCTGCGATCGAAACCAACCCCTCTTCTCTCTTCGCAATCTCCCAGAGCTTCAGATCGATATCGCAGAGTACAAAGGTTGAATCGAGAGAGAGAGAGAGAGAGACAACGAAGCTTCAGAGCTTCAAATCGAAATCGATTTGATGTGAGCTACAAATCGAAATTCTGGTTTCCAATCAAGTCAAATTACGAATCTGTATGAATCTCAAAGAAAATGGCTCTGAATTGAAATCGTTGTCAAGGGTTTAGAAGCAATTAGGGTGAGCAAGAGAGAGGCGTGAGGATTGTGAAGGCGTGAGATTCAAAATAAGGGATTCCAAAGCTTTAACAAGTATTCTCACATTCAAAATAGTGCGTGAGGGCCAACGTATTTGGAGGCGTTTTTAAATGCCTCTGATTTGAAAATGGTGTCGTTTTATTAACGAAATATGAGACGTTTTTATAAAAACGTCGTTAAATATTAATAAAAGTGGCGTTTAAAAAAACGCCGTTCTTGTTGTTGAAGAATCTATACATGTGGCATTAGATGAAACTAACATTTCTTCTCAAAAGCGAGTTGCTAGTGATGATATAGATTTGGAACAAAATGTGGAGGATTCAAGTATCTACAAAGAAGAGGACCAACCGTGTGAGTTGAACAAAGAGGTTGAACAACCTATTCTCCCATCTCAAGAAGAAGGAGGAAACAATGACGATTTGCCAAGAGAATGCAAGTTTGTTCACAATCACCCTAAGGATATAATCCTACGTGATCTCACCAAAGGTGTTGCCACTTGCTCTTTATTTAGAGATATTTGTGGTAACTTAACTTTTCTTTCACAGATTGAGCCAAAGATCTTTCAAGAAGTCAAATTTGATGAACATTGGATGATGGTTATGCATGAAGAGCTTAATCAATTTGACAGAAACAAAGTTTGGAATCTACTGCCAAGGCCTAAAGATCATTCCATTATTGGCACAAAATGGATCTTTAGAAACAAGCTTGATGAATCTAGCACAATTATAAGAAATAAGGTTAGACTAGTTGCACAAGGATACAATCAAGAAGAAGTTATGGCTCCTTGCACTAAGAAGCCTCGAGTTAGAGAGGAAGGTCAGTTTTCACACCTCACATATGAATATCCAACTACTGACTTCCTCACCCCAATTCGAGGGCAAGCATTTAGCGCCATGTCATCCCGCTCCATAATTACAGGCCACCGCATTAGTCTTGCCCCACAATATGACGCTCTCTTAATGGCTAAACTTGAAGCAATGGGTTGGCAAAATTTGATAAATTTGCTGAAAAAGGAATATCCTCATTTCCTCGCCTTATTTTATGTACACTTTCAATCTTCTGCTATCGACGAGGACATTTACACCAGTAACTCCTATGTGAAAGACACTTTTATTGAGTTTAATGTTAACACTTTGGCCACTGTTCTCAATGTTGACACTAGTCCTCACCAAATCTATTTCCAAATTGAAGCACAAATGGCTCAAATAGTATATAACTGAAGTTTATACAACCATTTGTGTTAGCAAAACCATCGGGTCCAACCTTCAAGCCAAACACCTTAAACCCCATCTCCGCCTTCTCCATTGCTTTTTACTAGAAAATGTCACTCTAAAAGCCGGTCACTACGATGTTGTTCCAACTTTTAATGCCTATCTACTTTATTGTTTTGAGATTGGGTACCCTCTTGATTTATGCTACATCATCATGAGGGAAATGGACCTTGTTTCTATATCGTGTGACAAATCATTAGTTTTTGGCCCTTTGTTAACAAAGCTCTTCAAATGCTTAAAAGTAAAATTTAACAAAGAGCTAGAAATACCTATTGCCTCCAATATCAGTGAATACACCATCACCCGTGTTGGAGGAGGTGATGTTCTACTAGCAAGTATGGCTGCTCATGACATTTCTACGGAGGCTCCTGAAGATCATCCTCTAGTTTCCATGCCACCACCCCACCAACCGCCTCCTGCTTATTGGACAAATTTTTTAGCTTTGGAACAAGACCGCTACAACCAATGCCTCGCCTAGGAACAACAAATAATTCAGCAATTCAGTGCCCTCAACACCGGTGTTGATCATATTGAGGCCCACGTTGATGCCATCTATCACTATTACTTCGCTTCTCCTCCTTCCGACTCTGCATAGTGATTTCTATTTTATTTTTATTTTTTTTGATAATGTCACTAGGGAAGAAATTGTGGTGATGTTTTGTTTCAAACTGATGAAGAAAAACTTGTTTGTTTTTATAATGATAATGTTTGTTTTGGAAAACTGTTATGTTAGAGCGTCTATGGTTTGATATGTTAGTCTTATGTCATACCTCTGATTAAATCATTTTTATTGCTAATGTGCTAACTTTTGTATCTAGTATGAGTAATCATTCAGGGAGAGCATGACTTGAGGGGGAGCTTTTCTTACTCCCAAACAAATCAAAACATCATGGTGTGCCATCATCAAAAAGGGGAGATAGTTGGACTTATTTATTTTGATGATTTATTAGATTCTGTTTTTGATTTATTTGGAAGAGAAGAATAGATTGAAAACTTATTTTTTATTTCATTATTTCTTTTCCACCTAATTTCTTATCCTAAATACATTTTTGGAGTATATATAATTGCTTAATCCAGTGATAATTTCTGCCCAAAACAGAGCCAAAACAGAGTCCAAAACAACCCAGCATAGCAGCAATTCAAGTAGCAGTTCAAATAGTTCAGCCAGCCTAATAGGCATCGGACATCCGAGTGGACATCCAGCCGGACGATCGGCCAATGGTTTTTGTCCCAGTTTTGATCTAGTTCAAATTTGCTTCTTGTTGGCTGTCAACCCAATAGTATCCTCGACAACCGCAGAAGTCATCCTTGACGACCGGGACCCTATCGGACATCCGAGTGGAATCCAGGCAGATGTCCCTCAAGAATAAAATTTTATTTTGGACATCGGGTGGACAACCACTTTGCACAACGACTCTTTTTCAAAAGTAGTTGTTATCAATCAGACCATCTTTCAACTACTGAATATCTGAAGATCTAATCATGTTTGGGGAATACAAATTTGAGTAGAATAGATCTTACTCAATCTTCTCCACACACTCAACAGTCAACATTCGATGATCTTCCCTTATTAAATAGCAGAGCTTCTACTGAACAAATTAGAACCAAAAAAAGAAAGAACTTAAGCAAGAAAAACTTTTTCTAATCAATCATCACTTTTATCTTTCTCTATTGTTTGAAGTGTTCTTCATCTGGGTTTCATTTTTCCTTCATAAATTTAAGTAAGCTTTAGCCTTAAGCATATATACCTGTGAGAGCTTTTACTAATATAAACTTAGAGCTTTAATAGCTGTAATATTTCTTAAGAGAGTTTCATTACAAGCTTTCAGTGAAAGAAAAACCTATTATTAAAATATTGTAAGAGTGTAGTACACTCAAATTTCTTGACTTTTTGAGTGTGATTGAGAATTAGCTAAAGAGGGCAAAGTTTTAGACTTGGTAGAGTCTCTGTGAAATCTGTGGAGAATTGTTCCATTTGTGACGAGGTTGCTAGCACCCAGTGAAGCTAGAAGATAGTGGAAAATCTCAAGTGAAGCTTGAGGAGTGGATGTAGGCTCTATTGAAGCTGAACCACTACAAATCTGTTTGTGTTTTCTTCCTGAATCTCTTTACTTAACTGTTATATCTATTTTCTGTGATTTCATACCTCATTGTTAAATTTCTTCATTAAGCATTGTCATCAACAGATATTCATCTACTACTTGGAATTAATTATCTAATGTGCAAATTGTAATTTTTATTGGGGTATTATTATTTTTAATTGTATAAACCTAATTCACCCCTCTTAGGTTGTCTTTTGGGTAACACGTAGATTGGCTCGCATCCCTTTCTCTCGGTTAAAACCTTTCCGCTATTATAGCGACCCCGGTCTTTCCCATTTGGTTGTCGTATCCAGACTTAGGTTCCGTAGATCCTGTTGTTATGTTTATGTTGTTGTCATCCTTTATTTACTTGTCTTTGAGCTATAGGATGTGTTGGGCAGGTTTGTTACAGGTTGGTTGGGTTTGGGAGCAAATGGTTGCTGCCCAGAATTTTGGTCCTTCGCTCGAGCGAGAAGTTTGTCGCTCGAGCGAGCTCTTCGTTTTGGTACTTCGCTCGAGCAAGGATTTGGTAGCTCGAGCGAGAGTGGAGTCTTGTGTCTAGTGGATCGAGCCAGAGTGGCTTCGTTCGAGCGAGCGATTGCGTCTGGTTCTGGACCTGAGAGTTGCTGTTTTTGGCTCGAGCGAGCTTTTCTTCGCTCGAGCGAGTTGGTTTGTTCTCCGCTCGAGCGAGCGTTCCGTCGCTCGAGCGTGCTTCTAGGTTGCAGACCTGAAGCTTCGAGTTTTTGGCTCGAGCGAGACTTTCTTCGCTCGAGCAAGTCTTTCTTGTGTCTGGTCGCTCGAGCGACCAATCCTTCGCTCGAGCGAGCCTGTTTTATTTAAATACATAGCAGCGGTTTTAAATACACTTTTTCATCCTCTTTTTGATTTCAGAACCCTAGGTCCGTGTTTTCTCTCCCTCCACTCACCTTCTCTCTTAGGTTTCATCTAATTATAGGGTGTTTCTACCCTAGGTTCTTTATTAAAAAGATAGAGGGTCACGAGAGCTTTACTTTAATCTGAGAGTTTGGCGGTTTGGAGCACTTTGGATTTTGGGTCATCATCTCCATCATCTCCATTTGAGTTCTTCACTTCGAGGTAGGGATTTCCTACTCCATATTATAGGTTTTGTCCTAAGTTTTGGTATTTTTGATATGTTGGTGTCGTTTGGTAATTTTGGGAAAACTAGGGTTTGCATCATAATTTGAGAAATAGGGAATTGTTTATATATTAAATCCCATGTGATTGTGAATTATGAAAAATGACATAGGTAGTGTCAAGTTGATAAAATTGAACCTTAGGGTTAATTTTGAGGAAAGGGGGAAAAGCCCTAACTATTGTAATGAATTAATTTGTATAATTAATTTTGGGAAAAATGTGGAATTGAGTTTAATTCATGAAATTGGGGAATTATGAGATAAATGGTGTAGTTGAATAGTTTAATCACTCACCTATGAAAATGTTGAGTTTATATTTGTTGATACATTTATTTCCTGTTTAGAAATAACTATTTTAGGCTATCGGTGAAGGATAGTCATGATTGTTGTAGACATTGCATGTTGATTAGGGAAAACTGAAACTAATCACATTGAATGAGTCATTGAATATGACAGTTGAATTAATACAGCGAATCTGTGTATTGATTGAATATTGTATACGACAAATGTTTAATACATTGTATATGCATATTGTTTGGGAGGAGATAGGGGATGTACTCCATGGTTTGAGGGAAGATAAGGGATGGACTCTCAGACCTGTTTAGGAGGAGAAAGGGGATGGACTCCATTAGTACAGCAAATATGTGTATTTATTGATTTATGGAAGTGTTTTAGTATGAGCCTTAGTCTCATTTGATTTGTTGATATTGGAAGTAATGTTGATATGAGATGTAATCTCATTATTATGTTTGGCCAGGTTCTGAGCCATGTCTGTATAATTGGAAAGTTGATTAATAACGTAAAGCGAAACATGTCATGGACATTATTGTCATGAAACTGTAAAGTGATATAATGGATTTAACAGTGTTAACCATCTATCGAATGCTATTGCTTTAGTCAATTCTTATATTTGGTGCAGTATATTTCTGCTGGGCTGTGGCTCACCCTATACGGGAACATCATTTTCAGGTTCAGGTGATATGCTACCTCCAAGGACTTAGCTTGGAAGGATTTGGAGTTGAAGACTCTATTTAGATTAGTTGTTATTTTGTTTTAGTTTGATATTACATGTAAACTCAAGCCAAGGGCTTAATGTGTAATTGAGTTAGTACTCAGACTTTTGTGTCCAAGTGTTGGCTTGGAAAGATGTAAGCCCGTAGGGCATTTACTTTCGTTATTACATGGAATGTCTTTTAATAAGATTACTCTGATGAATGGAATAAGGTTTTGTCCTTCTTAATCTATGCATGTTAATATTGTATATATTATGGGTTTATTTGAGGGCGTTATAGCTATCCATATAAAATACATTGAGATACGTCTGTTGGTTACACCATCCTTGTTTCCCGGTTAAAACCTTTCCCTCTCTCTGTATGAAATATAGTAAGATAGGCCTGCTGGTTACACCACCTTTCTAGTTACCTTGTTAAAACCTTCCCTCTTTCTGTATGAAATACAGTGAGATATGCCTATTAGTTACAGCACCTTTCTTGTTACCGGTTAAAGCCTTCCCTCTCTTCGTATGAAATACGTTGAGATACGTCTATTGGTTACACCACTCTTGTTCTCCTTGGTTAAAACCCTCCCTCTCCCTGTATGAAATATGGTCAGATATGCCTGTTGGTTACACCATCTTTCTTGTCACTTCCGTTAAAACCTTCCCTCTCTCTATGGAGTGATATGCCTGTTGGTTACACCATCGTTGTTACCCTTTGGTTAAAACATTGTACGAAATACAGAGAGATACGCCTGTTGGTTATACCACCCTTCTGTCCTTTCGCGTGAAACGCGTTAGGACGTTGCTTTGCTTGGTTACAACCTTCCCTCTCTCCGTATGAAATATGGTGAAATACGCCTGTTGGTTGCACCGTTTTTCCTCCTTTCACGTGATACGTAGGCAACTTTCGAGTTCAACGAAAGTGCATTTACATTTTGATTGCTTGCCCAGCCTTACGGCCTTGTCAAATGGGTTGTCTTCGGATTTTGACATTCACTCACATCATTTCATGACTTCACGTTCTGTTAAAGAAAGGCAACTGTAGATACCCTATTTTTGACCGCCCTTAAGACTTGGGCGCCTCATCTTGAATGCTTAATAATGAATTGTTATGCTATACAATCGTTCAATTTCTTCAACAAAAGGCTTCAATTTTCCAACTTCGGAGCCCAAAACTTGCACCTTCTTTGAACCAAAAGCTATTTTTTTTTTTTTTTAGCCTGACCACTCAAAGTCCTGTGAGCCAAAAGGTTGCCGGCAGGCCAATTTTTATTGGCCGTCCGTCTCTCTCCATGGCCGGCCGGGCAGCCATGTCAAATGGCTAGCAGATTTTTGTTGCCAGCTGTCCCCCCATGTGCATGCCTTGCACCAACTGGCTCAATACAGATATTTCCGATAGAGGAACCTATTTTTCTATAAATAGGTGACCACCCCACATGGTTTTAGGTTAGAAAATTTTGCCAAGAGACAAAAACTTGCCAAACGCTCTCCCTCTCTATCTTGCAATATACATACACTGCACATACATTTCCTAAACCAAAATTTTGAGGCTTTTTGCTGAGATTATTGAGCCAAAATTTCAGCTCTTGAGGGTGATCACTTTGTGGTTTGTGAACCAAAGAGTATCCTCTCTTCAAGAGGTATACCTTTTGCCATCTTTTTTCTTTTTTTACACTACTCTTTTCTTTTCTTTTATACACTGTTTTGGACTGAATTTAAGTGCTGAAACTAGTGATTAAAAAGCTACCAAAGGTGGATGGGATAACCACCCTTTCTTGAACCTTATCCCATAGCTTATATCCTTGTTTTTCCCACTTGTTTCTTTGCTTTTGGAAACTAATTTTTAGAGTTTTCATAGGCTAAAATATGTGATTTAAAGGTCCAAAAAGTGGAGGGGTTAGCCACCCTTCCTTAGGCTTGCTTACTAGTTTTATTCTCTTTCTATTTTTGCTTACTTTTGCTAGCTTTTCAAACTGATTTTCAGCACTGTTTGTGCTATTTAGGGGCTGTTTAGTGTGTTTATTTAGTTTATGCTTTGAATACTATGCTTGTATTGCTGTAAGTCCTTATAGATTTGGTTGTTTAGGCCATAGACACCAATCTATTTGAGTTGATAGTTTATATATATATATATATATATATTAATACATAATTTTCATGTAAATATTCATATTTGTCACGATCACCACACCACTCTCCCTATTTTCTTTGCTTTCTTTGATTAAGAGTTGTCTCAAACACTAGGTTGCTGCATAAGGCAAGAGAAAGAGACTTTCAATGGTTAATGGTTTAATCTCTTCGGAGGCTCATTACCAAGGCATTACATCTCTCTCGTGTTAAGCACAACTTTTTGTTTGACACTTCTCTTTATCGCTTTTGGCACTTTGTGGACGTAACTATCACTTTTGGACAAAATGAAGAAAAGATAAGAAAATGGCATGGTAATGTATAAAGGGGTAATAAAATTGAGTTGGATTCAATCGGACGTTATATCGAACCTATTGTGTCTCGAATTATTACATACTCTTAGTGATGTTCAATGATTCAAGAAGCAATGTCCATCCCTTTCCTTGAGGTAAGTCCATGATAGGGAAGTGGTATTGTTGGTCTTTCATTTCCATTTATTGAGCTTTTGTCCTATCGGTTCATAGATCATCACGCAACAAACTTGTGACGATTGATGATTTGTGAATTGAATCTACTCCTCCCTTGATCATCTTCATGATAGGGAGAGGCAGAAAGGATAAACATCTCCTGGAAACACTCTATTTTGCTCTATTTCAATTCTGTGGCAGCAGGGCAGAACCCAAAAATGGTGGCTGACCGGCTACCTTTCTGTTCGGCCGACCACTTTCCAAGGCCGACCGATCACCTCTTGTTGTATATGCTGTGGTATTTTTCTTGCAGAATAGAGTAGAAGTTGAGGCAAAAACAAAATAATTTTCTAACTGCAAAACAGAACAGAATCGGGCAGCAAACAGAGAGGTTTCTGGAAGGATGTTCTCATTTATGTGCCATGGCTCTTCGCTTCCCATCCCATTAATTTAGTGCTTTAAAATTAATATGTTGTAATTAAGTAGTTATCTTAATTCGGATTTGTAATAATTAGTTAATTTAGCTTATTCATTTATTTGGTGTTTCAATTTTTAGCAATGTAGGATAGCCATTTGGACCCTCCCGTATGAGGGCAAACTTGTAATATTGTGCATGTCTTCCAACCCCCATTTCTTTCTTTTTTATTTACTTGTTTATGATGGTTGTATCATATTTTGGTTTCATATCATTACCATTTGTAAATATCTATTTTTGCATGCATCGGGTTCGGTTCATCACTCTAACTTTATTGTCATTTCCTACTTACTTGAATACGTACGCTATCACATGCTTTGAATTGAGCCATGTGTCATGTTAAAACTGAACCTAGTAGTTGCATCTTGTATGTGTTGCATTAGTCACTTGCATATTAGAGCATGCATTTTTCTAACTATTTCTTCTATTTTGGCTTGCCTCGGTTGAGTACTAGGTGAGCATTTTTGCTATAGCAAATTGCATGTATGTTAGTGTTACCATATCAAGCATATTACCATGGAGCTAAGTGGTTATTTGATATACCTCTTGAATGCCTGTGGATGAAGGCTAGTTCGCTTGAATTGGGATGATTTGGTTAATGCATATATGAGTTGACTTTTTCAAGTAGCATATATTCAAAACTGTTTTCAAACAAAGCATGAAATCAAAGCATTCAAAAGTGGATGACTTAGTCTATACTTGTGTGCCTCACATAGTAAGTGTAGACGTCCCCGAACGTCCCGGGAGGGAATCCCGTTTTGT
Organism: Camellia japonica; assembly: GCA_030407325.1. Lineage (NCBI taxonomy): Eukaryota > Viridiplantae > Streptophyta > Magnoliopsida > Ericales > Theaceae > Camellia > Camellia japonica. The sequence continues at coordinate 78,443,014 of JAPPVO010000032.1, read as the reverse complement.
TCATTTGGGCTCACTACAGTTCGGACTCAATGTCATGGTTCTTAATCTGATCTCGCAAAGTGCAATGTAAGACTGATAAATCACCAAAGAGTCCAAGTCTGGCAAATCGTTTTGAAAAACTGATTTTTAAGAAAGAAGTGCCAAACATGGATTGCTTTGCCAGATACAGAGTCGCCACCTAAATATTTTATTTTTGGAGAAATTTAGGAAACCCTGACTCGTTGCCTAAGGCCACGTGTCCGTCATCACCAAAGTTGCCTCGACTCGGGAACTTGGGTACGATTGGGGAAGGTCAGCTATGAGCACCCTCGCTCGCCCGATCAAAGATCGGCCACTACTAAACATGATATCGAGTTTTGAAAACATTATGTGCTCTTATTCCGATTAATTAGCCTAGAATTACTATGCGATGCGCACGGCAAACAAGTATAGACTAGATCGCCTAATTTGAAACAAAGCATCACATATTCGTTTGTTTGGAAATGGTTTGAAGTTTGCTACTCGCAAGTAGGCTAAAATACGGATTTCAATGAATTGTTCCAATTCAAGCAATCCAACCTTCACCCACAGGCATTCAGGCAATTATATCACATAAGCAATTAGCCTCGTGGCAAGCATGTTGTCATATTAGCACTCACATACATGCAAGATGCTAAAGCATAAACACTTATAGTGTACTCCGAGCCAAAACAAGAAACTAGTTAGTAATCATGCATGATCCTAGTTCATGTTAAGATGGCTAATGCAACGCATGCAAAATGCAACTAAAATAGGCTCGGCTACCCTAAGAATGGCATATGAAATGCAACAACTCGATACACATATTCAAGTTGGAATTGAAATACTATGCGGTTAGTATGATGCGCCGAGCCTGGTGCATGCAATACAGATGAATGATGCAAACATGCATAGCATAAGGATGCTAATTGAAACGTGTCCTAACACTAACCATCGTAAGCGGTTAAGTAAAAGGGAGAAAGAAATGGAGGTTGGAAGACATGCATCACACACACGCACGCTTATTACAAAACTCGCCCTCTCGCGGAGGGACCAAAAGAATAATACAAATTAACTAACTAACAAGCTAGTTAAATATTACAGACCCTTAATTGATTAAACAAATTAACTAAGCTACTGAAAGCAGTAAAATAGCCTCGGGAAAAGGGACAAATGCATGCATGCTCGGCTTCGCTCGGAAATCCATCGCCATGTCACATGTTGCCTCTGTTTACACTGCTCTACACCTCTGAGGACTGCACAAGTCTCAAGGTTACTTCTGAACTACTCCCTGAGGGTTGTGGGAGGCCACCGACCAAGAGATGAGGCCACCGGCCATGGGGAACTGATCATCGACCAAATATATGGCCATCGGCTGGACATTGGTAGTCGGTCGGCACTGAAAGTGGCCGACCGGCCATTTCTTCCTGCAGAACACTAGTTTTGCTGCAACAAAGGACAGACAAGGCATGGCAAAGCATTTTCAAAGCAATGTTTGCACCACCACCCTCCTTATCATGTTTAAGGTTCAAAGGAGTGTGGCCCTCGACCCTCGGACCATCAATGACGCATTTTAATGCATGATGGCCAAAGGAGCCAAGTGTGCAATTTGATATCAAATGAAATGCACACAAACACACAATGGATCCTAACCTCTATCATGATTGATCAAGAGGTAAGGGATGCAAACATGCAAGCAAAACTAATACAACATGAGCATGTTAAGGTAACAAGCACGCCAAATGCAATGCAACCTAGTCAAGCATACGAGATGCAACATGGATATTCAAGCAAGCAAGGTAAGCATGTGACCACATGTGAAGGGACAAGATATGCAAACATGCAAAGTAACTTAACAAAGGCATGCTGTAGACACCCCATTTTTGACCGACCTTAAGACTCAGACGTCGCCGATTGAGCGCTCGGTGATGTTGCATATCGTGCTCGTTCAGAAGTCTCAGAGTCGCGGCCGTGTGCCCTGCCTCCGGACTTCCGAACTCTCTTCGGTACCTTGCCTTGGTTTGCGAACCGAACTCGGTTTTCTCTGTTTTCTTTCCTGAGGGGAGGGAGAGGTCCCGTAGACCATCTCTCAGTGGCCGTGGGCTACATTTTATGGCCGTAGGCCATTTTGCCCATTTCGGAGCCCGGTTCCCGATTTTCGGAGCCGTCAGGCCGTGTGCCTCGGTTCGGGACCACCCAACCATCTCCGATTCCTCCGGTTTTTGGCATGCATCTCATTTACTCCCTTTCGAGGACACTGGGGTCTTAGATACCCACTTCGTGGCCGAACGCCACTTTCGGTGCTTAACAGGCCTATTTTTCGGGATCCCGAACTGCGTGTTTTGGTCCCCGAGCATTCGTTTTGCATCAGTTTTCGTTCATTTTTGGCAGGTACCTCTGTTTTATCATTAGGAAGATCACTGGAGGGTGGGAGGCTAGTAATTGTCTCAGCAAGCAGTTATGGTCTTCCGGCGCCCCCCGGCGCCCGTTTTTCTCACTTCCGGGCTAATGTTGACCACCCTAGTGCCATTTTCTTCAAGCCAAAACCACATATTTGTGTTGTACACACATGGGAGGACCCTAAAAACATATGGCCGGCCAGTAATTCTCTTTGACCCTTTTGAACCCCTCTTTGAATTGGCCTATTCTCTCTGCTGTTTCAGAGTTGTCAAATTTGAACCATAGGGTCTTGTTCAGCACACATGGGAGGCCACAATGTGTGGTGGCCGGCCATTAATTCAAGAGTTCATTTTTACCCCTTGGCCGGCCGGCCATGGGGGGTGGCCGGCCGGCCACCTGCAGAAAAAGTGCCTGGCCGGCCATGCTCCTTGGGATGTGTTCCTTACAGCTGCACAGCTGTTTCCCCCAGAAAAGATCTGTATCCGGGGGATATTTTGGAGGGGAATACTTGGGTGCATTTCCCTCCAATTTACACCCCTCCTTTTGTCCATATAACAGCAGCTCCAACATTGTAGAAGGGGTTAGAAACATTGGCTCAAGCATACATACACTTATCTCTATCCATCTCTCTCAAATCCTCAAGTTTAGTGTCATTTCTTGATCATCATCAAGCACCACCATCACCACTCCATTTCCAGCAGCAAGGAAGGGTTCTTGAGAGGTTTAGAAGCAACTTTTCTCAAGCCAAGAGGTAGCAAAAGAAAGGTCTTCAAGGGTAAGTCTCAAACTCCCTCTTTTACACCATTTTCTTGCCTCTTTTCTTAAGCCTGTTTGCTCACTTTTTTGGGCTACGACCTTAACTGAAACTAGGTCTATTTGGAGCTATTCTTGATGTTTGTTCAAGGGCTCAACTCTGTTTGAGCCCTCCATCTCACACTTCTTTCAATATCCTCTTATATGCCATTATTTTGCATTGAATATTTGGCCTATGTGTGATCTAAATTGGAGCATCTAATGAACTGATATTGCACTTATTTTGAGCCCCTCTTCAACATTGAAGAAGGGCTCAACCTTGTTTTCATGCTCCATATGCCACTTGCTTTGAATCCATGTCTTACCCTTGTTTTTGCATGCTATTTCTAGCCTATGAGTGATCTGTTTTTGAGCATAATGTAAACTGTGAGTGGGCCTATTTTGAGCCCTTCTTCAACATTGAAGAAGGGCTCAATCCTGTTTGGCCTCTCTATCATTAACTTACTTCATAATCTCTCATATTTACCGTAAATTTGCATGATTTGTTTGACCTACCTGTAGTCTGTTTTGGAGCATGTCATGAACTGTGAGTAATCTTATTTTATGTCCCTATACAACATTGTAGAAGGGATCAATCTTGTTGGGGGTCTCCATGTATCACTTGCTTCAATACCCCTCTCTTGGCCCGTATTTTTGCATGCTATTGTTGCCCTATCTATGCTTGCACTTTGGCCTTGTTCTAAACTGAAAAATTCTTTTATTGGGGCTGCCTTGCTACTGTTTTGCATGTCATGTACCAATTATGCATGTTTAGTATGGCTGTAGGCCATTTCGGGCGTTTAATATCGCATTTCGGGACCATCCCGTGCATTTGGTGTCATCTCTCCACCTTTCGGGACTGTTTTGCATCATTTGTGAGTGCTGAAATTCCATTTGCATGCTTGCATATCGTATTTCATGCCTTGGGGCCATCGCCTCGGTTTGCGCGCCCGTGGGCACGCATCTCGAGGCATCTCATTTTTATCCAACGGCCTCTTATGTGAGCGTGGCTGAGGCTCTCTCATGTTAGTATAAGTCCAATTTGCATTCGCAGTACCATTGCATGCCTTTATGTCATTGCCTCGGTTTGCGCGCCCGTGGGCACACATCTCGAGGCATCTCATTTTTATCCGACGGCCTCTTATGTGAGTGTGGCTGAGGTCCACTCATGTTAGTGTAAGTCCATTTTGCATTCTGTATGTCATTTTAGTCTCATCGTATTGCGTATGCCATTGCCTCAGTTTGCGTGCCCGTGTGCACGCATTTCGAGGCATCTCATTTTCATCTCACGGCCTCCCGTGTGAGTGTGGCTGAGGCTTACTCATGTTAGTGTAAGTCCATTTTGCATTCTGTATCTCATTTTAATCCTGTTGCATTCCGTATGCCATTTTCTCAGTTTGCGTGCCCGTGGGCACGCATTTCGAGACATCTCATTTTAGTCTCATTGCATATCATTTCCATGCCATTTCATACCTTAGGGCCATTGCCTCGGTTTGCACACCCGTGTGCACGCATTTCGAGGCGCTTCATTTTTATCTGTCGGCCTCTTATGTGAGTGTGGCTGAGGTCCACTCGTGTTAGTGTAAGTCCAATTTGCATTGCATATGCCATTTTATGCCTTAGGATCATCGCCTCAGTTTGCGTGCCCGTGTGCACGCATTTCGAGGCATCTCATTCCATAGCATTGTATGTTAGGATTGCATTTTAGTTGCATTCATGCATATCATGCATATTGCATCGTGTTTGGGATAGGAGTTAGCCCAGGCACGGGAAACGAGGCGCGTTTCGTACTCCGAGTGACGAAACGGGTCTCAATTCCCAAGTCACCAACACTCCGGATTACCCATGATGGAGTTAGGTTTCGTTGTAGCATTCATCTGCATTCATCCTATATTGAGTTGTGCAATCCGACTCCTCGGCCATCATGCATCGAGATGCGTGATTGGTGGCACGAGGATCGAGGCATGCATATATATCTGTGAAATACATTGCTATGCCCCTTTCCTGCTCTCTGTTGCAGCATACCAAGAATCAGTAACTTTTCGGAGTCGGGCGCGCATTTCGAGGAACATTGCAAACAGAGGCTAATCGGGGCATCCCAGTGGATTTCCGCGCAAAGGCAGTCCAGCATACATCATTCATCAGAATCGAGGCAGCCCCTGGCTTGCATGCCAGTTTATAGCTTTCTTAGTTTAATTTGTTAATTAATTAGGAATTTGTATATTATTTCGGACTGTATCTTCGGACTGTATTATTCTTTTATTTCGGACTGTATTATTTATTCGGACCCTCTGCGCGAGGGCAATGTTGTAATAAGTGTGGGTGAGTGTGATGTATGTCTTCCAACCCCACGTCTTTCTTCCCTTTTATTTACCCGCTTATAATGGTTAGATATAGGGCATATTTCAATTAGCATACAGTATGACAGCATGTTTGCATCATTCATCTGTCTTGCACGCACCGGGCTCGGCGCATCATACAAACTGCATTTGTATTTCAATTCCAAATTGAATACATGTTAGCTGTAGCATTCCATATGCCATCTTTAGAATAGCCGAGCCTGCTATAGTTGCATTATTGCATGCGTTGCATTAGGCATCTCTGTATACTTAGGATTATGCATGATTTCTAATCGGTTTCTGTTTTTGGCTTGGAGTACTCAGTGAGTTTTTATGCTTAGCATCCTTGCATGCGTGTGAGTGTTGCCATGAATGGCATGCTTACCATGAGGCTAATTGCTTATGTGATATAACTGCCTTGAATGCCTGTGGGTGGAGGTTGGGTTACTTGAATTGGGACAATGCGTTGACTGTTTGTTTTAAGCCCACTAGATAGTGGCAAAATCATGTTTTCTAAGCCCACCCGAGGGTGGCAAATCCGCGTCTTAGCCTACCTGCGGGTAGCACCACAAACGATTTTCAAACAAACAAACATGAAATGCTTTGTTCCAATTCAGGCGGCCCAGTCTATACTTATTTGCTGCGAGCATCACATAGTAACCTAGGCTAATAACCGGAATAAGAGCATACAATGTTTTCAAAAACAGATATCATGGTTAGTAGAGGCCGGTCTTTGACCGGGCGAGCGGGGGTGCTCACGAAGTGACCTTCCCCAATCGTACCCAAGTTCCCGAGCCGAGGCAACTTTGGTGATGACGGATACGTGGCCTTTGGCACCGAGTCAGGGTTTCCTAAATTTCCCATTAAAAAACATTTAGGTAGCGACTCTGTATCTGGCGAAGCAGTCCATGTTTGGCACTTCTTTCAAAAAAATCTGTTTTCTCAAAACGATTTGCCGGATTTGGACTCTTTGGTAGAAGATTAAGGACCGTGACAACAAATCGAGTCCGAGCTGTAGCGAGGTCCCCCGCGGGCTTGTTACAGTTTCTGGCGACTCCGCTGGGGATTTAGAGAACTTGACTCGAACTCATGATATCTGGTTTTGACTACACTTGTGTGTTTCTTTGCATTGCATTTGCATTGGTGCGCCTAGGACACCGTGTTTGCCATCTGCTATTCCTGAGCGGTTTGCCGGAGGCTTGTCTTGTCAAGGCATGTCCATAAGGCTGACCGGTTACGGGCTCTGCCAGTATGGGAACACAAACCCCGGTTTTACCGGGGCACCCTTTTTGACCATTCGACCTAGTGCATATTCGGATCCATAGTGACCATTCCAAACTAGGACAGGTTGCTTACCCGTTTATAGGTTGTTTGAAACCGCTGCGTGCGTAGTGAAACCCTAGCTCCTGACAAAATAGGACAGGGAAACCCTACCCCAACATAGGGGTGTTTTGGCTCTCACTTATCTGTTATGTGCTTGTTAGAGTGTGCCTCTACAGGGAATGCATGTATCAGTTTATGAGTTTGAGCATCAGGCCTGCGGGCACCAATTCAGTATTTTGGGTATCAGGCCTGTGGGCATCAGTATTTGGTGGAATCAGTTTTACCTGAGGGTATCGGCTTACAGGTGGAATTTTGGGGCAGAATTCAGTAGAGAGCACACTCATTCGGTTTTGTTTGTATCTGTTCTGGTGAAATTGGGCTGAGATGTTGTCTGTTTTCTCTTTTGCTAGGTAGTCCTGGAACCATAGCTTCAGAAGGCTTCGATATCCCCCGGGTACATTGGACTAGTGCTGATAGACTTTGTTAGGTCAGAAATTCAATTCAAGGGCAACCAGTGTTCTATCGTTGAGGCAAGGCAAAGAAAGGCCAGTCAGGGCTCACCGGTTCATCTGATCCGTCAGTCACCAGTCACATCACCTTTGTTCGGACTCAGCAGACCGTGATGTCACAGGGTTCGGCAGAATTTGTGGCCGTGATAACAGCGCCAAATCAGGGAACTGCCATGCAGGCTGAGACCAGTATTGAAACGCAGCGCCCATCTGGGGCGTCTGCCTCTCATCCAGCTTCGGGACCGCAGCCGAACTTTGACCCACTTCCGCCAGCTGAAGATTTGCAGGGTCCAGATCCTCGAGAAGGGTTGACTCAAGTCCGAGTTTTCAGACCCCTGGTGCAGCCTAATGAGAGGCTTTATCCCCTTGATGCTAATGACCTCGATCTGACCGCAGTGAAAATTGCGAACCTCGAGAAGCAATTCAAAAAGGCACAGGGCCTTAACTCCATTCCCGACATTGAGGACGGGCACACCGAGTCTGCTGTATGGCTCCCAGATAGATTCAAAATGCCACATATTGACCGTTTCGACGGGTCTGGGGATCCAATGGTACATATCCGACTTTTATTGCCTGTCCTAAAGCCGATGGGTCTGACTAAGCCACAGAAACTCTCTCTGTATGGAAGAACCCTGTCCGGTGTAGTAGCCACTTGGTACGCTAAGTTGGAGGACAAAGTGAAGCAAAACTGGGAAGAATTGGCTGAGGCCTTTGTCGATCAGTACTCCTACAATACCCAAGTTGAAGTGACCATCCAAGAGCTTGAAGCAACCCGCCAAAACCCAAAAGAGCCTTTTGTGAAATTTGTTGCAAGGTGGAGAGCAAAGGCAGCACAGATGACAGATCGCCGCCCTACTGAGAGGGATCAAGTGCAGATGATGGTGCGGAACCTCGAACATGATATGTTGCAGAAATTGATAGTCGCTCCGTTATTCACTTTCAAAAGTCTGCATGAACTGGGGGTTCAGGCCGAGAATGCGTTCAACAGCGGGATCATTCCCAGAACAAGTGAACCGACAAGGAAGGTGATTTCGAGGAGTACCAATGTCGGAAGTAGCACTATTCCCGAACCCACTGAAATCAATACAGTCACCACAGCTAACCCTTTTGCCAATCCAAGCCTGCAAATAGCCGACCCAGCCCGAGCTCAGGGCAGAACTTTCACCCCCCTCTATATGAGCTTGACTGGCGCACTAAAACTCCTGATGGAAAGAGGGCATCTCAAACCCCTCGATCCTCAACCTCTTCCCGACCCACTCCCAGCCAGACATAACCCCGCCAAGTACTGTATGTACCATCAGCAGCGCGGTCATGGCACCGACCGTTGCTACCGCCTTCGTCATGAGGTCCAAAATCTCATCGATAACCGGACGATAGCTCCACCTTCAGACCCCAATGACCAAACATTTCCCACCTACCTCAATCTCATCCATACACTGCCATCCACCTATGACCCCAGCATATACATCACCCCGGCCCATCTGCCCAAGCCTGAGGTGTTTATCCCAGAAAGCACGGACTTATGCATGATGGGTGCACCTGAACCCCAAACATCTCAAACCCGAGAACCCACTACTTCTGAGTTGATGGGAATGATAAAAGATCTTCAAAGAACTGTGGCCGATCTGGCCTCCGAGACATTGGCTCCATCATCGACCACACCACGTGCTGGGAATTTCATGTCAAAAGGCTCCCCAGTCTTGGGGCGGGCTACATTTGAGGAAGGCCAATCCCTTGGCAAAGTGGAAGCGAACGGAAAGAACAAGATAGGGGCGGACATGGATCCCCATGAGCATCTCCTGTTGGCTGTTGAGGCTTTGAAAGCCGAGGGACTGAACAAAGAGCAAGTGCTCGCAGTTGTTGCAAAAGCTGTGAATGACACTTTCGCTACTCAAGTTGGGGGCAGTTTGAACCAAAGGGAAAATCGGGAGAAGGGCCGTTATACCAGAGGCAATCCAGTTAGCTCTAACCCTCCACTCAGAAGAGATCAGCAAACCAGGCCAGCACCTGCTAATCCCTTTACTGGTGCGTCCAGCAAAAATCCACAAACCCAGAAGTACCAACCCCGAGGTCAGAGGGTCTTCCATGCCCTCTATATGCCTTTGTCCAAAGCTTTCCAAATCCTTGTTGGACAAGGCCATCTCAGACCCCTTGAGCCTCGGCCTCTCCCGAACCCTCTTCCGGCTACGCATGATGCTACCCAGTACTGCGCATACCATCAGCAAACTGGCCATACTACCAACAACTGCTTCCGTCTTCGCCATGAAGTACAGGATCTATTTGACAACGGGGTCATCCTCCTGCCGAGCTCAGCAAAGTCTATCGGCACTGGGTCAGTGAACTTGGGGGATAATGTGATTATGTGATCGAGGGATGAACCACCTGCGGATGGCGCTCAGATTACTCCAGCTGTGGTGGATGGCATGCACTGTTTTGAGCAATGTACAAGTGCTGTTAATTTTGCTTTCTGACTTGGGTATTGGGTCAGTCTTGCCTTTTTGTATTGAATCAGTCCTTTCATACTGAGTCAGTCCGGTCTGTCTTGTTGTATCGAGTCAGTCCTGTTGTATAGGAGTCGGGTGATTCCGGGGGTGTTACCTCGGGCGTCACCATTTTGTTTCGTGTTTGTCTTTTTGTTTTGTTTTGAGTCTGTTTCTGCCAGGGAGCCAGTTATGCCAACAGATTTTGAATGAAACAGCAGTGATTTTCACGCTCTCACATTTGCCGTGTGCTAGTTGTACCAGGATTTGAATGAAATGGCAGTGCATTCCACCTGCTCTCTTGTGCCTTGAAGTCATTGTAATGACCTGAGTTTTTCAAAACCTTTTTGAACACTACGGTGAAAACAAAGAGGGAGGAATTCTTCGGGATTTGCAAAACTTTGATCAAATGAGAGAAAGAGAGGCATACTAAGCCCTTAATAGATGAAATCATGCTTGTTAGTGTGAGTACTAAGAAGGACCCTAGCTTTGATCCAGATTGGTCCTACACTGTCTTCAGCGCGAGCGATTTGTCGCTTTCTTAAAAACTTTCAAAAAATGTTTTGTGCGGTCCTGCGAAGACATGTGTGGAATCGCTCTTGAGATTGTGCAGCTTAGGATCACTCTCAGCCTCGAGACTTGGCCCTTGCTTTCAAACCTTGAACTTGAATTCAGAATGTTCAACGGTCAACCACAATGTAAGGCCTGTGTGGCTAGATTTGAAGCAGCCCTCGAACAAGAGGCACCAAAGTCAGATCAAGAGGATTAGATGTCGTCAAAAGAAGCTTGCAAAGCTAGATCAGAAGCACCCCTCGAACTAGGGGCAAAAAAAAATATCCGATGTGCTCGAACAGCCAAAGATAGATCCTTTTGCGAATCAATACAGCAGTCATTTTCCTGGATTCAGATGACTTCAGGATCTTAAAACCATTTGGCATGGACCTGTTACACTTTTACCCTTTGAGAGGCTCGCTGGGCCGAAAACCCGAAAGGGCGACCCAGGCAAAAGTTAGAGCGAGAAAAAAAAAAAGCAAAAAAAGAGAAAAAAAAAAAACACAGAAAATACAAAAAGAAAGAAAAAAGAGAAAAAATAAGAAGAAAAGAAATGAAAATGAAAAGAAAAAAAAGAAAAACAAAGCTCGCAAGGTTGAAAACCTGCAACAGGCGCCTTGGCAAAAGTTAGAGCATAAAAAGGAGAGGTTAAATACCCGAGTGTACCTTAACCCCGAACTACGTAAGGCTTGATTCCCATCTTTGGGATACGTAGGCAACTTCATTCTGAAGTCCAGCCGTAAAACAATTCAAATTCAATTGTGTCCATGTAATGGTTTTGATTATCTTTGCCTTCTCTGTATCCGAGAGTCCGGTTTTGTTCGTCGCTCCGAGGACTGACTACAATGCGCCGCGGCGCCATTCAAACAAGGGGCAACTTTCCGTTGCCATTCAATGCGCCGCGGTGCCGTTCAAACAAGGGGCAACTTTCCGTTGCCATGCAGCTCTCTTCAAACACGGGGCAGTTTTCCCTTGGATCCAAGGTTGTGCATCTCAAGAGTAGGTTTCATGCTCGTTGAGCAATGGCCGTTTGCAAAAATAGTTTTTGAGGATTTTTACTGAGGTTGACCAATTCTCTCGAAAATTATCCATTTTTCTAAAACTGGACCATTTCTGGACCCAAAAAAGGAAAACTTTCAGTGCTCATAGCCTGACTTGCGTGATTTGAAATCAAAAATCGAACAAGCATGTTAATCTAACTCTCATGTTGGTCAAAATTGTTTTAGCAGAAAGAAAAAACAAAAAATGGTCAAAATGATGAACTAGGGGTACAGTTGAGTCAGGTTTTCTGTCTTTTCCCTTTATCAACGCGCTTGCCAAGAAGGGCACTCTACCTGACGGAAAAGGGCACCACTGAAGCTAACCGCAAAAGGGCTGAAAGCTCTCTCATCCTCCAAGCAAAAAACTGTCGAGCCAAGTGCGAAGCACGAACTGGAATGAGGCAAGATATTCCACTCCATCATCTGGACAGATCTTATTACGTCCAAACTCCCCAGCAAAGCATCATCAACCGATGCTAGCTGCAGATTTGCTACACACCCAGTTGTAGCGCAACCCCTCTGTGGGAGGAATTCACTAGCTGCGCGCAGAAGAAGAAGAATCTAGCAGAATGCTAGGGGCACGAGGCCACAACTTGCTGTTTATCCATCAACCACCCAGGGGAGGGATTGAAAAATGAGAGATTGAAGAATAGAGAGATGTGCGATGAGAGAAAAAGTGAGAAAAGGGCTTTTTCAGAAAAACAGAGCTTGAGGGCCGAGTGATGTGAGAACCACAAATGAGAAAGGGCGGGAAACACTACCCGGTGAAACAGGCTCCCTGTGCACATCTGAGTGTCGTGTCTTTTTGTTTGTCTCGATTCTTGTTTTGAGTCGTCTCGAGTGTTACTCAATGTGTCTAGTTTGTGTGCCTTTTATTTCCTTGTTGAGTCGTTTTGCTGTGTTCAGTCGTTGGCTCAATACCTGGTCGAAAACTCATCTCTCAATTTCAAAAATAAAATCGTTTTGTGCTCCGAGTGCCGTGCCGTTCTCCACATTTGTGCAAAACAGGGGTGGTCCTTTCAAAAAGTCGCGGGGTTCACCCCCGATAAGTGTGAACAGTAGAACAAGGGCCTATCTGAAGCTTTTTAGGTTCCGGACTACAAAGCAAAAGAAAAGAAGGAAAATCGAAGCATCTGAGTGAGTTTCACCTTCAGCAAGTTCCATGATTGTATTCCGGATGTACCTCTTCAGGCCTTGTTAATGCTACCGAAGTGTGAGTGCGCCTCTACCTCAAGTGTAAGCCTGCTTCAAGTCAGAATGACAGTCCAAGCAACACCCGAGGGTTTTACATGCAGATGTTATCTCTCGCCAATTTGAACAGGGTGTGCCCTTTTTGAACTGAGTGCGTTGCAAAGTCCTCTAAGAAGAAAATCAAAGGCACCAGAGTACATATTTGATGCTCCTCTATTACATAGAATGTGGACTTTCATATACACTGTTGTTGCATGCGTGCCGCGCATCGTTATGATTCATGCATAGAATATGCTTGCTTTCAACATTGCATAAATTGTGCTTCCATACTTGCATAGAAAATGCTTGTATCTATTACATAGAAGATGCCCCCATACTTGCATAGAAGATGCATTTTATCGCACTTTCTTGTGCATTTTATCTCATTCGCACTATCTTGTGCACTTACACTTTGTATCTCACTTGCACTATCTTGTGCATCTTGTGTTTGTATCTCACTCGCACTATCTTGTGCATTGCATATCAATCGCGCTGTTTAGCGTATCGCACTGTCTTGTGCATTTCAAATCAGTCGCGCTGTTTAGCGTATCACGCTGTTTAGCGTATCGCACTATCTTGTGCATTTCAAAATCAATCGCGTTATTTTGCGCACCTCATTTGCACTGTTTTGTGCAGTTTATCATTCGCGCTATTTTGCGCACCTCATTCGCACTGTTTTGTGCAGTTTATCATTCGCGCTATTTTGCGCACCTCATTCGCACTATTTTGTGCATTGTATCATTCGCGCTATTTTGCGCACCTCAATCGCACTGTCCTGTGCTTTGCATATCACATCGCACTATCTTGTGCATTTCAAATCAATCGCGCTATTTTGCGCACCTCAATCGCACTGTCCTGTGCTTTGCATATCACATCGCACTATCTTGTGCATTTCAAATCACTCGCGCTGTTTAGCGTATCGCACTATTTTGTGCATTGTATCATTTGCGCTATCTTGCGCGTCCCACCTGCACTTGTTAGTGCATTACATTTCACTCGCGCTATTTTGCGCATCGCACTATTTTGTGCACATTACTTGCGTTGTGCATGCATTTTATCGTGCTATCTTGCGCATCTCACCTGCACTTGTTAGTGCGTTGCATCACGCTATCTTGCGCACCTTACCCGTATCACACTGCTTTATGCATTCACCCGCCGGTACCGCGTGTGTCAAACTTTCGGAATCACATTGAATATATGTTGTTAGCATATTGTTCTTGTTGAATTTCTCTCTTTTGCAGGCACGATATTGTATGTACGGTTCATTTGAGGCTGGTGCGACCAGACGAATCGCGCAAGTATCGTATCTTCTCCGTGTGAGACACGACGAGAACCGAATGATTCTCCGCATTCCTAACTGCATGAAATGTAGTTGTTGCTTTGCATTCTTGCTTAAAACTGTTGCATCTATTTGCGAATACTTGCTTCATTACAGCTTGCTGCATTTGCATGATCATTTGGCTCTGTGCACGTCGCTTTGCATTTTGCCCCCTGCCTGAGGGCACGCCTGCGGGCGCATATCTCTGTTCATCTTGTATGATTGTCTAAGTCTTCGGCCTTGTCAAAAATGGGTCGTCTCTGGGCTTTGACATTCACTCCCGTCACTTGTGACTTCCGAGTTCTGTCAAAGAGGGGCAACTGTAGACATCCCATTTTTGACCGACCTTAAGACTCAGACACGCCGATTGAGTGCTCGGTGATGTTGCATATCGTGCTCGTTCAGAAGTCTCAGAGTCGCGGCCGTGCGTCCTGCCTCCGGACTTCCGAACTCTCTTCGGTACCTTGCCTCGGTTTGCGAACCGGACTCGGTTTTCTCTGTTTTCTTTCTTGAGGGGAGGGAGAGGTCCCGTAGACCATCTCTCAGTGGCCGTGGGCTACATTTTATGGCCGTAGGCCATTTTGCCCATTTCGGAGCCTGGTTCCCGATTTTCGGAGCCGTCAGGCCGTGTGCCTCGGTTCGGGACCACCCAACCATCTCCGATTCCTCCAGTTTTTGGCATGCATCTCATTTACTCCCTTTCGAGGGACACTGGGTTCTTAGATACCCACTTCGTGGCCGAACGCCACTTTCGGTGCTTAACAGCCTATTTTTCGGGATCCCGAACTGCGTGTTTTGGTCCCCGAGCATTCGTTTTGCATCGGTTTTCGTTCATTTTTGGCAGGTACCTCTGTTTTATCATTAGGAAGATCACTGGAGGGTGGGAGGCTAGTAATTGTCTCAGCAAGTAGTTATGCTCTTCCGGCGCCCCCCGGCGCCCGTTTTTCTCACTTCCGGGCTAATGTTGACCACCCTAGGGCCATTTTCTTCAAGCCAAAACCACATATTTGTGTTGTACACACATGGGAGGACCCTAAAAACATATGGCCGGCCAATAATTCTCTTTGACCCTTTTGAACCCCTCTTTGAATTGGCCTATTCTCTCTGCTGTTTCAGAGTTGTCAAATTTGAACCATAGGGTCTTGTTCAGCACACATGGGAGGCCACCAATGTGTGGTGGCCGGCCATTAATTCAAGAGTTCATTTTTACCCCTTGGCCGGCCGGCCATGGGGGGTGGCCGGCCGGCCACCTGCAGAAAAAGTGCCTGGCCGGCCATGCTCCTTGGGATGTGTTCCTTACAGCTGCACAGCTGTTTCCCCCAGAAAAGATCTGTATCCGGGGGATATTTTGGAGGGAATACTTGGGTGCATTTCCCTCCACTTTACACCCCTCCTTTTGTCCATATAACAGCAGCTCCAACATTGTAGAAGGGTTAGAAACATTGGCTCAAGCATACATACACTTATCTCTATCCATCTCTCTCAAATCCTCAAGTTTAGTGTCATTTCTTGATCATCATCAGCACCACCATCACCACTCCATTTCCAGCAGCAAGGAAGGGTTCTTGAGAGGCTTAGAAGCAACTTTCCTCAAGCCAAGAGGTAGCAAAAGAAAGGTCTTCAAGGGTAAGTCTCAAACTCCCTCTTTTACACCATTTTCTTGCCTCTTTTCTTAAGCCTGTTTGCTTACTGTTTTGGGCTCCGACCTTAACTGAAACTAGGTCTATTTGGAGCTATTCTTGATGTTTGTTCAAGGGCTCAACTCTGTTTGAGCCCTCCATCTCACACTTCTTTCAATATCCTCTTATATGCCATTATTTTGCATTGAATATTTGGCCTATGTGTGGTCTAAATTGGAGCATCTCATGAACTGATATTGCGCTTATTTTGAGCCCCTCTTCAACATTTAAGAAGGGCTCAACCTTGTTTTCATGCTCCATATGCCACTTGCTTTGAATCCATGTCTTACCCTTGTTTTTGCATGCTATTTCTAGCCTATGAGTGATCTGTTTTCGAGCATAATGTAAACTGTGAGTGGGCCTCTTTTGAGTCCCTCTTCAATATTGAAGAAGGGCTCAACCCTGTTTGGCCTCTCTATCATGCACTTGCTTCATAATCTCTCATATTTACCGTAAATTTGCATGATTTGTTTGACCTACTGTAGTCTGTTTTGGAGCATGTCATGAACTGTGAGTAATCTTATTTTATGTCCCTCTACAACATTGTAGAAGGGATCAATCTTGTTGGGGGTCTCCATGTATCACTTGCTTCAATACCCCTCTCTTGGCCCGTATTTTTGCATGCTATTGTTGCCCTATCTATGCTTGCACTTTGGCCTTGTTCTAAACTGAAAAATGCTTTTCTTGGGGCTTCCTTGCTACTGTTTTGCATGTCATGACCAATTATGCATGTTTAGTATGGCTGTAGGCCATTTCGGGCGTTAATATCGCATTTGGGACCATCCCGTGCATTTGGTGTCATCTCCCCACCTTTCGGGACTGTTTTGCATCATTTGTGAGTGCTGAAATTCCATTTTCATACTTGCATATCGTATTTCATGCCTTGGGGCCATCGCCTCGGTTTGCGCGCCCGTGGGCACGCATCTCGAGGCATCTCATTTTTATCCGACGGCCTCTTATGTGAGCGTGGCTGAGGCTCTCTCATGTTAGTATAAGTCCAATTTGCATTTGCAGTACCATTGCATGCCTTTATGTCATTGCCTCGGTTTGCGCGCCCGTGGGCACGCATCTCGAGGCATCTCATTTTTATCCGACGGCCTCTTATGTGAGTGTGGCTGAGGTCCACTCATGTTAGTGTAAGTCCATTTTGCATTCTGTATGTCATTTTAGTCTCATCGCATTGCGTATGCCATTGCCTCAGTTTGCGTGCCCGTGTGCACGCATTTCGAGGCATCTCATTTTCATCTCACGGCCTCCCGTGTGAGTGTGGCTGAGGCTCACTCATGTTAGTGTAAGTCCATTTTGCATTCTGTATCTCATTTTAATCCTGTTGCATTCCGTATGCCATTTTCTCAGTTTGCGTGCCCGTGGGCACGCATTTCAAGACATCTCATTTTAGTCTCATTGCATATCATTTCCATGCCATTTCATACCTTAGGGCCATTGCCTCGGTTTGCGCGCCCGTGTGCACGCATTTCGAGGCGCTTCATTTTTATCCGTCGGCCTCTTATGCGAGTGTGGCTGAGGTCCACTCGTGTTAGTGTAAGTCCAATTTGCATTGCATATGCCATTTCATGCCTTAGGATCATCGCCTCAGTTTGCGTGCCCGTGTGCACGCATTTCGAGGCATCTCATTCCATAGCATTGTATGTTAGGATTGCATTTTAGTTGCATTCATACATATCATGCATATTGCATCGTGTTCGGGATAGGAGTTAGCCCGGGCACGGGAAACGAGGCGCGTTTCGTACTCCGAGTGACGAAACGGGTCTCAATTCCCAAGTCACCAACACTCCGGATTACCCATGATGGAGTTAGGTTTCGTTGTAGCATTCATCTGCATTCATCCTATATTGAGTTGTGCAATCCGACTCCTCGGCCATCATGCATCGAGATGCGTGATTGGTGGCACGAGGATCGAGGCATGCATATATATCTGTGAAATACATTGCTATGCCCCTTTCCTGCTCTCTGTTGCAGCATACCAAGAATCAGTAACTTTTCGGAGTCGGGCGCGCATTTCGAGGAACATTGCAAATAGAGGCTAATCGGGGCATCCCAGTGGATTTCCGCGCAAAGGCAGTCCAGCATACATCATTCATCAGAATCGAGGCAGCCCCTGGCTTGCATGCCAGTTTATAGCTTTCTTAGTTTAATTTGTTAATTAATTAGGAATTTGTATATTATTTCGGACTGTATCTTCGGACTGTATTATTCTTTTATTTCGGACTGTATTATTTATTCGGACCCTCTGCGCGAGGGCAATGTTGTAATAAGTGTGGGTGAGTGTGATGTATGTCTTCCAACCCCACGTCTTTCTTCCCTTTTATTTACCCGCTTATGATGGTTAGATATAGGGCATATTTCAATTAGCATACAGTATGACAGCATGTTTGCATCATTCATCTGTCTTGCACGCACCGGGCTCGGCGCATCATACAAACTGCATTTGTATTTCAATTCCAAATTGAATACATGTTAGCTGTAGCATTCCATATGCCATCTTTAGAATAGCCGAGCCTGCTATAGTTGCATTATTGCATGCGTTGCATTAGGCATCTCTGTATAGTTAGGATCATGCATGATTTCTAATCGGTTTCTGTTTTTGGCTTGGAGTACTCAGTGAGTTTTATGCTTTAGCATCCTTGCATGCGTGTGAGTGTTGCCATGAATGGCATGCTTACCATGAGGCTAATTGCTTATGTGATATAACTGCCTTGAATGCCTGTGGGTGGAGGTTGGGTTACTTGAATTGGGACAATGCGTTGACTGTTTGTTTTAAGCCCACTAGATAGTGGCAAAATCATGTTTTCTAAGCCCACCCGAGGGTGGCAAATCCGCGTCTTAGCCTACCTGCGGGTAGCACCATCAAACGATTTTCAAACAAACAAACATGAAATGCTTTGTTCCAATTCAGGCGGCCCAGTCTATACTTATTTGCTGCGAGCATCACATAGTAACCTAGGCTAATAACCGGAATAAGAGCATACAATGTTTTCAAAAACAGATATCATGGTTAGTAGAGGCCGGTCTTTGACCGGGCGAGCGGGGGTGCTCACGAAGTGACCTTCCCCAATCGTACCCAAGTTCCCGAGCCGAGGCAACTTTGGTGATGACGGATACGTGGCCTTTGGCACCGAGTCAGGGTTTCCTAAATTTCCCATTAAAAAACATTTAGGTAGCGACTCTGTATCTGGCGAAGCAGTCCATGTTTGGCACTTCTTTTAAAAAAATCTGTTTTCTCAAAACGATTTGCCGGATTTGGACTCTTTGGTTCAAGATTAAGAACCGTGACAACAAATCGAGTCCGAGCTGTAGCGAGGTCCCCCGCGGGCTTGTTACACATGCCAAATGCAATTTAAACATGCAACAACATGTTAATAGGCCAAGTATGTGACAACATGCAAGGTGAGCATGCAATAACATGCAAAAGATGGACTTAAACTAATATGGACAGCTCTCAAATAGGCCCAAATCAGTGGCCAAAATGCTAAAGGGGAAGGGACAAATGCACATACAAACATGTATGGTGATTGGCCTAACACTTAAGCATCAAAGGGCAACTTCTAAGTACACTTAAAAAGAAAGAAAAGCTTGCGAATGTGACAACATTACATGCTCTGAAGTGATGCTATGAGTGATGCCAAATCACATGAACACGTCAAACATGCATGATCAAGGCTTAAGGCTTGAGACTAGGCCGGGTACTTGAACCAAAGCTACACAAAACAAAGAGCATATTGCAAGTATAACCCAAAACAGTCCTAAATCATGGCAAAGTAAGCCTAAAACATGCAATGACCAAAGCCAAAACAAGCTAAGACAAAGGGGCAAAGCATTGAGACACACAAGGCCACAAAAGAGGCATTACACTACACCTAATACAACCAAACATGGCATGATTTAGGCAAACAAAATCAGAGATATGATATATCAAAATGAGCCCAAAAACCCACTTAGATGTCATCCCAAATACCTAAGCATGTTGGCATACACAATGTCACATTTATGAGGCATAAAACACAAACTCTTTAAAGCATTAAAGGAGCAAGAAATGTAAGTATTCAAGCATGATATATGGACTGAAATAACATTGTAAGTGATGCCAAACCACTGAAATTGTCTAAATAGAGCATGTTAATGACTTGAGCACCCGAAGCCAACAAGCTAGATTACATGGTAGCTATACAAAACAATGCAAGCATGACCAAGAAGACCAAAATCAGAGCTTAAGCATGTCATAACATGGCTAAAAGCTTCAAGAAGTTGAGCCAAAACAAGTAAGCATAGTAGTCTAAATGCTAGGTACATTGTTAAGTCAAATCATAGGATTACAAGACAAGTATATGAAGCACACATGGCATGTCTAAACCAACTTAAAAAAGAGGTGTATCATAGAAAAACAAAGCCTAATACATGCTGAAATGGAGCTAAAACAAACTAAACACACATGCTACTACATAAGCCATTTATGCAAACATTAAGGACAACAAGGAGAGGGGATGACCCTCTCCTTTTTAGGACCTCAAAACCACCTCTTCACCACTAAAAATCCTCTAGATTTTAGTGGTAGAGAGGTCATGCAAAGACCAAAACAATGGCCAAAAGGTATGGCCTAAAACAAGGCCTAACAAGGCCTTGGAGGGGGGAAACAACCCCAAACCTCAAAGTGACCTTAAACAAAGTTCTAAAGCACACAAAATCAAAACTTTTATCAGTTATAGTCAAATCTCAAAAAAATAAGCAAGAATGGCTAAAAGCCTAAGCAAGAAAGGGGTAACTAAAGTAAGGATACTCACCCTTGTAGACCTTCTTTAGAAACAAAGCTCCAGCACCTTTCTTTGGTCAAAACCAATGCAAGAACCCTAACAACAACCTTCTAAGGCCTCAACAACCCAAGGATGGTGTAATACTAGGTGCTCTAGTGCAAAAGTAAGACAAAACTCACTTTAGGTCACAAAACAAGACCAAACCAAGAAAAATAGATACAACACTATATCTATCCTCTCTAACCCTAATTTCTCTGAACCCCTGAGGAGGGAGGAGAAGCTCTCCTCTTATAGAGGTTCAATTCTAAAGCTTCTAAGAGAAGCTAACACAAGAGGCAAATCCCTCCATACACGTGTGTGGAGGGGGTGTAAAGTGGATGCCAGCTGTGACAGCTGGCATAAAATATCTACCAAAAGCAGATGGAAAGGGGTCGACTGGAAAATATGGTTGATTGACCAACAAAGGTGGCTGACCGACCACCAAAAATGCTAACCGGTCACAACCTTTGGCCGATGGCAAGAAAAAAGGGCGGGTGGCCTCAAACCATGGCCGGTGAGGTGTGGGGATGGCCAACAAGCCATTTCCTGCCCTCAGAAGCAAAACACAAGTGTTTGGTCCATAACCAAGCACAAAACAGTCAAATTGAGAGATCTTAAGGCAAGGCGCACGACCGAGACCTTCGAGAACTCAAAACGAACATGAACATGGATGATCACCGAGTGTTCAATCGGTGACGTCCAAGTCTTGAGGATGGTCAAAAATGCTTGTGGATGAAGGCTAGTTCGCTTGAATTGGGATGATTTGATTAATGCATATATGAGTTGACTTTTTCAAGTAGCATATATTCAAAACTGTTTTCAAACAAAGCATGAAATCAAAGCATTCCAAAGTGGATGACTTAGTCTATACTTGTGTGCCTCACATAGTAAGTTAGCATAATTAATCAAAACAAGAGCATATATTGTACATAAAAATCACATCATGATTAGTAGAGACCGATTTTTGATCGGGTAAGTGGGGTGCTCAATTCATGACCTTTCCCTCTCATATCTAAGTTCCTGAGCTGAGACACTTTGGTGATAACGGAGAAGTGCGCTTTGGCACGAGTCACGGGTTTCCTAAATTTTCAAAAAATATTTAAGTGGCGACTTTGAAATTTGGCAATGCAGTTCTTTTTTGGCATTTCTGACTATAAATCGATTTTCTAAAGATTTGCTGCATTTGGACTCTCATTTGTATTTTTTTTTTGTTTCACATTGCACTTGTAAAACCAGATTCAGAACCACAGGAATCCGAACTGTAGGGCTATCGTATCCAAGGAGACCAACCCATCTGAGGAGCACGAAAAAGCAAGGTACACAAACCTAGCATTTTTCTTCCAAGATTTGTTGTTTTTCTTATTAACTGGAAGTGGCCATAGAGTTGTAGAGAGGGACGTGGGTATAGCCATGTGAATAGAAGGGAAATGAGGTACGTGGTGGCACGGAGAGGGAAGATTGGTGAGGGGAGAGGAAGTTGGTGTGGTATAGTGGGTTGGAGTTAAGGAATAGAAAGAGACATAGTAGAGAGAGAAGGAGAAAGAAACATGGCATGCCTTTGCAAATTTAAAGATGTCCAAGGGGTATTTTGGTCTTAAAATGTAGCTTACTCTCTTCATGGGCATTTGAACTCCACAATCAGTTAACTTGGATGGAAAAGTGAACGGTGCACTTTGGTCCACAAACCACGTGATGGTTATGTGGTTATTTTCAAATGTTGGGGGAGTAAACCTCACATGACCCAAACCAGAAGGGGTTAAAGTAAAGTTTGTCCTAAAAGTTATATAGTTTTTTTGATAAAAATTATGATAATTTGTGATTCAGAACTGAAATTATGCATTTTGTGATAGTATTATGTATTTTTGTGGTGATGTTACACATTTTTTTACTCAAACATTTTCTAATCACAAAATGTGTAACAAACTACAGAGGTGAAAAGTATAATTAATCCTATAAAATATAATATCTATAAGATAATCTATCTATTAAAGTGAGTCGTAGAAATCTTGAGTAGTGCATTTTAAGTGATAGGCATTGTGGTCAATGCATGTTTTAAGCCACGGACTTCTAATTCACATTGCAGATGAAAGTGATGTCCAAATCCATGGGACACATCGCAGACCCTACTTTGATGATTTGTTCTATTCATTTTGTTTGGGCATTATACGTAGATCATCCACTAAAAATATTAGATTATTATGATAATCATAATCACATGATTTCATAATGTTAATCTTTAAAAAAAGTACTCTATTGTCTCAAAAATTATATTAATTATCCATTTGATATATATATATATTTTTTTTCATAAGTGATATACACACAAAAACTTATAAATAAATGGATCAATTTATCAAAGTGGCACTCATAATAAATCTCACAAATTCGAATAGCACATATAGTCCAATTCGTATTAGTTAAAATAGAGCTACCCTTAAGGGCCAAGGTGAAAATTTAAAATCGAAGCCCTTCATCGATTAAATGTATATATATATATTTGTTCAAAATGTTACCTTGAACATGTATAATGTAAATTTAAAATTAGCGTAATGTGATGCGAGTCATACTTAGATGAATGTGATACATAAATTTCTTTTTTTGAGCTAGTTTTTAAGAATATATAGTATTATTGTATACATAATCATAATAAATAAATAAAATTGTCAATAAAATGATAAGTACTTATAAATTTATCATTTATACTAGTTTTAAGCATGCAAAATTTCAACTAATTGTAAATTTCCACGTGTTATAAAGACCTAAAAAACATGACAATTGTTGGTAAATAAAATATTACCATGTGTCAAAAGGTTTTAATTCTATATACACGAATGGTCAAATTACAAGTTGCCACATGTCAAAGTGATGCAGACTTCAAGACGACAAACTTTAGACCAATTAAAATAATCCACCCGGTACATGGACTTGTAGGAAAAGGAAATAACTATTTCCTTCAGTCAAATTGAACTACTTCTCTTCAAGATAAATATTAATTTTTACCTCTTTAAATAATAAAATAAAGAGATAATTATTAAACAAAATCCATTTTCATCAAGACTCCTCTCCACCCATGCCTATAAATAGGGGTGACATATAACCAAATTAAAGATACATACATACATCTATATACATCTACATCCATCAAGCAAGAGGGAGCTCCACAAATCAAAGCTTCTAAGGTCTCGAAGAACTTCATTTTTCAAGTCTCATCATCATCTTCTTCTATTAAATTGGAGAAGTTTTTGCTGTTTGATTCGGGATCAAGTTGTTAAGCCAGTGAGTTAATTTGTTTCTTTTCCATCTTCTTCGCTCTGTTTGGAGAGGATTTCACCGTTTGATTTGGGAGTACACTGTCAAGCACTCGGGTCAACCTTTTGGGAAGAAGAATCGTATGATTAGTTTTCTTTGATTAGAAATTTATTAGAGATTATACTTGCTTTATTCAAAATCAACAAGTTTAATCTTCGTTACTACGATTTTCTGTGTTTATTTT
Source organism: Camellia japonica (assembly GCA_030407325.1). Taxonomy (NCBI): domain Eukaryota; kingdom Viridiplantae; phylum Streptophyta; class Magnoliopsida; order Ericales; family Theaceae; genus Camellia; species Camellia japonica. The sequence goes on along the minus strand of JAPPVO010000032.1, from coordinate 78,419,054 downwards.
TAACACGAAATTTGTGTGTACAAATTCTGGCACGTCCAGTGGGACTTCTCTACCTTTCATCTCTTCTTTTTGTTTAATCAATCAAAGGAAAAAAATCACAATGGTTTCTAAGAACACTTTAAAGGCTCTTCAAACCAAGATTGAAGGCTTTAAACCTACAACTACTGCTAAGGCTAGTTCGGACTCAAGCACTTAGAATAATGGCCCGATGACATGAAGCAAGACAAAAGCTATGACTAAAACACTTGTGTAAGCTTTGCTTCTACCTAAATCAACTCATGTTTTTTGTTCTGATGCATCGAAAGCTTCACCGACCTCTTGAATATCCACGGGGGAAGCAAAGATGCTGCTAAGGAAGATGTTGCTAAAATTCTCAAAAAGACTTTGTTACATCCTTCTATGTCTTAAGAGGCAGTTTCAAGTGCTAAGTCTCATAAGGATCTAGAGGAAGAAGATGATTCAGGCAGTATTGATTCTATATCATCTCTAAACACTCCTTAATCAAAGCTCAATTTCCCTAATATTTTTACAGGTTCTCTCAACTCTACCATTATGCTTGTTATGATAACAAATGCTCTTACTCTAGAAGAATAGGTTTCTATCTTAACAAAAACTATTAAAAGCTTGTGCAAATCTGTGTAAGATCGTGATGTCCAAATTGCATCATTAATGAAAAAAATAATATCGGAGAATCAAGCCAAGCTATTGCCAATCTACCAAAGACTCCAGATGCTGCTGAAAGTTCTGATAAGTAGTAAAAGACACAAAAGAACTTGCGGATCACAACTGATGGTTCAATTCCGGTTGATCAACTGAAGGACTTCATTTTAGGTACAATAAAGGGTAAGTATGAAGAAACATCAAATCTTCTCTCCTTATGCAAAGCCCTATACTCGAAGGATTGATCAGCTACAAATGCCTACTGGTTACCAACCACCAAAGTTCCCACAGTTTGATGGTAAAAGGAATCCAAAGCAATATGTTGCTCACTTTGTGGAAACATGTAACAATGTTGGAACTGGCAGAGATCTTCTTGTCAAATAGTTCGTTTGAACACTCAAAAGCAATGCTTTTGATTGGTATTGTCATCTTGAGCCTGGTACGATCGACAATTGGGAATAACCGGAACAAGAGTTTTTGAATCAATTCTATAGTACTCGATGTACTATTAATATGATTCAGCTTACTAGCTCCCGTCAATGGAAAGATGAACCTGTGATAGATTTTATTAACATATGGAGGAACTTGAGTCTTAACTGCAAAGATAGGCTATGTGAAACTTTTGCAATTGAAATGTGTATTCAAGGTATGCATTGGGGTCTAAGTTACATTCTTCATAAAATCAAGCCTAAGACCTTGAAGAGTTGGCTACTCATGCACATGACAAAGAACTCAACATTGCAACAAATGGACGTCAAAAACTACCTATTGTAGAGGCTCTCAAAGAAGGAAACAAACATTACAACTGCAAAAGGGTGCAAATTTTCATCTAAAACTGACAAGAATTAATCAATGGCTGAGATTGTTACACTAGTCAAGATCTCCACTAAGTCCAAGAAAAATGAAACAGAAAAGGTTGATTCTAACCAAGGAAAAGGAAGAAAGTGCCTCACGTTGAAAGAGATGTAAGACAAACAATATCTGTTTCCTGATTCTGAGGTTCCATGATTACTTGATGACTTGCTGAAATTGAAGTTAATTGAGCTTTTGGAGATGAAACGACATGAAGATGCTGAAAAGGTTCAGGATCCAAACTACTGCAGGTATCATTGATTGGTCAGTCATCCAACTGAACGATGTTTCATCTTGAAAGAAAGGATTGTGGATTTAGTTAGTCGAGGAAAAATATTGCTAAAAGAAGAGAAAGAAGTAGCTGCATCTAATCAAACTGCCGTGGTTTTCAATCCTATGGTTCCCAATAAAGAAACTCAGAGGATAGTGATTCAATTGGGTTCGTTTGATCCTATTGAAAACTTATACCTACAAATGGAGGATGAAGGATGGACTCTCGTTATTCGTAAGAAGAAAGTAAAACCAATGATAAGCTACTCTCCCATTGAGCAACCAAAGAACATTCCTGTAAGAGCTAACATAAGAAACCAACCCAGGCAAAGAAAGTGGCTTTTGTTCCACCTAATTAGTCATTTGGCCAAAAACTACACATTCCTATTACTTTATAGGAATTTTTACTGAATTCAATACATTATTATAGTTGTTATTCTCCTCATGTAGCTTCATGAAATGTTGCAAGCTTTAAAGATTCTTTCGAGTTTGAAGATGAATCTAGTTCTATGACTAAGCACACATCAACCAAATCTAGTTCTCAAACTTGTTCTAACAATTATATTGCTTGTATGGCGACAATTAAATTTTCAGACAAGGATTTTCTACGTGGTTCAACACCATATAATAACTCGCTCTTTGTTACAGGGTATACTAGTGAACAAAAACTCAATAGGATACTCTTGGATGGTAGTTCCATTGTCAACATTTACCTCTCCAAATAATGAAGGAACTAGGTATCACTATTGATGAACTTTTCCATAGCTGTCTAATGATCCAAGGTTTTAATCAAAGGGAAAAAAGAGCAATTGGAGTGCTTTTGTAACAACCCCAACTTGTGATTAACTATTAAACCATGACTATGGATGCCTAATAAATAATTAAGAGAGAATCCAATATTAATTGCATGTGCATGGTGTTATATGTGCTTATATCTGTTTGTCGGAGAAATATGTATCTATATGTCTATTTCATTTCGCAAATTGAAGGCCTTATCGGCATCCGATCATGAAATTGACTCGGTATAAGTGTTATTTAGAATTTTTAGAATTATATGGTAAGTTTTATTAGAATTCGATTCAGAACCAAATAATTAGAATAAAATAATGCCCATTTGGTTAGTGGTAAGCCTAGTTTAATTAAGCCCACTAACCAAGCCTATCTAAGTCTTATACACACATTACACTCTTTTGGTTCATCATCTTTTGAGGAGAAAAACGTGTGAGAGAGAGAGAGAGAGAGAGAGAGAGAGAGAGAGAAGAAATTGGGATCAAAGCTAGAGAAGGGAGATTAGCTAGGAATTTTGGAGGAACTAGCTTGGAGACTTTGAGAATTGGTCAGTTAGAGCCCAATTGAACACTTAAGGTAAGAATCCAAACCTTTATGTTTGTACTTGAGTTGGTTAATGCATGAATTTAAGAGAATTGAGCTACGAGATGCAAGAAATAAGCTAAAGAAGTAGAATTGAGACCATATCAAGCATGCATGTATATATCATGGTATTTTGAAGTTGTTTACCCAAATATTTTCACATGCATGACCTTACCATGGCTATGTTTTGAGGATTCAACATGTTTTTGTACCAAACATGCCAATTGATCATGTTTTGGAAAGTTGAAGCTCTTCTCATTACATGCTAGTCATGTTCTTTATGTTTCAAGATGAATTTTGGACAATTGATTTACTTTTGGCCCTTGATTTTGCGAAATGATCCTTAATTCTTGATGTTTTACAAGTTTAGACATGTTTTCTCAAGTTTTGAGCCCAAATGATGTGTTTTAAAGCTTTGAAATTAAGTTTTGCATCTTGAACATCAATCTAGAAATTCCAGAATTCTGCATCATCGCTCGAACGATAGAACATGTGCTCGAGCGACCACTCTTTGTTTTGCACTTTCGCTCGAGCGACCAAAAGTTGGCTCGAGCATAAAATTCATGCTCCTAGTACTTTTGTAGACACGAGCCCCCGCTCGAGTGAGGAAACCTATGCTCGAGTGACCGTGCCTATTTTTGAACCTTGGCTCGAGCAACCAGAAGTTGCGCTCAAGCATAAAATGAGAGCTCTCAAAAGTTTTACAGAATTTTGCATTTCGCTCAAGTGACCAAAGTTGTGCTCGAGCGAAGACCCTATTTTTAGAAATTTGACTAAGTGCTACAACACATATTTTGGCATCCTCATTGCATCCTAGGCATTCATAAGCCTTCATTAACACATAATAATAAGGATAAAGAGTAGAAACACACCGAGATAGAAAAGAAACAAGTTAAGTGTTTTCATAATGTGCGTTTCAATGTGTATTCGCTATGTTTTTGTGTAGGTCATGCGCCTTAGCTGCTTGGTTGTTTGATTCGTCTGATCTGCTATCGGAGCCATCTGTGAGTAATAACTCTGCAAAGTTATGTTCAACTTTAAGTTTTTTTTGATGTTATGAAATGATCAGTTTTCTGAAATGCCATGTTTGTATGAATGAATGATTGTCCAGGTTTTTGAAATGTATTTGTGGCATTCTTAGCATTATATGATATGCATTCCTTTATGGGTCATCGGAATTCCTTTATGGACGTCCCTGTATGGGTCATCGCAAATGTTTTTATGTACATGAGTCATCGAAATGCCTTTATGGCCGTCCCTTTATGGGTCATCGAATTTGTTAGCGCTAATGGATGTACCACGTATGATCATATGGAATATGTGAACTCTGAATATGAATATGAATGTGAATTTGTTTCTGATTTTTGAATTTGTTGTGGACATCATTCATTAAAACCTTGACTCTGTTATTATTCACGGCCTCTAGCTCACCGTATTATTTGTGTATGTAGATGATCAGTCGCATGATCAGGCCTAAGCTACTACCAGGATTGTTTTGTGTCGGCCAGTCTCTATGCCTCCCGAGGAGGTTCCCGTTTTGATGTGGTTATGTTTTGTTATCATGTTTTGAGTTCTTTTTGTTTTCTTTTGTTTGATTGAACAAGTTTTTGTAAGATGTATTTATGTGGGTTTCGGTGACATAGGACTAATGTAAAGATGATGTCACTGATATGTATATAAAGTTTTAAAGTTTTTTATCCCATGTATGTCTACACAGCTCTATGGGCATTGTATGTTTGTGTTTGCTTCCGTTAGCCCCTGTATTTTGTTTAATTTGTTTAGAGCACTTTGGTAATCTCAGGATTACTAGCCAGTTACGGCACTAAGTGTCATGACCTGAACCCGCTTCGTGGGTTGAGGACATAACAGACCAGTAATCATGAGATTACCTACGGCCTCAAACCAAACCTAATGTATGTTAACAGAGTTAATGGGGGCCAAACGGAAGCAGTTTTAAACTTTGTCCATAGAGCTGTGCTTACATGGCACATCATAACAAACCATACATATGCATATTAATAACTCACAACAAAATATGTACTACACAAGGTTCTGTACATACAGGATCATATAAGTCTAGGTCAACCCAAGAAAACTATATACAACATATTCAAAGACTTCGCCCACATAACAAAATAAAACAGAATGACAAAAAGGCGAAGACGGGCCTTGTGCGTGAGACACAAGGGCTGACTCTTCAAAAACCTTTGTTGTTCCTCACAGATTTCACTTGGGCTGGGTTTGGACTTCTCTTGGCTCACCTACAAACACATGAATGAGCGTGAGCGAAAGCCCAGTGAATAATATCAAATAAAGGAGTTATACAAACGGTATGTAGAACAACATGCTTCAAACGGCGTTGGGCCTAATTCATATTTCCATTTATGTCAAACTGGCATTTGGCCCATTCATTTATTCGTATCAAACTGGCATTTGGCCCATTCGTTCATGTCAAAACGGCCTCTGGCCCATTCATTCATGTCAAAACGGCCTCTGGCCCATTCATTCATTCTTGTCGAAACGGCCTCTGGCCCATTCATTCATGTCAAAACAGCCTCTGGCCCATTTATTCATTCGTGTCAAAATGGCCTTTGGCCCATTCATTTGGCATAGCAACATTGTCCACCAATCGAATCAATAAACTTATAAAACTTACATAGAAGTAAGTAATTTGGACAACAACATATTTCAGATATCTTTGTTAAGATATTACTCACAGTGATCGGTTGGTTGGCTTGCCCTGGAGCTCGACCCTACACATTCCATGAACACAAAAGGGTCAAAAACAATTCAATCCATTCTAAATTCACATTTTCCTCTTTAGGCTTCATTCTTATCTCTTTAACTCAATTACAATGCTCAATGCATGCCTAAGAGTACTTAGACGTGAAAGAGGACAGAAAATGAAACTCAGAATGCCTTTTCAAAATTTCAAAAAACAGGGTCCTCGCTCGAGCGTGGACTTCCCCGCTCGAGCGGACCCATGGGGTCTGCAAAAGTGCTGGATGCATCAAAATTACACTCGAGCATGAAGTCTGGCGCTCGAGTTGAAGGTCTGTCTACATAGCTCACTGCTCGAGCGTGAACTTCCCCGCTCGAGCAGACATCCAAGTCTGCAAAAATACTGGGAGCACGAAATTCACGCTCGAGCGGCGGTTTCCCCGCTCGAGTAGACATCAAATTTTCTGGGTTTTCCAGAACATGTTCTTGAGCTCCAATTCGACATTCAATGGTTCTAGATGCATGCTTTTGGCTCAAACTTCACATAATCATATACTAACATGGTACCAACACCAAATTACAACACAATGGAGCTCAATTTCACAAATTAATCACATGCATGTCCCAATCTACACCAAATTCACTTTCAACATAACAATTTCATGCATTCAAGCTCATACTTCTTATGAATGGTACATGCATGCGAGATATAACTTCCATTTCAACTCAAATTGTACAAATGGTGGTCACAAGCATGGATTCTAGCCACAATTCTACATGGATCATATTTTGCATGCTCAACTATACAAATTCATGGCTATTATGCACATGCATGCATTCCATGACTTCAAATAAAACAAAATCAACTCAATTTCCTTATAATGAATTTAATCCATGTTCTTGACCATTATTCAAACTTGAATTCAAGATCAATTACCTACCTAGAGGCTCAATTTCTCCAATCAATAGCAAATTCTTGAGTATAGCTTCAAAGTTATCAAGCTTCAAGGCCAAAATTGCACAATTCTCCTTTCTCTCTCTCTCTCTCTCTCTCTCTCTCTCTCTCTATAGCCGGCCTTCTCACCCTCTCAAATGTATATCTCAGATTTGAGCTCAAAAAGAAACCATGAGAGTGTATATATGGCCCTTTATATAAAGCCCCACTAATTCCAATTTAATAATAATAAATAATTGGGCACTAATTCATCAATTTAATCAATTTAATCTGGTCCGAATCAATTTTTCAATTAAACTTCACCGTAGGCTCTAAAAATTATGCCAATCACAATGGTGCGACCAATTTCGGTTTCGGTGGCCGATAGGGCCTTCAATTTAATTTCCAAAGCAGACAATCAGACAGATATTCCTACGGTAAACAGATAGAAATTCAAAACCACATATTTTCACATAATGGCACACAAAATCATATCAAACACATAATCATATTCATGTTAAGGACCAATTAGCATACTACAAAACAAGGATATTACACTAAGCCTAAAGGGGCATGTTTGGGTCATGATAGAATGGTATCAAAGCACGTGTTTTACCACACACACGAGTCTATATGAGCTATAGGATGTCCTAGAAAGAATTAGGGACATTACATTTGAATGTGTGAGTGTATGTGAAGTACATGAACATATCTGAACCAATATACATTGACACTGAAATGAAATGAATTGAAATTGACCATTGTGAAAAGAATTATTTGCCTATAGTTATTAGTGCTCTGTTTACCTATGACAAATGGAAAATACAAGAAGTGATGGTACAACTGAATTTTCTGAGACTCAGATGAACGAAATGGAAAGAATGCTTAAAGCTTTGATAGAAGCAATAATGCAACAACAATGACAATAATTCTTGCCTTCTCTGCCCCCTCCGGTCCAAGTAGAACCGATAAATAACAACATCATCAGTTTGACTCAAAAATTCAATAAAATGAAGCCACCGACTTTCTTGGGTGGAATTGAACCTTTAAAAGCTGAAACATGGATTCTAGAAATTGAAAAGTTATTTGAAGTCTTTCCATGTACCGAGACTCAAAAATTTTTGTTGGCCACCTACACTTTAAAGAACGAAGCCTAATGTTGGTGGATGCTTATCATAGCAGTGGGACCTTGACTTGGGATCAATTTAGAGAGATCTTTTGTGAGAAATACTTCCCACGGTGTTTCCAAGACTGAAAGGTGTCTGAATTCCAAGAACTTATGCAAGGCAATATATCAATCGCAGAGTATGAAGCTAAGTTTACCGAATTGGCCCGGTTTGCTCCGCACATGGTGGATATTGATTACAAAAAGGCACGAAAATTTGAAGGAAGCTTGACTTTGGAAGTGTTTGATCGGGTTGGTGTGTTAAAACTACCCAAATATGTGGATGTACTTGGTAGATCCCTAATGGCCGAAGCCAACTTAGCCACAATGAAACAGACTAAGTCTCCAACAACTAAATGGAGAGGTAAGAGATCCAGATTCAATTTCAAAAAGGCTAGGGCATTTTCAAAGAAGCAAAACACAGGATCCTCCAATAGTTCAAACCAAAGTAGTGGATCTACACCAACTTGCCCAAAGTGTGGTAGGAAACACAAGGGTGTTTGTTATTGAGCAATGGGTGTCTGTTTTAGGTGTGATAAAACTGGCCACATGATGAGAGATTGTCCTGTCGGGTCTGAAAGTACCAACTGTCCAGTAGCAAGTTCGGCTGGATTCGCCTCTGCATCAAGAACAAATACAAGAGTTAACACTGGGAGAGAAACCTTAAGGCAGGGATGAGTATTTGCACTTGTGCTTGGTGATGTGCAGAACACCGAATCAGTGGTGTCAGGTATACTCCCTATTTGTGCTCAAAATGCATGTGTTGATAGACTCTGGTTCTATACATTCATTCGTGTCGTATGCTTTTTCTTGAAAATTGACTAGACCACTAGAACCCATGAATTATTTGTGATTTGTATCTACACCTGCTGGGGGTTCTATGATGTGTGCCTATGTGTATCTTGCATGTGACATCACGATTGGGGATGTGCTATTATATGTTGATTTGCTGCCATTGGACATTGCTTTGTATTCTGGGTATGGATTCGTTGACCAAATATTGTGCCACTATTAATTATATGAATGAATTCGTTGTATTTCAACCACTTGGTTTGTCTGAGTTTATGTTTAGTGGGAATGGTATAGTTCGTCCTCCGTATTTGATTTCTTCTATGAAGGCTATTAAAATGTTGAGAAAGGGTTGCCGAGGTTATTTGTGTTGTGTATTGGTCAAGCCCACTAATAGCACTAATGTTGAGAACATCTCTGTAGTCAATGGATTTTTTGATGTGTTGCCTAATGATTTGCCACGGAGATCTGATAGATAGAGAAATTGAATTCACTATGTACCAGGAACACAACCTATTTCCAAAACTCCATACACAATGTCAACCTTTGAATTAGAAGAACTGAAAGTCAAACTTCAAGAATTATTAGACAAGAAGTTTATTACCGAGCACTTCACCTTGGGGTGCGCCCCATCCTATTTGTCAATAAGAAAGATGGGTCTACAAGGCTATGTATTGACTACCGTGAATTGAATAAAGTGACCATTAAGAACAAATTTCCACTGCCCTGAATAGATGATTTGTTTGACCAACTCCAGGGAGCCCAAGTCTTTTAAAAAATTGACCTTAGATCCGGATACCACCAATTAAAAGTTAAAGCAGAAGATATAGAGAAAACTACTTTCCAGGCTAGATATAGGCACTATGAGTTTTTGGTAATGCCATTTGGAGTAACAAATGCACTAGCCGCCTTCATGGACCTGATGAATAGAGTGTTTAAACAATTTCTTGATGAGTTTGTTATTATGTTCATTAACGATATATTGATTTATTTTAAAAGGGAGGAAGAACATGAAAATCATGTATGAATTGTGCTACAGATCCTGAGAGAGAAGAAACTTTATGCAAAATTCTCCAAATGCGAATTCTGGCTTGATTTTGTGACTTTTCTGGGGCATGTGATCAACAAAGATGGCATATCGGTTGACCCACAAAAGATGGAAGCTATTGTAGACTAGCCAAGACCGACAAATGTATCTGAAGTTAGAAGTTTTCTAGGGCTTGTTGGTTATTACAGAAGATTTGTAAAAGACTTCTCCAAACTTGCCATGCCATTGACACAATTAAAACAGAAAAATATATCATTTGATTAGAATGATCAACGAGAGTCAGCCTTCCAAGAATTGAAGGCTAGATTGGTAACCACACCAATTCTGACCTTGCCTAATGGTACAGATGGATTTCAAATTTACAGTGACGTTTCATACAAAGGTTTGGGATTTGTACTAATGCAAAATGGCAAAGTGATTGCTTATGCTTCTCGTCAACTCCGCCCCCCATGAAAAGAATTATCTGACCCATGACTTGGAACTTGCAGCTGTAGTGTTTGCTTTAAAAATCTAGCATCACTATCTGTATGGCACAACTTGTGAAGTGTATACAGATCATAAGAGTTTGAAATACTTCTTCACTGAGAAAAGAACTGAACATGAGACAGAGGAGATGGCTTGAGTTAATTAAAGACTATGATTTACAGATTCTGCATCATCCCGGGAAGGCAAATACAGTTGCAGATGCTTTGAGCCAGAAATCTATTGGGAATTCGGCATGTTTACTTACTGGTTAGAAAGACTTGTTGTCTGAACTAGAAAGGAATGAAATTGAAATTGTATTACGTGAACAAGGTAGAGTCCTAGCTGCCATTTCTACACCACCAGCTATCATAGGGGAAGTTATGGAAAAGCAATTAGAAAATGAATTTCTAAAGAAGATTGTTGAAGAAATTGACTCTAAGCCGAGGCCGGGATTTGTATATGAAAATAATGTTTTGAAATTTCAAGGTAGGCTTTGCGTACCATATTATTTAGAACTAAGAAAACGCATCATGACTGAGGCACACAATTCCAAGTTTGCTATGCACCCGGGAAACACGAAAATGTACAAAGATTTGAAAGAAAATTTCTGGTGGCCTGGCATGAAGAAGTGTATTGGGGACTTTGTAGCTAGATGTTTGCATTTTCAACAAGTAAAATTCGAACATCAATGACCCGCTGGATTACTGCAGTCGCTTCCAATACCAGAATGGAAATGGGAGCACATTACGATGGACTTTATTATTGGCTTGTATCGCTCCTCCTGAGGTATGGATTCTTTTTGGGTTATTGTGGATCGATTAACTAAATCTGCTCACTTTTTTCCTATGAAGACCGTTTATAATGCAAATAAATTAGCTAACATTTATATAAATAAGATTATGAGATTACACGGTGTGCCAATATCTATTATATCTGATAGAGATCCCAAGTTCACTTCAAGATTCTGGCAGAGTTTGCAACAAGCTTTGGGAACTGGGTTGAGACTGAGCAGTGCTTATCACCCACAAACAGATGGCCAATCTGAACAGACCATTTAAACTTTGGAAGATATGTTGAGAATGTGTGTGTTGCATTTCCAAGGGAATTGAGAACCTTATTTGCCGCTGGCCAAGTTTGTGTACAACAACAGTTATCACTCGAGTATTGAGATGGCTCCTTATGAAGCTTTATATGGTAGAAGTGCCAGTCTCCAATTTGTTGTGCTGAAGTAGGTGATAGACTGTTGTTAGGACCAAAACTTGTGCAATAAACAACTAAGAAAGTGAAACAGATTCAACAACGTTTGAAAACTGCCCAAAATCACCAAAAGAGTTATTTGGATGTCCGGAGGAGAGACAGGAAATATGAAGTCAGTGATCATGTGTTTATAAAAGTAACTCGAATGAACAGACAAACTCGATTTGGGGTTAAAGGCAAACCAGCACAGCGGTACATTGGCCCGTATGAAATCATTAAGAAAATTAATCTGGTGACGTATCAAGTTGCTTTACCTCCAGTTTTGGAGAACATGCATAATGTTTTTCATGTTTCGATGCTTCGAGAATATCCACGAGATCCACTCCATGTGATTGAACCGACACATGTACTCCTAGAGGATGATTACATATATGAAGAATGACCAATCTATATTGTCAACCGAAAAATCAAAAGATTGAGAAAAAATGAGATTCCATTGGTGAAAGTTGATTGGCAAAATCAAGGAGGAACTTATGCAACTTGGGAAACTGAAGAGGATATGATAAAATGATACTCTTAATTGTTCCCTCTAGAGCCGACATTTTTCCAAAATGAAGGTAATCCGAGTTTGGAGGACCAAACTCTTTAAGGGGGATAGACTATAATAACCCCGACCTGTGATTTAATGTTAAACCATGACTAACGATGCCTAATAAATAATTAAGAAAAAATCCTACATTAATTACATGTGCATTGTATTATATGTGCTTATATTAGTTTGTCGTAGAAACATCTGTTTGTATGTTTGTTTCATTATGCGAATTAAAGGACTTATCGGCATCCGATCATGAAATCGACTCGGTATAAGTGTTATTTAGAATTTTTAGAATTTTATGGTAAGTTTAATTAGAATTTGATTCAGAACCAAATAATTGGAATAAAATAATGCCCATTTGATTAGTGGCAGGCCTAGTTTAATTAAGACCACTAACCAAGCCTATCTAAGTCTTATACACACATTAGACTCTCTTGGTTCATCATCTTTTGAGCAGAAAAACGTGAGAGAGAGAGAGAGAGAGAGAGAGAGAGAGAGGGAGAGAGAAGGAAGATATTGAGATCAAAGCTAGAGAAGGGAGATTAGCTAGGAATTTGGAGGAACTAGCTTGGAGACTTTGAGAATCGATCAGTTAGAGCCCAATTGAACACTTAAGCTAAGAGTTCAAACCTTTAGGTTTGTACTTGAGTTGGTTAATGCATGAATTTAAGAGAATTGAGCTAAGAGATGCAAGAAATAAGCTAAAGAAGTAGAATTGAGACCATATCAAGCATGCATGTACATATCATGGTGTTTTGAAGTTGTTTACCCAAAACTTTTCACATGAATGACATTACCTTGGCTATGTTTTGAGGATTCAACAAGTTTTTGCACCAAACATCTCAATTGATCATGTTTTGGAAAGTTGAAGCTCATGTCATTACATGCAAGTCATGTTCTTTAAGTTCAAGTTGAATTTTGGACAGTTGATTTACTTTTGGGTCTTGATTTTGTGAAATGATTCTTAATTCCTGATGTTTTACAAGTTTAGACATGTTTTCTCAAGTTTTGAGCCCAAATGATGTGTTTTAAAGCTTTGAAATTGAGTTTTGCATCTTGAATATCAATCTGAAAATTCTAGAATTCTGCATCATCGCTTGAGTGACAGAACCTACGCTCGAGTGACCAGTTTTTGTTTTGCACTTTCACTCGAGTGACCAAAAGTTGGCTCGAGTGTAAAATTCATGCTCCCAATACTTTTGTAGACATGAGCCTCCCAGAAATTGTGCTCGAGCGTAAAATGAGAGCTCCCAGAAGTTTTACAGAATTTTACAATCCGCCGAGCGACCAAAGTTGTGCTCGAGCGAAGACCTTGTTTTCATAAATTTGACTAAGTGTTATAACACATATTTTGGCATCCTCATTGCATCCTAGGCATTCATAAGCCTTAATTAAGACATAATAATGAGGATAAGGAGTAGAAACACACCGAGATAGAAAAGAAACAAGTTAAGTGTTTTCAGAATGTACGTTTCAATGTGTATTAGCTATGTGTTTATGTAGGTCACACGTCTTAGCTACTTGGTTGTTTGATTCGTTTGATCTGCTATTGGAGCCATCTGTAAGTAATAACTTTGCAAAGTTATGTTTAACTTTAATTATTTTCTGATGCTATGAAATCGTCAGTTTTTTGAAATGTCATGTTTGTATGAATGAATGATTGTTCAAGGTTCTGAAATATGTTCGTGACATCCTTAGCATGATATGGTATGTCTCCCTTCATGGGTCATTAGAAACATCTCTGTGCACATGAGTCATCGGAATGCCTTTATGGCCGTCCCTTTATGGGTCATTAGATTTGTCAGTGCTAATGGATATACCACATATGATCATATGGAGTATTTGAACTCTGAATATGAATATGAATGTGAATGTGAATTTGTTTCTGATTTCTAAATTTGTTATGTACATCATTCATTAAAACCTTTATTCTGTTATTATTCACTGGGCTCTAGCTTATCGCATTATTTTTGTATGTAGGTGATCAGGCCTAAGCTGCTGCCTGGATTCTATTGTGTTAGCCAGCCTCTATGCCTCCCGAGGAGGTTCCCGTTTTGATGTGGTCGTGTTTTGTTATCAAGTTTTGAGTTATTTTTGTTTTCTTCTGTTTGACTGAACAAGTTTTTTTAAGATGTATTTATGTGGGTTTTGGTGACATAGAACTAATGCAAATATGATGTCACTGATATGTATATAAATTTTTAAATTTTTCTATCCCATGTATGTCTACACAGCTCTATGGGCCTTGTATGTTTGTATTTGCTTCCTCTAGCCCCTGTATTTTGTTTAATTTGTTCAGAGGCCTTTGGTAATCTTAAGATTATTGGCCGGTTACTGCACTAAACCTATAAGGACAGGTTTGGGTTGTGACAGCGGCGCCTTGACTTACTCATGGATGATATGACATCAAGTGTTTTGCTTCATATCATTGATTCGAAGACATCATACTACATGTTGTTAGGACGACCTTGGCTTCTTAGAAATGGTCTTGTACCATCCACTCTTCATCAATGCTTCAAGTATTGTAAAATGGGATAGTCAAGAAAGTTGTAGTTGATGATAAACCTTTTATCAAAACTAAATCGCATTTTGCTGATGTCAAGTTTTAGTTAGCAAGCATTGTTGTAAAAGACTTATAACCAATTGTTTCTTCATCAAGTTATAAATCTCAAATGGGAAAGATCGTTATCTTTTCTAGTGAAAATAAAAAACATGACCAACTTACTAAAGGCCATATTGGTGATGAATAAGAAGGAAAAGATACTTTGGTACTTTGATATATACCTAAGTTGAAGAAAACTGAAGATGAAGCTTTAAGAGGTTTGACTATCCCTCTCACAAATCTTGATGAAAACAAAATTTCTGCACCACTAAAAGGGTTTGTTTGAATAATACAGAGCCCTGAAGAAGAACATGACAATTTGCTTCTAAAACGGATAGAAAAGGGATTTGATCCAAATGCTTACTAGCTTCAATTACTCTAGGAAAGCTATTACTTGAAATTACTGGTGAGAAGGTACATGGCTTCAATTCAACTTGGAAAATGTTTAGGCAGAAAAGGCATGTAGTTCAGGATCCTCAAGTAGGCCTTGGGTATACGCCACCAACTCTTGTACGTTTTGTCATAAAGAAGGAGAGTAGTAATTATATCACTGTTGGCAAAGATCACTCATGAACCTCAACCAAACCCTCTGTTTTTGATCGTTTGGGTGATACAACAACGCAATGAGCATCAATATTCGATCGATTACGAACATGGTGTTATATCACAATTGGTGAAAATAACTCGTCGACCTCAGCCAAACCAAACCCTCTATTTTTGATCGTTTGGGTGATACAACAATGCAACGAATATCAGTGTTCCAGTGATTAGAAGCACCAAATGAGAAGTCTACATTGACCACCCCACAAAGATTAGTCCATGAAAGATTGGGTATGATTAGCAGTGGCATTAAAAAGACCTCCAACAAGCAACAAATGGCTGGAGTCATCTTGCATGATAATAAAAGACTTAGACGTACAATACCATTTTATATGAAATGACACACTACGATAATGGTGATTGCTGCTGATGAAGTGCTAAAAGTGAAGCGACAAACTCTAGTGGTTACCAAAACTTAGGATGAGACATTAGATGCCTCTTTTGATGAAGACCTTGCTACTTCTTCATACCATATCATTGCTATAGATGATGAAAATCAAGTAAAGAAAGAAACTGAAAAATGCTCCACTAGAATTAGAAAAGTTGTAAAGTCCACTACTAATGACTTAAAATAAATTAATCTCAGCACTCTAGACGAACCATGCCCAACTTACATTAGTGGTCTTCTTACTCCTGATGAGGAAAATGCCTATATAGAGCTTTTGATGGAATATAAGGACGTATTTTCTTGGAATTATAAGGAGATGCCAGGACTAGATCCTAAGGTGACTGTTTATCACTTAGTAGTAAAACATAGGTTGTGACCAATCAAGCAGGCCTAAAGGCACTTTTGACCAGAACTAATCCCTAGAATTGAAACAATAATCAATAAGCTCATCGAAGCTGCCTTTATTTAGAAGGTTAAGTACCCAACATGGATTTCAAGCATTGTCCATGTTAAGAAGAATAATGGACAAATTCGAATCTATGTCCACTTTTAAGACCTTAACAATGCATGTCCAAAATATGACTTTATGCTGCCCATAACAGAACTTATGGTCGAAGCTACCATTAGTCATGAAATGTTGTCTTTCATGGATGGCTCATTTGGTTACAACCAAATTCGTATGGCTCCACGAGATAAGGAATTGATAGCATTTCATACACCAAATGGAATCTACTATTACGAAGTAATGCCTTTTGGGTTAAAGAATGCTGGAGCAACATACCAAAGAGCAATGTAGAAGACCTTTGATGATATGCTCCATAAAAATGTGGAATGCTATGTTGATAATTTAGTCGTAAAGACAAGAAATTGAGATGGCCATCTTCAAGATTTGAGAAAGGTGTTCGATCAATTATGTCGATATCAACTCAAGATGAATCCCTTAAAGTGTCTTTTTGGTGTTATATCTTGAAAATTTCTTGGGCTCATTGTGCATCACCGTGGCTTAGAAATTGACCAATCTAAAATTGGTGCTATCCTACAAATGTTTGAACTTGAAAATATACATGAACTCAAAAGTCTACAAGGACAATTGGCTTACCTTTGATGATTCATATCAAATTTGGCTACTCGTTGTCAACCATTTAGCCACCTTATAAAGAAAAAACTTCCATTCAAATGGGACAAAGCTTGTAGCAATGCCTTCAAAAGTATCAAGTCATACTTGATGAAATTAGCGATCTTCGCTGCTCATATTCCTAGACGACCACTAATCTTGTACATTGTTGCACAAGAACGCTCAATTGGAGCTCTTATTGCTCAAGAAAATTAAAAATAAAAATGGAATTCTCTTTACAATTTGAGTCAGATGATAACACCAAATGAGTTAAACTATTCACCAATTGAGAAAATGTGCTTAGCTTTAGTTTTTGCAATTCAAAAGTTAAGACATTATTTTCAATCTTACATTGTGCATCTTATCTCCAAGGCTAACCTTGCCAAGTATATCATGACAAAACCTATTTTGTCTGATTGACTGGCAAGATGGTCTTTTCTTCTATAAGAATTTGAGATTTACGTACCTCAAAAAGCAATTAAAGGGCCAGTTTTTGCTGATTTCTTAGCTGATCATCCCATTCTTGTTAACTGGAAATTGTCAGAAAATTGCCAGACAAAAACAATCTCTTCATGGAAATACAATCGCTATAGTTGATGTACTTTGATGGCGTGGCTTATCGAAATGATGTAGGAGCTAGTTTAGTGTTTGTCACTCCAAAGGTGTTGGGGATACCTCCTTAGTGGAGTATAGGACCCAACTGGTTTATTAAAAATATTTAATTTGGTTTGGTGTTAGTTATAATATATTTTAATATATTATATATAACTTTTAAAGGCCCAATGGATATTTAATAATCAGTTTGGTAGTAGCTAGGGTTTTGATAAAAAGTCCAAAAGTTAACAATTTGTTTCAGTTCTCCGAAAAAGTATTGTGGCTGCTATCAATTTTGTTCCATCTTTTTGATGACTGTGTGGGGGTGATTTCATCTATTTGGTGCTGGGTGATTTCATGCTTTGTGCTTGATTTGTTAATGCTGCTACAGTCTCTGATTTGAAGATGATTTGGGTCTATTATTTTGGATCTTCTACAATCTGTTTCGAAGATTTTTATTCATCTATTTGGTGAGATCTTTCCTCTTGATTATTTGTGATTATTTGAAATTCATCTAAAGGTGGTTTTGTGAGACCATTCGTGTCTCATTTGTAATTGTGTAGAAACTTTTTGGTTGATAGTGGAATTGAATTTTGATCCTGTAGTCGTACCTCACATTGAGGGAATCATGTAAAAATTCTTGTGTCGTCGTTGATTTAATTTTTCCACATTATTTTTTATTTCCATTGATTGATTTACTTGTGAGAAATCATCTATTTTCCCTAACAACTGGTTTTAGAGCTTACGGTTTATTTAGGTTTATTTATTTGTGTACATCAATGGAGGGGAATGTGAGTCCTATATCTAGCTTCAATGGAAGCAATTGGGTAACTTGGAAAACTAAAATGGAGGACCTATTATTTTGTAAAGATTTGTATGGACCCATTGTGGGTGATAGTGGGAAACCCGAGGGTATGAAAGATGATGAATGAAAGAGGCTTAATCGAAAAGTTGTTGATATTATCCTTCAGTGGATCAATGATAGTGTGTTTCATCATGTTGTTACTGAAACTTCGGCACATGATTTATGGAAAAAATTAGAAGGTCTTTATGATAGAAAATTAGCCACAAATAGTTGGTAAATTTAAAATATAAAGATGATAGCCCTATTCCGGAACATTTGAATTAAATAAAGAGTATTGTTAACCAACTTGCTTCTATGAAAATTATTTTTTGATGATAAGTTACAGGCTTTGATGCAACTAAGTTCTTTGTCCAAAAGTTAGGAGACTTTGGTTGTGACGGTTAGTAATTCAGCGTCCGATGGAGTTGTCAGAATGAGCCAAGTCACTACTAGCTTGTTGAATGAAGAAACTAGAAGAAAATCAATGGGTTCTTCTCGTTCATAGGCATTTGTTGTGAGAGGCCAAAGCAAAACAAGGGAGAGGAGTAAGGTTTCTCACGGTCGTGATCAAAGCCGCGACAAATCAAGAAATGGTTTTTTTTCAAAGAAAGACATTAAGTGTCATTATTTCCATGAGAAAGGGAATATGAAACGGGAATGCCGAAAGCTCAAGATCAAGGAGAAAAGGCGTGACAAAAGTGTGGATAAGAAGTAAGAAGACACAATGGCGATTATTACCGATGGTGATCTCATGGTTGTTTGTGAAGATGATTGTGTGAATTTTGTGGGCCAAGAAAGCAATTGGGTGATTGATTCCGGTGCTTCTTTTCATGTGACTTTTCGAGTTGATTTCTTCACTACCTACACCAAAGGAGATTATGGTTGTGCTCGAATGGTTAATGAAGGTTTGTCGAAGATTATTGGCATGGGTGATGTTTGCTTGGAAACAAATTTGGGTTGCAAGTTATTGCTTAAAGAGGTTAGGCAAGTTCCCAACATCGCCACAATTTGATCTCTACCGGGAAGCTAGATGATGAAGGCTACAACAACAAATTTGATGATGGAATATGGAAGCTTACAAAGGGTTCTTTACTGGTGGCTAAGTTCAAGAAGACTGATACACTTTATTTGATGCAAGGAAAAATTTGTAAAGGTGTTGTGAATGCACTTGAAGATAATACTTCTTCCAAATTGTGGCACAAGCAACTTAGGTACATGAGTGAAAAGAGGCTGCAAGTTTCGTTTAAGAAAGAGCTTCTACCCAATTTGAAAGGTACACATCTTAAAACTTGTGTTCATTATTTGGTGGGTAAACAACATAGAGTTTCTTTTCATAAAAATGTTGCTTCTAGAAAAGAAAATGTTTTGGAGTTGATTCATTCAGATGTTTGTGGTGTTTTGAAAGTTAGAACACATAGTGATGCACTTTATTTTGTTACTTTCATTGATGATTATTGAAGGAAAGTTTGGGCTTTTGCACTAAAAACTAAAGATCAAGTTCTAGATGTATTTAAGTATTTTCAGGCCATGGTTGAAAGAGAAACAGGGCAAAAATTGAAGTGCATCCGAACAAACAATGGTGGTAAATACATTGGACCATTTGATAAGTATTGTTGTAGCCAAGGTATTCAGCATCAAAAGACAGTTAAGAAGGCTCTTCAACAAAATGGGGTTACCGAGAGGATGAACTGCACCATTGTGGAAAGAACAATGTGTCTGCTTTCACATGTTAAATTGCCAAGATCCTTTTGGGGTGAGGCAATGAGGATAGCAGTTGACGTGATCAATTTGTCTCCTTCCTATCCTTTGATAGTGATGTTCCAGAAAGAATTTGGACCAGGAAAGATGTGTCTTATGAGCATTTGAGAGTGTTTGGTTGCCGAGCCTTTGTTCACATTCCAAAGGATGAGAAGTCCAAGCTTGATTGCAAATCAAGACAATGCATTTTTTTTGGCTATGAGTGCGATGAATTTGGTTATAGATTATGTGATCCGGTTCGACAAGAAAGTTATTTGAAGCTGTGATGTTGTATTTATTGAAGACTTTGTCAAAGAGATCAACTAGAGCCAAAAATTAGTGATCTTATTGACATGGATCTATCTCCTTCATCGTCGGTCGATGATGAAAATGGGGGAGATGTGCAGCCACCTCTTGAAAATGTAGATAACGATGCTACTCCAAATGAAGTTGAGCCCAAAATTGAGGAAGAGCATCCAACTCAAGAACCACCACTTCAACTTGAGTTGGGAAAATCTACAAGAGACCGACAACCTTCGAAAAAGTATGCTCCCAATGAATTTGTGTTGACATCCAATCAAGGGGAGTCTGAGAGCTACTAAGAAGCAATTGAGCATGCAAAGAAAGGTGATTGGAAAAGGCCATGGAAAAGGAAATGAATTCTTTTCTTGAAAATCACACTTATGATTTAATGAAGTTGCCTATGGGTAAGAAAATTCTAAAAAATAAGTGGGTTTTCAAATTGAAGAATGATGGCAAGAATCTGAGGTACAAAGTACGTCTTGTTGTGAAAGGCTTTAGGCAAAACAAAGGTATTGATTTTGATGAGATTTCCTTGTCGGTTGAGAAGATGTCTTCTATTCGGGTTGTACTTGGCATGGCCGCAAGCATGAACATTGAAGTTAAGAAACCTAATGTGAAGACCGCATTTCTTCATAGTGACCTTGAAGAAGAAATTTACACGGAGCAACCGGAAGGTTTTGTAGAGAAATGGAAAGAGAAATTTGTTTGCAAATTTGAAGAAAAGTTTGTATGGCCTTAAGCAAGCCTCGTGGCAATGGTACAAAAATTTGACTCTTTCATGATGAATAACGGTTTTTCTAAAACCACTTCAGGCCATTGTATGTTTGTGAAAAAATTTTCGAATGGCAAATTTATTATTCTTTTGCTCTATGTTGATGACATGTTAATTATGGGTCAAGATTATACTATGATTAATAGGTTGAAATTGGAGTGAAGCAAGCCGTTTGCTATGAAGGATTTGGGACCGGCAAAACAAATATTTGGTATGAAAATTGTTCGTAATCAAAAGAAGGCGCTGATTTGGTTGTCTCAAGAAAGCTACATTGAGAAAGTTCTTGAGAAATTCAACATAGATAACGCAAAGCCGGTTGGTTGTCCACTTACAGGTCACTTCAAGCTTAGTTCGAATCAATGTCCTACAAGTGAGAAAGATAAGAAATAGATGTAGAAAATTCCTTATCATTTAGCAGTCGGTTCTTTGATGTACGCTATGGTTTATACAAGGTCGGATATTGCTTACGTCGTTGGTGTTGTGAGTTAGTTTCTCTCTAATCCGGGTGAAGAACATTGGGCAACCGTGAAGTAGATTCTAAGATATCTTTGAGGGACTTTGAAGGTGTGTTTGTGTTTTGGGGATGGTAAGCCGATGCTTGATGGGTTCACGGATTTTGACATGGCCGGTGATGTTGATTCTAGGAAATCTAGTTCAGGGTATGTGATTACATTTGCAGGGGGAGCTGTGGCATGGCAATCTAAATTACAAAACTATGTTGCTGTCTCAACTACCGAAGCTGAATTTGTTGCCATTACAGAAGCTTGTAAATAAGAGTTATGGTGGAAGAAATTTTTGCAAGAGTTGGGTTTGAAGCAAGAAAGGTATGTGTTTTATTATGATAGTCAAAGTACTATTCATTTGAGTAAAAATTCTACTTTTCATTCAAGATCAAAACACATTAATGTGAGATACTATTGGATTCGTGATGTGCTAGATTTGAAATTGTTACAACTTGAAAATGTTCACACAGATGATAATATTTTAGTTATGTTGACTAAGACTTTGTCGAGGGACAAACATTTGAAATGTCGAACTTTGGCGGGTATGATTGATGTCTCCACCTAAGTCGGTAGGGGGGGAATTGTTGGGTATACCTCCTTAGTGGAGTATGGAACCCAATTGGTTTATTAAAAATATTTAATTTGGTTTGGTGTTGGTTATAATATATTTTTAATATATTATATCTAACTTTTAGAGGCCCAATAAGTATTTAATAATCAGTTTGGTAGTAGCTAGAGTTTTGATAAAAAGCCCAAAAGTTAACAATTTATTTTAGTTCTTCAAAAAAGTGTTGTGGCTGCTATCAATTTTGTTCCATCTCATCGATAATTGTGTGGGGTGATTTCATCTATTTGTTGCTGGGTGATTTCATGTTTTGTGCTTGATTTGTTGATGTTGCTACAGTATCTAATTTGAAGCTGATTTGGGTCTATTATTTTGGATCTTCTACAATTTGTTTCGAAGATTTTTGTTCATCTATTTGGTGAGGTATTTCCTCTTGATTATTTGTGATTATTTGGAATTCATCTAAGGGTGGTTTTGTGAGACTATTTGGGTCTCGTTTGTAATCATTTGAAAATTTTTTGGTTAATAGGGGAATCAGATTTCGATCCCGTGGACGCACCTCACATTGAGGGAACCACGTAAAAATTCTTGTGTGGCTGTTAATTTAATTTTTTTTGTATTAGTTTTTATTTCCATTGATTGATTTACTTATGGGAAATCACCTATTTGATTTACTGCTTTACTCTTTCACTTTGGCAGAAAATTGTTCAAATAATGAAACTAACTACCAAGCTCTTATACTTAGTTTGGAGATGGTTGTTGATATGAAACAATTACAACTCAAGGTATACGGCGACTCAAAGTTGATAATTAATCAACTTCTCAATATATACCAATTAAGAAAATCTGAGTTGGTACCTTACTACAATTATGCACCATGTCTAATCAAATCACTTGGTGATGTCACCTTAGAGCATAGTTCTAAATATCGGTCGTACGTAGTGGCTGATTCGTACCGAAAAATTGGAGTGCCGATACGAATATGGACTGGTATACCTGTGAGACTGAAATTCGCAGCCGTAGCATCCGATTCCCAGCACGTATCGGCCTGAATCCGATACATGCAGCGATACAGGTCCGATACAGATTTTCCATGGCCGATACGAATGAAATTAGAGTAGAGAACCTCCAGCAAAAGCAAAAATAATCGTCGGTTACATATGAAATTGGGAAGAGCAGAAAAACCTCCTGAAATTTGTGCTGTTTTATGCTCAGTTTTATGCTCTGTTTTGTAAGTTCATTCTTTGAGCTGTTGTGCTCTGTTTTGTTGTTGTTCAAGCACAGAACCTATATGCAACTTGCAAGCGTCTTTGTTTTCTTTATACTCTGTTACTATAGTAACATATCAAAAGGATGAACTTGCAAGCTTCTATACTCTGTTGCTATATTTGTTTAATGTTTCATTATTATTATTATTATTATTATTATTATTATTATTATTATTATTATTATTATTATTATTATTATTATTTTCCTTATATTTTTCTATTTCATAATTTCTTTTTTAGGCCACTGTTCTTCTGCATCTTTTAGCCACTATTTCTGCACCTTTTTAAGCCACTGTTTTTCTTTTGTTTATACATCTATACCACTGTTTGTATTAATATATATATATATATATATTTTTTTTCCCCCTCAGTTGAGCAAGAGAAAAAAAACAAGAAAAATAAATATTGAAATGAAAATCTTTATCTGTCAAAAGCTTACTATGTTGAAAATGAGACTAAAATAAATACATATCATTTAGTTGAAAATAGTTAAAAGTGGTCCTACATATCAAAATTTTGATTAAAATGTGACAAATTGAGACTAAAAGAGTAAAAAAAAAAAAAATGCATAAAATTGAGTTTTAGAGGAATTGCTAATGATTTTTAAAATTTTATGGCCGCAACACCCGATTCCCGATACGTACTGGTCGATACTACCGATACTGATACTCCGCGATCAATACCGTTACGTTACCCGATACCGCGATTTAGAACTATTCCTTAGAGTATGTCCCAAGATAGGAAATTTGACAAGCAGATGCGCTTGCAAGGCTTCCATCCACCCTTGCATTACCTAACCAAAAGGCAGAAATCCCTATTTGTCGAAGGTGGGTAATTCCTCTAACCTTTGGTGATGGAGAAGAGGTTCATGTAATATGAGTATTTGAAGTTGAAAAGGAAGATTGGCGTCAGCCACTCATTGACTACTTGCAACATGGAAAGCTACCTAATTATCCACATAGAAAAGTTGATATAAAGCATCGTGCTCCACGGTTTATCTATTACAAGGATACACTTTATCGTCACTCATCTAAGGGATTGTTTCTTCGTTGTTTGGGAGAGGTTGAAGAAATGAAAACCTTGGAAGAAGTCCATTATGGTATTTGTAGTGCTCACCAATCAAATAAAGAGAATGGGATACTACTGGCTCTCTAGAGCCACTCCATCCAACTGTTGTTTCATGTCCTTTTGATGCGTGGGGATTGGATGTGGTAGGACCTGTACCCAAGTCTTCCGTAGGCCATATATACGCCTTGGTTGCATCTGATTACTTTTCTAAATGGGCCAAAGCTGCACCATTAACAGAAGTAAAAAAGGAAACTGTTGTTGACTTTATTCGTAACATCATATTTAGGTATGGGATTCCACGCTACATCATGATTGACAACGAAAAACCACTCTACAACTCACTAATGAACAAGCTTTGTGAAAAGTTTGGCTTCAAACAACACAATTCTTCTATGTATAATGCAACTGCAAATGGTCTTGTTGAAGCATTCAATAAAAGCCTTGGTAATTTGTTAAAGAAAGTTGCTCAAAATCAAAGAGAGATTGGCATGAGAGGATCAGAGAAGCTCTCCAGGCATATCGAACAACATATCGGGCTCCTACACAAGCTACTCCTTACACATTAGTGTATGGAATAGAAGTTGTGCTACTACTTGAATGCCAAATTCCATTTAGGGGCACAACAACGTTTGCAATGCTATCAAGCTCGCCTTTCCAAGACTTCTAATAAGAAAGTTCGCCTCGGTCTTTTCAAGGAGACTTGGTACTGGCTGTGAGAAGACCTATTATCATCACACATCGGACTGGGAACAAATTCACCTCTAAGTGGGACGGACCATATGTGGTACAAGAAATCGATTCCAATGGTGCTTACAAATTGGTTGCTGAAGATTTCTTAAGAATTGGTCCAATAAATGGAAAATTCTTAGAGTGTTATTATCCCTAAACATCGAGGTACACTTCTTAACGCACGAGTCTACAACTGTATATTACTCCTGGCCCGCATGAGTTAAAACTGTGAAAAGGCAAACAATAAAAAAAATTAGCAAAATTGAACTACGTTTGACTTGATCCTTTTGGGTATGTAGGCAGCTTGAGATTTTATTTCAAGTTCAGTCATACCTTCAAAAAAAAAAAAAAAAAGATTGTGTGCTGCAACATTAAACTACGTTTGGTTTGATCCCTGTTTGGGTTCGCAAGCAACTTGGGATTTTATTTCAAGTACAGTCATACCAAAAAAAAAAAGTCTCATCCACTTTCTTGTGTATGATAAATGAACAATTCTAATCATTAAAAAAAATTTATGAACTTTTATTATTGCAATGAAAAGAATGTTCATTATATCGCAAGGTGCTATCCTTCTAAATAAATAAATAAATAAAAGCCTAAAGAAAGAGCTTGAAATCAGTCAACTCACCCTGACTTGCTTCTAGCAACTCCTTCATCTTCTCTAAATATTGACTATCTCCATCATTCTTTGCCAAGGTGTTTTCAATGGAGAAATTTCTTCTTTGAGACCTGAAATCTCAGCTTGTAGTGTTGACAATTTTTCTTCTTCCTTAAGAAGCCATGACTCTATCTCTTCTCTCTGAATCGTTAAGTTCTCCAATTCTTCTTTTAATTGAGCTTCTCTTAGGTTAATGTTTGAAAGCTTCGCATGAATGGATTGAGTTTCTATGACTCTCTCATTTTCCATGGCTTCAAAACTAGATAGATGATGATTTCCATCTACTAACAATTGTGCTTGAGACTCTTTCTCAACAGAAGAAGATTGCGTATTTTTGTAAACTGGTACATTCTAGAAAAAGGATTCAAGTAGACTTCTCAAAGGGAAGAGATCTCAAGCATTGATCTTGTCCATTTCTTTTAGAACTTTTTTAGCTTCTTTTTCAATAGAATCGAGATGATCATCTTTTGTGAGAGTCTACTCTATAGTAATGAAACATAGACACATTGACAATCAGAGATAAGCGCCTCTCCTTTAAATGTTGAAACCACTAAAAAGGCAAGACGTTTTGGCACTATAAGAAGCTGTGATCATAGTTCTAAATCGCGGTATCGGGTAATGCAACGGTATCGATCGCGGAGTATCAGTATCGGTAGTATCGACTGATACGTATCGGGTATCGGGCGCCGCGGCTGTGAAATTTCAAAAATCATTAGCAATACCAAACTCAATTTTATGCATTTTTTGACTCTTTTAACCTTAATTTATCATATTTTAATCAAAATTTTGATATGTAAAGGCACTTTTGACTCATTTTCAATTAAATGATATGCATTTATTTTAGTCTCAAGCTTTTATTTGGTACTAATACAATACTAAACTCCACCTCTCATCATAATGTTAGATAATTTTTCAAACAAAATGATTAAATGGGAAAAATATGATTTAGAATTCGGTGCACATAATGTTGGACTCTGCAAAGAAATTAATCAACACATGGGAGACTGAAATAGAAAAACAAAGTGGGACAGCAAATATAAAGGTTGATGGGGATCTGCAGAGCTTTGCTTCAATATATATAAATGCTCCTAATATATATATATATTTGAACAATCATAAATATATATATTAAAATATATCTCATTCCCATCCCATACCATAATATAAATAAAAAATAGCCACATAAAAAAATAAAAATAAATAAATAAGTAAATTATAAACCGAACACAACAACTTAACAAGCAAAAGCATGACTTATTCAACCAAAAGAAAAAACAGAGCACGACAAATACAAACAGAGTATGAGAGAACAAACCTTCAATGAAGAAGCTTGAAATCGGTGATGGGTTTGGGTTCGATTCAATGCTTCTCCCTGCAACACTTTACAAGATCGATGCCCTTGGGAGATGGATTCGGGTTTGATTGAGGATTTGGGTTTGGTCCGACTGAGGGTTTTTCTTTAGAGGTTGTTACACATTTATGGTGGTCCGTGAGTCTGTGTGTGTATTGCTTGAAGAAGACAAAAAATTTGAAGTGAAAGGTGCTTTGCTTTGCTCAATTATTTTTGCAGGTGCTTTGCTCCATTTTCAGTCGTACCGGATTGTATCGGAACTGTATCGCACACGTATCGGATTCAGGCCGATACATATCGGGAATCGGCCGCTACAGACGCGAAATTCATTCTCACTGGTATAGCGGTGAGTATCTAACTCGACACTCCAATTTTCCGGTACGAACCGGCCGGTACGGCATGTACCGGTCGATAGTTAGAACCTTGGCTGTGATGGCATTTTCTCAAGCATAGTAACATTCAAAGCTTTATCATGAACAATAGGTGTGTTTACTTTGTCAACATTTGAATTTTTGTGAACAGGCACGTCAAAAAATTTGGGCCCATCAACAAAAAGCTTGACTGCCATTAGAGAATAAGTCAATCTTTTCAATGGCTGCATTACATGTTTGCAACTACAAAAGGAAATAAACACAAAATTCATAAAAAGGGGAAAAAGGACATAATATAAACCAAAAGGGAAAAAAATAACACATGGCTAAACTTACATGTTTTCCCAAATCTTCCAAATGTATAGAAGAGTTAGGCAGGTTGTTGAAGACGTCTTCCACATCAAGATCAATATTCTCCAAGTCGGAAATGGTGGCTTTCTTCTTCAATCGCTTCCAACGACATTCATCTTTAGGAATGGCAATGGGCCAGGGCGGGGCCGGGGACCACACTCCCCGTCCCCGATCCCCGATTGTGAAAATCTCCCCGTTCCCGGCCTCGATCCCCGATGGGGGACCTATCACCATCACCGTCCCCGCCCCCTAACGGGGATCGGGTTTCCCCGACCCCGAAAATTCCTCGGACCAAATCTATTTCAACAACACCATGAACAACAACAACATCATCATCATCCCCAATTGTTTCATTTTCAACATCAACATCAACAAAATCATCAACCAAGCCACTACCCAAAAACAAAAAAAAAGATAGAACACACACATACATGTGTATACATATACAAACACTACAGATCTGAGGACAGAAAAAATGGACAGAACACACATATACATGTATAAATACATACACACTGTACATATCTGAGGAGGATGGAAAAAATGGACAGAACACACACATACATGTATAAATACATACACGAACGGTACAGATTTGAGGACGGAGGTGACAGAGGCGATGGACGACTGCGACGATGATGGAGAAGGACAACGGAGGCGCTGAGGCGATGGACGGAGGCTGTGACTGCGATGACGAAGACGATGGACGACGATCGTCGTTGCAGACAGTGGAGGCAGTAGGCTGAGGAGGAAGAGAGCAGCTTGTGAGAGAGAGAGAGAGTAGAGGGAAGAAAGAAAGAGAGCGAGAGAGAGAGAAAGATAGATCAGAGAGGAATAGAAAAGTGAGGCGGTAAGTCCCAAGCCACGCATAGGCATAATGGCTAGGAAAAGTTGCACCACATTGGCTCAGAGTTTATGAAGATGCAACTTCTCTCAAACCATGATAAATGCTTAGAAGCATAGGAACTGCTAAAGAAAATACTTCTCCTTGAGCATCATACTTGTTACTTTGAAGACACCTGGATGAATACAACTGGCCTCTTTATTTGGTAAAACAAACTTGCATGGCTAACAAGATAAACGAGCAGCCAAGTATGCTTCTTCCCTTATATCTCTCTCAATGCGCAAGTCATCAAAAGCACCCTTTTTCTTCCTTTGAGCATTTCCCTGTTATGCTTTTGATGAAGCCAATAGGTTTTTTAGACATCCTTGGCTTAGTTGATCTTTTCTTCTATGTTCTCAGAAGAGGTTCTATATATCTGTTCGAGCCTCGAAACCAAAAGTTGACCCAATGATGGGTGGTAACTCGGGGGCCCTCATTCGTATGACGAAGCTTGTGATACACCAAAAATAAGTACTTATAACTTAAGAAAATATATGACTCTTTGTTTTTGCTGCAACTTGATAGTTCTTTTGCTAACTGTACAACTTTATCATAAAATGTACCATGAATAGGTAAACCATTGATCACGCGTATACCGCACAAGAAGATGGATATTTCCCCTAGTGGGTTGTGCAAAGTTCTTGCCGATAAGCACCAAAATTCACAGAAGGTCCAAATGAAATTTTCATCACAGTCATAGGTAAATAATGAAGCATGGACAACACCATATATTTTTTTGGTGTTGAGAATCTCTTTATTTTGTGCAAGCACATCTTCTAGCCACTCTAATATTTGAGAGTATAAGAAAATTCTCCGATGTCATCGAAGGTCAAGGATTGGAAACAACCCTTAAACTAGGAGCAAGAAGGTCAGATGTCATCAAAGCAAGCTTGCATAGCAGCCCTTAAACTAGGGGCAAAAAAGGTCAGATATGCTCGAAGATTAAAAAATAAGTCATTTCTCAAGCCAATGGAGACTGGCAAGAAAGCCAAATCCCATAAATGGAGAAAAAATTTTTTTGGCTAAAGGACAATTGAGTTCCTATCCACAACACTAGGGGCAAATTCAGATCCAATTGGATGGGCTCTTACATCATCAAGACTATTTAGTCAGGAACAGTAACCATTCTCATGGATTCAGATAGCCTAGAGATCTCACAATTGATCAACATGGGCAAGTTAAACTTTTCTATCCTTGCGAGGCTCGCTGGGCCGAAAACCTAGAAGGGCGACCTAAGAAAAAGTTAGAGAAAGAAAAAGAAAAAGAACAAAAACTACAAAAATGGAAACAGAGAAAAAAGAAAAACAAAAGAAAAAAAGAAAGAGAAAGAAAAAAGAAAAGAAAAAGAAGAAAAATGAAAAATGAAAAGAAAAAAAAATATAGAGCTCGCAAGGTTGAAAATCTGGAATGGCGGCTTTGGCAAAAGTTAGAGTGTAAAATGAGAGAGTTAACACCCGAGTGCACCTTAACCGGGAACTATGTACGGCCTGATTCCCATATTTGGGATACATAGGCAACTTCATCCTGAAGTTCGGCCCCAACCATTTTCAACTTGCTTGTCTCATCCATGTTGATTGGCTTATCCTTCTTCAACTCGGCTATCCTATCCATGTACAAATTGGCTCATCTTCGTGCTAATCTTTGTTCAGAATCAGTTGTCCTATTCCGTTAGAAGATTCAGCTGCAAGACAATTCAAGTTTAGATCTGACGTTGTGCATCTCAAGAGTTCATTCCTTGTTGGTCGGGTAGTGGCCATTTGCAAAAATAGTGTCTTTGTGGTTTTTAGTAAAGCTGACTAATTTTCTCGAAAATTATTCCATTTTTCCAAAACTGGATCATTTCTTGGATCCAAAAAAGGAAAATTTTCAGTGCTCATAGCCTGACTTAGATGATTTCAAAGCAGAAAGTCGAACAAACATGTTAATCTAACTTTCATGTTGGTCAAAATTGTTTTAGCAAAAGCGAAAAAATAATAAAAATGGTCAAAGTGATGAACTAGGGACACAGTCGAGTCAGATTTTCTGTCTTTTCCCCATTGTCAATGTACTTGCCAGAAAAGGCACAGCTGAGGCTAGCAGCAGGGGCCAAAAGCTCTCTCATCCCCCAAGTAGCAAGGTATCAACCCATGTGTGAAGCATGAACTAGAAATCGAGCAGGATATTCGACCCCCCCTTATATGGTTCACAACTTCCAATTTATCCATCAACCACCCTTGGCAGGGATAAAAAAATAATAAGAGAGATTAAAGAATATAGAGATGTGCACTAAGAGAAAAAGTAAGGAATGGGCTTTTCGGAGAAAATAGAGATTGAGCGCCAAAGTGATGTGAGAACCATACATAAGAAAGGGTGGAAAATAATACCAGGAGAAACAGGCTCCTTGTGAACCAAGAGGTCTCCTGCCGATGAAAAGCAAATATCCGAGTGTTGTGTTTGTTGTTTTTGTTTGTCTCGATTCTTGTTTTGAGTGTAAGTAGATGTGTTTAGGTTGTTTTTATTTTGTTTTTCCTTTGTTGAGTCACGTGGTGTACTGTGGTCAGTCGTAGGCTCAATACTCGATTAAGAATTCATTCTTAGTTCCAATCTCAAGAAAATAAATCATTTTGTGCTCAGAGTGCCGTGTTATGCTCAACATGATCTGCAAAAAAGGATTCGTTCTTTCATAAAATTGTAGGGTCCAACCCAGGTCAAAAGAGTAAGCAATAGAACGAGGACCTATTTAAAGCTACATAGGTTCTGGACTGCAAAGCAAAAGAAAAGAGGGAAAATTGGAGCATCTGAGTTTGTTTCAACTTCAGCAAATTTCGAGATTGCATTCCGGATGCACCTTCTCAGGCCTTGTCATTTCTCCAGAGTATGAGTATACCTCGACCTCAAGCTTAAGCTCAAGCTCAAGCTTGCTTCAAGTCAGAATGGCAATCAAAAGTGCTATCCTCGAACACTATCTCCCTGCCAGAGGCATCTTGGCTGCGTTTGCAATGATTTCCTATGAGACCAACTGTGACGGTGGAAACTAGAGTTCAAATAACAAGACCTAGAACGCAAATGTTTGGAATTTCTGAGACTAAAGTCTAGTTTGAATACCCAGGGATGTATCCCCGCCTTGAAATCTGTATGGTAGCCCTCTAGGTTGAGGTAGCTTGTATGCGCCTTAATTCTGGATACTGAACCAACCTAGTCTGTCACCCCATTGGAGAATAGGGAAAGTTGTGAATATGATCAGGAAGAAAAGCAGCATATGTGGCTTCTACATGTAGAGATTACTCCTTGTCAGCATTTGAGGGCCTTTGAATTGTGAGTTGAAGGTAAGAGTTGAAAGAACACAAGAGGGAGATTCCCGTCAGAGTGGAGCGGTTCATCGCCACTTGCCTTATGAGGTGCTTTCTAAAGCATCGCTTTGTTTGTTTATTGCATTCTCTAAACATCATTCACTACATTGCTTGTCACACACATATCATATTATCTATCACACTTATTGCATTCATTTGCATCTTGCATTATCTTGTATCATTTATTCTTTTACACTGAGCAGCGTTTAGGATCATTGTCCCACGGGCTTTTCTCAGGACGCGTGAGACGTGTTCCTGAGCAGTTTTTTATCTCAAGGTGTGAGGAGCATGACCCTGAGTGGTTTTTCTCTTATCATGATTTCAACATGTTTGGAATTTATCTCAGGACACGTGGAACACGACCCTAAGCGGTTTTCTCAGGACCTCTTCTCACGATTTCAGTGTAGTTTGAGTGTTCCTTTCCTCACACGATTTCAGCATATCTGGAATTTATCTCAGGACGTGTGGAACGCGACCCTGAGCTGTTTTATCAGGACCTCTTCTTACAATTTTAGCGTGGTTTGAGTGTTCCTTTCCTCACACAATTTCAGCGTGTTTGGAATTTATCCCAAGACGCATGGAACGCGACCCTGAGTAGTTTTCTCAGGACCTCTTCTCACGATTTCAGTGTGGTTATAGTGTTCCCTTCCTTGGACAATTTCAGCGTGTTTAGGATTTGTTCTTCCTCCCCTCACGATTCCAACATGGGTATGTCACCCTATTTATCTACTACCTTATCCATCGCATCCATTACATCATATCATTTTATCGTCTGCATCCTTTCGATGTTAAGCTTAGTTTGGCATGGGCTCATACCTTTCCCTTGTTGAAACATGGTTCTGTCATGTGTAAGTACCCACTGAGGCCATTATTGAGGGTGTCAACACCTTTTCTGTGTTAGATGTGGTTTGTTTTGTGTCCATACCCTTTCTAGGTAAGACGTAGTTCAGCCTGTGCCTTTTATTCACTGCATCCATTGCATTCATTGCATCGTACTTTATGTTGTTGCATTTAGCATTTAGGATCATCATTTTTCCCCAATAGATGATTCCTCACTTATGTCATACCACGCAACTACTTGTACCCTTTTTTCCATAAACATAGTTCTGCATGTGTCCGCACCTTTTTCATGTTGAAACATGGTTCTGTTATGTGTAAACATCCATGCTGCGCTGAGGCCAGTATTGAGGATGTAGGCACTTAGCTTGTGTTAGGCATCGTTTGGCTCGTGCCCACTTTTTTTCTATATAAAATGTAGTTTGATTTGTATCTCCATTCCTTTATGGTATTCGTGTAGTAAGCACTGCATGTGGTTTGATTATATTATTGCATTGCACTGTATATCATGTGCATCTTGCCTCTGAACTACACTGGTTTGATTCCTTGCAACGGGATACATAGGCAACCCTCGGGTTCAACCAACTACATTTGCGTTTTGTTTGTTTGCCCAAGTCTTACAGCCTTACCAAAATGGGCCGTCTTCGGGTTTTGACATTCACTCATGTCATTTCATGACTTCGAGCTCTGTCAAAGAGAGGCAACTGTAGACACCCCATTTTTGACCGCCCTTAAGACTTGGGCACCTCAGGTTGATCACTCTATGATGAAAGTTATGTTGTACAAACGTTCGATTTCTTCAGCAAGAAGAGCTTCTAAATTCCAACCTTACACCCCATTTTTGCCCAAAACTATTTAGACAAAAAAAATTTTAGACCTTAAGACCCTCTTTTTCAAAATATTTTTTCAAATATTTCTACGATGTTCCGAGACTCACATTTCATTTAAAATATTACAATTTTCGATAAACTGAGTAAGGACAAAGTGAAAATAAATGAAAGGGAGGTGAAATCTTTGAAAAATCTTTCAAACCATCTTATTTATAGGTTTGGAGTGGAAGAAAATTGGAGAGGGAAGGAAACTGCTTGGGGAAGAAGGTGGGCATTGGATAGAAATGAGCATCCTTCACTAAAATAGATATATCTCTTTGTACACTTAGAATTTAGATATGAGATTATAACCATTGGAAAGTAGACTTCCGGGGCTTCAATTTAGACAAAGAATGACCTAAAATTGACTCTGGATGAGGGAGAATTTGCCTATTTGAAGTCGGCTTGAAAGCAGATTTTTTTTTGGCCGGCCACTAGTGGCCTACCGCCCCTTTTTAGTGGCCTGCCGCCCACTTGTGTCAAAATACATATTTTTGCAAATATTTGTTGCTAGCTGTTCCCACACTGCACCAGTTGTATGTATATAGATGTTTTTGAGATAGACACATGGTTTTCTATATATACTTGACTTTCCCTCATGTTTTGAAGGTTAGAAAAAATTCCAAAAACTCCAAAACTTGCATAGTACTCTCTCTCTCTATATTGCAACCTACACACACACGCACTCTCTCTCTCTCTCTCTCTACACTTCCTAAACCAAAAATTTAGCTCTTCTTGTTGAGGTTCTTGAGCTCAAATCTCAGCCCTTGAGAGTGAGAACTTGTGGGTTTGTTAACAAAAGAGTTACCTTGTTTCAAGAGGTATAATTTTGGGCATCTCTACACTACTCTCCCATCTTTTCTTACTATTTTGAGGCTATTTTTCACTTGTATTTATGGGCTGAAACTTGTGGTTTAAAGCCATTAAAGGTAGAGAGGTAGATCACACTTCTTTGAATCTTGTTTCATTGGCTTTTACCCTTGTGTTTCCCACATTTTTATCAAATTTTTGTGAGCTTTTTACCACTGGTTTTAAGAGTTTTCCATAGCCTAAAAATCACATTTTGAAGTCCCAAAAATGGAGGGGGTAGCCTCCCCTCATTGTGCTTGTTTATTAGCTTAATTGCTCCATGTTTTTAGCTTACTCTTTTAGCTGTTTTTACTTTAATTCCAACACTGTTTTGGGCTAATTTAGGACTGTTTTTATGTGTTAGTTTCATTTATGCTTTGTATTGCATGCTTGTAGTGTAATGGTCCTTATACCAACTTATTTGAGTTGATAGCATTCATTTCTTATTTTCCATACTTGTATTCACCTCTAAGCATCTCTATAATCTCCCTCCTTTCTTGGCCTTTTCTCTTTGTTTTGAGAGTTCCTCCAAAACAAGTATTGTTTAAGCTTGAAAGGTGATATTGTGCTTAACGGTTTAATCCCTTTGGGGGTTTATTACCAACTGCATGATCTCCCTCTCATGCCTAAAGTAACATTTGGTTTGATACTTCTCTCTAAGAGTGGACTTAACGCTCATTATTGGACTTAATTGACTAATGAATGAAAGGTAATTTAAAAGAAGTAATAAATTGGAATAAAATGGAGCAAGATAATAAAATGGTTTGGGTTCAATCGCAGTTTAATTGGACCCGTTGAGTCTTGAAGCATTTCATACTAACTAGTGATGAAAATGGTTCATGTTTCAACATCAACCGCTTCCCTTAATCAATATCATGATAGAGAGGAGGTTCATGAGTCTTTCATTGTGTATTTATTGAAATTGTATCCCTTGATTCATAAGTCATCATGCAATGAATTTGCATCGATTGATGGCTTACGAATTGAGCCTACCACTCCTTTGAGCTATTTGATGATAAGGAGGGGTAGGGTGGACAAACATCCCCTGAGAATGCTCTGTTTGTGCTTTGTTTGTTTTCTGTTGCAGCTGGATAAAGCCAACATTAGTGGCCGGCAGGTCACTATTAGTGGGTGGCTGGCCACCATTTCAGGCCTGCCAGCCACTTTTGTCCACTAGGCAGTACTTTTTTTTTTTTTTAAGAACAGAGCAGAGGCTAAGGCAAAACAGTGCAAGTTTCTGGCTGCAAAACAGAACCCTCTTGGCAGCAAAACAGAGGCATTTTCGAGTGGAAAGTCCGCTTGCATACATAAGTCCTTTCATTGATCCTCGGTACCTGCTAAATGGTGGATTTGTAATTAATTAGTTAATTTCAAATTCCCTAATTTTGGTATTGTAATAATTAGCTAGAATAGTTAGTTAATTTGTAATGTTGTAATAATTAGTAAATTAGTTAATTACTTAGTGTAGCTAATTTATTTTGGGTATTGTAATAGTTAGTTAATTAGGTAATTAGCTAGTCCATTTATTTGGGCCCTTCTGCGCGAGGGCAAAAATGTAATAATGTGTATGTCTTCCAACCCCACGTCTTTCTCCCTTTTATTTACTCACTTATGATGGGTAGCTTAGAACATCTAGTTTCTTTTAGCATTTCCCATGTTTGCATCCATTTGTTTTGCATGCATGAGGTTCGGCTCATCATTCTAACTAAACATTGTAGTTTACATACTTCATTGAAAATGTGTTGAAACTGCATGCTATCAAGTTGTTTCAAATGCCATATTGGTAGCCGAGCCTATTTACTAAATCTTGTATGTGCATTAGGCATATTTTGCATTAGTTAGGACAATGCATTTTTCTAACTAGTTTCTCTTTTGGCTCGCCTTGGGAATTGGGATAAGCTTTTATGTTCTTTAGCATATTACATGCGTGTGATTGTTGCCATGTCAAGCATGATTACCATGAGACTAAGTGCTTAATCGATATACTTGTTTGAATGCCCATGGATAAAGGCTAATTGCTTAAATTGAAATAATTTGAGTAATGTACATATGAGATCACTTTTTCAAGTGATACTGTAGACGCGCCCTTGGGCCTCACTCTACAGTTCGGACTCCCTTTTGTGTTACGGTTCTTAATCTGAACCAAAGAGTCCAACTCTGGCAAATCGTTTTGAGAAACAGATTTTTGAAAAGAAGTGCCAAACATGGACTGCTTTGCCAGATACAGAGTCGCCACCTAAATATTTTTTTATGGGGGAATTTAGGAAACCCTGACTCGGTGCCAAAGGCCACGTGTCCGTCATTACCAAAGTTGTCTTGGCTCGGGAGCTTGGGTACGATCGGGGAAGGTCAGCTATGAGCACCCCCTTTCGCCCGGTCCGAAGACCGGCTTCTACTAACCGTGATATCCGATTTTGAAAACATTACATGCTCTTATTCCAATTATTAGCCTAGAATTACTATGTTATGCGCACAGCAAACAAGTATAGACTAGATTGCCTAATTTGGAAATAAGCATTGCATATCCGCTTTCTTTGAAAATGCTTTGGAATTTGCTACTCGCAAGTAGGCTAAAATACGGATTTCAATGAGTTATTCCAACTCAAGCAATCCAACCTCCACCCACAGGCATTCAAACAGTTTATCTCATATAAGCACTTAGCCACATGGTAATCATGCTGTCATGTTAACATTCACACGCATGCGATATGCTAAAGCATAAATACTCACATCGTACTCCGTGCCAAAACAGTAAACTAGTTAGCAAAAATGCATGCCCTAATTCATGTCAAGTGGCTAATGCAACACACACAGAGATGCAGTTTAGAGCAGGCTCGGCTAACCCTAAACATGGCATGTGAAATGCTACAACTATCACGTATTCAATTTGGAATTGAAATACAGATGCAGTTTGAATGATGTACCGAGCCCGGTGCATGTCAACAAATGCATGGATGCACGCATGCATTGCATAAGGTATGCTAAAATAAACGTGCCCTAATCTACCATCATAAGCAGGTAAATAAAAGGGAAGAAAGACGTGGGATTGGAAGACATACACACACCCACACACACTTATTACAAATACGCCCTCACTCGGAGGGACCAAATAAATATTACAGTCCGAATAATAAACAAATTAATTATTACAACAAAACTTCTAATCTAATTAAAATGAATGCCAAGGGAAGATGGCCGCAGCCCCCGCCTCGAGATGCGTGAATGATGCATGCTTGAACCCGACTCGCCCGGAAACCCGCATCATGGCACTGCTGCCTCTGTTCTTACTGCCCTGTCTCTCCAAAAATTGCCAAAGTCCCAGAACACCTTCCTTGCATGCTGCTGTACACCACCGGCTGGATGGAATGGCCACCGGCCATGCAAAATGACCACCGGCTGCTTGAGAGGTTATCGGCTACCCATAAAGTGCCGGTCGGCACTCTATACTGCCGGTCGGCACAAAATTCCTGCAGAGGACAGTTTGACAGCAACAGCAGGCAGACAGTGCATGATATAGATTTTAGAGCAAATGTAAGCATGGTCAATGCTCCCTATCATGTATGGGACTCAAGGAAGTATGACCCTTGGTTCTTGGGCCATCAACTATGCATCTTGGTGCATGATAGCCTAAGGAACCAAGATTGCATTTTAATGTAAAAATGCATGCAAACACACAAATGAAACCAAGACCTTATCATGTGTTGGTCAAGGGCCTTGGGGACCAAGAGTTGAAACAAGTTGCACCACTTGTAGTGTGAACTTCCCTCAACCCTTATGCTTGGTTTGACAACCCCAAACCAAGCCATGAAATGCATGTATGCAACATAGCTCAAATGATGCAACATGGGAATTAGGATGCAAGCACACCAAATGTCATGCAACTACCATATTAAGCATGCAAAATGCTAGAGTATACAAGATGCAAATGTCATGCAAACATGGACTAATCAAGCAACAAGACCAACATACTACAACACTTAATGAATCAATTAAGCAATAGACATGAGGCAAGCATGTGATGGTGGACTAGACCACAATGGGCAGCCCTCAAACCAACCCAAAACAGTGGCAAAACATGCCCAAAATGGTGACCAATTACCTATGCAAACATGCAAGTCAAAGGGCCTAAGGTTAAGGCACAAAGGGAGCACTCCTTGCTACCATTAACATGGCCACTCATGGGATATATTAGACCACCAAAAACAGATTTTAACTAATGAAATGAGCCCCAAAACCCAACAACAAGGCAGCCCAAATGCTCTAAACATACAAGCATGCACAATGCTCACTTTAAAGCATAAGAAACCAACATTTCAAAAGATGGGAGAGATGATACATGGAGGCATATAAGCATGGCATAAGGACTGAGATAGCATATTAGATGATTCCAAATCACTAAAATAGCCTAACCAAATGCATGCTAAGAACTCACATCTTAAGACTAACAAGCCTTAATGCAAAACAACTTTGTCAAACATACCAAACATGGCAAAATCAGTGGCCTACAGCCTCTAGACATGGCAAAATGATGCTAATATCTTCATGAAGTGAGGCTCATACATGCAAGAAACATGGCCTAAACTCATGGCTCATTTCTAGGCAAACTAGAGCATTACAAAGCAAGTATAAGAAGCATGCTAAGGACCACAAAACCGACCAAAAACAGAGATGATATATGATCCAAAACACCCAAATAAGCTCTGAAATGAAGGCATATAAGGCTAAAAATGCATGCTACTATGTGAGCCAAAGTAAATACCAAAGAGGGACAAAGGGGAGGGGGGTGTCCCTCCCCTATGTACGACTCCAAAATACCTTCCTCACCACTGAAAACCCACTGGTTTTCAGTGGTGAGAAGACCAAAAACACCAAGTTAAACAAGGCTTCAAGAAAAGGGACTAAAAAGACCAAAACAAGGCCTAGGAGGGTGAGTCTTCACTCAAACCACCAAGTGACCTTAATGAATGTTCTTAAGCAAGGAAAAACAAGCTTTTTTTCAGTTATACACAAAGACTAAAACACAAATCAAGATAGGTAAAAACTAGTTGCAAAAATGGGGAAACTAAAGTAACTAGCTCACCCTTGAAGAACACTTGAAGAACAAGTGGTGCAGCCCTCGTCTAATGATCAAAACCAGTCCAAAATCACAACAAACAACCCTCCAAGTCCCTCAATCTCGGAGCTAGGTGTAATAGTGTGTGTAATGGTGCAAAAGTGAGGCAAAACACACTATTTAGGCCAAGAAACACACACAATAGATGAGGGAAGGGAAGATATAGATATAGATAGATATATATCAGAGATATATAGATATAAGCTCTGGTTTTGTGTTGGAAATGGCTAACCCTCACAAAGGGAGATGGATGGTGCTTATATAGGCCAAGACTAAGCCACAAGACTTAATGGCTAAGCAAAGGAAAAGGGGCAAGAGGTGCAAAGGGGCCTTGGCTTCTTGGAGAAGCTAAGACAGCTGGCCAAGCTTCTCCAAGAAGCTTGGCCAAAGGTGCAAGCTTCTAGAAGCTTAAAGGGTGCAAAGGTGCAAAGGGTGCAAAATGGCCACACCTGTGCACGGGGGAGTGTGATGGTGCATTCCAGCTGGCACAGCTGGCATGCACCAGGCCCCAGGGGTTCAAAGGGTGCTTGCCGGCCGGCCAAAACAGTCACCGGCACAAAAAAGTGCCGGTCGGCAACATACAGTGCCGACCGGCCAAAGTGTTTGAGAAAACAGTGCCGATGGCCAAAAGGGAGTGCCGGTATGGTGTGGGGCCAGCCGGTGGGCTTCAGGGATGGCTAACAAGCCTCCCCCTACCCTCAAATGCAAAAACACACAAGTCTTGGTGTAAAACCAAGCACAGAACAAGCCGGTTGAGAGGTCCTGAGGCACGACGCGCAGCCGGGACCTCCGGGAACTCAAAACGAACACAAACATGGATAATCACCGAGCGTTCCAACGGTGACGTCCAAGTCTTGAGGACGGTCAAAAGTGGGGTGTCTACAGTTGCCCTTCTTTGACAGAACTCAGAAGTCATAACAATGACGGGAGTGAATGTCAAAGCCCAGAGACGACCCATTTTTGACCAGGCCGAAGACTTAGACAAACATACAAGACCAACGAGATATGCGCCCGAAGGCAGGGGCAAAATGCAACTGAAAATGCAAGAAGCCAAGCATAACTTAAAATCATGCAAAGAAAGCTGTAATGAAGCATACATGCAACAGTTATAAGCTAGCATACAACAGACTACACTACGATGCAGAAAGGATGTAAGAGAATTATACAATTCTCTGTATGTCTCACGCGGGGGATACAATACCTGTGCGGCTCGTCCGGTTTCACCGGCCTCAAATGAGCCGTACATACAATATCGTGCCTGCAAAGAAAACAAACTTAACAGGTGCAACGTTGTTAGCAACATGCATGACAAGGCAGTCGAAAGTGCGTGACAATGCATGCAATGTGTACAGCAAGATAGTAGGATTGAACACATGTGAGTAAAGCAATGCACGTATGCACGCAATGTGTATATAAAGGAACTTGAACATATATCAGTAAAGCAATGCACACATGCGCGCAATTAAAAAGGAAACTCGAACACATATCAGTAAAGCAATGCACACATGCACGCAATGTGTATATGGGAACTTGAACACATATCAGTAAAGCAGTGCACGCATACAATACAATGTGTATAAAAGGGAACTTGAACACATGTTAGTAAAGCAAAGCACGCATACAATGCAATGTGTATAAAAGGGAACTTGAACACATATCAGTAAAGCAAAGCACGCATACAATGCAATGTGTATAAAAGGGAACTTGAACACATATCAGTAAAGCAAAGCACGCATACAATGCAATGTGTATAAAAGGGAACTTGAACACATATCAGTAAAGCAAAGCACGCATACAATGCAATGTGTATAAAAGGGACTTGAACACATATCAGTAAAGCAAAGCACGCATACAATGCAATGTGTATAACAGGGAACTTGAACACATATCAGTAAAGCAAAGCACGCATACAATGCAATGTGTATAAAAGGGGACTTGAACACATATCAGTAAAGCAAAGCACGCATACAATGCAATGTGTATAACAGGGAACTTGAACACATATCAGTAAAGCAAAGCACGCATACAATGCAATGTGTATAAAAGGGAATTTGAAACTGATCATGGTAAACATGATGCTGGAATGCAACGTACTGCAACTGAGTATGATTGAAATGATTTAGAGAATTCACAAGATATAAAAGGATACGGGAAGGGACGTTCTTCGCATGTCCCAAGCATCGCTCACAAAAGTTGTGGTACGAGGTCAACTCGAAGCTCCACTTATGTTCTGAAGGCGCAGTTTCTCGGACTGCCTTAAGTGATGAAGGTGTCACATCACATGACTGACCCGAACAAGGGCGCAAAAGGTACGATAACTGAAAGGGGGGGGTTACCGGTGTCAAACCCAGCACTCTGCTACCCTACTATTCTTCTGCTTTACTTTCCTTTTTACTAGGAGTTTAAGCACATTGCACTGCCTCGGGCAGGTTTTATTTCTCGAAAGCGTGTGTTTTTGCAAAACATATGATGGAAATGAAACAGCTATTTGTTCAAAAGGTATTACATTTGCATGTTCTATGCATCGCATCGCAAGGCATCACACAACAATGTGACTGAAATTGAAACTGCGTTTTGAAAGCAAAGCATCGCATCGTAATAATCAGGTAGTAAACCAATTACAACTCGATAAGCAAAACAGGGGGACTCAGCAAACTAGCCAAATGCGAGTATACCTTGATAAACATTACAAAGACTTAAAGAGAGTGAAATACAACTCGATAAGCAAATATGCAACAACTCGATAAGCAAATGGGCGCGCCCTCATAAGAATTGATCACTGGAGGGTATTGGAAGTGGTGGGATTTTCCAAATTCCTAGCATAAACAGCTCAGAGGACAAGGGAGAGAACCACCAGCCCAGCAGA
Source organism: Camellia japonica (assembly GCA_030407325.1). Lineage (NCBI taxonomy): Eukaryota > Viridiplantae > Streptophyta > Magnoliopsida > Ericales > Theaceae > Camellia > Camellia japonica. The sequence continues at coordinate 78,376,423 of JAPPVO010000032.1, read as the reverse complement.
AAGGCTACCGGCCTTGAGGAATGGCCATCGGCCAAAAGGGTGATCCATCGGCCAAAACAGATGGCCGGTCGGCACTATAATTGGCCGGTTGGCACTAAATTGTCAGCACCAGCAGAATGTTGACATCTGTCCTTCACTCAACCTTATCTTCTTCAAAAGGGTCTCAACTTCGTGATTCTCTTTATTTCCACACTGATTTGCTCCAAATGGAAGAATTTCTTGCCCAAAATCTCGCAACTTGGATTAACAACTTGGATGGCTCGGAAAAGCTGAATTTCCGGACTTTCGGCATAAATGCACTATTCACTTTGCACCGTACCCCGCTGCATTCTCCATTCCTCCATGCCGCGGCAAGGTTTTGGAACCCGGTAACACATGTCTTTAGCTTTAGCGGGCAAGAGGTGTGTCCCACTTTTGAAGATTTCCAAGCTCTAATGGAATCTGAGCGTAATGAAGAGATTTTGCCCCAACTTCGTTTTGGCCACGCCCAAGCCTTAGGGCAAATGTGTGGGCTTTCAATGCCCGATGCTCGTTCTCTGATTTATGACGGGACAATAGATATTCCGAGCTTGGTTTGTCATTTTTCTGAGACTAGTGATCGCGGCGACCATCACTGGCAAGGCTTTCGGCGACACGCCCTCTGTCTATGCATGCTATCTCATTTTCTGTTCGTCTCCGGTTCCGGAGGGCCTAGTGTCCGGTTGATTGAGGTTGCCCAAGGCTTGAAGGAGGGCAAAAGCTGCATCGCCATGATCCTGGCTGAGACATTGCTGGGCTTAGACGCCTTTTATCGTCGAGAGACGATCAGATTAGCAGGGAGTCCACTATTACTGCAGGTAATGTTTCCCACCCAATCTCACATTTATGTTTGCTCACATCACTCGGCCCTCAGGCTCGGTTTTTCTCACAAAAGCCTTTTTCTCACTTTTCCTCTCATCGTACATCTCTCTATTCTTTATTCTCTCATTTTTCATCCCTCCTCAGGTGTGGTTAATGGATAAACTGAAGGTTGTGGACTCTTGCCCAGCATATTCAGCTCGTGGCTACTTCTTCAGGCAACGCCTAGTTGACGCCCTTGATGAGGGTTGGTGGTTTGAATGGATGTGCAGTTTGTCCGCAGACCGCATTGCTTGGTGGTGCCCTTGGCTCAATCTCCCGATGATGAGTTACAGCATGACCCGTCAACCCGGGATCCAATTGATTGGCTTGGCTCACTGTGTCTTCTACTTCCCATTCCGTATCCTGCGCCAGTTTGGTCATAATCAGACTTGTCCGCCGGAAGGGATAGAGTACCTGGTTACATTCCCGATTCGAGGCGCACAGTTGGCCCGGTATGCCACAGCATGGAGGACGAGAGAACTCCTGGCCCCCGCTCACTACAACAAAACTAACTATTTACAGCATCATGTTTACGACATGCATTAAATGCATGTCGTAGTTAGTACATTCTACGGCATTTTTTTTTTGCAAGCCGTTAATGTTTTGTGAATAACAGCATACATACCATGTAAGTCGTTGATTCATATATTTATAGCATGCAAAAGTATGCCGTAAAAAATGTATGTTTTTACGACTTACAAAAATATGTCATAAAATATTTGCACTTAAGACGACATACATTTCATATTGTAAAATAGTATAACTTTACACGACATGCATTAACATGTCGTGAAAACTTTTGCAAAAAAAAAAAATTCAATCCGAATTTTTTTTATGGCATGCAAAAGCATGCCGTAAAAAATGTATATTTTCACGGCATACAAAAATATGTCATAAAATATTTGTACTTAAGACGACATACATTTCATGTCGTAAAATATTATAACTTTACACAGCATGCATTAGCATGTCGTGAAAGCTTTTATTAAAAAAAATTTCAATCCGATTTTTTTTTTTTTTGATTTAAAAAAACTAACAATTTCCAACCAAGCTTCTCACCTTAAATTTTCCTAATTGAGGACAACGTAAAAAATAATTTATACATTATTTTATAATTTAGTGTCTATTTTAAGGAATAATTTGCACCCAGTGGGATTTTGGGAAAAAAAATTATATATTCATGAAAAAGTTTATAATTTTAATGATTAATATTTATATGGCTTCTCACTAATTTGTAATTATTTTTTTAAAAAAATTACCTTGATTTGATATTTTCCCTTCTTTTAATAATTTATTTATTTTTTACTTTTTAGATGTGCCTAATATGAATACAACTAAAAAATAAAATATTTGTAAAAAAATATAATATATATGAAATGTATTAAATTTTATATTTTTTTGAATTTAGTGATTTTTAAAAAATATATTTTTCTTTTAAGTATATGTAAATTATTTGAATTTAAATGTAAAAAAAAAATTATTTAAAATATTTAAAAACTTGTAATACCTAAAACAAAAAACTGAAAAACATTATTTTAGGCCTCGTTACTCTCTCACTCGCTCTCTGGGTCTCGACCTCTATCTCTCAACCCTCTCTAAACCCTAATCTCTTTCAACCGATCAAATCAATCTTCTTCAGCCCCGTTTGATCTAATCTCAAAGCGATTGGTGATTCATCTCAGATCCAATCTCAGAGCGATTGGCAATTTCGATTTTGAGATTTTGAAGCTCCACCGCCTCCACATCTGCATCGGCGAGGGGAGCGAGCACCATTGTCTACTAAGGTGAGCACCACCGTCTCTCTCTCTCTCAAGCTCTTCCTTCCCGTCGAGTTTGGTCAGATAACGAAACTAGTGCATTTAATTTAAGAATTTCGTTGTTTGGGCAATTTGTTGTATAATAATTTGTTGATGGAATCTCAATTAAATTCCACTCCAGTTTTTCTGTTTCATGTTCATGCTTCTTGTGCACACTGCACATGCCTTTTCCTTAACAAAATTTCTTCTAGTTGTAGTGATAGACAAATTTTCTGTTTCTCTGAAAAACTTTATGGACCTTTATTTCCTTTGCTTGTTTTATGAATGGATTTGAAGACTTAAAGTTTTATTATCTTTGTTGTCTGTTGGATTTTAGTTGTATTTTGTGTGTAGAGGATTACTGTTTGTGACTAGATATTAGGAAAATGATATTCATCAATAATCTTCATTTATTGTAACAATTTGCTAAAAAATCTGGTTCATTTATGGATGGAGTGGAGGCAGAGCCATGTGCGACAATTCTGTTTGGCGTTCACTTCAATGTAATTGTAATTTAAAGCTTCAATTGTAATTTAAAACTTTGAAATATAAGATTTTCGAGTCACAATTGTATAGCTGGAAGTATATTAAGACATGCATATATTTTAGAACAAAAGATCAAATTCTCATATCCATTAATTATAGCTTCTAGCCACAAGGTAAAGGGCATTTTTCTTGTGCATTGTTATACCAGGCATCACCTCAGTGTCTAAATCTTCCTTCTTCATCTCATTAGGCAGTTCCCAATCAAATGAATAGAGAAGATTAGCAAGTGTAAGTTCCACTGTCACAGCACCCATGTAGATCCCAGGGCAACCTCTTTGACCACCACCAAATGGAACAAGCTCAAAGTGTTGACCTTTGAAGTCAATAGCACTTCCCAAGAATCTCTTAGGGAAGAACTCTTCTAGGTTGTCCCAAGCTTCAAGGTCTCTTCCAATGGCCCACGCGTTCACATAGACTAAGGTTTTGGGTGGAATTTCATATCCTTCTAGTTTAATTGTTTGAGTTGTTTCCCTTGGCACGAGCAATGGACCTGCAGGGTACAATCTCATTGTTTCTTTTATTATAGCCTTGAGGTATGGAAGCTTTTGAAGATCATGAGTAATGCTAGGCATCATGAAATAAATATCATAAAAAGCTTCATGAAGATTCTCTATCCTTGGATTACACACACAATGAAACACCACACTAATCGAATGAGTGAAGAAGCACTGACACTCCAAGATAGGTGCCGATGCTGTGTCCGACAAGTGTGTCCACAAGGTATTTATAGTTTAATTTCTTATGTTGTGCAAATGCTCATGAACCCGCAGCATAGCTGTGTTTTTTTTATTCCCAGTAGTTTCAATTATCTGTGGATGATACTGCTTATAGGAACTTCATATTACCCTGTTTTCTGCAGAGAAAACCACCTGATTAGCAGGATTTTGTTGGGATCATTACTCTTCTTTTTATCAATTCTATTTTAAGTTTTATTGAGGAGAACAATGCTGGTAATGCTGTTGCGGCTCTCATGGCCTGCCTTGCACCAAAAGCAAAGGTAATGAAATTTGGTCTTTAGAAGAATTCAAAAAAATTCTACCTTCACACATATATGTAACTTCCTTTTCCAATTTTTTTAAGGCTGCTGGATTATGACTTACAATTTGTATCTTCTATCCTAAATTGATTAATCTAAAACAAAAATCATAGGTTCTTCGTGATGGAAAATGGAGTGGGGAATATGCGGTTGTTCTTGTTCCAGGTGACGTAGTTAGTATTAAACTTGGTGACATAATCCCTGCAGATGCTCGTCTCCTTGAGGGTGACCCATTGAAAATAGACCAGGTGCTTGTGACTACTATTATTCTGTTGATTGAAGTTGGTTGATTTCATCGTCTAATAGTCAAGCTATCTAACTTGAATACTTTTATATGGGTTTTGTAGTCTGCACTGACAGGTGAGTCCTTTCCTGTGACAAAAAGCCCTAGGGATGGGGTTTATTCAGGATCCACTTGCAAATAGGGAGAGATTGAAGTAGTGGTCATTGCCACTAGTGTCCACACTTTCTTTGGCAAGGCTGCTCACCTTGTGGACAGCACAAATCAAGTGGGCCATTTTCAGAAGGTATGGACATTCAAATATAACTTTGTTTTGTTCCCTAAAAGAATTAAGGTATTTAGGAGATGATAAGAGAAAAATGTCTAATTTGTTCCTCAAGTACACTTAATTCATTCCTTTTCACATCAACATATGGCTCCCAGATATTCATAATATGTATATTCAAAATCCACTGACTGACTGTTGACAAAAGTATTATTGAGGTTGTTTGGGGGACTGTTTGCTTCAGATTGAATTTCTAAATTCTGTAATGTAGTTCATGTTCCAACCTTTTGTTTGGATGTATTCTCATAGGTCTTTGCTAGAGGAGTAGATGGAGAGGCTGTAGTTTTGATGGCTGCTAGAGCCTCCCGAGTGGAAAACCAAGATGCAATAGACGATGCTATTGTCGGGATGCTGGCTAATCCAAAAGAGAGTGTTAATTAGTATACAAACTTTCTACTACATAGGATGGGGGTGCAAAAAAAATTTATGCTTCTGATTCTGAATTGCTGAAACAAATGCACCATAATATTGAGTGAGATTTTCCTTCTGAATGACTTTTGTTATCAGTTCTCCATTTAATATGTGTGTTCCTATTTTTCTTCTTTGACTTCTACTAAAAACTAAGGCACGAGCTGGCATTCAAGAGGTTCACTTCCTTCTATTTAACCCCACTCATAAGTGAACAGCTCTGACTTATATTGATAGTGAAGGTAAAATGCATCGAGTCAGCAAAGGTGCACTAGAACATATATATTAATTAGTAACTGTTTCCATTATATCTTGCATCTGATATTGCTTCTTTTTTTTCCTTTTTATCTTTTTTTGTGCCTAATTATGCATCGGATAGGGTTGTTAGATACTGAATCTTGCACACAATAAATCGGAAATAGAGCGTAGAGTTCATGCTGTGATTGATAAGTTTGCAGAGCAAGGGTTACGATCTCTTGCAGTAGCTTACCAGGTACTATATTATTGTCATTATTTGTTGGTCATTCTCTCTACTACTCTACTCAACACAGATGTCTTTTTGAATTAGCTATTACTCAGTAGAATTCATAGAGACAGGAGCTTATGAGGTATTGAGCAGCAGATACTTCATTTTAACAATAAAATCAATAAAAAGATGGTAGTATCATCAAAAGTAGAACCAAAAAAGAGGGTACTATCATCAAAAGTTACCTATCTGAAACGCACTAATTTGTGAGCATTTTATTATCCTTCTATAAGTTTCTCTGGCATGTTCTGTTATTACATTAAGTTAATTAACTCCATGCTTGCCTTTTGGAGTCAAGATTTCCCTTCAAAATATTCACCACATGCATTGTACATAGATGGAGTTAAAACCAAAATATGTTAAATTGGTTTATTGATGAATGCTAATAAATCTGGTGATTGTTTTTGTTGATTTTTGTTGAATGGATATGGGTATTAGCTCTTTGCCTTTCCAAGGATATCTACCACTTTATACATCACCTTGAAATCAGATTGCTTTCTCATAGTGTAAACTAACCTCCATCTCTTTGTGTTCCGCTTGCATATATTGTTTAGGATATTGCTGAGATAGCCTCTGTTATCCATGCTATCTACAGTAGTTAATTTCTACTAGTTAATTTACATGTTCAATGCAATTATTGGTTGCTTCTTCATGTGGTTGTACTAATTATTTTAATAATTATTTAATGATCGTAATGAATATAAAAAATCATAAATCACTCTATTGCAGAGCTTGAGAACACCCCAAATAATTAAAGATTTCCAATATGCTGCCACATTTCATGATCTCAACAAAATAGGAGTCCCCGTTTGGCTTGGGCTTAAAAGCTTTTTTTTTTTTTTTGGGACTAAATAAGCCAAAATGCAAAAACACTGAACTCCACCCAAGTGTGGAAATGTTCAAATGTGTTTGGGTTAATTCAGGTATTTGCTGATAGTGCATTAGTGGAGCTGACATTGTTGTCTAACTGGCCTTAATGATTTTCTCATGAGTAATGATGATTGTCTCGTTGTTTGTTTCCTTTCATATATTATTTTTTTCTACATTTCTTGGTGATTTATGCCCATATTTATATTATTTATCTGGTTTTACTTGTTGAGGTTGGCTCCTTATCAACCTTGGGGTCAATGTCAGCATAGAATTGGGTCATACAATATTAGTCCCAATCTTCTTGAAATCTACAGTGAATCACTGATTGTTTTTTATGGGTAGGTCTTTGCTTTCAATTTTTTTTTTCTTTTCTTGTTTTAATAAATGGTGGACAATTTTTATTTTGTTTATAAGTACCTAATGGCTATTAGTATTATTTTGGATCTTCAGTTTCTATTCTGTAATATTGATATAAATCATGGAGTACAATACACCATACACTATCATATTATAGCAACATCTGATGTAATATTCATTTGAAATATCAGTTACGCACTTCAATCTTCTTCTCATTCTCTCTCAGATCTCTCCCTCTCTCTGTTTTTCCATTCATTTTAACTCGAATTGCCTTTTTGATGGTTCGAAATAATTCTCTCTCTCTCTCTCTCTCTCTCTCTCTATATATATATATATATAACAATACACAATCCATCTCTTTCAGGTATTTTTTTTTCCTGATTAATGTTCTATTTGCTTTTGAATTTCCATAGTTCTCTCTCTCTCTCTCTCTCTCTCTCTCTCTCTCTCTCTCTATTGCTTGTATGACGTATAATAGTGTGCTGTGCGATTTGCAAGATCTACTACTATTCTTTGCCTTGATCCTGACTCAATCCATTGCCTTTTGAGGTATGTATATATATATGTTGTTGAAGCTATTATTGATTTTCTGTTTGTTTATGGAGTTTTTTTGTTTTTTGGTGATATCTTTTATTCTGGAATAGGATTGCTGGATTGGGAGTGGGAGTCTTCCTTCTTCTAGCTCTTAAAATCAGTGTGCCAAAGGTTGATTCTTGGGATGTAGTTTTGGTTGTAAAACAAAAGCCAATTATTATTATTATTTTATATTTTATATTTTATTATTATTAATAATTTTTTGTAACAATCTGATGCATCTATCTGCTTTTCTTTTGTTCTGTACTCTTTTTGTTTCCCATTCAAATTTTTTGGAACAATGTATGTTTTCTTTGAAGGATGCAACTTTTTATTTTACTTGGTCTTGTGATCTATAAGTTTTTGAACCATGCAAAATACCAATGATATATTCTTTGATTTGTTTATGTTCATTTATTTATGCAGGTTGTGTTTTTTTTCCCCCCCAAGAAATTAGTAGGTGGAGTTGTATATTTAAAGTCATATTTTGGAAATTAGTGAACCATATGATTTGAATACTTTTCTTAGTTTATACGTTTGTGAGGTTGTTATTAGCTTGATATGATAGAAATTGAGGATGGAAGCTAGTATGCACGTTGTTTGGTGTGTGGATGTTAGTTTTTGTCCTTAATTCATAGTTGCTACTTCTGCTTGATTTGTTCACAAGTTGCTACACTTTATAAGCTACTGCCTTTGTTTGGAGGTGCATACGGCTAGGCAAGGTTATGTTCTTGTGTGTGTGTGTGTGTGTGTGTATATATTAAAAATAACTTTCTACGGCATGCAAAATTATGCCGTGAAAAGTGTAATAATTTATGACATGCAAGAAAATGTCATAAAATATTATATATGGCATACAAAGTATGTCGTAAATATATTAAAAATAACTTTTTACGGCATGCAAAATTATGTCGTAAAAAGTCTAATGATTTATGGCATGCAAAAAAATGTCGTAAAAGATTATATACGGCATACAAAGTATGTTATAAATATATTAAAAATAATTTTTTACAGCATGCAAAATTATGTCATGAAAAATATAATGATTTATGGCATGAAAAAAATGTCGTAAAAACTTATATACGACATACAAAGTATGTCATTAATGTTTAATTTATTATTTTTTACAACTTTACATGCATGCCGTAAATGATGCTCCACTTTCTACGGCATGTCATATAACGACATTTGTGTGCATGCCGTGAAAGAGTTTTTACGGCATGCATTGCAAGCCGTGAAAATTCAATTTTGTTATAGTGGCTCCCGCTTTCAGTTGCACTTTGTCTGATGAGTGCTTGGATTGGCATAATGAAGAGGCACAGGAGGGGCCCACTTTGGCATCAGAGGCTTCGACCAGCTCTGGGAGGGGGCGCAGGGACATTTGACTTGACCATGCCCCGGATTTATTGCTTTATTAGTACTTTCAAGTTTTCTTTATGAATGTAATAAAAAGCAACTTCAATTGTATGCAAGAGCAAGAGAACTCTATTTGAAATCAATGAAATTGAAGGTTGTGGTACTGAAAATTTTCCGTTTTGGTCCAGAAATGGTCTTAGTTGTAAAAAGATTTGAACAAAGTCATCTTTATTAAAATTTTTCAAAACTATTTTCGATATGGATCAGAACTAGACACGCTTGAGATCTGTCACTGAGATGCACAACCCCGGATCCTAGCAACTGGAAAGTTGCCCCTTGTTTGAATGGTACCGCGGCACTGTACGGCAACGGAAAGTTGCCCCTAGTCTGAATAGCACTGTACCGGAGATTGCGATAAATGCTGATGGGCAAAGATGACCAAGATGATCAAATGGACAAAGTTGATCGGGGAAGAGTTTATGGCTGAACTTCGGGATGAAGCTGCCTACGTATCCCAATGATGGGAATCAAGCCTTACGTAGTTCAGGCTTGGGTTCACTCGAGTATTTTCACTCTCCTTTTGCGCTCTAACTTTTGCCAAGGCCGCCCTTTGCGGGTTTTCAACCTTGCGAGCTCAGTTTTTATACTTTCTAATTTTTTGTGCTCTGAATTTTGCCTAGGTCGCCCTTTCGGGTTTTCGGCCTAGCGAGCCTCTCAGGGGTAATATTTCTTCAACTTGTCCATGTTGATCGGTTGGGAGAACTCTAGGCCATCTAGGTCCATCAGAACCACAGCTCCACCTGACCAGATAGACTTGATGATATAGGGACCCGTCCAATTAGGTCTGAACTTGCCCCTTGGGTCGTGGATGGGAGCTCGGTTGTCTTTGAGCACCAAATCTCCTTCCTTCAAATTCCTAGACTTAACCTTCTTGTTAAAAGCCCGGGCAATTCTGCGCTGATATCCTTGGACGTGGTACAGTGCTTTCAATCTTCTTTCGTCGAAAAGCATGAGTTCCTCGAATCTGCTCTGCTGCCAATCTGCCTCGGCTATCTGACACTCAGCCAATACTCGTAAAGACGGAACCTCAATCTCTATAGGTAGAACGGCCTCCATCCCATATACCAAGGAATACGGAGTCGCCCCGGTAGAAGTTCTAATTGAAGTTCGGTAGCCCCACAGAGCAAACGGCAACTTATCTGGCCAGTCCCGATAGGTTTCCACCATCTTCTGCAGTATGTGTTTGATGTTTTTGTTGGCGGCCTCAACTGCTCCGTTGGTCTGCGGCCGATACGTGGACGACTTATGAAAAGCCACATTGTACTTTTCCAACAAATCAATCACCTCCTTCTTGAAGTGAGAACCATTGTCCGAAATGATCTCATTCGGGACTCCATAACGGCAGATAATGTTGTTTCTGATAAACTTTGCGACATGCGAAGCCTTCAACACGGCATAAGATTGGGCCTCGACCCATTTCGTAAAGTAATCTATTGCTACCAAGATAAACTCATGCCCATTCGACCCCTTCGGAGTAACAGCTCCAATCACATCGATCCCCCAAACTGAAAATGGCCATGGCGACGTCATGTTGTACAGCTTTGACGGCGGGATGTTCATGCGGTTTGCGTGAATCTGGCATTTGTGGCATCGCCGAACAAAGCCGATACAATCTTCCTCCATGGTAGACCAGTAGTAGCCCTGTCTGAGGATCTTTCGTGCCAGCATCACCCCATTCATATGTGCCCCACATTCTCCTCCATGGATGGCCTCCATCAGGCGCTTCGACTCTTCGGCTTCCACACACAGCTTGTGCATTCCCAGATGACCTCTTTTGTACAACTTACCCCCGCAGATGATAAACTGAACAGCCATTCTTCTGATTGCCCTTTTGTCCTTGGCATTTGCCCCTGGTGGATATGCCTCCTTTTCCAAGAAGTTCCATATGTCGTAATACCAAGGGTTGTTATCCTGCACTTCATCTATGGCAGAGATTGACTCGTAGGCAGGTGCAAATTTCTGGTCAATAATGACTGGACGCATCCGGACCCAGATGGGATGTCTATCATGGAAGATAGAGTTGCTAGCGAATCTGCAAACCTGTTGTTCTCTCTTACTAGGTGAGTGAAATTTAGCTTTTCAAACCGAGGAATTAACAAATCCAAGGTCTGGTGGTAAATTATCATCTTTTCCTCTTTTACTTTCCAATCTCCTTTAGCTTGAGACACAACTAGGTTCGAATCCCCAATGACGTCCAATCGCCTTGCCCCTAGTTCTAGGGCAGCTTCTAGACCGGCAATACATGCCTCATACTCTGCCTCATTGTTCGAGACTTTGAATCGAAGCTTGAATGCTAAAGGGATACGGGAATCGTCAGGCGCTATCAGCAACACCCCTATCCCATACCCGTATTGATTTGACGCTCCGTCAAAGTACATCGTCCAAGTTTCATCTTCGATGTGCAGAATGGCTTCATCTGGGAACAGGTACTCAACCGCTTCATCCCCTTCAACCGGGTGGTCGGCAAGGAACTCTGCTACCGCTCTTCCTTTTACTGACTTGCGCGTCACATACTTGAGATCAAATTCGGAGAGCAACAGCAACCAACGAGCTAGCCTACCCGTAAGCGCTGGTTTCTCGAAAAGATATTTGATGGGATCAAGTCGTGAAACCAACATTACAGAGTGAGCTAACAGGTAGTGCCGCAGCTTCCTGGTAGCCCATACCAAGGCCAAACAAGCCTTCTCCAGCGGAGTGTAGCGGGTCTCGTAATCCAGCATCTTCTTGCTCAGATAGTAGATGGCCCTTTCCACTTTATCTTCCGACTCTTGTGCGAGCATGCAGCCCATTGTAGTTTCAGTCACTGACAGGTACAGTATCAACGGTTTTCCCGGCTTTGGTGGTGACAACACGGGCGGGTTCTGTAGATATTCTTTAATTTGTTCAAATGCAGCTTGGCATCGGCCGTCCCATTGGAACTTCTTTCCTTTCTTCAGGAGACCAAAAAGTGGTTCACAAGTTAAGGTTAGTTTTGAGATAAACCGCCTTATGAATTGCACTTTACCCAGAAAGCCTCGCACCTCCTTTTCAGTCATTGGTGGTGGCATTTCTAAGATGGCCTTGATTTTGGAAGGGTCGACTTCGATGCCCCTTTGTGTAATCAGAAATCCCAGCATTTTCCCCGCTGTAACACCAAATGTACACTTCTGAGGATTCAACCGCAGCCGAAATTCCCTGATCCTTTGGAAAAACTTTTGCAAGGCGGTGTAGTGGCCCTCTCTTTCTTTGGACTTGACAATCATGTCGTCCACATACACCTCGACCTCTTTATGGATCATGTCATGTAATATTGTGGTTGCAGCCCGTTGATATGTAGCCCCAGCGTTCTTCAACCCAAATGGCATCACTCTGTAGCAATATGTACCCCACGGGGTGGTAAAAGCAGTCTTCTCCCGGTCTTCGGGTGCCATTACTATCTGATTATAGCCTGAAAAGCCATCCATGAACGAGAGCAAAGCATGCCCCGCTGTGAAATCTACCAACTCGTCGATATGCGGCAAGGGAAAGTCATCCTTCGGACTGGCTCTGTTCAAATCCCTGAAGTCCACACATACCCGGATTCTGCCATCCTTCTTCGGCACTGGAACAATGTTGGCCAACCAAGTCGGGTATTCGGATACCAGCAGGAAGCCTGCGTCAATCTGCTTGGTGACCTCTTCTTTGATTTTAATGGCCCAATCAGGGCGGATCCTTCTGAGCTTCTGTTTGACAGGTCGGGCCTCGGGGTCAAGAGGGATCCGGTGCTGTACAATCTCAGGATCGATTCCAGGCATGTCTTCGTAGGACCACGCGAAAACATCTTTGAAATCTTTTAATAAAGCGACTAAGCGCTCGCGTTCCTCCGAAGACAACGTGGACCCGATCTGGACCAGCCGCGGGTCCTTCTCAGTACCAATGTTCACGGTAGTGATTTCATCCATTAAGGGTTTAACAAACCTCTCCTGCTCTTGTTCAATTAGTCGTTGCAAAACCGGAGGAATTTCGTCCTCGTCGTTTTCATCAAAATTTTGAAAGTCCTGATTTAAGCAATAAACCAAAGGCACAGAAAAGTACTCGGAAACCACAGTCACCTCATTCTCATTAGATACTTCCGAACCGTCCAATTCTTCTGTTACAACAGACTCAAAAGAGAAAGAAAAAGACGACCTGGACAGGACTGTGGCATCCGGGTTATCACCCCCAGGAATACCGGACTCAGACTCAGACGAGCTGGAACCTGATTCCGACTCACAAGACTCGGTGGAATCAGACTCCGGCTCACCACCTGACCCAGTGCTGCTTGACAAAAATCCTTCCTCGTACTGCCAGGTGAGGGAGGGTGCGATGGATGCATCCAAAATAGCTAATGGTAGGCCCGCAGCCGTTTTATCTCCGATCATGGACACCGAGGAGTCATCCCCCAAGCACAACTGGTCGATCAAAGGATCTGAAAGTAGACATGCTAGTGCTACCCCCATTTCAAACTCCGTGTCCGCAGACTCCACTTTCCCGCTATGTTCGGCCTCAATTGTTGGGTCTGTCTGCTTTTCAACAACATCATCCCCAGATAACTGTAGGTCAAAGAAAATTTCGAACCCCGGCACGCGCTTCTTTTCTGCGTTCAGCCATGGCTCCGGAAAACCACAGAATGGAAAGTCTTCCCCCTCCCGGACGAAGCGTCCGTTCAGGGTACCCTGGATGGGCCGATGCATCAATTCAAAAGGTTTCCCCATCTGTTTTGCTTTGGCTCTTCCAGCCATCTCTTTTCCTTTTCTTACCCAATCTTCCTTGGTGGGCAGATAACCCAAGCCGAAGGTATGGGGGTTGTGCGGCACTTCGGCCAACGCTGCAATGCCCTTACGGCCGCTCTTCCCTAATCCCATCCCGGGGATGTATTGGAGCTTGTTCATGAGATACACTGCTTGAGCACTGACGTATATTCCTTCGTTAGCGGCCATGATATTCTGTACAACCTGGGCCTCGGCCAAGGTAAAACCTGATATGAACACATCTTCCATGCCGTGCTCGATCTCTAGAACAGGCGTGGATACCTCTGGTGGTGGGTGGATTGATGAATTCCCAAAGACAATGGCTACTCCCTTCCCGTAGGGGTATTTCACCATTTGATGCAAAGTAGACGATACTGCCTTCACCTGATGCAGCCACGGCCGCCCTAAAAGCAAATTGAAAGTTGCGGGAACTTCTAGGACATGGAAATCTATCTCGTGCTGCCCTGGCCCAACCTTTGTCTGAACTTTAACTGTTCCCATTACTTCTCTACTTGTATTGTCATATGCCCGGATGACCTGGGCTGTTGGTATGAAAATCTGCAGTTTTCAAGCCAATGCATACGCCGTCCTGCTGGGCAGACATTAATGGCAGACCCGGTATCAACAAGTACCACCGGTATCCACTTATTTCTACACTCCACGGAGATGTAGAGGGGTTTATTGTGATTTATGCCCTCGGGCGGAAGTTCTTTGTCCGAAAAGGTCAATGTCGGGGAACCTCCTCCCGGGAAGACCAATCCAACCAGCTGCTCTGGCGTGGTTTCTATTGAAAGCTTCGCTTTGTCCATGGCTGATAAAACAGCCTCTCTATGCACCCGTGATGCCATGAGCAGTCCCCAAATAGAGATGTCTGCTTGTATCTTTTTCAGCTGTTTGAGTACAGCTTCTTCCTCAAGCTGCTTCTCCTTTTGCTTCTCAGCTCTCTATCCTTCCCGAGGCCTCTGGTTGATCTAAGTGTGGGGGTTTGAAATACCGCCCACTCCGCGTCATGTGGTCGACCTCTCCAAGGTACCAGTGTTATCAGGTTGGTTGTTCCCCCAATCTTCGTCGGTGTGGCAAGACATAAGTCCTCATCTTCCCACCACATTCCATCAGCGGCTGACAGACACCTGTCTGGCCTGGTATGACTGTTTTTGCGCTCGCAGCACCTTCCATCCACATGCCCGCAACATTCTCGGTTCCTGTGCACACAGCAGTTTCAACTCCCACATGGGCCTTTGCTTTCCTGATTCTCTCGGAATCTTCAAAACCTGCTTGTTCTGACATAACTGACCGTTCAATGATCTCGGCACTCAAAATATTCCAATCTCGGGCGAAATTTTTGCCACCGGCGCCCCCCGGCGATGTGTTCTGCTCTTCGACCCTTCCGGCCGTCGCTGATATTCTCATTCCTGCTGAACTCTGCTCTGCCTGAAATTCTCCTACCACATCGGGCTGATCGTCCAACCACCCGTAACTTCCGCTGAATCCTCATAATCGAACCACGCAACTGCCGCGTCCTCTGGGTATTGGTCACTGTAAAATTGGAGATCGGCAGGTCCTCCCCTACAGCTGTTACATCATCTGTTCCCTGTCCCAGACTATCTCCTTGGATCACACACAACTCTCCCCCTGTTGGCAATTCTACTCCGGGCCCATCTTGGCCTTTTGATGAAATGTAGTCACTCGGACTATATGTCTTCCCAACGTAACTCCCAGATTCCGCAGACTCTGACTCAACAACCTGTTTCTCCTTTGGAATCTCCCTTCCCCTGTTCTCGGCGGTCACCCCGCTGGCTTAGTTGGGTCATGGAGATGTCCATCATGCACAAGTCGGTGCAATCGGGAGGAACACCTCTGGTTTAGGCAGGTGGGTAGGTGTGATATAGATACTAGGGTCGTAGGACACGGTCCCGGTATGGATGAAATTGAGTCTTTTGGGTGGGGGAGCTTGGTTATGTGTGGGGAGGGGATTTGTGGTAACATTGGGTTTTTCGGGAGGCAAAATCACCCCATTATCGATGAGATCTTGGATCTCATGACGCAACCGGAAGCATAGATCGGTGTCGTGACCGTGCTGTTGGTGAAATGCACAATATTTGGCCGGGTTATGGGTAGGAGGGAGTTTTTCTGGTAAGGGCCGCGGCTCCAAGGGCTTCAGGTGCCCTTTTTTGATCAAAACCCCCAGAGCTTTGGATAGGGGCATATATAGTGGGGCGAAGGTTCTGGTGTTTCTGGGTGGGTATTTGGTTGTTTGCGGGTTGCTTCCGGACGCGCCGGAGAATGGTGCAGCTGCCGTATTTCTTGGAGGGGGGTTGGCGGTGACCATGCTTACTTCGGTGGCTCTCAGTAGTAGTGCCACTCGGGCCTGCATTGCTACCACGATTGAAGTTCGTCGGGGTTGCTCCAGTCATTATCAATCAAGCCTTGCTTCAAGGCATCTTCAATCTGCACCCCCATCTCATGTAGGTCAGAAAAAGTAGGAAAGGGGAGTACTATCATCTTTTGCATCAACTTCGGCTGAAGATTGCGTACAATCATCCGAATCTGGTCTTTGTCCGTTGGCCTCAAGGTCATCATTGAAGCCTTGGCCCTCCATCTGGTTACGAACTCTGAAAAATTCTCCTTAGGCTCTTGCCTAGTCGTCTCGAGATCACGGGTCGTAATCTCAATCTGTGTATTATACGAATACTGTGCGATGAAGGCCTCAGCCATTTCGTCCCAATTCCTCTTGACATCATCTTCTAGCTTGGCATACCATATGGCCGCCACACTCGACAGGGTCCGGCCAAACAAAGACAACTTCTGAAGCCTACTGAGGCCCATTGGTCTTAGGACATCTGAAAACAGTCGTAAGTGCACCATGGGGTCCCCAGACCCGTCAAATCGATCAATATGAGGCATTTGGAATCTGTCGGGCAGCGTCACAGCTGCATCGGTGTATCCATCTTCAATGTCGGGGATGGTTTTGACCCCCTGGGATCTCTTGAACAGCTTTTCAAGCTTGTTCAACTTTAGTCCGGTGGGATCAGCTTCGAACTCAAAGTGGGAGTCCGGTAGGTTGGTGGGTGTTTTTGACAGCTGAGGTTGGATTTGAGGTAGGATCGGAGGTGGGGGTGGTCCTGTAGGAAGTTCTGTATCATTCTGAGCATTGGTCGTTTCTCCGAGATTCGGGGCTCCTGGTGGAAGAGGAACTTGTTGCGAAGCAGAGGCTCCGGTTTACTGCTCTAGCTTGGCAATTGTCTCTGTCTGTTCCTTCACCAGTGTGGCCTGTTGCCTGGCAAATTCTGCCTGTCGGACAGCGTCTTGCTGCATCATTTTCATGCTTTCTTGGAGGTGGCGCACCATCTCTCCTAAACTAGCCATGCTATTCTGCTCTGGTTGAATTACCGGTATATATTCTCTCTCTGTTGGTGACACGGAACCCTGATCCCTACTGAACACAGGTGGGGTAGATAAGGCCCTCTGAACTGACTGTTGTGCTGATGTCCTCTGTCTGACTGACCTCCGCCTAGTAACCGGGGGTAGTGAACAGTACACTGGTTGTCCGTCTATCAGATCCTCAGATCGGTGGAGTCGACGACCTCTAGTCCAGAGTGCTTGGGGAGTATCTACTAGGTCAGAAGCAATCGTGCTTAACTACCTAGTAAAAAGATAAATAGAGCGTATAAATAAACAGACAATTGGACAGCACAACAGCATAAGATAAACATACAACACACGGTTCGGTTATTATCACACATTACTGGTGAACTGGATACACTGTTCCTCAAATACTGATCACTGTTTCTGAATCATTGCCCCCAAGTCTGAATCTTGTACCCACAGATAACTGATTTCCCAAAATACTGTTACTGGTGCCCTCAGGCCGGATACCCAATCTTGCAAACTGACATGTGTGTTCCTGTAGAGATACACTCTGAAAGCACATAGCAGATAAATGAGAGCCAATACACCCCTATGTTGGGGTAGGGTTTCCCTGTCCTATTTTGTCAGGAGCTAGGGTTTCACTACGCACGCAACGGTTTCAAACAACCTACATCGGGTAAGCAACCTGTCCTAGTTTGGAATGGTCACTATGGATTTCGATATGCACTAGGTCGAATGGTCAAAAAGGGTGCCCCGGTAAAACCGGGGTTTGTGTTCCCATACTGGCAGAGCCCGCAACCGGTCAGCCTTATGGTCATGCCTTGACAAGACAAGCCTCCAGCAAACCGCTCAGGAATAGCAGATGGCCAACACGGTGTCCTAGGCGCACCAATGCAAATACAATGCAAAGAAACACACAGTCTAGTCAAAACCAGATATCATGAGTTTGAGTCAAGTTCTCTAACTCCCCAGCAGAGTCGCCAGAAACTGTAGACGTGCCCTTGGGCCTCACTCTACAGTTCGGACTCCCTTTTGTGTTACGGTTCTTAATTTGAACCAAAGAGTCCAACTCTGGCAAATCGTTTTGAGAAACAGATTTTTGAAAAGAAGTGCCAAACATGGACTGCTTTGCCAGATACAGAGTCGCCACCTAAATATTTTTTTATGGGGGAATTTAGGAAACCCTGACTCGGTGCCAAAGGCCACGTGTCCGTCATACCAAAGTTGTCTTGGCTGGGAGCTTGGGTACGATCGGGGAAGGTTAGCTATGAGCACCCCTTTCGCCCGGTCCGAAGACCGGCCTCTACTAACCGTGATATCCGATTTTGAAAACATTACATGCTCTTATTCCAATTATTAGCCTAGAATTACTATGTTATGCGCACAGCAAATAAGTATAGACTAGATTGCCTAATTTGGAAATAAGCATTGCATATCCGCTTTCTTTGAAAATGCTTTGGAATTTGTTACTCGCAAGTAGGCTAAAATACGGATTTCAATGAGTTATTCCAACTCAAGCAATCCAACCTCCACCCACAGGCATTCAAACAGTTTATCTCATATAAGCACTTAGCCACATGGTAATCATGCTGTCATGTTAACATTCACACGCATGCGATATGCTAAAGCATAAATACTCACATCGTACTCCGTGCCAAAACAGTAAACTAGTTAGCAAAAAATGCATGCCCTAATTCATGTCAAGTGGCTAATGCAACACACACAGAGATGCAGTTTAGAGCAGGCTCGGCTAACCCTAAACATGGCATGTGAAATGCTACAACTATCACGTATTCAATTTGGAATTGAAATACAGATGCAGTTTGAATGATGTACCGAGCCCGGTGCATGTCAACAAATGCATGGATGCACGCATGCATTGCATAAGGTATGCTAAAATAAACGTGCCCTAATCTACCATCATAAGCAGGTAAATAAAAGGGAAGAAAGACGTGGGTTGGAAGACATACACACACCACACACACTTATTACAAATACGCCCTCACTCGGAGGGACCAAATAAATATTACAGTCCGAATAATAAACAAATTAATTATTACAACAAAATTTCTAATCTAATTAAAATGAATGCCAAGGGAAGATGGCCGCAGCCCCCGCCTCGAGATGCGCGAATGATGCATGCTCGAACCCGACTCGCCCGGAAACCCGCATCATGGCACTGCTGCCTCTGTTCTTACTGCCCTGTCTCTCCAAAAATTGCCAAAGTCCCAGAACACCTTCCTTGCATGCTGCTGTACACCACCGGCTGGATGGAATGGCCACCGGCCATGTAAAATGACCACCGGCTGCTTGAGAGGTTATCGGCTACCCATAAAGTGCCGGTCGGCACTCTATACTGCCGGTCGGCACAAAATTCCTGCAGAGGACAGTTTGACAGCAACAGCAGGCAGACAGTGCATGATATGGATTTTAGAGCAAATGTAAGCATGGTCAATGCTCCCTATCATGTATGGGACTCAAGGAAGCATGACCCTTGGTTCTTGGGCCATCAACTATGCATCTTGGTGCATGATAGCCTAAGGAACCAAGATTGCATTTTAATGTAAAAATGCATGCAAACACACAAATGAAACCAAGACCTTATCATGTGTTGGTCAAGGGCCTTGGGGACCAAGAGTTGAAACAAGTTGCACCACTTGTAGTGTGAACTTCCCTCAACCCTTATGCTTGGTTTGACAACCCCAAACCAAGCCATGAAATGCATGTATGCAACATAGCTCAAATGATGCAACATGGGAATTAGGATGCAAGCACACCAAATGTCATGCAACTACCATGTTAAGCATGCAAAATGCTAGAGTATACAAGATGCAAATGTCATGCAAACATGGACAAATCAAGCAACAAGACCAACATACTACAATACTTAATGAATCAATTAAGCAATAGACATGAGGCAAGCATGTGATGGTGGACTAGACCACAATGGAGCAGCCCTCAAACCAACCCAAAACAGTGGCAAAACATGCCCAAAATGGTGACCAATTACCTATGCAAACATGCAAGTCAAAGGGCCTAAGGTTAAGGCACAAAGGGAGCACTCCTTGCTACCATTAACATGGCCACTCATGGGATATATTAGACCACCAAAAACAGATTTTAACAAATGAAATGAGCCCCCAAAACCCAACAACAAGGCAGCCCAAATGCTCTAAACATACAAGCATGCACAATGCTCACTTTAAAGCATAAGAGACCAACATTTCAAAAGATGGGAGAGATGATACATGGAGGCATATAAGCATGGCATAAGGACTGAGATAGCATATTAGATGATTCCAAATCACTAAAATAGCCTAACCAAATGCATGCTAAGAACTCACATCTTAAGACTAACAAGCCTTAATGCAAAACAACTTTGTCAAACATACCAAACATGGCAAAATCAGTGGCCTATAGCCTCTAGACATGGCAAAATGATGCTAATATCTTCATGAAGTGAGGCTCATACATGCAAGAAACATGGCCTAAACTCATGGCTCATTTCTAGGCAAACTAGAGCATTACAAAGCAAGTATAAGAAGCATGCTAAGGACCACAAAACCGACCAAAAACAGAGATGATATATGATCCAAAACACCCAAATAAGCTCTGAAATGAAGGCATATAAAGCTAAAAATGCATGCTACTATGTGAGCCAAAGTAAAGACCAAAGAGGGACAAAGGGGAGGGGGGTGTCCCTCCCCTATGTACGACTCCAAAATACCTTCCTCACCACTGAAAACCCACTGGTTTTCAGTGGTGAGAAGACCAAAAACACCGAGTTAAACAAGGCTTCAAGAAAAGGGACTAAAAAGACAAAAACAAGGCCTAGGAGGGTGAGTCTTCACTCAAACCACCAAGTGACCTTAATGAATGTTCTTAAGCAAGGAAAAACAAGCTTTTTTTTCAGTTATACACAAAGACTAAAACACAAAGCAAGATAGGTAAAAACTAGTTGCAAAAATGGGGAAACTAAAGTAACTAGCTCATCCTTGAAGAACACTTGAAGAACAAGTGGTGCAGCCCTCCTCTAATGATCAAAACCAGTCCAAAATCACAGCAAACAACCCTCCAAGTCCCTCAATCTCAGAGCTAGGTGTAATAGTGTGTGTAATGGTGCAAAAGTGAGGCAAAACACACTATTTAGGCCAAGAAACACACACAATGGATGAGAGAAGGGAAGATATAGATATAGATAGATATATATCAAAGATATATAGATATAAGCTCTGGTTTTGTGTTGGAAATGGCTAACCCCTCACAAAGGGAGATGGATGGTGCTTATATAGGCCAAGACTAGGCCACAAGACTTAATGGCTAAGCAAAGGAAAAGGGGCAAGAGGTGCAAAGGGGCCTTGGCTTCTTGGAGAAGCTAAGACAGCTGGCCAAGCTTCTCCAAGAAGCTTGGCCAAAGGTGCAAGCTTCTAGAAGCTTAAAGGGTGCAAAGGTGCAAAGGGTGCAAAATGGCCACACCTGTGCACGGGGGAGTGTGATGGTGCATTCCAGCTGGCACAGCTGGCATGCACCAGGCCTCAGGGGTTCAAAGGGTGCTTGCCGGCCGGCCAAAACAGTCACTGGCACAAAAAAGTGCCGGTCGGCAACATACAGTGCCGACCGGCCAAAGTGTTTGAGAAAACAGTGCCGATGGCCAAAAGGGAGTGCCGGTGTGGTGTGGGGCCAGCCGGTGGGCTTCAGGGATGGCTAACAAGCCTCCCCCTACCCTCAAATGCAAAAACACACAAGTCTTGGTGTAAAACCAAGCACAGAACAAGCCGGTTGAGAGGTCCTGAGGCACGACGCGCAGCCGGGACCTCCGGGAACTCAAAACGAACACAAACATGGATAATCACCAAGCGTTCCAATGGTGACGTCCAAGTCTTGAGGACGGTCAAAAGTGGGGTGTCTACAGATACATATTCAAAACAATTTTCAAAAATAAACTTGAAATCAAATTTTCTAATTTTTTTGCAAATTAGTCTATACTTGTGTGCAACACATAGTAAGTTACTCTAATAATCAGAACAAGAGCATATAATGTAAATAAGAATCACATTATGATTAGTAGAGGCCATTATTTGATCGGGCGAGTGGGGTGCTCAATTCATGACCTTCCCCTCTCGTACCTAAGTTTCTGAGCCGAGACACTTTGGTGATGACAGATAAGTGGCCCTTGGCACGAGTTCCGGGTTTCCTAAATTTCCCAAAATAAAAAATTTAGGTGGCGACTCTATATCTGGCAAAGCAGTTCATTTTTGGCATTTTTGATTCAAAATTGATTTTCCAAAAGATTTACCAGATTTGGACTCTTTTGTGTTTATTTATTTCACATTGCACTTGTGGAATCAGATTCAGAATCACGGGAGTCCGAACTGTAGGGCTAGTTGTATCAGAAAGGAGTACGAAAAGTCCAGCTGCAGCACCCCACTCACTCGATCGAAAGATTGGCCTCCACTAAACCATGATATGAGTTTTATTGGCTATATATGTTCATGTTCCGATTTATTTAATAAATCTTAAAATTTACTATGTGCAGCAAACAAGTATAAACTATGTCATTCATTTTCGAATAGTATGATTTCATGTATTTTTGCAAATTTTTTGAACAACTCAACAGAAATTGAGTTCATAACATGAAAATCTATTCTATTCCAAATTAAACAACACAACCTCCATCCACTGACAATCATAGAGATATATCACTTAATCAAATAGCTTCATGGTAGAATGTTAAACATAACAAGAAAACGCACACAAGTGGTATGCTAAAGCATAAAAATTTACGTAGTTACCAGCGTCCCGCGAACAGTTCTAAAACAAAGTTAGTAAAACATGCATGATCCTAGATTCAAGATTCTAATGCAATACATACACAAAAATGTAACAAAAAATTCATGTACTAATACATGACATGTGAATCATCTCAAGACATTGGGGTAGCGTATACAATCACGTAGAAATTGATTAAACCCACAAATGTAAATAAGCTAAATTTTAATGCATGAAATATGAGTGCAAAATATGGATATGGTATGATGCTTATATATAGATATAAATAAATATATAAATAAATGAAAAGGGATAGAAAGAAGCGGGGCATGAAATTATTACAACATTGAATATTTACAACACCAAATAGAAGACGCGAGAAAGGGATTATTATAACAAACGACTATCTAACTTAAGCATAGGCTGAATCTAACAAATCAAATAATAATAATAATAATAATAACAATAATAACAATAACAATAATAATAATAATAATAATAATAATAATAATAATAATAATAATAATAATAATAATAATCTCTTTGCTTTTAACCAATTTTTTTTTTTAAATTTTTAGACACACCTAACATAAATACACTTAAAAACTATAATATTTGCGACAAAAAAAATTTAAGAAAGTCACTAAATACCAAAAAAAAAAAAAAAAAAAAAAAACAAGAAACAAAAAAACAAAAAAACAAAAACAAAAACAAAACAAAAATTCAGTAAATTTTTCGTATTTCTGTGTATTTATTAATTTTTAAAAATATTTTTCACAAATATTTTACTATTTAGAGACATCCAAGTAAGATGTATCTAAAAAAAAAAAAAAAATTGCTTAAAATTTTAAAAATATTCACTAAAAAAAACACACACACACACAAACACAAAAAAAAAAAAAAAAAAAAAAAAAAAAAAAAAACTCAATTTCTAATAAACTAAATTTAGAAAACTGAAACCAAACACACTTAATAATAATAATAATAATAATAATAATAATAATAATAATACATATTTTTAAGAGAAGTGTGTGTGACGGTTTCATCCACCACCTCACAAAAACATATACTCTCTCTGTCCCAAAATAATTTGGTCCCTTTTGGGGAATCCAACTTTTTTTGATAGTACAATTATTACACTTTAAAAAAGTTGATTTTCCAAAATTACCCTTTTGATAGTACAATTTTTGGGAATAACAATGTCATAATTGTACTTTTTATATTGTTTATTAATTTAAAAAAAGGAATTTATATTATTTTTGTACTTGATTTTTGAAGAGGGACTAATATTTTGAGACGAAGGGAGTATTATTATTATAGTATAATAATATAATAATATACAACATCATATAAATAATATATTATTATATTATTGGTTGCTAATTTTTTAGTTATTTTCGAATTAATCCATCTATGTTCTTGTTTTCTATTTGTTATTTCTATCACAAGCCTTTCTTTCTTTATTTATTTTCCACTTTGTCACTAGCCACCCAGATATTGTCCCACATCTGTTGTAAGTCCTCATAGGTAGTAAGGATAGGGTTTTCTATTCGGGTATGAGTGAAAGCAAGGTATGTGAAAATATGATAAGAAAGAAAGAATCTGAGAGACTTAAAGTTAACAGATCCTAGAACCATGAGTCGATTATTCAGAAATAACTTTTCAGTCAGCTCTAGATCCACATCATTAGCTCCCATGCCTGATACAATAGTAAATGAAGAAGAACATGAATTTCAAGATTTAAAAATAGATTTCGGATGGAATATACCAAAAGTACCAATCAAAGAAATTTATAAAACAAGGTTTCTTAAATCCTCTTTCAATATTGATTTACAAGTAAAAACTGTTGGAAAGGTTTATGCCTTAATAAAAGTACATGAAACATGTCAAATATTAACTAAAGAATCTATTAAAAAACATAGATCCTTTGGTCACAATTTTATTCATATATGATTAGTACAAGTTGTAGTCAAACCACTATCTATTAAAGGAATAAATTCATCAATATTATTACGTCTTAGGGATGCTAGGTTCAAAAAATACCACACCAGTATGTTATGTATGATGGAATCTGGTCTTCATCAAGGTCCAGTTCATTTTAATTGCTTTCTTGATTTCACTTTGAGCCTTAGTGATCCCCACCTTTTAAAACCTCTAAATTTAAATATTCAAACTTCTAGTGAATTTACTGATATGTTAGATGGTGCCCAATCTATTACTTTGATATATCGTATCTATTATAAATGCATAAAAACCAATCGAAATGTACATGCTTTAGTCAAATGTCCCAAAGATAAAAGATTACTTATTCAAAGTAATATTGTTGATGCTAATATTGAAGTACCAAAAACCATACTTTGGAAAGATATACCTCTTCTAGAAAAATGGTTTACAATCAATGAAAACTATTCTCATAAAAATCATTATGATTACAATGATTTACATCGTATCCAACAATATGATGATGGATCAGTCCAAATAATTTTTGATCGTTTAAGTTGTAGTCAATCTTCACGACATAGTTTATGTAGTCAACCCAATGAAGAACATGAAATTTTTAGTATACCTTTATTTACTAAAAAATATAGAAACCTCCTAACTACTTGTAGTAAATTAAAAGGTATAGACACTTCTTCTTCATCTCAAATTAGTCAGCCAGTTTATTTAACACAAACTTATATTCATGAAAATGATAATGCATCTCGAGGATCACCAACCCAAACTGATTTTGAAGTCGTTCCTCTAGTTAATCCACAATTATTAACTATTAGTAAAGAATTTAAACCTGATTTTAATAAACTATATGATGGTTTTAAATCTAAAGAAAATAAGTCAAAAAGACATGAATATATGAATAATTATACTAAAAAACAACAAGTGACAATACTTAAAAAATGGCATAACTTTATGAACAAAATCCGTATTGAAGTTAAATTCTTTGATTATCTTGAAAAATTATTACCAAAAAGTAAATACTATTACAAAAACTAAGTGGAAAACATCCTCTAATACTATAATTTCTTCAAGTCATCCTCCTATAGAAACAATCCTCATTGAACATAAAGGGTCAACAATTAATGCTTCTCCTTTTAAAATACCTAGTGATGAATATGAAATTAAAAAAGTTATTGAGCAAAAAAATTATACTAATCTATGTTTAAAAACTACAGGTAAACAGTTAGCCGAAATTGAAACCATGTTTGATGATTACTCAAATAGTCATACCTGAACTAAAAAAACTCTTGAGAAACCACTTATTAACCAAGTGATAGGAATAAATTAAGATTAGTCACCCAAGATACTCATACAGTTGATGTAATTGAACCAATATTTAACAAATTAGCTACCAAACCTTCAAATGATAAAGTTATAGCAATCATAACTCAACAACCTCCTTTAATTACTAATCATGGATCAGATACTTCTGCGGATAATGAAATTAGTCACCTAGAACAACAATTCCAATCAAATAATCTTAATAGAATAGTACTTCCAAAAATTAATCCTAATACTCTTACCAAAAATTGGTACACTAAACCCACACCACCTGATCTTCAATTTGAAAAAACCAATATTAATAACCAATTTTATGTTTTTGCTAAAAAAATTATATGAATGGAATATTGATGGTCATAGTGAAAATCAAATCATCCAAAAGTTAAATCACATGTTGTAGACGTCCCCGAACGCCCCGGGAGGGTTAAGTCCCGTTCCGTTCATTTGGGTTTACTACAGTTCGGACTCAAATTGTCACGGTTCTTAATCTGAACCAAAGAGTCCAACTCTGGCAAATCGTTTTTGAGAAAAACAGATTTTTGAAAAGAAGTGCCAAACATGGACTGCTTTGCCAGATTACAGAGTCGCCACCTAAATATTTTTTAATGGGGAATTTAGGAAACCCTGACTCGGTGCCGAAGGCCATGTGTCCGTCATCACCAAATGTCTTGGCTCGGGAGCTTGGGTACGATCGGGGAAGGTCAGCTATGAGCACCCCCTTTCGCCCGGTCCGAAGACCGGCCTCTACTAACCGTGATATCCCTTTTTGAAAACTTTATATGTTCTTATTCCGGTTATTAGCCTAGATTTACTACGTGATGCGCACAACACAAAAGTATAGACTAGATTGCCTAACCTGGAAATAAACATTGCATATCCGTTTTGTCTCGAAAAACGTGTTAGATTTTGCTACTCGCAAGTAGGCTAAAATACGGATTTCAACGAGTTGTTCCAACTCAAGCAATCCAACCTCCACCCACAGGCATTCAAACAGTTTAACTCACATAAGCACTTAGCCGCATGGTAAGCATACTGTCATGGCAACATTCACACGCATGTGGTATGCTAAAGCGTAAATATTTACATCGTACTCCGTGCCAAAACAGTAAACTAGTTAGCAAACATGCATGTCCTAGTTCATGTTAAAATGGCTAATGCAATACATACATAGTGTGATTAGGATAGGCTCGGCTAACCCTAAAATGGCATGTGAAATGCGATCATTCGATGCATGTATTCAAGTTGGAATTGAAGATACAATGCGGTTTGTATGATGTACCGAGCCCGGTGCATGTAAACAAATGCATGGATGTACGCATGCATCGCATAAGGTATGCTAAAATAGACGTGCCCTAATCTACCATCATAAGCAGGTAAATAAAAGGGTAGAAAGAAATGGGGTTGGAAGACATACACCCACTCACACACACTTATTACAAATGCGCCCTCACTCGGAGGAACCAAAAGAATAATAAAGTCCAAAGAATAAATGAATAAATTATTACAAAATTCTAATTACTAAAATTAAATCAAGTAAATAAAAGAAAGGGGGCCTCAGCCCTGCCTCGGGATGCGCGAATGATGCATGCTCGTTGCGACTTGCCCGGAAAAGCCTACACGTGCCACTGCCACCTCTGTTTTTACTGCCCCGTCTCTCCAAAAAATACCAAAGTCCCAGGAAACCTTCCTTGTGTTCTGCTGAGTGCCATCGGCTGGAGGAAACTACCACCGGCTGCTTGTGGTGGCCACCAGCTGCAAAATAGTCTATCGGCCAGCAATACAGTGCCGGTCGGCACTCTTTCCTGCCGGTCAGCACAAAATTCCTGCAGAAGACAGTTTGACAGCAACAGCAGGCAGCAGTGCATGGTATTGGATTTTTAAGCATATTTATGCATGGCCAATGCTTCCTATCATGAATGGGACTCAAGGAAACATGGCTCTTGGTTCTAGGGCTATCAATTGTGCACCTTGGTGCATGATAGCCTAAGATACCAAGGTTGCATTTTAATGTAAAAATGCATGCAACACAACAATGATAACTAAGTCCCTATCATGCCAAAGTCAAGGGCCTTAGTGACATGGGAATTGAGGTGTGTTTTGTCACTTGGAGTACAAACACCCCTCATTTCCCACACTTGGTTTGACACCCCAAACCAAGTAATGAAATGCAATCCATGCAAACATGCATCAACAATGCAACATGACACAAAAGTGTAAGGCATGCCAAATGCTATGTAACACATCATGGGAAGTATACAATACTAAGCATGCACAATGCAAAGTGTGATACAAACATGAACACCTAAGGCAATAGGATTGTCTTATGTCAAGACCATGTTGACTAAGCATGCAACACACATATACTAAACATGCAATGGTAGACTAAGCTACAATGGGACAGCCCTCAAACCTCCCTAAAACAGTGGCAAAACATGCCCAAAATGATGACCAAAACTCATGCAAGCATGCAAGGCAATAGGCCCAAAACCAAGGGCACCAAAGAGAGTACCTTACTACCATTATCAAGGCCACTCATGGCATGCATCTAACAACCAAAAACAGACTTCTATCATGCAAAATGACACCCAAAACCCACATATGGCAGCCCCAAAATGTATTAATCATGCAAGCATACACAATGCCAATTCCTAGACATAAAAGGGGACACCCTTGAAGCATGAAAATGGTCACATATGTAAACATACACACATGATTTATGGACTGAAATAGGGTCACAAATGATGCCAAATCATGAGGATGATCAATGTTGAACATGCTAGGAACCAAAATGCATGAGGCTTACAAGCCTAGAATACAAAACAACCATGTCAAGCACACTATACATGGCAAAATCAGTGGCTCACAGCCCTAAAACATGGCAAATCAAGACCAACATCTTCAAGATGCTAAGCTAAAAACATGGAGATACATGAGGCTAAACACATGGCATGTCTCTAAGCAAAATGGAACATTACAAAGCAAGTATGGGAAGCATGTTAAGGGCCACGAAACCAACCTTAGACAGAGGTATAACATGACTTAAAACACCCCAAAAAGTTCTGAAATGAAGCCAAATGCAAGCATGCACACATGCTACCTCATGAGCCAAGAATGAAAGCCAAAGATGGACAAAGGGGAGAGGGGTGTCCCTCCCCTACATGAGACTTCAAAACACCTCCCTCACCACTGAAAACCCACTGGTTTTCAGTGGTGAGAAGACCAAAAACACTGAAGTTAGACAATGCTCCAAAAAAAGGCACAAAAGGACCAAAACAAGGCCTAAAAGAGTGAGGCTTCACTCAAATACAAAAGTGACCTTAATGAAAGTTCTTAAGCAAGGAAAAACAAGGTTTTTTTATGTTAAACACAAAGCTCAAAACACAAGACAAGAGGGGTAGAAACTAGTTGCAAGAATGGGGAAACTAAAGCAAAAAGTTTACCCTTGAAGATCCAATGAAGAACAGGTGGAGCAGCCCTCCTCTAGTGATCAAAACCAGTCCAAGATCACACAAAACAAACCTCCAAGCCTCCCAATCTCGGATTAAGGTGTAGTAGTGTGTGTAATGGTGCAAAAGTAAGGTGAAATCACACTTTTTGGTCCAAAAACACACACACAAGAGGAGAGAGAGGGAGATATAGATATATATGGATGTATATCAGAGAAATATATGTATAAGCTCTGGTTTTGCCTTAAATGTCTAACCTTCTTCAAAGGGAGAGAAGGCTTGCTTATATAGGCAACAAAAGGCTCTAAGCTTAATGGCTAAGCAAGAGGAAAGGGGTCAAGGGACCAAGGGGGTGCAAGGCTTCTTGGAGAAGCCAAAACAGCTGGCCAAGCTTCTCCAAGAAGCTTGGCCAAAAGGGGTCAAGCTTCTAGAAGCTTGAGGGGTTCAAAGGGCAAGGGGTCAATCCCATGCACGGGGATGAGTGATAGTGCACACCAGCTGGCACAGCTGGAATGCACCATGACCCAGGGTGCAAAAAGGTCAAACCGGCCAGCCAAAACAGTCACCGGCACAAAACACTGCCGGTCGGCAACATATAGTGCCGACCGGCCAAGGATTTGGATAAAAGAGTGCCGATGGCCACTAGGGAGTGCCGGTGGAGGTGTGGGGCAGCCGGTGGGCTTTAGGGATGGCTAACAAGCCTTCCCCTACCCTCAAATGCAAAAACACACAAGTACTTGGTGCACAACCAAGCACAAAACAAGCCGGTTGAGAGATCCTGAGGCACGGCGCGCAGCCGGGGCCTCCGGGAACTCAAAACAAACACAAACATGGATAATCACCGGGTGTTCAAGCGGTGACGTCCAAGTCTTGAGGACGGTCAAAAATAGGGTGTCTACAGTTGCCCCTCTTTGACAGAACTCGGCAGTCATAACAATGACGGGAGTGAATGTCAAAGCCCGAAGACGACCCATTTTTGACAAGGCCGAAGACTTGGACAAACATACAAGACAAGCAAGATATGCGCCCACAGGCAGGGGCAAAATGCAACTGAAAATGCAAGAAGCCTAGCATAACTTATGAAGAAAAGTTGTAACGAAGCACACATGCGACAGTTTTAAGCTAGCCAAGACAAAACCAACTACACTACAAGGCAGAGGGAATGTGAGAGAATCAAGCAATTCTCGCTACGTTTCACACGGAGAGTACAATACCTGTCCGGTTCGTCTGGTCACGCCAGCTTCAAATGAACCGTACATACAATATCGTGCCTGAAAAGAAAGCAAACTTAACAGGTATGACATTGTTAGCAACATTCATAACAGTGCAATCGAAAGTGCGTGACAACGCATGCAATGTGTATAGAAAATTGTAATTGAACACATATAGTAAAGCAGAGCACGCATACAATGCAATGTGTATAGAGAATTGTAATTGAACACATGTAGTAAAGCAACGCACGCATACGATGCAATGTGTATAAAAGATTGTAATTGAACACATGTCAGTAAAACAATGCACGCATACAAAGCAATGTGTATAGTAAGGTTGTAATTGAACACATGTCAGTAAAGCAATGCACGCATACAAAGCAATGTGTATATAGGAACTTGAACTCATGTAAGTAAAGCAACGCACACATACGAAGCAATGAGTATATAAAGGAAGGAACTTGAACTCATTTCAGTAAAGCAAAGCACACATACAATGCAATGAGTATATAGGAACTTGAACTCATGTAAGTAAAGCAATGCACGCATACAAAGCAATGAGTATATTAAGGAACTTGAACACATATCAGTAAAGCAATGCACGCATACAATGCAATGTGTATATAGGGGAATTTAAACACATATCAGTAAAGCAAAGCACGCATACAATGCAATGTGTATATAGGGGAACTTGAACACATATCAGTAAAGCAATGCACGCATACAATGCAATGTGTATAAAAAGAAACTTGAACACATATCAGTAAAGCAAAGCACGCATACAATGCAATGTGTATATAGGGGAACTTGAACACATATCAGTAAAGCAATGCACGCATACAATGCAATGTGTATAAAAAGAAACTTGAACACATATCAGTAAAGCAAAGCACGCATACAATGCAATGTGTATATAGGGGAACTTGAAACTGATCATGGTAGACATGATGCTGGAATGCAACGTACTGCAACTCCGTGTAATTGAAATGATTTAGAGAATTCACAAGATATAAAAGGATACGGGAAGGGACGTCCTTCGCATGTTCCGAGCATCGCTCACGAGAGTTGTGGTACGAGGTCAACTCGAAGCTCCACTTGCATTCTGACAGTGCATTTTCTTGTATTGTCTTGAATAATGAAGGTGCCAAACCCATGATTGACCCGAACAAGGGCGCAAAAGGTACGATGACCGAGAGGGGGAGGTTACCGGTGTCAAACCCAGCACTCTGCTACCCTGCTATTCTTCTACTTTATTTCCCTTTTTACTAGGAGTTTAAGCACATTGCACTGCCTTAGGCAGGTTTTATTTCTCAAAAGCGCGTGTTTTTTGCAAAACATATGATGGAAATGAAACAACTGTTTGTTCAAAAAGTGCTATATTTGCACGTTCTATGCATCGCATCGCAAGGCATCACACAACAATGTGACTGAAATTGAAACTGCGTTTTGAAAACAAAGCATCGCATCGTAATAATCAGGTAGTAAACCAATTACAACTCGATAAGCAAAACAGGGGACTCAGCAAACTAGCCAAATGCGAGTACACCTTGACAAACATTACAAAGACTCAAAGAGAGTGAAATACAACTCGATAAGCAAATATGCAACAACTCGATAAGCAAATGGGCGCGCCCTCGTAAGAATTGATCACTGGAGGGCATCGAAAGTGGTGGGATCTTCCAAATTCCTAGCATAAACAGCTCAGAGGACAAGGGTGAGCACCACCGGCCGAGAAGAAAGACTACCGGCCTCGGAGAATGGCCATCGGCCGAAATGGGGATCCATCGGCCGAAAATATGGCCGGTCGGCACTATGGTTGGCCGGTCGGCACTAAATTGTCAGCACCAGCAGAATGTTGACATCTGTCCTTCTTTCATCCTTATCTTCTTCAAAAGGGTCTCAACTTCGTGGTTCTCTCATTTCCCCACTGATTTACTCCAAATGGAAGAATTTCTTTCCCAAAATCTCGCAACTTGGATTAACAACTTGGATGGCTCGGAAAAGCTGAATTTCCGGGCTTTCGGCGTAAACGCACTATTCACTTTGCGCCGTACCCCGCTGCATTTTCCATTCCTCCATGCCGCGGCAAGGTTTTGGAACCCGGTAACACATGTCTTTAGCTTTAGCGGGCAAGAGGTGTGTCCCACTTTTGAAGATTTCCAAGCTCTAATGGAATCTGAGCGCGATGAGGAGATTCTGCCCCAACTTCGTTTTGGTCATGCTCAAGCCTTAGGACAAATGTGTGGGCTCTCAATGCCCGATGCTCGCTCTCTGATTTGTGACGGGACATTAGATGTTCCGAGCTTGGTTTATCGTTTTTCCGAGACTGGCGATCGCGGC
Source organism: Camellia japonica (assembly GCA_030407325.1). Taxonomy (NCBI): domain Eukaryota; kingdom Viridiplantae; phylum Streptophyta; class Magnoliopsida; order Ericales; family Theaceae; genus Camellia; species Camellia japonica. Next base: position 78,343,291 of record JAPPVO010000032.1, on the reverse strand, counting down.
GACCATCACTGGCAAGGTTTTCGGCGACCCGCCCTTTGTTTATGCCTGCTATCTCATTTTCTGTTTATCTCTGGTTCCGAAGGGCCCAGTGTCCGGTTGATTAAAGTTGCCCAAGGTTTGAAGGAGGGCAAAAGCTGCATTGCCATGGTCCTGGCTGAGACACTGCTGGGCTTAGACGCCTTTTATCGTCGAGAGACGATCAGATTAGCAGGGAGTCCATTATTACTGCAGGTAATGTTTCCCACCCAATCTCACATTCATGTTTGCTCACATCACACGGCCCTCAGGCTCGGTTTTTCTCACAAAACCCTTTTCTCACTTTTTCTCTCATCATACATCTCTCTATTCTTTATTCTCTCATTTTTCATCCCTCCCCAGGTGTGGTTGATGGACAAACTGAGGGTCGTGGACTCTTGCCCAGCATATTCAGCTCGCGGCTACTTCTTCAGGCAACGCCTAGTTGACGCCCTTGATGAGGGTTGGTGGTTTGAATGGATGTGCAGTTTGTCCGCAGACCGTATTGCTTGGCGGTGCCCTTGGCTCAATCTCACAATGATGAGTTACAGCATGACCCGTCAACCCGGGATCCAATTGATTGGCTTGACTCACTGTGTCTTCTATTTCCATTCCGTATCCTGCGCCAGTTTGGTCATAATCAGACTTGTCCGCCGGAAGGGATAGAGTACCCGGTTACATTCCTGATTCGAGGCGCACAGCTGGCCCGGTATGCCACAGCGTGGAGGATGAGAGAACTCCTGGCCCCCGCTCCAGCTTTCAGTTGCACTTTGTCTGATGAGTGTTTGGATTGGCTTAATGAAGAGGCACAGATTGGGCCCAGCTTGGTATCAGAGGCTTCGACCAGCTCTGGGAGGGGGCGCAGGGACATTTGACTTGACCATGCCCCGGATTTATTGCTTTATTAGTACTTTCAAGTTTTCTTTATGAATGTAATAAAAAGCAACTTCAATTGTATGCAAGAGCAAGAGAACTCTATTTGAAATCAATGAAATTGAAGGTTGTGGTACTGAAAATTTTCCGTTTTGGTCCAGAAATGGTCTTAGTTGTAAAAAGATTTATTTGAACAAAGTCATCTTCATTAAAACTTTTCAAAACTATTTTCGATATGGATCAGAACTAGACACGCTTGAGATCTGTCACCGAGATGCACAACCCCGGATCCTAGCAACTGGAAAGTTGCCCCTTGTTTGAATGGTACCGCGGCACTGTACGGCAACGGAAAGTTGCCCCTAGTCTGAATAGCACTGTACCGGAGATTGCGATAAATGCTGATGGGCAAAGATGACCGAGATGATCAAATGGACAAAGTTGATCGGGGAAAAGTTTATGGCTGAACTTCAGGATGAAGCTGCCTACGTATCCCAAAATGGGAATCAAGCCTTACGTAGTTCAGGCTTGGGTTCACTCGAGTATTTTCACTCTCCTTTTGCGCTCTAACTTTTGCCAAGGCCGCCCTTTGCGGGTTTTCAACCTTGCGAGCTCAGTTTTTATATTTTCTAATTTTTTTGTGCTCTGAATTTTGCCTAGGTCGCCCTTTCGGGTTTTCGGCCCAGCGAGCCTCTCAGGGGTAATATTTCTTCAACTTGTCCATGTTGATCGGTTGGGAGAACTCTAGGCCATCTAGGTCCATCAGAACCACAGCTCCACCTGACCAGATAGACTTGATGATATAGGGACCAGTCCAATTGGGTCTGAACTTGCCCCTTGGGTCGTGGATGGGAGCTCGGTTGTCTTTGAGTACCAAATCTCCTTCCTTCAAATTCCTAGACTTAACTTTCTTGTTAAAAGCCCGGGCGATTCTGCGTTGATATCCTTGGACATGGTACAGTGCTTTTAATCTCCTTTCATCGAAGAGCATGAGTTCCTCGAATCTGCTCTGCTGCCAATCTGCCTCGGCTATCTGACACTCAGCCAATACTCGTAGAGACGGAACCTCAATCTCTATAGGTAGAACGGCTTCCATCCCATATACCAAGGAATACGGAGTCGCCCCGGTAGAAGTTCTAATCGACGTTCGGTAGCCCCACAGAGCAAACGGCAACTTATCTGGCCAGTCCCGATAGGTTTCCACCATCTTCTGCAGTATGTGTTTGATGTTTTTGTTGGCGGCCTCAACTGCTCCGTTGGTCTGCGGCCGATACGTGGATGACTTATGAAAAGCCACATTATACTTCTCCAACAGATCAATCACCCTCCTTCTTGAAGTGAGAACCATTGTCCGAAATGATCTCATTCGGGACTCCATAACGGCAGATAATGTTGTTTCTGATAAACTTTGCGACATGCGAAGCCTTCAACACGGCATAAGATTGGGCCTCGACCCACTTCGTGAAATAGTCTATTGCTACCAAGATAAACTCATGCCCATTCGACCCCTTTCGGGGTAACAGCTCCAATCACATCGATCCCCCAAACTGAAAATGGCCATGGCGACGTCATGTTGTACAGCTTTGACGGCGGGATGTTCATGCGGTTTGCGTGAATCTGGCATTTGTGGCATCGCCGAACAAAGCCGATACAATCTTCCTCCATGGTAGACCAGTAGTAGCCCTGTCTGAGGATCTTTCGTGCCAGCATCACCCCATTCATATGTGCCCACATTCTCCTCCATGGATGGCCTCCATCAGGCGCTTCGACTCTTCGGTTTCCACACACAGCTTGTGCATTCCCAGATGACCTCTTTTGTACAACTTACCCCCGCAGATGATAAACTGAACAGCCATTCTTCTAATTGCCCTTTGTCTTTGGCATTCGCCCCTGGTGGATATGCCTCCTTCTCCAAGAAGTTCCATATGTCGTAATACCAAGGGTTGTTATCTTGCACTTCATCTATGGCAGAGATTGACTCGTAGGCAGGTGCAAATTTCTGGTCAATAATGACTGGACGCATCCGGACCCCAGATGGGATGTCTATCATGGAAGATAGAGTTGCTAACGAATCTGCGAACCTGTTGTTCTCTCTTACTAGGTGAGTGAAATTTAGCTTTTCAAACCGCGGAATTAACAAATCCAAGGTCTGGTGGTAAATTATCATCTTTTCCTCTTTTACTTTCCAATCTCCTTTAGCTTGAGACACAACTAAGTTCGAATCCCCAATGACGTCCAATCGCCTTGCCCCTAGTTCTAGGGCAGCCTCTAGACCGGCAATACATGCCTCATACTCTGCCTCATTGTTCGAGACTTTGAATCGAAGCTTGAATGCTAAAGGGATACGGGAATCGTCAGGCGCTATCAGCAACACCCCTATCCCATACCCGTATTGATTTGACGCTCCGTCAAAGTACATCGTCCAAGTTTCATCTTCGATGTGCAGAATGGCTTCATCTGGGAACAGGTACTCAACCGCTTCATCCCCTTCAACCGGGTGGTCGGCAAGGAACTCTGCTACCGCTCTTCCTTTTACTGACTTGCGCGTCACATACTTGAGATCAAATTCGGAGAGCAACAGCAACCAACGAGCTAGCCTACCCGTAAGCGCTGGTTTCTCGAAAAGATATTTGATGGGATCAAGTCGTGAAACCAACATTACAGAGTGAGCTAACAGGTAGTGCCGCAGCTTCCTGGTAGCCCATACCAAGGCCAAACAAGCCTTCTCCAACGGAGTGTAGCGGGTCTCGTAATCCACATCTTCTTGCTCAGATAGTAGATGGCCCTTTCCACTTTATCTTATCTTCCGACTCTGTGCGAGCATGCAGCCCATTGTAGTTTCAGTCACTGACAGGTACAGTATCAACGGTTTCCCTGGCTTTGGTGGTGACAACACGGGTGGATTCTGTAGATATTCTTTAATCTGTTCAAATGCAGCTTGACATCGGCCGTCCCATTGGAACTTCTTTCCTTTCTTCAGGAGACCAAAAAGTGGTTCACAAGTTAAGGTTAGTTTAGAGATAAACCGCCTTATGAATTGCACTTTACCCAGAAAGCCTCGCACCTCCTTTTCAGTCATTGGTGGTGGCATTTCTAAGATGGCCTTGATTTTGGAAGGGTCGACTTCGATGCCCCTTTGTGTAATCAGAAATCCTAGCATTTTTCCCGCTGTAACACCGAATGTACACTTCTGAGGATTCAACCGCAGCCGAAATTCCCTGATCCTTTGGAAAAACTTTTGCAAGGCGGTGTAGTGGCCCTCTCTTTCTTTGGACTTGACAATCATGTCGTCCAATACACCTCGACCTCTTTATGGATCATGTCATGTAATATTGTTGTTGCAGCCCGTTGATATGTAGCCCCAGCGTTCTTCAACCCAAATGGCATCACTCTGTAGCAATATGTACCCCACGGGGTGGTAAAAGCAGTCTTCTCCCCCGTCTTCGGGTGCCATTACTATCTGATTATAACCTGAGAAGCCATCCATGAACGAAAGCAAAGCATGCCCCGCTGTGAAATCTACCAACTCGTCGATATGCGGTAAGGGAAAGTCATCCTTCGGACTGGCTCTGTTCAAATCCCTGAAATCCACACATACCCGGATTCTGCCATCCTTCTTCGGCACTGGAACAATGTTGGCCAACCAAGTCGGGTATTCGGATACCAGCAGGAAGCCTGCGTCAATCTGCTTGGTGACCTCTTCCTTGATCTTAATGGCCCAATCAGGGCGGATCCTTCTGAGCTTCTGTTTGACAGGTCGGGCCTCGGGGTCAAGAGGGATCCGGTGCTGTACAATCTCAGGATCGATTCCAGGCATGTCTTCGTAGGACCACGCGAAAACATCTTTGAAATTTTTAATAAAGCGACTAAGCGCTCGCGTTCCTCCGAAGACAACGTGGACCCGATCTGGACCAGCCGCGGGTCCTTCTCAGTACCAATGTTCACGGTAGTGATTTCATCCATTAAGGGTTTAACAACCTCTCTCCTGCTCTTGTTCAATTAGTCGTTGCAAAACCGGAGGAATTTCGTCCTCGTCGTTTTCATCAAAATTTTGAAAGTCCTGATTTAAGCAATAAACCAAAGGCACAGAAAAGTACTCGGAAACCACAGTCACCTCATTCTCATTAGATACTTCCGAACCGTCCAATTCTTCTGTTACAACAGACTCAAAAGAGAAAGAAAAAGACGACCTGGACAGGACTGTGGCATCCGGGTTATCACCCCCAGGAATACCGAACTCAGACTCAGACGAGCTGGAACCTGATTCCGACTCACAAGACTCGGTGGAATCAGATTCCGGCTCACTACCTGACCGGTGCTGCTAGATAAAAATCCCTCCTCGTACTGCCAGGTGAGGGAGGGTGCGATGGATGCATCCAAAATAGCTGCTGGTGGCTCGCAGCCGTTTCATCTCCGATCATAGACACCGAGGAGTTATCCCCCAAGCACAACTGGTCGATCGAAGGATCTGAAAGTAGACATGCCAGTGCTACCCCCATTTCAAACTCTGTGTCCGCAGACTCTGCTTCCTTGCTATGCTCAGTCTCAACTGTTGGGTCTGTCTGCTTTTCAACAACATCATCCCCAGATAACTGTAGGTCAAAGAAAATTTCGAACCCCGGCACGCGCTTCTTCTCTGCGTTCCACCACGGCTCCGGAAAACCACAGAATGGAAAATCCTCCCCCTCCCGGACGAAGCGTCCGTTCAGGGTACCTCGGATGGGCCGATGCATCAATTCGAAAGGTTCCCCATCTGTTTTGCTTTGGCTCTTGCAGCCGTCTCTTTTCCTTTTCTTACCCAATCTTCCTTGGTGGGCGTATATCCCAGCCAAAGGTATGGGGGTTGTGCGGCACTTCGGCCAATGCTGCAATGCCTTTACGGCCGCTCTTCCTAATCCCATCCCGGGGATGTATTGGAGCTTGTTCATGAGATACACTGCTTGGGCACTGACATATATCCCTTCATTCGTAGCCATGATATTCTGTACGACCTGAGCCTCGGCCAAGGTAAAACCTGATATGAATACATCCTCCATGCCATGCTCAATTTCCAGAACAGGCGTGGATACCTCTGGTGGTGGGTGGATTGACGAATTCCCAAAGACAATGGCTACTCCCTTCCCGTAGGGTATATTTCACCATTTGATGCAAAGTAGATGATACTGCCTTCACCTGATGCAGCCACGGCCGTCCTAAAAGCAAATTGAAGGTTGCAGGGACCTCTAGGACATGGAAATCTATCTCGTGCTGCCCCGGCCCAACCTTTGTCTGAACTTTAACTGTTCCCATTACTTCTCTACTTGTATTGTCATATGCCCGGATGACCTGGGCTGTTGGTACAAAATCCACGGTTTTCAAGCCAATCGCATATGCCGTCCTTGCTGGGCAGACATTAATGGCGGACCCGGTATCAACAAGTACCACCGGTATCCACTTATTTCTACACTCCACGGAGATGTAGAGGGGTTTATTGTGATTTATGCCCTCGGGCGGAAGTTCTTTGTCTGAAAAGGTCAGTCGGGGAACCTCCTCCCGAAAGACCAATCCCACCAGCTGCTCTGGCGTGGTTTCTATTGAAAGCTTTGCTTTGTCCATGGCTGATAAAACAGCCTCTCTATGCACCCGTGATGCCATGAGCAGTCCCCAAATGGAGATGTCTGCTTGTATCTTTTTCAGCTGTTTGAGTACAGCTTCTTCCTCAAGTTGCTTCTCCTTTTGCTTCTCGGCTTCTCTATCCTTTCCCGAGGCTTCCGGTTGATCTAAGTGTGGGGGCTTGAAATACCGTCCACTCCGCGTCATGTGGTCACCTCTCCGAGGTACCAAGTGTTATCAGGTTGGTTATTCCCCCAATCTTCGTCGGTGTGAGCAAGACATAAGTCTTCGTCTTCCCACCACATTCCATCAGCGCTGACAGACACCTGTCTGGCTCTGGTATGACTGTTTTTGTGCTTGCAGCGCCTTCCATCCACATGCCTGCAACATTCTCGTTCCTGTGCACACAGCAGTTTCAACTCCCACATGGGCCTTTGCTTTCCTGATTCTCTCGGAATCTTCAAAACTTGCTTGTTCTGACGTGACTGACTGTTCAATCATCTCCGTACTCAAAATGTTCCAATCTCGGGCGAAATTCTTGACACCGGCGCCCTCCGGCGATGTGTTTCTGCTCTTCGACCCTTCCGGCCGTCGCTGATAGTCTCATTCCTGCTGAACTCTGCTCTGCCTGAAATTTTCCTACCACATCGGGCTGATCGTCCAACCACCCTGTAGCTTCCGCTGAATCCTCATAATCGAACCATGCGACTGCCGCGTCCTCTGGGTATTGGTCATTGTAAAACTGGAGATCGGCAAGATCCTCCCCCACAGCTGTTACATCATCTGTTCCCTGCCCAGACTATCTCCTTGGATCATACACAACTCTCCCCCTGTTGGCAATTCTACTCCGGGCCCATCTTGGCCTTTTGATGAAATGTAGTCACTCGGACTATATGTCTTCCCAACGTAACTCCCAGATTCCGCAGACTCTGACTCAAACAACTGTTTTTCCTTTGGGATCTCCCTTTCCTTGTTCTTGGCGGTCACCGCCACTGGCTTAGATTGGGTCATGGAGATGTCCATCATGCACAAGTCGGTGCAATCGGGGAGGAACACCTCTGGTTTAGGCAGGTGGGTAGGGTGATATAGATACTAGGATCGTAGGACACGGTCCCAGCATAGATGAAATTGAGTCTTTTGGTGGTGGAGCTTGGTTATGTGCGGGGAGGGGATTTGTAGTAACATTGGGTTTTTCGGGAGGCAAAATCACCCCATTGTCGATGAGATCTTGGATCTCATGACGCAACCGGAAGCACAGATCGGTGTCGTGACCGTGCTGTTGGTGAAAGGCACAATATTTGGCCGGGTTATGGGTAGGAGGGAGTTTTTCTGGTAAGGGCCGCGGCTCCAGGGGCTTCAGGTGCCCTTTTTTGATCAAGAGCTTTGGATAGGGGCATATATAGTGGGGCGAAGGTTCTGGTGTTTCTGGGTGGGTATTTGGTTGTTTGTGGGTTGCTTCCGGACGCGCCGGAGAATGGTGCAGCTGCCGTATTTCTTGGAGGGGGGTTGGCGGTGACCATGCTTACTTCGGTGGCTCTCGTAGTAGTAGCGCCACTCGGGCCTGCATTGCTACCACGGTTGAAAGTTCGTCGGGGTTGCTCCCGGTCATTATCAATCAAGCCTTGCTTCAAGGCATCTTCAATCTGCACCCCCATTTCATGTAGGTCAGAAAAAGTAGGAAAGGGGAGAACTATCATCTTTTGCATCAACTTCGGCTGAAGATTGCGCACAATCATCCGAATCTGGTCTTTGTCCGTAGGCTCAAGGTCATCATCGAAGCCTTGGCCCTCCATCTGGTTACAAACTCTGAAAAACTCTCCTTAGGCTCTTGCCTAGTCGTCTCGAGATCACGGGTCGTAATCTCAATCTGTGTATTATACGAATACTGTGCGATGAAGGCCTCAGCCATTTCGTCCCAATTCCTCTTGACATCATCTTCTAGCTTGGCATACCATATGGCCGCCACACCGACAGGGTCCGGCCAACAAAGACAACTTCTGAAGCCTACTGAGGCCCATCGGCCTTAGAACATCTGAAAACAGTCTTAAATGCACCATGGGGTCCCCGGACCCGTCAAATCGATCAATATGAGGCATTTTGAATCTGTCGGGCAACGTCACAGCTGCGTCGGTGTATCCATCTTCAATATCGGGGATAGTCTTGACCCCTTGGGATCTCTTGAACAGCTTTTCAAGTTGCTCAACTTTAGTGCTGTGGGATCAGTCTCGAACTCAAAGGAGAGTCCGGTAGGTTGGTGGGCGTTTTTGATAGCTGAGGTTGGATTTGAGGTAGGTTGGAGGTGGGGGTGGTCCTGTGGGCAGTTCTGTATCAGTCTGAACATTGGCTGTCTCCCCGACATTAGGAACTCCTGGCGGGGGAGGAACTTGATGCGAAGCAGATGCTCCGGTTTGCTGCTGCTCTAGCCTGGCTATTGTCTCTGCCTGTTCCTTCACAACTGTGGCCTGTTGCCTGGCGAATTCTGCCTGTCGGACAGCATCTTGCTGCATCATTTTCATGCTTTCTTGGAGGTGGCGCACCATCTCTTCTAAACTAGCCATGCTATTCTGCTCTGGTTGAAATACCGGTATATATTCTCTCTCTGTTGGTGACACGGAACCCTGATCCCTACTGAACACAGGTGGGGTAGATAAGGCCCTCTGAACTGACTGCTGTGCTAATGTCCTCTGTCTGACTGACCTCCGCTTAGTAACCGGGGGTAGTGAACAGTACACTGGTTGTCCGTCTACAGATCCTCAGATCGATGGAGTCGACGACCTCTAGTCCAGAGTGCTCGGGGAGTATCTACTGGGTCAGAAGCAATCGTGCTCAACTACCTAGTAAAAAAAAAGATAAATAAAGCGTATAAATAACAGAAAATCGGACAGCATAACGGCATAAAATAAAACAACACACGGTTGGATAACATGCTGAACTCGATTCACTGTCCCTCCAATACTGATCACTATTTCTGAATCATTGCCCCCAAGTCTGAATCCTGTACCCACAGATAACTGATTCCCCCAAAATACTGTTACTGGTGCCCTCAGGCCGGATAAAAACTTGCAAACTGACATGCGCATTCCCTGTAGAGATACACTCTAAAAGCACATAGCAGTAAATGAGAGCCAATACACCCCTATGTTGGGGTAGGGTTTCCCTGTCCTATTTTGTCAGGAGCTAGGGTTTCACTACGCACGCAGCGGTTTCAAACAACCTATATCGGGTAAGCAACCTGTCCTAGTTTGGAATGGTCACTATGGATCCGAATATGCACTAGGTCGAATGGTCAAAAAGGGTGCCCCGGTAAAACCGGGGTTTGTGTTCCCATATGGCAGAGCCCGCAACCGGTCAGCCTTATGGTCATGCCTTGACAAGACAAGCCTCCGGCAAACCGCTAGGAATAGCAGATGGCCAACACGGTGTCCTAGGCGCACCAATGCACAATGCAATGCAAAGAAACACATAAGTGTAGTCAAAACAGGATATCACGAGTTCGAGTCAAGCTCTCTAAATCCCAGCAGAGTCGCCAGAAACTGTAGACGTCCCCGACGTGATGCGCACAACACAAAGTATAGACTAGATTGCCTAATTGGAAATAAACATTGCATATCCGTTTTGTCTCGAAAAGTGTTGTTTTGCTACTCGCAAGTAGGCTAAAATACGGATTTCAATGAGTTTTCCAACTCAAGCAATCCAACCTCCACCCACAGGCATTCAAACAGTTTACTCACATAAGCACTTAGCCGCATGGTAAGCATACTGTCATGGCAACATTCACACGCATGGTATGCTAAAGCTAAAACTTACATCGTACTCCGTGCCAAAACAGTAAACTAGTTAGCAAACATGCATGTCCTAGTTCATGTTAAAATGGCTAATGCAATACATACATAGTGTGATTAGGATAGGCTCGGCTAACCCTAAAATGGCATGTGAAATGCGATCATTCGATGCATGTATTCAAGTTGGAAATTGAAGATACAATGCGGTTTGTATGATGTACCGACCGCGCGTGGCATGTAAACAAATGCATGGATGTACGCATGCATCGCATAAGGTATGCTAAAATAGACGTGCCCCTAATCTACCATCATAAGCAGGTAAATAAAAGGGTAGAAAGAAATGGAGTTGGAAGACATACACCCACTCACACACACTTATACAAATGCGCCTCACTCGGAGGAACCAAAAGAATAATAAGTCCAAAAATAATGAATAAATTATTACAAAATTCTAATTACTAAAATTAAATCAAGTAATAAAAGAAAGGGGGCCTCAGCCCTGCCTCGGGATGCGCGAATGATGCATGCTCGTTGCGACTTGCCCGGAAAAGCCTACACCTGTGCCACTGCCACCTCTGTTTTACTGCCCCGTCTCTCCAAAAATACCAAAGTCCCAGGAACCTTCCTTGTGTTTTCTGCTGATGCCATCGGCTGGAGGAAACTACCCACCGGCTGCTTGTGGTGGCCACCGCTGCAAAATAGTCTATCGGCCAGCAATACAGTGCCGGTCGGCACTCCTTTCCTGCCGGTCCAGCACAAAATTCCTGCAGAAGACAGTTTGACAGCAACAGCAGGCAGCAGTGCATGGTATTGGATTTTAAGCATATTTATGCATGGCCAATGCTTCCTATCATGAATGGGACTCAAGGAAACATGGCTCTTGGTTCTAGGGCTATCAATTGTGCACCTTGGTGCATGATAGCCTAAGATACCAAGGTTGCATTTTAATGTAAAAATGCATGCAACACAACAATGATAACTAAGTCCCTATCATGCCAAAGTCAAGGGCCTTAGTGACATGGGAATTGAGGTGTGTTTTGTCACTTGGAGTACACACACCCCTCATTTCCCACTTGGTTTGACACCCCAAACCAAGTAATGAAATGCAATCCATGCAAACATGCATCAACAATGCAACATGACACAAAAGTGTAAGGCATGCCAAATGCTATGTAACACATCATGGGAAGTATACAATACTAAGCATGCACAATGCAAAGTGTGATACAAACATGAACACCTAAGGCAATAGGATTGTCTTATGTCAAGACCATGTTGACTAAGCATGCAACACACATATACTAAACATGCAATGGTAGACTAAGCTACAATGGGACAGCCCTCAAACCTCCCTAAAACAGTGGCAAAACATGCCCAAAATGATGACCAAAACTCATGCAAGCATGCAAGGCAATAGGCCCAAAACCAGGGCACCAAAGAGAGTACCTTACTACCATTATCAAGGCCACTCATGGCATGCATCTAACAACCAAAAACAGACTTCTATCATGCAAAATGACACCCAAAACCCACATATGGCAGCCCCAAAATGTATTAATCATGCAAGCATACACAATGCCAATTCCTAGACATAAAAGGGGGCACCCTTGAAGCATGAAAATGGTCACATATGTGAACATACACACATGATTTATGGACTGAAATAGGGTCACAAATGATGCCAAATCATGAGGATGATCAATGTTGAACATGCTAGGAACCAAAATGCATGAGGCTTACAAGCCTAGAATACAAAACAACCATGTCAAGCACACTATACATGGCAAAATCAGTGGCTCACAGCCCTAAAACATGGCAAATCAAGGCCAACATCTTCAAGATGCTAAGCCAAAAACATGGAGATACATGAGGCTAAACACATGGCATGTCTCTAAGCAAAATGGAACATTACAAAGCAAGTATGGGAAGCATGTTAAGGGCCACGAAACCAACCTTAGACAGAGGTATAACATGACTTAAAACACCCCAAAAGTTCTGAAATGAAGCCAAATGCAAGCATGCACACATGCTACCTCATGAGCCAAGAATGAAAGCCAAAGATGGACAAAGGGAGAGGGGTGTCCCTCCCCTACATGAGACTTCAAAACACCTCCCTCACCACTGAAAACCCACTGGTTTTCAGTGGTGAGAAGACCAAAAACACTGAAGTTAGACAATGCTCCAAAAAAAGGCACAAAAGGACCAAAACAAGGCCTAAAAGAGTGAGGCTTCACTCAAATACAAAAGTGACCTTAATGAATGTTCTTAAGCAAGTAAAAACAAGGTTTTTTTATGTTAAACACAAAGCTCAAAACACAAGACAAGAGGGGTAGAAACTAGTTGCAAGAATGGGGAAACTAAAGCAAAAAGTTTACCCTTGAAGATCCAATGAAGAACAGGTGGAGCAGCCCTCCTCTAGTGATCAAAACCAGTCCAAGATCACACAAAACAAACCTCCAAGCCTCCCAATCTCGGATTAAGGTGTAGTAGTGTGTGTAATGGTGCAAAAGTAAGGTGAAATCACACTTTTTGGTCCAAAAACACACACACAAGAGAGAGAGAGGGAGATATAGATATATATGGATGTATATCAGAGAAATATATGTATAAGCTCTGGTTTTGCCCTTAAATGTCTAACCTTCTTCAAAGGGAGAGAAGGCTTGCTTATATAGGCAACAAAAGGCTCTAAGCTTAATGGCTAAGCAAGAGGAAAGGGGTCAAGGGACCAAGGGGGTGCAAGGCTTCTTGGAGAAGCCAAAACAGCTGGCCAAGCTTCTCCAAGAAGCTTGGCCAAAGGGGTCAAGCTTCTAGAAGCTTGAGGGGGTTCAAAGGGCAAGGGGTCAATCCCATGCACGGGGATGAGTGATAGTGCACACCAGCTGGCACAGCTGGAATGCACCATGACCCAGGGGTGCAAAAAGGTCAAACCGGCCAGCCAAAACAGTCACCGGCACAAAACACTGCCGGTCGGCAACATATAGTGCCGACCGGCCAAGGATTTGGATAAAAGAGTGCCGATGGCCACTAGGGAGTGCCGGTGGAGGTGTGGGGCAGCCGGTGGGCTTTAGGGATGGCTAACAAGCCTTCCCTACCCTCAAATGCAAAAACACACAAGTACTTGGTGCACAACCAAGCACAAAACAAGCCGTTGAGAGATCCTGAGGCACGGCGCGCAGCCGGGGCCTCCGGGAACTCAAAACAAACACAAACATGGATAATCACCGGGTGTTCAAGCGGTGACGTCCAAGTCTTGAGGACGGTCAAAAATAGGGTGTCTACAGTTGCCCCTCTTTGACAGAACTCGGCAGTCATAACAATGACGGGGGTGAATGTCAAAGCCCGAAGACGACCCATTTTTGACAAGGCCGAAGACTTGGACAAACATACAAGACAAGCAAGATATGCGCCCACAGGCAGGGGCAAAATGCAACTGAAAATGCAAGAAGCCTAGCATAACTTATGAAGAAAAGTTGTAACGAAGCACACATGCGACAGTTTTAAGCTAGCCAAGACAAAACCAACTACACTACAAGCAGAGGGAATGTGAGAGAATCAAGCGATTCTCGCTACGTTTCACGCGGAGAGTACAATACCTGTCCGGTTCGTCTGGTCACGCCAGCTTCAAATGAACCGTACATACAATATCGTGCCTGAAAAGAAAGCAAACTTAACAGGTATGACATTGTTAGCAACATTCATAACAGTGCAATCGAAAGTGCGTGACAACGCATGCAATGTGTATAGAAAATTGTAATTGAACACATATAGTAAAGCAGAGCACGCATACAATGCAATGTGTATAGAGAATTGTAATTGAACACATGTAGTAAAGCAACGCACGCATACGATGCAATGTGTATAAAAGATTGTAATTGAACACATGTCAGTAAAACAATGCACGCATACAAAGCAATGTGTATAGTAAGGTTGTAATTGAACACATGTCAGTAAAGCAATGCACGCATACAAAGCAATGTGTATATATAGGAACTTGAACTCATGTAAGTAAAGCAACGCACACATACGAAGCAATGAGTATATAAGGAAGGAACTTGAACTCATTTCAGTAAAGCAACACACATACAATGCAATGAGTATATAGGAACTTGAACTCATGTAAGTAAAGCAATGCACGCATACAAAGCAATGAGTATATTAAGGAACTTGAACACATATCAGTAAAGCAATGCACGCATACATGCAATGTGTATATAGGGAACTTGAACACATATCAGTAAAGCAAAGCACGCATACAATGCAATGTGTATATAGGAACTTGAACACATATCAGTAAAGCAATGCACGCATACAATGCAATGTGTATATAAAGAAACTTGAACACATATCAGTAAAGCAAAGCACGCATACAATGCAATGTGTATATAGGGAACTTGAACACATATCAGTAAAGCATGCACGCATACAATGCAATGTGTATAAAAAGAAACTTGAACACATATCAGTAAAGCAACGCACGCATACAATGCAATGTGTATATAGGGAACTTGAACTGATCATGGTAAGACATGATGCTGGAATGCGACGTACCAAACGCGACTCCGTGTATTGAAATGATTTAGAGAATTCACAAGATATAAAAGGATACGGGAAGGGACGTCCTTCGCATGTTCCGAGCATCGCTCACGAGAGTTTGTGGTACGAGGTCAACTCGAAGCTCCACTTGCATTCTGACAGTGCATTTTCTTGTATTGTCTTGAATAATGAAGGTGCCAAACCCCTGATTGACCCGAACAAGGGCGCAAAAGGTACGATGACCGAGAGGGGGAGGTTACCGGTATCAAACCCAGCACTCTGCTACCCTGCTATTCTTCTACTTTATTTCCCTTTTTACTAGGAGTTTAAGCACATTGCACTGCCTTAGGCAGGTTTTATTTCTCAAAAGCGCGCGTTTTTTGCAAAACATATGATGGAAATGAAACAACTGTTTGTTCAAAAAGTGCTACATTTGCACGTTCTATGCATCGCATCGCAGAGCATCACACAACAATGTGACTGAAATTGAAACCGCATTTTGAAAACCAAAGCATCGCATCGTAATAATCAGGTAGTAAACCAATTACAACTCGATAAGCAAAACAGGGTGACTCAGCAAACTAGCCAAATGCGAGTACACCTTGACAAACATTACAAAGACTCAAAGAGAGTGAAATACAACTCGATAAGCAAATATGCAACAACTCGATAAGCAAATGGGCGCGCCCTCGTAAGAATTGATCACTGGAGGGCATCAAAGTGGTGGGATCTTCCAAATTCCTAGCATAAACAGCTCAGAGGACAAGGAAGAAACCCACCGGCCCAGAGAAAGTCTACCGGCTGTGAATGGCCATCGGCCGAAATGGGGATCCACCGGCCGAAACATATGGCCGGTCGGCACTATGGTTGGCCGGTCGGCACTAAATTGTCAGCACCAGCAGAATGTTGACATCTGTCCTTCTTTCATCCTTATCTTCTTCAAAAGGGTCTCAACTTCGTGGTTCTCCTCATTTCCCCACTGATTTACTCCAAATGGAAGAATTTCTTTCCCAAAATCTCGCAACTTGGATTAACAACTTGGATGGCTCGGAAAAGCTGAATTTCCGGGCTTTCGGCGTAAACGCACTATTCACTTTGCGCCGTACCCCGCTGCATTTTCCATTCCTCCATGCCGCGGCAAGGTTTTGGAACCCGGTAACACATGTCTTTAGCTTTAGCGGGCAAGAGGTGTGTCCCACTTTTGAAGATTTCCAAGCTCTAATGGAATCTGAGCGCGATGAGGAGATCCTGCCCCAACTTTCGTTTTGGTCATGCTCAAGCCTTAGGACAAATGTGTGGGCTCTCAATGCCCGATGCTCGCTCTCTGATTTGTGACGGGACATTAGATGTTCCGAGCTTGGTTTGTCGTTTTTCCGAGACTGGCGATCGCGGCGACCATCACTGGCAAGGTTTTCGGCGACACGCCCTTTGTTTATGCCTGCTATCTCATTTTCTGTTTATCTCTGGTTCCGGAGGGCCCAGTGTCCGGTTGATTGAGGTTGCCCAAGGCTTGAAGGAGGGCAAAAGCTGCATTGCCATGATCCTGGCTGAGACACTGCTGGGCTTAGACGCCTTTTATCGTCGAGAGACGATCAGGTTAGCAGGGAGTCCACTATTACTGCAGGTAATGTTTCCCACCCAATCTCACATTTATGTTTGCTCACATCACTCGGCCCTCAGGCTCGGTTTTTTCTCAAAAAAGCCTTTTCCTCACTTTTTCTCTCATCGTACATCTCTCTATTCTTTATTCTCTCATTTTTCATCCCTCCCCAGGTGTGGTTGATGGACAAACTGAGGGTGTGGACTCTTGCCCAGCATATTCAGCTCGTGGCTACTTCTTCAGAAAACTCTAGTTGACGCCCTTGATGAGGGTTGGTGGTTTGAATGGATGTGCAGTTTGTCCGCAGGACCGCATTGCTTGCGGTGCCCTTGGCTCAATCTTCCAATGATGAGTTACAGCATGACCCGTCAAACGGGATCCAATTGATTGGCTTGACTCACTGTGTTCTACTTCCATTCCGTATCCTGCGCCAGTTTGGTCATAATCAGACTTGTCCGCCGGAAGGATAGAGTACCCGGTTACATTCCCGATTCGAGGCGCACAGCTGGCCCGTATGCCACAGCGTGGAGGACGAGAGAACTCCTGGCCCCCGCTCCCACTTTCAGTTGCACTTTGTCTGATGAGTGCTTGGATGGCTTAATGAAGAGGCACAGAGGGGCCCAGCTTGGTATCAGAGGCTTCGACCAGCTCTGGGAGGGGGGCGCAGGGACATTTGACTTGACCATGCCCCGGATTTATTGCTTTATTAGTACTTTCAAGTTTTCTTTATGAATGTAATAAAAAGCAACTTCAATTGTATGCAAGAGCAAGAGAACTCTATTTGAAATCAATGAAATTGAAGGTTGTGGTACTGAAAATTTTCCGTTTTGGTCCAGAAATGGTCTTAGTTGTAAAAAGATTTATTTGAACAAAGTCATCTTCATTTAAAACTTTTCAAAACTATTTTCGATATGGATCAGAAAACGGACACGCTGAGATCTGTCACGAGATGCACAACCCGGATCCTAGCAACTGGAAAGTTGCCCCTTGTTTGAATGGTACCGCGGCACTGTACGGCAACGGAAAGTTGCCCCTAGTCTGAATAGCACTGTACCGGAGATTGCGATAAATGCTGATGGGCAAAGATGACCAAGATGATCAAATGGACAAAGTTGATCGGGGAAAAGTTTATGGCTGAACTTCAGGATGAAGCTGCCTACGTATCCCAAAGATGGGAATCAAGCCTTACGTAGTTCAGGCTTGGGTTCACTCGAGTATTTTCACTCTCCTTTTGCGCTCTAACTTTTGCCAAGGCCGCCCTTTGCGGGTTTTCAACCTTGCGAGCTCAGTTTTTTTATATTTCTAATTTTTTTGTGCTCTGAATTTTGCCTAGGTCGCCCTTTCGGGTTTTCGGCCTAGCGAGCCTCTCAGGGGATAATATTTCTTCAACTTGTCCATGTTGATCGGTTGGGAGAACTCTAGGCCATCTAGGTCCATCAGAACCACAGCTCCACCTGACCAGATAGACTTGATGATATAGGGACCAGTCCAATTGGGTCTGAACTTGCCCTTGGGTCGTGGATGGGAGCTCGGTTGTCTTTGAGTACCAAATCTCCTTCCTTCAAATTCCTAGACTTAACTTTCTTGTTAAAAGCCCCGGGATTCTGCGTTGATATCCTTGGACATGGTACAGTGCTTTTAATCTCCTTTCATCGAAGAGCATGAGTTCCTCGAATCTGCTCTGCTGCCAATCTGCCTCGGCTATTGACACTCAGCCAATACTCGTAGAGACGGAACCTCAATCTATATAGGTAGAACGGCTCCATCCCATATACCAAGGAATACGGTCGCCCGGTAGAGGTTAGGTAGAAGTTCTAATGAGTTCGGTAGCCCACAGAGCAAACGGCAACTTATCTGGCCAGTCCCGATAGGTTTCCACCATCTTCTGCAGTATGTGTTTGATGTTTTGTTGGCGGCCTCAACTGCTCCGTTGGTCTGCGGCCGATACGTGGATGACTTATGAAAAGCCACATTATACTTCTCCAACAGATCAATCACCTCCTTCTTGAAGTGAGAACCATTGTCCGAAATGATCTCATTCGGGACTCATAACGGCAAGATAGATAATGTTTCTGATAAACTTTGCGACATGCGAAGCCTTC
Organism: Camellia japonica; assembly: GCA_030407325.1. Lineage (NCBI taxonomy): Eukaryota > Viridiplantae > Streptophyta > Magnoliopsida > Ericales > Theaceae > Camellia > Camellia japonica. The sequence goes on along the minus strand of JAPPVO010000032.1, from coordinate 78,324,797 downwards.
AACACGGCATAAGATTGGGCCTCGACCCACTTCGTGAAATAGTCTATTGCTACCAAGATAAACTCATGCCCATTCGACCCTTCGGGAGTAACAGCTCCAATCACATCGATCCCCCAAACTGAAAATGGCCATGGCGACGTCATGTTGTACAGCTTTGACGGCGGGATGTTCATGCGGTTTGCGTGAATCTGGCATTTGTGGCATCGCCGAACAAAGTTGATACAATCTTCCTCCATGGTAGACCAGTAGTAGCCCTGTCTGAGGATCTTTCGTGCCAGCATCACCCCATTCATATGTGCCCCACATTCTCCTCCATGGATGGCCTCCATCAGGCGCTTCGACTCTTCGGTTTCCACACATAGCTTGTGCATTCCCAGATGACCTCTTTTGTACAACTTACCCCCGCAGATGAAAACTGAACAGCCATTCTTCTATTGCCCTTTTGTCTTTGGCATTCGCCCCTGGTGGATATGCCTCCTTCTCCAAGAAGTTCCATATGTCGTAATACCAAGGGTTGTTATCTTGCACTTCATCTATGGCAGAGATTGACTCGTAGGCAGGTGCAAATTTCTGGTCAATAATGACTGGACGCATCCGGACCCCAGATGGGATGTCTATCATGGAAGATAGAGTTGCTAACGAATCTGCGAACCTGTTGTTCTCTCTTACTAGGTGAGTGAAACTACTTTTCAAACCGCGGAATTAACAAATCCAAGGTCTGGTGGTAAATTATCATCTTTTCCTCTTTTACTTTCCAATCTCCTTTAGCTTGAGACACAACTAAGTTCGAATCCCCAATGACGTCCAATCGCCTTGCCCCTAGTTCTAGGGCAGCCTCTAGACCGGCAATACATGCCTCATACTCTGCCTCATTGTTCGAGACTTTGAATCGAAGCTTGAACGCTAAAGGGATACGGGAATCGTCAGGCGCTATCAGCAACACCCCTATCCCATACCCGTATTGATTTGACGCTCCGTCAAAGTACATCGTCCAAGTTTCATCTTCGATGTGCAGAATGGCTTCATCTGGGAACAGGTACTCAACCGCTTCATCCCCTTCAACCGGGTGGTCGGCAAGGAACTCTGCTACCGCTCTTCCTTTTACTGACTTGCGCGTCACATACTTGAGATCAAATTCGGAGAGCAACAGCAACCAACGAGCTAGCCTACCCGTAAGCGCTGGTTTCTCGAAAAGATATTTGATGGGATCAAGTCGTGAAACCAACATTACAGAGTGAGCTAACAGGTAGTGCCGCAGCTTCCTGGTAGCCCATACCAAGGCCAAACAAGCCTTCTCCAACGGAGTGTAGCGGGTCTCGTAATCCAGCATCTTCTTGCTCAGATAGTAAATGGCCCTTCCACTTTATCTTCCGACTCCTGTGCGAGCATGCAGCCCATTGTAGTTTCAGTCACTGACAGGTACAGTATCAACGGTTTCCCTGGCTTGGTGGTGACAACACGGGTGGATTCTGTAGATATTCTTTAATCTGTTCAAATGCAGCTTGACATCGGCCGTCCCATTGGAACTTCTTTCCTTTCTTCAGGAGACCAAAAAGTGGTTCACAAGTTAAGGTTAGTTTAGAGATAAACCGCCTTATGAATTGCACTTTACCCAGAAAGCCTCGCACCTCCTTTTCAGTCATTGGTGGTGGCATTTCTAAGATGGCCTTGATTTTGGAAGGGTCGACTTCGATGCCCCTTTGTGTAATCAGAAATCCAACATTTTTCCCGCTGTAACACCGAATGTACACTTCTGAGGATTCAACCGCAGCCGAAATTCCCTGATCCTTTGGAAAAAACTTTTGCAAGGCGGTGTAGTGGCCTCTCTTTCTTTGGACTTGACAATCATGTCGTCCACATACACCTCGACCTCTTTATGGATCATGTCATGTAATATTGTTGTTGCAGCCCGTTGATATGTAGCCCCAGCGTTCTTCAACCCAAATGGCATCACTCTGTAGCAATATGTACCCCACGGGGTGGTAAAAGCAGTCTTCTCCGGTCTTCGGGTGCCATTACTATCTGATTATAACCGAGAAGCCATCCATGAACGAAAGCAAAGCATGCCCCGCTGTGAAATCTACCAACTCGTCGATATGCGGTAAGGGAAAGTCATCCTTCGGACTGGCTCTGTTCAAATCCCTGAAATCCACACATACCGGATTCTGCCATCCTTCTTCGGCACCGGAACAATGTTGGCCAACCAAGTCGGGTATTCGGATACCAGCAGGAAGCCTGCGTCAATCTGCTTGGTGACCTCTTCCTTGATCTTAATGGCCCAATCAGGGCGGATCCTTCTGAGCTTCTGTTTGAGGGTCGGGCTCGGGGTCAGAGGGATCCGGTGCTGTACAATCTCAGGATCGATTCCAGGCATGTCTTCGTAGGACCACGCAAAAACATCTTTGAAATTTTTAATAAAGCGACTAAGCGCTCGCGTTCCTCTGAAGACAACGTGGACCGATCTGGACCAGCCGCGGGTCCTTCTCAGTACCAATGTTCACGGTAGTGATTTCATCCATTAAGGGTTTAACAAACCTCTCCTGCTCTTGTTCAATTAGTCGTTGCAAAACCGGAGGAATTTCGTCCTCGTCGTTTTCATCAAAATTTTGAAAGTCCTGATTTAAGCAATAAACCAAAGGAACAGAAAAGTACTCGGAAACCACAGTCACCTCATTCTCATTAGATACTTCCGAACCGTCCAATTCTTCTGTTACAACAGACTCAAAAGAGAAAGAAAAAGACGACCTGGACAGGACTGTGGCATCCGGGTTATCACCCCCAGGAATACCGAACTCAGACTCAGACGAGCTGGAACCTGATTCCGACTCACAAGACTCGGTGGAATCAGATTCCGGCTCACTACCTGATCCGGTGCTGCTAGATAAAAATCCCTCCTCGTACTGCCAGGTGAGGGAGGGTGCGATGGATGCATCCAAAATAGCTGCTGGTAGGCCCGCAGCCGTTTCATCTCGATCATAGACACCGAGGAGTTATCCCCCAAGCACAACTGGTCGATCGAAGGATCTGAAAGTAGACATGCCAGTGCTACCCCCATTTCAAACTCTGTGTCCGCAGACTCTGCTTCCTTGCTATGCTCAGTCTTAACGTTGGTCTGTCTGCTTTTCAACAACATCATCCCAGATAACTGTAGGTCAAAGAAAATTTCGAACCCCGGCACGCGCTTCTTCTCTGCGTTCCACCACGGCTCCGGAAAACCACAGAATGGAAAATCCTCCCCCTCCCGGACGAAGCGTCCGTTCAGGGTACCTCGGATGGGCCGATGCATCAATTCGAAAGGTTTCCCCATCTGTTTTGCTTTGGCTCTTGCAGCCGTCTCTTTTCTTTTCTTACCCAATCTTCCTTGGTGGGCGTATATCCCAGGCGAAGGTATGGGGGTTGTGCGGCACTTCGGCCAACGCTGCAATGCCTTTACGGCCGCTCTTTCCTAATCCCATCCCGGGGATGTATTGGAGCTTGTTCATGAGATACACTGCTTGGGCACTGACATATATCCCTTCATTCGTAGCCATGATATTCTGTACGACCTGAGCCTCGGCCAAGGTAAACCTGATATGAATACATCTCCATGCCATGCTCGATTTCCAGAACAGGCGTGGATACCTCTGGTGGTGGGTGGATTGACGAATTCCCAAAGACAATGGCTACTCCCTTCCCGTAGGGGTATTTCACCATTTGATGCAAAGTAGACGATACTGCCTTCACCTGATGCAGCCACGGCCGTCCTAAAAGCAAATTGAAGGTTGCAGGGACCTCTAGGACATGGAAGTCTATCTCGTGCTGCCCCGGCCCAACCTTTGTCTGAACTTTAACTGTTCCCATTACTTCTCTACTTGTATTGTCATATGCCCGGATGACCTGGGCTGTTGGTACAAAATCCACGGTTTTCAAGCCAATCGCATATGCCGTCCTTGCTGGGCAGACATTAATGGCGGACCCGGTATCAACAAGTACCACCGGTATCCACTTATCTACACTCCACGGAGATGTAGAGGGGTTTATTGTGATTGTGCCCTCGGGGGAAGTTCTTTGTCTGAAAAGGTCAAGCATCGGGGTACCTCCTCCCGGGAAGACCAATCCCACCAGCTGCTCTGGCGTGGTTTCTATTGAAAGCTTTGCTTTGTCCATGGCTGATAAAACAGCCTCTCTATGCACCCGTGATGCCATGAGCAGTCCCCAAATGGAGATGTTGCTTGTATCTTTTTCAGCTGTTTGAGTACAGCTTCTTCCTCAAGTTGCTTCCTTTTGCTTCTCGGCTTCTCTATCCTTTCCTGAGGCTTTCGGTTGATCTAAGTGTGGGGGCTTGAAATACCGTCCACTCCGCGTCATGTGGTCAACCTCTCCGATCGGGTACCAAGTGTTATCAGGTTGGTTATTCCCCCAATCTTCGTCGGTGTGAGCAAGACATAAGTCCTCGTCTTCCCACCACATTCCATCAGTGGCTGACAGACACTGTCTGGCTCTGGTATGCCTGTTTTCGTGCTTGTGGCGCCTTCCATCCACATGCCTGCAACATTCTCGGTTCCTGTGCACACAGCAGTTTCAACTCCTAAATGGGCCTTTGCTTTCCTGATCCTCTCGGAATCTTCAAAACTTGCTTGTTCTGACGTGACTGACTGTTCAATCATCTCCGTACTCAAAATGTTCCAATCTCGGGCGAAATTCTTGACACCGGCGCCCTCCGGCGATGTGTTCTGCTCTTCGACCCTTCCGGCCGTCGCTGATAGCCTCATTCCTGCTGAACTCTGTTCTGCCTGAAATTTTCCTACCACATCGGGCTGATCGTCCAACCACCCTGTAGCTTCCGCTGAATCCTCATAATCGAACCATGCGACTGCCGCGTCCTCTGGGTATTGGTCATTGTAAAACTGGAGATTGGCAAAATCCTCCCCCACAGCTGTTACATCATCTGTTCCTTGCCCCAGACTATCTCCTTGGATCATACACAACTCTCCCCCTGTTGGCGATTCTACTCCGGGCCCATCTTGGCCTTTTGATGAAATGTAGTCACTCGAACTATATGCCTTCCCAACGTAACTCCCAGATTCCGCAGACTCTGACTCAAACAACTGTTTTCCTTTTGGGATCTCCCTTTCCTTGTTCTTGGCGGTCACCGCCACTGGCTTAGATTGGGTCATGGAGATGTCCATCATGCACAAGTCGGTGCAATCGGGGAGGAACACCTCTGGTTTGGGCAGGTGGGTAGGGGTGATATAGATACTAGGATCGTAGGACACGGTCCCAGCATAGATGAAATTGAGTCTTTTGGGTGGTGGAGCTTGGTTATGTGCGGGGAGGGGATTTGTAGTAACATTGGGTTTTTCGGGAGGCAAAATCACCCCATTGTCGATGAGATCTTGGATCTCATGACGCAACCGGAAGCACAGATCGGTGTCGTGACCGTGCTGTTGGTGAAAGGCACAATATTTGGCCGGGTTATGGGTAGGAGGGAGTTTTTCTGGTAAGGGCCGCGGCTCCAGGGGCTTCAGGTGCCCTTTTTTCATCAAAACCCCCAGAGCTTTGGATAGGGGCATATATAGTGGGGCGAAGGTTCTGGTGTTTCTGGGTGGGCATTTGGTTGTTTGTGGGTTGCTTCCGGACGCGCTGGAGAATGGTGCAGCTGCCGTATTTCTTGAAGGGGGGTTGGCGGTGACCATGCTTACTTCGGTGGCTCTCGTAGTAGTAGTGCCACTCGGGCCTGCATTACTACCACGGTTGAAAGTTCGTCGGGGTTGCTCCCGGTCATTGTCAATCAAGCCTTGCTTCAAGGCATCTTCAATCTGCACCCCCATTTCATGTAGGTCAGAAAAAGTAGGAAAGGGGAGAACTATCATCTTTTGCATCAACTTCGGCTGAAGATTGTGCACAATCATCCGAATCTAGTCTTTGTCCGTGGGCCTCAAGGTCATCATCGAAGCCTTGGCCCTCCACCTGGTTACAAACTCTGAAAAACTCTCCTTAGGCTCTTGCCTAGTCGTCTCGAGATCACGGGTCGTAATCTCAATCTGTGTATTATACGAATACTGTGCGATGAAGGCCTCGGCCATTTCGTCCCAATTCCTCTTGACATCATCTTCTAGCTTGGCATACCATATGGCCGCCACACCTGACAGGGTCCGGCCAAACAAAGACAACTTCTGAAGCCTACTGAGGCCCATCGGCCTTAGAACATCTGAAAACAGTCTTAAGTGCACCATGGGGTCCCCGGACCCATCAAATCGATCAATATGAGGCATTTTGAACCTGTCGGGCAGCATCACAGCCGCGTCGGTGTATCCATCTTCAATGTCGGGGATGGTCTTGACCCCTTGGGATCTTTTGAACAACTTTTCAAGTTTGCTCAACTTCAGTGCTGTGGGATCAGACTCGAACTCAAAGGGAGAGTCCGGTAGGTTGGTGGGCGTTTTTGATAGCTGAGGTTGGATTTGAGGTAGGGTTGGAGGTGGGGGTGGTCCTGTGGGCAGTTCTGTATCAGTCTGAACATTGGCTGTCTCCCCGACATTAGGAACTCCTGGCGAGGGAGGAGCTTGATACGAAGCAGATGCTCCGGTTTGCTGCTCTAGCCTGGCAATTGTCTCTGCCTGTTCCCTCACAACTGTGGCTTGTTGCCTGGCGAATTCTGCCTGGCGGACAGCATCTTGCTGCATCATTTTCATGCTTTCTTGGAGGTGGCGCACCATCTCTTCTAAACTAGCCATGCTATTCTGCTCTGGTTGAAATACAGGTATATATTCTCTCTCTGTTGGTGACACGGAGCCCTGATCCCTACTGAATACAGGTGGGGTAGATAAGGCCCTCTGAACTGACTGCTGTGCTAATGTCCTCTGTCTGACTGACCTCCGCTTAGTAACCGGGGTAGTGAACAGTACACTGGTTGTCCGTCTACCAGATCCTCAGATCGATGGAGTCGACGACCTCTAGTCCAGAGTGCTCGGGGAGTATCTACTGGGTCAGAAGCAATCGTGCTCAACTACCTAGTAAAAAAAAGATAAATAAAGCGTATAAATAACAGAAAATCGGACAGCATAACGGCATAAAATAAATAACACACGGTTGGATAACATGCTGAACTCGATTCACTGTCCCTCCAATACTGATCACTATTTCTGAATCATTGCCCCCAAGGCTGAATCCTGTACCCACAGATAACCTGATCCCCCCAAAATACTATTACTGGTGCCCTCAGGCCGGATATCAAAACTCGCAAACTGATATGCGCATTCCCTGTAGAGATACACTCTAAAAGCACATAGCAAGTAAATGAGAGCCAATACACCCCTATATTGGGGTAGGGTTTCCCTGTCCTATTTTGTCAGGAGCTAGGGTTTCACTACGCACGCAGCGGTTTCAAACAACCTATATCGGGTAAGCAACCTGTCCTAGTTTGGAATGGTCACTATGGATCCGAATATGCACTAGGTCGAATGGTCAAAAAGGGTGCCCCAATAAAACCGGGGTTTGTGTTCCCATATTGGCAGAGCCCGCAACCGGTCAGCCTTATGGACATGCCTTGACAAGACAAGCCTCCGGCAAACCGCTTAGGAATAGCAGATGGCCAACACTGTGTCCTAGGCGCACCAATGCACATGCAATGCAAAGAAACGCATAAGTGTAGTCAAAACAGGGTATCACGAGTTCGAGTCAAGCTCTCTAAATCCCCAGCGGAGTCGCCAGAAACTGTAGACGTCCCCGACGTGATGCGCACAACACAAAAGTATAGACTAGATTGCCTAACCTGGAAATAAACATTGCATATCCGTTTTGTCTCGAAAAATGTGTTAGATTTTGCTACTCGCAAGTAGGCTAAAATACGGATTTCAACGAGTTGTTCCAACTCAAGCAATCCAACCTCCACCCACAGGCATTCAAACAGTTTAACTCACATAAGCACTTAGCCGCATGGTAAGCATACTGTCATGGCAACATTCACACGCATGTGGTATGCTAAAGCGTAAATATTTACATCGTACTCCGTGCCAAAACAGTAAACTAGTTAGCAAACATGCATGTTCTAGTTCATGTTAAAATGGCTAATGCAATGCATACAAAGTGTGATTAGGATAGGCTCGGCTAACCCTAAAATGGCATGTGAAATGTGATCATTCGATGCACGTATTCAAGTTGGAAATTGAAGATACAATGCGGTTTGTATGATGTACCGAGCCCGGTGCATGTAAACAAATGCATGGATGTACGCATGCATCGCATAAGGTATGCTAAAATAGACGTGCCCTAATCTACCATCATAAGCAGGTAAATAAAAGGGTAGAAAGAAATGGGGGTTGGAAGACATACACCCACTCACACACACTTATTACAAATGCGCCCTCACTCGGAGGGACCAAAAGAATAATACAGTCCAAAGAATAAATGAATAAATTATTACAAAATTCTAATTACTAAAATTAAATCAAGTAAATAAAAGAAAGGGGGCCTTAGCCCTGCCTCGGGATGCGCGAATGATGCATGCTCGTTGTGACTTGCCCGGAAAAGCCTACACCGTGCCACTGCCACCTCTGTTTTTACTGCCCCGTCTCTCCAAAAAATACCAAAGTCCCAGGAAACCTTCCTTGTGTTCTGCTGAGTGCCACCGACTGGAGGAAACTACCACCGGCTGCTTGTGGTGGCCACCGGCTACAAAATAGTCTATCGGCCAGCAATACAGTGCCGGTCGGCACTCTTTCCTGCCGGTCGGCACAAAATTCCTGCAGAAGACAGTTTGACAGCAACAGCAGGCAGCAGTGCATGGTATTGGATTTTTGAGCATATTTATGCATGGCCAATGCTTCCTATCATGAATGGGACTCAAGGAAACATGGCTCTTGGTTCTAGGGCTATCAATTGTGCACCTTGGTGCATGATAGCCTAAGATACCAAGGTTGCATTTTAATGTAAAAATGCATGCAACACAACAATGATAACTAAGTCCTTATCATGCCAAAGTCAAGGGCCTTAGTGACATGGGAGTTGAGGTGTGTTTTGTCACTTGGAGTACAAACACCCCTCATTTCCCACACTTGGTTTGACACCCCAAACCAAGTAATGAAATGCAATCCATGCAAACATGCATCAACAATGCAACATGACACAAAAGTGTAAGGCATGCCAAATGCTATGTAACACATCATGGGAAGTATACAATACTAAGCATGCACAATGCAAAGTGTGATACAAACATGAACACCTAAGGCAATAGGATTGTTTTATGTCAAGACCATGTTGACTAAGCATACAACACACATATACTAAACATGCAATGGTAGACTAAGCTACAATGGGACAGCCCTCAAACCTCCCTAAAACAGTGGCAAAACATGCCCAAAATGATGACCAAAACTCATGCAAGCATGCAAGGCAATAGGCCCAAAACCAAGGGCACCAAAGAGAGTACCTTACTACCATTATCAAGGCCACTCATGGCATGCATCTAACAACCAAAAACAGACTTCTATCATGCAAAATGACACCCAAAACCCACATATGGCAGCCCCAAAATGTATTAATCATGCAAGCATACACAATGCCAATTCCTAGACATAAAAGGGGGCACCCTTGAAGCATGAAAATGGTCACATATGTAAACATACACACATGATTTATGGACTGAAATAGGGTCACAAATGATGCCAAATCATGAGGATGATCAATGTTGAACATGCTAGGAACCAAAATGCATGAGGCTTACAAGCCTAGAATACAAAACAACCATGTCAAGCACACTATACATGGCAAAATCAGTGGCTCACAGCCCTAAAACATGGCAAATCAAGACCAACATCTTCAAGATGCTAAGCAAAAACATGGAGATACATGAGGCTAAACACATGGCATGTCTCTAAGCAAAATGGAACATTACAAAGCAAGTATGGGAAGCATGTTAAGGGCCACGAAACCAACCTTAGACAGAGGTATAACATGACTTAAAACACCCAAAAAGTTCTGAAATGAAGCCAAATGCAAGCATGCACACATGCTACCTCATGAGCCAAGAATGAAAGCCAAAGATGGACAAAGGGGAGAGGGGTGTCCCTCCCCTACATGAGACTTCAAAACACCTCCCTCACCACTGAAAACCCACTGGTTTTCAGTGGTGAGAAGACCAAAAACACTGAAGTTAGACAATGCTCCAAAAAAAGGCACAAAAGGACCAAAACAAGGCCTAAAAGAGTGAGGCTTCACTCAAATACAAAAGTGACCTTAATGAAAGTTCTTAAGAAAGGAAAAACAAGGTTTTTTTATGTTAAACACAAAGCTCAAAACACAAGACAAGAGGGGTAGAAACTAGTTGCAAGAATGGGGAAACTAAAGCAAAAAGTTTACCCTTGAAGATCCAATGAAGAATAGGTGGAGCAGCCCTCCTCTAGTGATCAAAACCAGTCCAAGATCACACAAAACAAACCTCCAAGCCTCCCAATCTCGGATTAAGGTGTAGTAGTGTGTGTAATGGTGCAAAAGTAAGCTGAAATCACACTTTTTGGTCCAAAAACACACACACAAGAGGAGAGAGAGGGAGATATAGATATATATGGATGTATATCAGAGAAAAATATGTATAAGCTCTGGTTTTGCCCTTAAATGTCTAACCTTCTTCAAAGGGAGAGAAGGCTTGCTTATATAGGCAACAAAAGGCTCTAAGCTTAATGGCTAAGCAAGAGGAAAGGGGTCAAGGGACCAAGGGGGTGCAAGGCTTCTTGGAGAAGCCAAAACAGCTGGCCAAGCTTCTCCAAGAAGCTTGGCCAAAAGGGGTCAAGCTTCTAGAAGCTTGAGGGGGTTCAAAGGGCAAGGGGGTCAATCCCATGCACGGGGATGAGTGATAGTGCACACCAGCTGGCACAGCTGGAATGCACCATGACCCAGGGGTGCAAAAAGGTCAAACTGGCCAGCCAAAACAGTCACCGGCACAAAACACTGCCGGTCGGCAACATATAGTGCCGACCGGCCAAGGATTTGGATAAAAGAGTGCCGATGGCCACTAGGGAGTGCCGGTGGAGGTGTGGGGCAGCCGGTGGGCTTTAGGGATGGCTAACAAGCCTTCCCCTACCCTCAAATGCAAAAACACACAAGTACTTGGTGCACAACCAAGCACAAAACAAGCCGGTTGAGAGATCCTGAGGCACGGCGCGCAGCCGGGGCCTCCGGGAACTCAAGACAAACACAAACATGGATAATCACCGGGTGTTCAAGCGGTGATGTCCAAGTCTTGAGGACGGTCAAAAATAGGGTGTCTACACATGTCTATGGTAGCTAATAGCTATCTCAATAATTATTCTGACTATACTCAGGCTGAAATAGTCTCTCTTTTTACCTTTGGTTTTACTGGCATGCTTAAGTCATGATGGGACAAATATCTCACTAATGATATGCGTGAAACTATTCAACACGCAATGCAAGTTGATGAAAATGAATTCCCTATCTTTGATGAAGAAATAGGCATGAGTAAATCAAATGGAATTAATACTTTAATATTTACAATAATGAAACATTTCATAGGAACACCTACTAATGTTCATTCATGAATCCATGATCAACTTAGTAATCTAACATGTCCAACACTAAGTGATTTTAGATGATATAAAGATGTTTTTACATCTAGAGTCATGCTTCGAGATGATTGTACCAAATCATTTTGGAAAGAAAACTTTATTAATGGCTTACCTAATCTTTTTGCTCATAAAATTAGAGATGTCCTTAGTCAACCTATAGGAATTATTGAGTATGACAATCTAACATATTGTCACAACCCAAACCCGTCCCTATAGTTTTATCATCATAACTGGCCAGTAATCTTGGGATTACTGAAAGCCTCTGAAACGGATAAACAAAATAAAGGGTTAGCGGAAGCAAATATATAAAAGACAATGTCCATAGAGCTGTGCAGACATATGTGGGACATAAAAATTAAAAATTATATTCACATATAAATAGTGACGTCATATATACATATCACTGCCTTACGTCACCCTTACATATAGATGAACAAAAGTCTTATCCAAGCAGAAGAAAAGGAAAGATAAAAACAAACATCACGTGCACAAAACTTAATCACTTGAACCACTTGGGAACCTCCTCGAGAGGCACATTGGTTGGCTTGACAAGACAGAACTCCAGGAAACAACTTAAGCCTGGTCCCGTACTGGATCTCCTACATACATAAATAATATTGTGAGCTGGAGACCATTGAATAACAACTGAGTAAAGGGTCTATAAAGATGTTCATCATAGATTCAGAAATCTGAGTTCATATCAGAAACAAATTCAAATTCACATACTTATACATATTTCATAAACAGTTATATGTGGTACATCCAATAGCTAACAGATAAATTGGTCATAAGGACCCACGTGCAGAGTAGGTGGTCATTAAGACCATAGTTAGTACCGACGACCATATAGGTGAACATGTTTGTGCACATGTAGCCATGGTATTGTTACCCTCAAGTGAGGGTCACATGAACATAAGCCACGGTATTGTTACCCTCGAGCAAGGGCCACGTGCATATTGGCCACAGTATTGTTACCCCCGAATGAGGGCCACATGAACTAAGGATGCAATAAATATATTTTAGAAAAATGGACATTCATTCATAATTCATAAAATAGCATTTCAGAAAATAGATCATATCATTTCAATCAGAAAATAATTATAGTCAAGCATAACTTTATAGAGTTATTACTCACATATGGCTCCATAACAGATCACTTGTGAAAAAAAAAAAATATCGATCAGGCAGGTGTTAACACGTGACCTACAAACACATGACAGATACACTTGAACACATGTCCCAAAGGTGCTTATTAACTTATCATTATCCTTTCTTGTTGTGTTTTCATCTTTTAACCTCATTATTGTGTCTTAATCATGGCCTAGAAATGCCTTAGATGCAATGAGGATGCAAATATGCACATGAAATCACTATGTAAAATTTCCAGAAATAGGGCAGTTCACTCGAGTGAAAACTTTGTCGGTCGAGCAGTCCATCAATATGGAAAAGGGTCGCTCGAGCCATCTGCCAGGACTGCAAAACTATTGGGAGCTTGATTTTTATGCTCGACGGTCACTCGATAGTTGCTCAAGCCAAGTACTAAGTGAACGAGGGTTTGCTCAAGCGCACACTTGGTCGCTCAAGCCACCGTGCAATTGTCTGCAAAACTACTGGGAGCTTGCAATTTACGCTCGAGCGACGGATTCATCGCTCGAGCGATGCGACCAAATTCTGGAATTTCTAGATTTCAGTTCCAAGTTCAAAGCCAATTCCATTGCACAAAATCATATTCTTTTGGGCCAAAACTTAAGAAAGCACTTGTAAACTCATAGAACTTCATGAATTGAAAGCCATTTCGCAAAATCAAGACCCAAAAGTAATTCAATTGTTCAAAAGCAAGGCTTGAAACTTTGAATACATGATATGCATGTAATGACATGAATTCCTTGCTTTCAAAACATGAACTATTGAGGTAATTTGTCATGAAACTTCAGGAATTCTCAAAATGAAGTCACGATGAACACATGCATGTGAGAATTCATTGAAATCAAACTCAAATTGTGATGAAATAGACATGCATGCATGAAATGCTCTTCTTTTCTACTCTTCAAGCTCAATTCTCATGTTTAAACACTTAAACCTCTTGAATTCATTCACTAATGTCTTGAATATAAAGGTTAAGAGTATGATTCTTACCTAAAGTTCCCAATTCCCTTGAATTCTAGTAATCTTTAGCAATTCTCCCTTTATCTCCTTGAATTCAATCTCTCTCTCTCTCTCTCTCTCTCTCTCTCTCTCTCTCTCTCTCTCTCTCTCTCTCAAGGAATGAGGATGAAGTGGATGTATGAGAGAGTTCTAGAGTTGTATTGGCCTTATATACCCTTGATTAGCTTAGGCTAAGTAATTGTGATTAGAGCTAACGTAAGTCAACTTAATAATTACTTTATTCTAATTATTTGATTTCGAATCGAATTCTAATTAAACTTATCATAAAATTCTAAAAATTCTAAAAAACACATAGACTTAGTTAATTTCGTGTTTGAATGCCAATAAGGCCTTCGTGTTCGGATTCTGATAAGGCCCTCAATTAATAGGGCAAAGCAGAATTCTGAACAGATATTCATACTACAAACAGATATAAACACAAACAACACATGACACATACAATTAACTTCGAATTTCATCAGAATTACTTGTTAAGCATTCTTACTTAAGGATTATAGTCACACGTCGAGGTTGTTATAGTCTTCCCCCCTTTAAAGAGTTTGGTCCTCCAAACTCGAATTACATTCATTTCGGAAGAATGCCGGGTCTAGAGGGAACAAATCTGGATATCTTTTCATCATGTTTTCTTTGGTTTCCCACGTGGCATACATTCCTCCGTGATTTTTTCGGTCAACTTTCATTAACGGAATTTCTTTGTTTCGCAATCTTCTAATTTAGCGGTTTACAATTTGGATCGGTCGTTCTACGTAAGTATAATCGTCTTTCAGAAGCACATGAGTTGGCTCAATCACATGTAACAGATCTCTCAAATAATCCTGAAGCATTGAGACATGAAAGATATTATGTATGTTCTCCATAACTGGAGGTAATGCCATTTGATAAGTCACTGGATTGATTTTCTCAATAATCTCATACGGTCCGATGTACCGTGGTGCCAACTTGCCTTTAACTCTAAACTGTGTCTGGTCTTTCATCGGAGTCACTTTAATGAACACATGGTCACCGACTTCATATTCTCTGTCTCTTCTCCAGACATCTACATAACTCTTTTGATGACTTTGAGCGGTTTTCAATCGTTGGTGTATCAGTTTCACTTTCTTAGTCATTTCTTGCACAAGTTCTGGTCCCAATAGAGGTCTATCGCCTATTTCAGCCCAACAAATTGATGATCGGCATTTCCTACCATACAAGGCGTCATAAAGAGCCATACCGATACTTGAGTGATAGCTGCTGTTGTACACAAATTTAGCCAATGGCAAATAAGTTTCCCAATTTCCTTGGAAGTCCAACACGTACATTCATGGCATATCTTCCAAAGTTTGAATGGTCTGTTCTGATTGTCTATCTGTCTGTGGGTGATAGGCACTACTCACTCTCAATTCAGTTTCCAAAGCTTGCTGCAAACTCTGCCACAATCTCGAGGTAAACTTAGACTCTCTATCAGATACAATAGACACTAGCACCCCGTGTAGTCTTACAATCTCATCAATGTAAATATTAGCTAATTTATTCGTATTATAAAATGTTTTGACAGGTAAGAAATGATGGATTTAGTCATACGATCAGCAATGACCTAGATAGAATCCATACCTCTAGAAGAGTGAGATAGTCCGACAATAAAGTCCATCGTGATATGCTCCCATTTCCATTCTGGTATTGGGAGCAACTGAAGTAATCTAGCGGGTTGTTGATATTCGGCTTTCATTTTTTTGCAATGCAAACACTTGGCCACAAAATCAACAATACACTTTTTAATTCCAAGCCACCAAAAATTATGTTTCAAATCTTTGTTCATCTTCGTATTTCCTAGATGCATAGCAAATTTAGAATTGTGTGCCTCTGTCATAACACGTTTTCTTAGTTCCAAACAATCTGGTACACAAAGTTTACCCTGATATTTCAATACATTGCCCTCAAACACAAATCCCGATCTTGGTTTTGATTCAATATCATCAACAATCTTTTTCAGTAATTCATCTTCTAGCTATTTTTCTTTAACTTCTTCAATGATTGTTGGCTGTGCAGAAATAGTAGCTAAAATCCCTCCATGTTCACATAAGACAATCTCAATTTCATTTCTTTCTAGCTCATACAGCAATTCCTTCTGACTAGTGAGTTAACATGCCAAATTCCCAATGGATTTCGGTTTAAAGCAACTGCAACTGCATTTGCCTTTTCCAAATGATACAGAATTTGCAAGTCATAATCTTTTTATCAGCTCGGGCTATCTCCTTTGTCTCATGTCCAATTCTTTCTGAGTGAAAAACTATTTTAGGCTTTTGTGGTCAATGTATACTTCACAAGTCGCTTCATACAGATAATGGTGCCAGATTTTTAGTGCAAACACCACAACTGTAAGCTCAAGATCATGGGTTGGATAGTTCCTTTCATCTGGTCGAAGTTGCTGAGAAGCATACGCAATAACTTTACCATTTTGCATTAGTACACACCCCAAGCCTTTGTATGAAGCATCACTATAGATTTGGAATCCATCTGTACCATTAGGCAGTGTTAGAATCGGTGCAGTTACTAATTTGGTTTTCAATTCTTGGAAGGCGGACTCTCTTTGGTCACTTTAATCAAACGGTGTCTTTTTCTACGTTAACCGAGTTAATGGCGTAGCATGTTTGGAAAAGTCTTTCACAAATCTGTGATAATAGCCAGCAAGACCCTGAAAACATCTAACTTTTGTCACAATAGTTGATCTTGGCCAATTCACAGTAGCTTCTATTTTCTGTGGATCAACATATATGCCATCTTTGTTGATTATATGTCCTAGAAATGTTACACTGTCAAGCCAAAATTCATATTTGGACAGTTTTGCGTACAATTTCTTTTCTCGTAGAGTCTGTAGCACAGTTCTCAAATGGTTTTCATGGTCTTCCCTGCTTTTAGAGTAAATCAAAATATCGTCAATAAACACAACAACAAGCTCATCAAAATTTTTTTTGAAAACCCTATTCATTAGGTCCATGAAAATGGCTGGTGCGTTAGTTACCCCAAACGACATCACCAAAAATTCATAGTGTTCGTATATAGTTTGAAAAGCTATTTTCTCTATGTCTTCTGCTTTAACGTTTAACTGATGATATCTGGATCGAAGATCTATTTTGGAAAACACTTAGCCTCCCTGAAGTTGGTTAAACAAATCATCAATTCGGGGTAGTGGGTATTTGTTTTTCACAGTTACTTTCTTCAATTATCGGTAGTCTATGCATAATCTCAAGGTCCCCTCTTTCTTCTTAACAAACAAGACTGGAGCACCCCAAGGTAAAGTGCTCGGTCGAATAAACTTCTTGTCTAATAGTTCCTAAAGTTAGACTTTCAGTTCTTTCAATTCAGTTGTGGACATTCTATATGGGGTTTTCGCAAATTGATTGTGTTTCAGGTACTACTTTAATTTTGAATTCAATTTCCCTATCTATCAAATCTCCAGGTAGTTCATTAGGAAAAACGTCGGGAAATTCACAGACTATAGAAATAGTTTCCACACCAGGACTATCAGTAGTCACATTTAACACACAGTACAAATAACCCCTACATCCCTTTCTCAACAATTTGATGACTTTCATAGCAGAAATTAAATACGGGGGAAGAACCACACCATTTCCACCAAATAAAAATTTCGGTAACCCCGATGGCCGAAACACAATAGATTTAGCAACACAATCAATAGTAGCATGATACTTGGTCAACCAATCCATACCCAAGATGCAATCAAAATGATCAATAGCCACAGGGAGCAAGTCAACATATAACAACACATCACCAATCATAATGTCACATGCAGGATACACATAAGCACATATCATAGAACCCTCAGATGGTGTAGATACAGATAACACATAGTTCATTTGTTCTAAAGGTCTAGTTAGTTTGCGAGAAAAAGCACGCGACACAACCGAATGTGTAGGTCTAGAATCTATTAACATGTATGTATTTTGGACACATATAGGAAGTATACCTGACACCATAGATTCGATGTTCTGAACATCTCCTAGCATAAGTGCAAACACTCTCCCTTGCCTCAAGGTTTCTTTTCCTGTATTGGTTCTTGTATTTATTCTCGGTATAGAAGTAGATTCGACTGAACTTATCGCAGGGCGGTTGGTGTTTTCAGCTATGAGTGGACAATCTTTTACCATGTGGCCAACCTTGCCAAACTTGAAGTAGGCACTTGTAGTACTGTTACATACACCCTTGTGTTTTCTTCCACATTTAGGACATGTAGGTGCAGATCCACTACTTTGACTTGAGTTGTGCTCGTACATCCTATATTTTGCTTCTTTGAGAATGACTGGCCTTTTCTGAAATTGAATCCGGACCATTTGCCTCTCCATTCGGTGGTTGGAGCTTTGGTCAATTTAATTGTTGCTAAGTTAGCTTCAGCCATTAAGGCTCGGTCAAGCACATCCACATACTTAGGCAATTTTAACACGCCAACTCGATCAAACACATCTAGGTTGAGGCCCCCTTTGAACTTCCTGGCCTTTTTGTAATCCGTGTCCACCATGTGAGGAGCAAATCGAGCTAACTCAGTAAACTTATCTTCATACTCGGCTACAGATGGATTCCCTTGTTTCAATTGCTCAAACTCTAACACTTTACGATCTTGGAAGCACTGAGGAAAGTATTTTTCATAAAAGATCTCTCTAAATTGATTCCATATCATAGGCCCATTGTCATTGCGTATCAACATCTACCAACACCGGGCTTCTTCTTTCAGGGTGTACGTAACGAACAATTCTTTTTGAGTTTCAGAGCATGGGAAAACTTTAAATAATTTCTCGATTTCTAGCATCCATGTTTGGGACTTTAATGGTTCAATGCCACCCAGAAAAGTCGACATGTTCAGTTTGTTGAATTTCTGAATCAAACTAATAATGTCATTATTCATTGGCTCAAATTGCACTAGAGAAGGCGGAGGAGGTAAAGGTTGTTGTCTTTGTTGTTGTCTCATGGATTCGGTTAAGGCCTCAAGCATTCGTTCCATTAAGTCCATCCGAGCATCGAAGGACTCAGTCACATCATCACTTCTTGTTCTCTCCATTTGATATAAGTAACCAAAACGATAATACACACAGCCAAATAAATCTTTTCACAGTCTTCACAATGTTCAGTTATGTTCACATGATTATCACACACACACTCACACATGCTGATGCAATGTCCCTAATTCTTTTCTAGGACATCTTGTAACTCATATGGACTCATGTGTGCGATATAACACGTGCTCTAATACCACTCTGTCACGACTCAAACCTGCCCATATAGGTTTAGCATCGTAACTGGCCAGTAATCCTGGGATTACTGAAGGCCTCTAAAAAGGATAAACAAAATAAAGGGCTAGCGGAAGCAAATATATAAAAGACAATGTCTATAGAGCTGTGCAGACATATATGGGACAAAAATTTGAAAACTTATATTCATAAATAAATAGTGACGTCATATACACATATCATTGTCTTACGTCACCCTTACATATAAATGAACAAAAGTCTTATCCAAGCAGGAAAAAAAGGAATGATAAAAACAAACGTCACGTGCACAAAACTTAATTACTTGAACCGCTTGGGAACCTCCTCGGGAGTCACATTGGTTGGCTTGACAAGACAGAACTCTAGGCAACAACTTAAGCTTGGTCCTACACCTGATCACCTACATACATAAATAATACAGTGAGCTGGAGCCCAATGAATAACAACAGACTAAAGGGTCTATAAATGATGTACATCATAGATTCAGAAATCTGTGTTCATATCAAAAAAAGATTCAGATTCACATACTTATACAAATTTCATAAACAATTATACGTGGTACATCCATTAGCTAACAGATTAGATTGGTCATAAGGACCTACATGCAGAGTAGGTGGTCATTATGACCATAGTCAGTACCCACGTACAGAACAGATCACTTGTAGAAAACAGATCGATCTCGCGGGTGTTAACACGTGACCTACTGTGGGAGCCGAATATATGGCTGAATCTGAGGGGCAAACTTTAGTAGGTTGACATTAACCGGCTGCATCCTGCAGACACTAACCGGCTGCGTCCTGCAAGACCAGGAAGAGCCGAATACAATACATAAGCCGATTAAGAAAGGATCTTTGAGGCCGAATAAAAGAACGGGTAATGATTGAAAAGTAGGTCCAGGCCCCGAGGCCTCAGAAGGAACAGATATAAATAAAGAAGCAGCGATCTTGGAATGGTATGTAAGAATCACTTCACTAAACTTAGTAAACAAGCTTTCTCGAGTACAAGAACTGACTTGCCCGTCGGAGTGCTAACCCCGGCACCCCCGACCGGAGTGTTTGCCCTTGCAGGTGACTAGCTGAGGATCAAGAGCGTCTCCCAGGATCTGAAGAGTATTTCCAAAACCACTTCCCCACACCTACAAACACATGACAGACACACTTGAATGTACGTCCCAAAGGTGCTTATAAACTTATCATTCTCCTTTCTTGTTGTGTTTCTATCTCTTATCCTCATTGTTGTGTCTTAATCATGGCCTAAGAATGCCTTAGATGCAATGAGGATGCAAATATGCACTTGAAATCACTATATAAAATTTATAGAAATAGGGCAATTCACTCGAGTGAAAACTTTGTCGCTCGAGCGGTCCGTCAATATGCAAAGGGGTCGCTCAAGCGCACACTTGGTCACTCGAGCCATCTGCAAAGACTGCAAAACTACTGGGATCTCGATTTTCATGCTCAATGGTCGCTCGATAGTCGCCCAAGGCAAGTACTAAGTAAAGGAGGGTTCGCTAGAGCACACTTGGTCGCTCGAGCCACCATGCAATTGTCTGCAAAACTACTGCGAGCATGCAATTTACGCTCGAGTGACGATTTGGTCGCTCAAGCGATGTGATCAAATTCTGAATTTTGTTGCGAGACGCACCTTGAATTTTGAGCGCCTTGAATTGCGAGCATGCAAGTAGCAAAACCATCGTTGCGAGACGCGCCTTGAATTTTGACTCGCCAACGACTTCAGTGCAGGAGACGATGCAAGCCATCATAGAACAAGCTAAACAGAATGAACAAAGGCTGGAAAATATGATCACAGAAAACGAACGCCTCCGTCAAGATTTGGCCCTGGAAGTAGCAAAATCCAAAGAAGCTGCGCGCCAAGACCCCGAACGACCCCTGAGGGCAGGTAGACAACGACCTCGAGCCCGACCAAGGGAAACCGACAGCGACTCCAACTCATTATCCACGGAGCATAACAAGGGACGCTCAGACATTTCCAGCTCCTCTGAAAAAAGTCCACACACAAGGAACAAACGCAGAAGAAGCAGTTCAGACGGAGAGGACCGGCACGATCCTTTTATCCGACGAATTGTAAGGGCGGCCTTGCCCAAGAAGTTCAAAGCTCCATCGTTTACTCTCTACGACGGAAAATCAGACCCCACTGATCATATACGTCACTACAAGCAGGCCATGACGTTGCATGCAGACAATGAAGCCCTCATGTGCCGAATATTCCCCAGCAGCTTGGGGCCATTAGCTGTCAGATGGTATTACAAGCTGGAGCCGGCTTTGATCAGAAGTTTCCATCAATTACAAAAATCCTTCAGGGCCAGGTTCATCACCAACGAGGTACAGCCGAAACAGGCCGACTCTCTCTGGGCTATGCAAATCCAACCAGGAGAAACGCTGAGAGCATATTCGGCGCGATATTGGGAGTGCTTCAATCTCGTTGACGACGCTTGCAACGACTCCATGGCCGTCACCGCCTTCAAAATGGGACTACATCCTGACAGCGCTCTTCGCAATTCCCTGACCAGAAGACCCCCCAAAACAGTCTGGGCGTTGATGAAGAAAGTCGAAGAGTATTGCAAAGTGGAAGACGATGCCTTGAGGATTAAAGCCAGACAAGTGTCCACCAAACCGGCACCTCCTGAAATTGCTCAACCGATAAGTTCCGTGCCACCTCTGAGCCCTGAGCCGCGACAACGTTCTAAACGAGACAAAAGGCAAGATTCTCGCCGATCGAATGATCAATGCTCCCACCCGACGAATGAACAATTGCAAGTCGACAGTAGGCGATCGAGGCGCGCCGACAAAAAGTACACGGAGCTGTCAAAGCCAATCACCGCGGTAATGACCAAAATCCAACACCTTCCATTCTTCAAATGGCTGACAAAGATGGTGGGGCCACCCGATACACGACGAAGGGACCGGAGGTGCGAATATCACAAAGATCACGGCCACGAAACAGAGAATTGCTATGCGTTAAAAGACCACCTGGAAGAACTGGTGCAAGACGGCCGACTGCAGCAGTATGTGAAACAGGGAAGGCCAACCAAGGCATTAGCATTGAGGCAGGACTCTCCCCCACTTGGCGTGATCCACGTAATCTACAGCCTGCCTACACCCCCAGCCGTGCACACAATTCGATCGCATCCAACTCTATAGGGGCACCGTACTTCGACTGAACGGTCCGAAGAAGCTCCGACAATTGCCTTCAACGACTCCAACCTCAATGATGCAATGGCTTCCCACATTGATCCATTGGTCATTGGATTGCGCATAAACCGGTTCATCATTGAACGAATTCTCGTAGACCCGGGGAGTAGTTCAGAGGTCATGTACTACCAAACTTTCATCAAGCTCGGCCTCAACAAGTCGGACCTATCTCCGGCGCCTCACCCACTGTTCGGCTTTAATACGAATCCCGAATATCCATTGGGCAAGGTCACATTACTGTTCGAGCGGGTTCCAGAACGGTCAAAGCGGAATTCCTGGTCGTGAAGCTCCCCTCGCCGTATAATGCCATCATGGGAAGAACCTGGCTACATATCATGAAGGCCGTCCCAAGCACCTACCATCAGATCCTGCGTTTCCCAACAACCCACGGCATTAAAGAAATACGTGGTTCCCCCCAACCGGCACAAGCAGAGCTCTGATGAAAAACCTATCACTGACCCGATCTGTGGGCTCTGATACCTGTAAATATATTTCACCTCTGCAATACGAACTATTTTTCCTCGTCGCTCAAAATCATATGTCAATTCCCAGTGGGGCACTCACCAGCATTGGCCAAATTAAGTCTCCGGATTCGGAGCGCCCTTCGTGGATATCACGATTGGCCAGATTAAGTCTCCGGATTCGGAGCCCCCTTTGGCGCATGACGCCTTAGGGCCGATTAAGTCTCTGGATTCGGAGCCCCCTTTGGCGCATGACGCCTTGGGGCCGATTAAGTATCCAGATTCGGAGCGCCCTTCGTGGATATCACGATTGGCCAGATTAAGTCTCCGGATTTGGAGCCCCCTTTGGCGCATGACGCCTTAGGGCCGATTAAGTCTCCGGATTCGCAGCCCCCTTTGGCGCATGACGCCTTAGGGCCGATTAAGTCTCCGGATTCGGAGCGCCCTTCGTGGATATCACGATTGGCCAAATCAAGTCTCCGGATTCGGAGCCCCCTTTGGCGCATGATGCCTTAGGGCCGATTAAGTCTCCGGATTCGGAGCCCCCTTTGGCGGAAGACGCCTTGGGGCCGATTAAGTCTCCAGATTTGGAGCTCTCTTCGTGGATTTCACGATTGGCCAGATTAAGTCTCCGGATTCGGAGCCCCCTTTGGCGCATGACGCCTTGGGGCCGATTAAGTCTCCGGATTCGGAGCGCCCTTCGTGGATATCACGATTGGCCAGATCAAGTCTCCGGATTCGGAGCGCCCTTCGTGGATATCATGATTGGCCAGATTAAGTCTCCGGATTTGGAGCCCCCTTTGGCGCATGACGCCTTAGGGCCGATTAAGTCTCCGGATTCGGAGCGCCCTTCGTGGATATCACGATTGGCCAAATCAAGTCTCCGGATTCGGAGCCCCCTTTGGCGCATGACGCCTTAGGGCCGA
This sequence comes from Camellia japonica, assembly GCA_030407325.1. NCBI lineage: Eukaryota > Viridiplantae > Streptophyta > Magnoliopsida > Ericales > Theaceae > Camellia > Camellia japonica. The sequence goes on along the minus strand of JAPPVO010000032.1, from coordinate 78,301,213 downwards.
TTAAGTCTCTGGATTCGGAGCCCCCTTTGGCGTATGACGCCTTGGGGCCGATTAAGTCTCCGGATTCGGAGCCCCCTTTGGCGCAAGACGCCTTAGGGCCGATTAAGTCTCCGGATTCGGAGCCCCCTTTGGCGCATAACGCCTTGGGGCCGATTAAGTCTCCGGATTCGGAGCCCCCTTTGGCGCAAGACACCTTGGGGCCGATTAAGTCTCCGGATTTGGAGCCCCCTTTGGCGCAAGACGCCTTGGGGCTGATTAAGTCTCCGGATTGGGAGCCCCCTTTGGCGCAAGACGCCTTAGGGCCGATTAAGTCTCCGGATTCGGAGCCCCCTTTGGCGCATGACTCCTTAAGGCCGATTAAGTCTCCGAATTCGGAGCCCCCTTTGGCACAAGACGCCTTAGGGCCGATTAAGTCTCCGGATTCGGAGCCCCCTTTGGCGCATGACGCCTTAGGGCCGATTAAGTCTCCGGATTCGGAGCCCCCATTGGTGCACGACGCCTTAGTTCCGATTAAGACTTCGGATTCGAGCCGATCAATCTCCTTAAGGCCAAATGGGCCCTGGGTTCGAGCCTCCAAGTACGGAGCCCGCTTTAGTGCTTCAGAGGATTATTGCATTAATCCGTTCGGTCATACTAATCGGCCTACAGTGCTAAGTGTAAATTACGTCTCCGAATCCGGAGCAAACGTTGGCACGAACAAAAGATACTGATAATTGATCCTATGTAACACACTAGAACAGATCATACATTCGAAGTAATGTGCTTTAGTACACAAGCAAAATTCAGAATAACACGCAAATAGATTTAAAATAAAACCATTTATTTGATTAAACAGTTGTTACATAAACGCAACCCGCATTCGAGCATTACAATATCGAAAGCAAAAAACAGGACGCGCCGGTAAAGCAGCATCGCCGGATCGACGGCCGCCGCCCTAAACCCCTCAACGGCGTGCAATACCTTGAACCAGTTATGCTTAAACCCACGACTCGCATAGCGACAAACTTCCCCTGATACCATTGACAATGTCAAGGCAAAGATCCAGGACAAGGAAGAATGAATTTGACAATTGTTGACTCTCCTTTCGGGGTGATCTGCTTCGACGACTTGGAGACTCACAGATCTCAGGCTCTTTGGATGACCTAACTCCCTCACGGGTAGGTTTTCTGCTGCAGACCATCTCAACACCAAACTTGACCGAAGTTGGAGCCTCTGCAATCAAAATCACCATCCCACACAAGGAATGATGAGTCGAGCGGGATTATTGGTGTGATGCGCCTACCCCTTTTATTCTCAGCAATGACCGCGATCTCGAGGTCCCAATCCCAAGAAAATTTTGTTAACGCCAAAAAACGCATTGGTTGAATAAGACGAGCGTCGATTGACATTCGTCACGACCGCCATCCCGACGGCTGGGCCAAAGCGAAATAGATTTATTAAACCGGTCGGCCAAGTCTTCACATGCCGATCACCCTCGACCAGCCCACTAATCCAACTGGCCAAGCATCAATGCACTGACCCGTCAAAGATAAATGGCCGTTGAAATAGCCTCAATAAAACCTTAACGGTTGTTGCGAATGTGCCGATCCTGACCACGTACACATCCTGCCGATAAGCCCGCGTATCGCCGGACAGTTAACAGCTGCCTGGGTCGGACAATACTTAGACATTCATTCAAACATTTAAGCAACACGAAATACACATATGCCGAATATGAATGACAACGAAATATTTATAATGAAGCGTTCTTTATTCAATAAGACAATAAGTTACATAGTTTCAAACGCGCCCTGCGTTCCAATCTTACAACTATTAAACTCACACGGCGTCACCCTCATCCTCACTCTTCTCAACTTCAAAAGCAGAAAACGAAAAATCTTTACTGTTGTAGTGTGGTGACGCCGAATCAATTCCCGATGCTCGAAGAGCTTCTACGGCTTGAGATGCCTTGATCCAATCGTGCCTAAACCCACGGTTTTCACATTGGCACACTTCTTCGGCCAATTTTTCCCTGGTTTTCTCGATTCCCACTTTTCGGCCCTCATGGAAACCTTTCTCATAGGCCCTCCCCTTCGCGCTCTCTATTGCGAACATACTTGCCGTCTCTCGATCGGCAAGTGCAGAGCTGATAAGCCGACTAGTGACCCTCTCTTCCACAATTGGGTTCGCGTGCACGGTGGGTTGTGCCTGAGCCGCCTTGGTCTTCTTTAGTTCCCGCTCAGCCGCCTCCAAGCGGGCCTCCAAACTTCGAATACGTTCTTCCTTCCTCTCCATCTCTTGACGGGCAGCGCGCAGTCGCATGCCGACTTCGTAAGCAGTGTAAAGCCCCTTCACCGCGCCGTGAATGCCCTCGCGAAACACCTCGTAGTCCTGTCGACCCAGCATTGATTGCTGAACCTCAGGAGGGAATATTTGTCGGGCAAAGTCGACCGCTACGTCTGGGTCTCGAACGATCGAGTCCGCCTCCGTCATGGGTCTATTCTTCACAAATACCGCAAAGCTTAATGGGCACGGATTCGCGTCAGACCTCTTCTCGATGCGGGACTGTGGAGATTTACCCTGCGACTGCCTGTCTCGCCTGGGCGATCTACTGCGACGTCAGGGAGACTGACGCCTCTCTCGACCCCTCGAACTCCTACTTCCTGAACGCGAGGGCTCACCACCTCGATTCATATCTCCGCTCAGCTCAGCTAGGGTCCTCGCTTCCCCTTTACTGTTAAAGAAGAGTCGGTTCGACATTCACGCAATCAGTCTTCCTCCATGAGCTCGAGTCAGTTGTCTACCAAGCTCATAAAGGATGTACCTTTGTTCATTTATCCTTCACAAAGGCAGCACGATCGAGGCAATCTCATTAATTGGAGATCCTGAATCGCCCGACGCCGACTGAGTCGACGGCAGGGGCACGATTTTACCGCCTGGGGCAAGGGCAGATTAATCAATCTATCCGGCTAAAGTACCCCAGCCGGCTCCCAAATCGACTCTAACCTCTACGGGAACCGCCTGGGGCAAGGGCAGATTCATCAATCTATCCGGCTAAAGTACCCCAGCCGGCTCCCAAATCGATTCTCACCTCTGCGGGAACCGCCTGGGGCAAGGGCAGATTCATCAATCTATCTGGCTAAAGTACCCCAGCCGGCTCCCAAATCGACTCTAACCTCTGCGGGAACCGCCTGGGGCAAGGGCAGATTCATCAATCTATCCGGCTAAAGTACCCCAGCCGGCTCCCAAATCGATTCTAACCTCTGCGGGAACCGCCTGGGGCAAGGGCAGATTCATCAATCTATCCGGCTAAAGTACCCCAGCCGGCTCCCAAATCGATTCTCACCTCTGCGGGAACCGCCTCGGGCAAGGGCAGATTAATCAATCTATCCGGCAAAAGTACCCCAGCCGGCTCCCAAATCGATTCTCACCTCTGCGGGAACCGCCTGGGGCAAGGGCAGATTAATCAATCTATCCGGCAAAAGTACCCCAGTCGGCTCCCAAATCGACTCTAACCTCTGCGGGAACCGCCTGGGGCAAGGGCAGATTCATCAATCTATCCGGCTAAAGTCCCCCAGCCGGCTCCCGAATCGATTCTCACCTCTGCAGGAACCGCCTGGGGCAAGGGCAGATTCGTCAATATATACGACTCAGGTACCCCAGCTGGCTCACAAAATCGACAGTTCATAATTCGAATCCAGTCGGCATGAGAAAGCCGAATCAATATCGCCACAGGATATTTAATCTCTAAAGACGAATCAAAATTGTTTCATTAACATAAATCACACAAATTGTGTACAAGTAGTAGTGAAAGTCAAAATGTTTCATTAACATAACCACACAAATTGTGTACGAGTAATAATGAAATTACAAGGAAATTTTCATTAATAAATTGCGCACAAGATAGTAACCAATTTATACATGAAAACCACCCTGAACCAACAAAACTCTACCAAACAAAAATAAAAAAAAAACTAAATGAATTAGGAGACGCCTCCCTGATCACTCCTCGGTGTCAGATTCAAGGGGCTCAACATCCACTTGCTCGTAAGGAATCGACAAATCCAATGTAATCCCAGCGGCAGCAAGGGCCTTGAGCCACCCGTGTTTGAACCCCCGATTCTCAAATTTAGGAACTTCATCAACGTATTCCGTAAAGGCGGCTCTTTTTCCCGCCTCAAAAGCCTCAGATTCGGCTTTTTCCTTGGCCGCCTTGAGCTCCTCCAACTGACTTGTCGCCTCGGCAAGTTCGTCTTTGGAGAGCTTGAGCGATTCCTCACTCGCACTCGCTCTGGCCTCAGCATCAGAACGAAGCTGTTCGGCAGTGCGAGCCCTCTCCTTCTCCGTTTCAGCTCGTGCGCTCTCCATCGCGGCTCTCATCTTCTCAAACTCGGCCCTACTCTTCTGCCCGTCCACTTCTGTTTGCAAACGGTCAATTCTGCCAAGAGCATCATGCAGGCGGCGGCCTAAGTCGGCGATCCTGCCGACGGTCTGCAAAGAACAAGCGATCGTTAGATAGCTCTATAAAAATAGATTCTAGCGAATTTGAAATCACCTACCAAAAGTGCCGACTGCGCAGACAGAGCTACGGCCATAATATCCGGCACGGCGCAAAAGGTTGCATTATCAGCCGGTAGGGAAATCGAAGCCGCCAGGCTCAATGCAACGGCCGGATCCTCCATGGCCGAAGCATCGGAAGGAATCGGCGTATCTCTGATCTTGGGCTGAATAACAAAAGGAGCAACCACGTCCGATTCTTCGAGGCGAGGCCGTTTGTCAATGGGACTAATTTCTGAACTAGCCTCATCCTCGGCGCTACGTTTTTGGCCGCGTCCCTCCGGAATCAGCCGTTCTTCGCCGGTTTGCTGTTCAACCACTTTTTCCGTTTCGACCGGCTTAACCTGAGCCGTTCCTTCAACAATGGGTACAGAGGCCTTAGCCAAGCTGGGATCGGATTCGGTGGCCTCGGCCTTTTTTCGAGCAGCAATCCGCTCGGCATTTCACTTACGCGCCATTTGCGTAAGGCTTTCCTTTGCCATACCTCCGAAGAAATCGCTGGGTAGATCCCCCAAGTTCGCGAAAATATCCCCGGAAGAAAACTCTGCCCGACCCGAAGCGGATGGTGAGGAAGGCTGATTGAGCCCGGCAGCCTCGAAAGCCGAACGCACGGCCTCGTCAACTTCGCCCTCCTCAGTGAATTCTCTGGCCGGGTCGGCAACTACCTCTACCACCGGCTCTGCGTCTTGCCCCGAATCAGAAGCTTCGAGACCAATCTGCCTAAGGTTCTTGTAGCTGGGAAAGATAAGAGCCGAGAGTTGCTGATCGCCGGATGGAATTGGGATGTTGTCCGCAGCCGAGAATGTGGTATAAGTGGGTTCGTATCGGAGTAAAATGTGGGCGGCTCTCCCTTGTTTTTGCACGTTTGGGCGACCGAAGTAGTCGAGCGCAGTCTTAATTTCCCTAAGGACCACGTCGTCAACTGAAGTCAGAATCTTCTTCAATTTGTTACCTGCAAAAGATAAGGAGAGCTTAAGGAAAGAGAGACGATTAAAAGACAGATGGGCAAACGTAAGATACTACGTGGCAACCTGGATCACCCTTATGTCTGGGAATGGGGTCTAGGCGATCTTCGCCTTCAGCGAACTCCCAATTACCTCAGACATTGACGATTACATCGTCAACTCTCTTACCGGAACTGGCAAGCATAGTCACCAAATGATGGTCAGTATCCTTGGCCCTGAGGAAGTACCGCCCCAGCCGACCAGAGGATCTGGCTAAAGCATAGTAGTGCCGAATGGCCAGAATTCCGAGATTGATCCTAAGGCGTCGATTCAACTCTGTAACCCCCATAATGATTCGAAAGAAATTTACATTGGGTTGAGAAGGAATCAGATTCCAATAGCGAAGAACGACCCTAAGCAATGGATGTAAGGGGAAACGAACTCCGCCCTCCGCAATGGACAGGAGGGGGAATACGATCGTATTCTGATCCTCTCTCTCCATATCTAGAGTGTTGTCCGTTATGAGAGACAAATGAACGTCATCGGGAATGGAAAAATGTCGCCGGAATCCGGAAATGCGACTCTCAGAAAGGAGGTCTTTCAAATGTTTAGCCATTCCAACGGGGACCCAAGGATTCTCCGAAAGTAAAAACGAAAAATAGAGAATATGATTACAAAGAAAATGGAAGAAGACTTACGAAGAGCAGATGAGGCAAAGGCAGACGGACGAAAGTTGCAGAAAATATGAGTGAGAGGAGAAATGCGCGCTGGCGGTCCAAACGTATCAGATGATCGACGAAATGTGCATCCAAAAGGACTGAAGTTTCAAATCGCATTAAATGCGAGAGACACATGAATGGTACGGGAAAGTGTAATGATAAACGAAAAGGTGTGCGCCTTCTGACATCCTCTGACGTCTTGGAGAGTGCGAAGCCGCTTGATCTATGCTGAGCTTTTCGAATTCTAAACCAAACACGCCGATTAACTACCGTCAATAGGGAGTTCGGGGGCAATTGTGGGAGCCGAATATATGGCTGAATCTGAGGGGCAAACTTTAGTAGGTTGACATTAACCGGCTGCATCCTACAGACACTAACTGGCTGCGTCCTGCAAGACCAGGAGAGCCGAATACAATACATAAGCCGATTAAGAAAGGATCTTTGAGGCCGAATAAAAGAACGGGTAATGATTGAAAAGTAGGTCCAGGCCCCGAGGCCTCAGAAGGAACAGATATAAATAAAGAAGCAGCGATCTTGGAATGGTATGTAAGAATCACTTCACTAAACTTAGTAAACAAGCTTTCTCGAGTACAAGAACTGACTTGCCCGTCGGAGTGCTAACCCCGGCACCCCCGACCGGAGTGTTTGCCCTTGCAGGTGACTAGTTGAGGATCAAGAGCGTCTCCCAGGATCTGAAGAGTATTTCCAAAACCACTTCCCCACACCTACAAACACATGACAGACACACTTGAATGTACGTCCCAAAGGTGCTTATAAACTTATCATTCTCCTTTCTTGTTGTGTTTCTATCTCTTATCCTCATTGTTGTGTCTTAATCATGGCCTAAGAATGCCTGAGATGCAATGAGGATGCAAATATGCACTTGAAATCACTATATAAAATTTATAGAAATAGGGCAATTCACTCAAGTGAAAACTTTGTCGCTCGAGCGGTCCGTCAATATGCAAAGGGTCGCTCAAGCGCACACTTGGTCACTCGAGCCATCTGCAAAGACTGCAAAACTACTGGGATCTCGATTTTCATGCTCAATGGTCGCTCGATAGTCGCCCAAGCCAAGTACTAAGTAAAGGAGGGTTCGCTAGAGCACACACTTGGTCGCTCGAGCCACCATGCAATTGTCTGCAAAACTACTGCGAGCATGCAATTTACGCTCGAGTGACGATTTGGTCGCTCAAGCGATGTGATCAAATTCTGAAATTTCCAGATTTTAGTTCCAAGTTCAAAACCAATTCTGTTGCACACAATCATATTCTTTTGGGCCAAAACCTAAGAAGGCACTTGTAAACTCATAGAACTTCATGAATTGAAAGCAATCCAAAATCAAGGCCCAAAAGTGATTCAATTGTTCAAAAGCAAAGCTTGAAACGTTGAATACATGGCATGCATGTAATGATATGAATTTCTTGCTTTCAAAACCTGAACTATTGAGGTAATTTGTTATGAAACTTCATGAATTCTCAAAACAAAGTCAAGATGAACACATTCATGCGGGAATTCTTTGAAATCAAACTCAAATTGTGATGAAATAGACATGCATACATGAAATGCTGTTCTTTTCTACTCTCCAAGCTCAATTCTCATGTTTAAACACTTAAACCTCTTGACTTCATTCACTAATGTCTTGAATCTAAAGGTTAAGAGTATGATTCTTACCTAGAGTTCCCAATTCTCTTGAATTCTAGTAATCTTTAGCAATTCTCCATTTTATCTCCTTGAATTCAATCTCTTACTTTGGTCTCTATCTCTATCTCTCTGCCTCTCTATCTCTGTCTCTGTCTCCGTCTTTTTCTCTCTCTCACGTTTCCTAGCTCAAGGAATGAGGATGAAGGGGATATATGAGAGAGTTTTAGAGTTGTATTGGCCTTATATTCCCTTGATTAGCTTATGCTAAGCAATTGTGATTAGAGCTAAGGTAAGTCAACTTAATAATTACTTTATTCTAATTATTTGATTCTGAATCAAATTCTAATTAAACTTACCATAAAATTATAAAAATTTTAAATAACACATACACTTAGTTAATTTCGTGTTCGGATGCCGATAAGACCCTCAATTAATAGGGCAAAGCAGAATTCTCAACAGATATTCCTACAGCAGACAAATATAAACACAAATAACACATGACACATGGAATTAACTTCAGATTTCATCTGAATTACTTAAGAAGCATTCTTAATCAAGGATTATAGGCTAATCACAGGTCGAGGTTGTTACACATATGGTGATATAATTAGTACCATTCAAAAAGAAGGATTGAAAATGTAAATTGATATAAAACTTAATCAAAAAGTTGCTAAAGATAAATACAAAGCTAAATATGAATTAGGAAATATTTGCGAACTATATGGTCTACCACCGATAGCACCATTGCGTTGAAAACAGAATAAGCATAGTAAATCTAAACTTTCACATAAATCACATAATAAATATCCCAAAAAATACTCATCTAATAAATCACTTGATAAATATTATGATAATCCCAAAAAGAAGTATCACAAGAAATCCAAAAATAAGAACTTTAATAAATAAAAAAAAAAAATCAACATCCACTCAAGATATCACTTGTGACAATTGTGAAAAAAATGGTCATTATTCTAATAAATGTAAAGTAAAAGAAAAACTAAATCAATTACAAATTTCTGAAGAAAATCAAAGTGAAATATTTGAAATCTTTAAGTTAAAAAAATATCCAAGATCAATCCCATCAATCTAATAACTCTTCTAGTAATTACAATAGTGATACTTCTGATTACCCTTTTCCTTGTAATGATACTGATGATGATCAAATAGAATTAGATTGCAATGATACCCGTTGTAAACAAATTAATGTCCTTAGTAAATCACAACATGAAGAAGATTCACTAATTGAATTAATTAGTAAATTAGAAGATCGAAGAATTAAAAAGAAAATATAGTAACAAATTAAAATCTTTATTAATCAACACAAATAATAAACTACATCAAGATAAACCAATTCTGGAATGTGTACAGAAGCAAGTCTCAACAAAGCATTTGTAAGCATTCAAAATTTTAGCCAATTGTAAATTGCCACGTGTTATAAAGACCTAAAAAATATGACAATTATTGACAAATAACATATTACCTTGTGTTCAAAGGTCTTAATTCTATATACATGAATGGTCAAATCACAAGTTGCCACATGTCAAAGTGGTACAGTTTTCAAGATGACGACCTTTGGATCAATCAAAATAAGCCACTTGCTACATGGACTTGTAGGAAAAGGAAATAAATATTTTCTCCAACCAAATTGAACTACATGTCTTCAAGTAAATATTAATTTTTATCTCTTTAAATAAATAAAATAAAGAGATAATTATTAAACAAAGTCTATTTTCATCAAGACTCCTCTCCACCCATGCCTATAAGTAGGGGTGACCTACAATCAAATTGGAGATACATACATACATTCTACATACATCAAACAAGAGAGAGCTCTATAGATCAAAGCTTCAGGTCTCGAAGAACTTCATTGTTCAATCGTCATCATCTTCTTTTATTAAATTGGAGAAGTTTTCGCCGTTTGATTAGGGATCAAGCTATTAAGCTCGTGAGTCAATTGATTTTGTTTCCATCTTCTTCACTCTGTTTGGAGAGGATTTCGCCATTTGATTCATGAGTACACTGCACTTGAGTCAACCTTTTGAGAAGAAGAATCAGAGGATTTGTTTTCTTTGATTAGAAATTTATCAGAGATTGTACTCGCTTTATTCAAAATCAATAAAGTTGAATCTTTGTGACAACAATTGTCTATGCTTATTTTTAACATGAATTTTGTGTGTACAATAGTATTAACACCAATATGCTTGCGTATATAATTATTAAAATTTATTTACATAGACTAAGACATAAAGAAAATTAATACAAACTCAAAAATATAAAATTTTGGTCTTCTTGCTTTCTAATTTAGAAAATTCAATTTACAATAAGAAGAAAAATCACCCAATCTATTAAAAAAATATAAAAATAAAAATAAAAATTAAACAATTATAGTAAAATGTGAAATTAAATATTGTTTTTCTGACATTATTAAGAGTAAATTTACTAAATAAGTTTATATATAATTTGTGGGCACCTTTAATTTGGATTGTGAAGTTAAATTAGTTAGTTTGGACCTTTATTTTAAGTGTTCTAACACCATAAAAGTTAAAATTAATTGAGAGCTCACACTACAACAAAAACTTCATTTAGTGGCACTATGTTAGTGTCATTTTTTATAAAAATGACACAAAAATTCATTCTAATGACATTTCATTAAAAAAAAAAAAATGTCACTCAACCACAAATAAATCAAAATTCTTTTATGTTATATTTTAAAAGGACGTCACTAAATATAAGCAATAATATCATTTACTAAAAATTGCCATTTAACTACAAAAGGAAAATATGTAGTGGCATCAATCTAGTTGCATTTTTTGACAAAGTGCCATAAAAGCATCATTTAATGGCATAAATGTCATTGAACCAATTCGTTAAAAATGTTAGGAGAAAATTTTACCCAAATCTCTCTCTCTCTCTCTCTCTCTCTGACATATCTTTGCAATTTTTGTGTTTGTCTTTCTCCAATCTCGTCCATTTTATGCTTTGTCACTCTTGGTTAGGGTTTATGGTTTTTCAACTTG